>OY482665.1:3980095-5180095 GCA_960531205.1 Andrena bicolor | reverse complement strand
TAAAAACAATTTATCGTTTTTATCATTATTACAAAGTTATGATAATTATAATATTAATATTAATAAATCCTTGATGTTAGTAGAATTCGATTTACAACCACGTTGAATAATCTTGTAATTCCTTTTTCTTTTTTTTTTATTATTATAAGTGGTAGTACTATTACTACTTTTATCATTATTATTATTTTTATTATTATAATTTTGATTCACGATGGACAACGGAAATCTGAATTATTTTTATCCCAAGTCTGTCATCGATATTTAAATTAATGTTAGATACTAATGCCTACCACTAAATGTGGAATTAAAAAAATTCAGAATTCGTAGAATTCTAACCAATTCTTAGTCACGCACTCATGTACCACAGTAATTCTCAAAGTCATTCTTCTCGAAAGTGAAGGCCCACAGAAAGTCAAATTTACTTTATAATTTTGATTTATTCCGAGGTATAGAATTATCCCGTTTCCAATCGTACCGCGACTTCGACCCCAGTCAGTATAAAACTGTCGTTTCTCTAAAGATTTAACATCCTGGGAAGTACGTTAAATGAAGTACGTCACTCCAAGCTAAACATCGTCGTGTACAAATATTTTATTAGTACAAGACAAACGACTAACGGTTCGTGGAATGGTGTATAAGAACTGCAGACAAAAAACGCGCGAATTCGAGGGAAGCGTGTCCTAGAAATTTCTTTATCTTTGCCCAGGAGAACGGTGCTGTTCCTTCGTTTCTTTCAACTATCCAGCTTTCTACTAGCTTTTTCTTAATCACTGAGGTATCTTTCTGATAAGGACTGTCCATGTACAAAGCAATTATGTCCAGAACGATTACTCGTCACCACATTCTCCAGTCCAAAGCTCGAATTCGTGTAGAGTTTGACACAAAGGTTTACTCATCCTGATACTGAGGATTATCGCCATTCCCAAATGAAACCTAATTTATATAAAATCAAAATAATCATTGGCGAAAATTAGTGTCTACAGTAGAGAATGCAAACAAAGTTGAGGAATTCGAATATAAGGCTTATAACAAAGAGAGTTATTCTACAATTGCGACTTATTTATATCCATGGATACATTTTTTTTACCTCGATACTTAATCTAAATCAGTAGCACTAATTTTTATTGTACCAACAAATTTTTCATAACAGATTTTCTCGAAAACGGAAGCCTACACGAAAAAATTTAATTCTGCACGTTTCACTTACTTCTCCACAAGGAACCACCGGCTTCTGTTTGTACGACCCTGTCGACCTACTCGGTTTAAAATATTTCAACCAAATCGGCAGTCTGAGTTTGGTGCAACTCCCTATTTAGCTACTTTATTTTTCCTTAATACTTAATTTAGGTACGTCACGTCGCGTCAGCTCGATTTACTCTAGCAACAAAGTGCATAGAAATCCATGCTAAATAAATTATATTATAAAAATATAGTAATTATTTGCAAAAGGTCTGTCCTCGCCGATTTTGATGACCTTGGAATATGTTGGGAGGGACATCATTCTGAACAACTTTTGCCTACACATGTTGCCGTCGCTCAGCTTTAGTTTTCGAGTACCCATATTCGCAAAAAACTGTGATCGGTAGAAACCTACTTGGTTTGGGTTAAATGGTCCAGCGCCCCACATCTAACCAAAACCAAGTAGGGGAAAGGTGGGATAGTTGATCCACATCAGTTTATATCACAACTCAAATAATTAAATACAAACAAAGCAAACCATTATTATTATTTCAATAATAAAGAAAAACTATCATCAACTATCCCACCTTTCCCCTACCTATTTTGTTTCATGGGGAATTATTTGCAAATATTTGTAGGGGGAGGGGGTATGCCTAAGGTTTCTTATTAAATTTATAAGGAATATTCACAACTCAAATAATTAAATACAAACAAAGCAAACCATTATTATTATTTTAATAAAAAAGAAAAACTGTCATCAACTATCCCACCTTTCCCCTACCGATCACAGATTTTTGCAACTATCTCTATCTTTCTTCTACAGGAAAAAGTTATTCAGAATGTTAACTTCGACAACATATTTGAAGATCATCGAAATCGGTGAGAACTGCCTTTTGTAAAGAATCGCCGAAAATATAATCGATTTAAAACATTTATAACCTGGGATTCCAAAAATACTATGACCAGATATAATAGTATTATTTTCCAAGTGAAAGTAAATTCCTGTCGTCACGCCACTAATGTGCTCATAGGTGGACAGGTTAAATGAATGTCCTTGAATTCAAGGACATCCTAGGTCACTGTCACCGAGGAATATCCCGATCTCGATCATTGGACAGGTTTCCAAATTGGGCACACTTATAAGCGCGCGTGCGTCAAGGAAATGTTGGCGGAAGAAATTTCTTTTTTTACTCTCCGTCATTTACATTGAGGTCAGGCGAAATGCTGAGAAGTTTGTTCATTTGAAATGGCAAGGACGAGTGTCAACCTTATCTTGTGAATCGACTGATTCAGATTAAAGGAAATAAAAATGGCTTGTCTGGAAATTTCTTATATTCCTGAATATCCATATTTCTGTGTAATACGTGGATATCAATTTTTTTTCACTGTCACAAAAATTCACAATAATAGTTCAAAATACAATATAACAGCCTGCCAAACCTCAAATTAATTTATCGAACCGTTTTTGTACAAAGAATTCATAAAGAATTATCTATTTTTCATCAAGCAGGTGCAATCTCTCCTAATTTGAGTAAATGCATGGAAAATAAGGCACTCGATGTCAAACTTTAAGTAAGTTTCTCTCGTAACTTTTTTCGCGCACTATCACCACTGTAAAAAATGCAAGTCTTAAAATGCATCTAAAAATTCAAACGGGATTCTATTTGTAATTACACTCGCTTCCGCGCTACCTTCTATTGTGAATTTTCATACACTCGATTTTTTTTTCACGGACACTTTTGTGCGAAGAAACCCATTTTTTGGGAGCCCATCGTTTAAATATATGGCAATCATCGTCTAATTGTTTTTTAACAGACCGTAGCGCGATAGCCACATATGTGTAATTAACACGTTCCGTGCGGCTGCAAAAATAGTTGACCGTTGCAGTTGGCGAAAATAGATTTTTTTATAAAGTGCTAAAAATTGTTTATGCCACTTTCGGCATTCTGTAACGTTTTAACCAGAAGAATTTGTTTTTTGTTAGAAAAAGGCATGCCTGGCATCCACGTCACCCGCCATACGATAGGGGTTTCATTTGTTTCATGGAAACCCGTGTTTCGTGTTGATTGCGGCTCGCCTTCTTTATACATGGCTATAAATTATGATGTTTTTCGATTTTGAGGATGAAGCATCGATGTTTTCAGTCCACTTCCATTTCAGCATCACTGCAAAACAAAATATTATGAAAATATGCCCGTGAAAATAGATGACTGAAACATAATTTTGAAAAACAATTACCTTCAGTAAGGGCGAATGCCTTGCACGTTCAAATCACAAAGCAAAAAGAATTCTATCCAATTCTTAAAAAATTGGTCGTTTCTAGACAACACATTGTGGGTAAAAAATAATAAATATGATTTTTTAGGATATTTTAAACAACCAGTTCCTAATTTCATTATAATAATAACGAATATTAATTAACGAAATAATTAATGAAGGACGTGTGCGAAATAAAAAAGGGATTTAATAATTAAAAATTACGTTGAACACCACGCAAGCAGTCGCAAAATTGTTCAATGCACACGAAACACTACAAAAAACTCTGTCATTTTACATATTTCGTTCACAATTTTTTCACCTCAAAATTGTATATTTAAAAATGTTTAATAAAGAAGTTGAATAAAAATATTGATAAGAAGTAAAATTCGACAGAAGAAATGTAACTTACCTTGCTAAATACTAAAAAAAGCGGTAGAATGGTGAGAAATGGTAAAAATTCGTAACGACTGCTCACACTGATAAAAACGTTCGTACTGAATGCTTATGCAAAAAGAAAACACGATACTTGCAAAGCTCTACTTTCCCTTCCACATTTATTGGGAGAAGGCCCGTGACGCGACGATTACACGTCACCCGCCGTAGGATAGGAATTCCGCATGACGCGACAGTGACGTCACTCGCACGGAATGTGTTAAGGAATTTCTTTAGTTTTTTTATTTTTGATAATCCTGTCTTCAAAAAATGAAATAAATTGTTTTTATACTCTACATTTGTAACGGAATAAAGTGGGAAGTAATTCGTTATATAAAATTAACTTGAACGGGTGAAACAAAATTTATGACACAAAACCTCCTTTCTCAAAAAATCGATTTTGAAAACTCATCGAATATGCATGAATGTGACCTGTTTTTCATTAATGTTAAAATAATCACAAGACCACTGTTCAATGCATATTTATATGTATATGTATAAACAAAATATGAATACTGAATGTTAAAAACAGAATTGCCAATTCTAATCCACATTATTTTAACCTACATTAATATACATACTTTATATTAGAATATATGTATATTCAACTGAATAATAATATTATTTATTTAAAGCTGTACAGTTATTTATGGAAATAGCAAAACATGCACACACTAATATTCACTCAAATTCAATATACATTTTACACAAATTTAATTCAAATAAATTGCACATAAATTTAACTAAATAGTTATTTGTGAAATTCGCGTTAATTTTGTTCCAGTGCGAAGGTTTATACTAACGTGTCAATTCTAACTTCATATTATAATATTGATTGAATATGTAAAGTATATTATATCTAGTATGCGCTTGGTGGATACACGTGTGAATTACCTCTATATGATAAAAATAAAATTCTATGTTTGTCTTTATTTCATGAAGAATCGTAGGAAACCGATTTCCTCTTGAAGCCAGAGAAAAATCAATTTACCTATAAGTATCACAATATAAATAAGACGTTATTAAAACAGGTTGCTTTTGAAGCAAAACGTGTTTCTTATTCAAATGCAATCTTTACTACCGTATACATAATCACTGATCAACACGAATTGAGGACCTCGCAGCAAAAGTAGTGCAGCTCCATCTTTTACCAACTTCGAGTAAATTAGATAGAACTGTTTAATTGCTTTGACTTAATTTTGAAAAGAAAACACTAATTGAAAAATATATACTTTCACGCAATAATTAGTAGATAGCTATTGATATTGATAAGTTTTTATTTCTATTTCTAGTTAATTTTTCAAATCTGAAGTTGCAGCAGGATAATGGGTGCAGGTTCAAAATTTGCAATAAATCGCTGATTTCTTATTGGATTTCCATCAAATGTGCACCAAACGTTGCAGAATTTTGTTTACGTATATCAAATGTCATAACTCAAAAACTGTTAAAATTCAGCGAATGCCCAATAGGTGGTTCCACCCTTAAAGATTAATAATTGTGATCAACTAATTTTAATTTCAATAAAAGAATCTATCAATTTCCTTATTGGCATGCATTGTTTATCACTGACTGTTTTTAAATTTGATTCTTAAATTACTAAAACTGTAAGAACAGTATCGAAATAGGAGTTAATAAGGTTTAAGAAAAGAAGCAGATTGATACTGTTTACGTCAATTGCATAAAATGAAACACACTTATACTCACAATTAGCAGCTATTTTACATTCAATTTGGTTACTCATTCACTTGATTGCAACCAGAAAAAGATCTTTCAATGGCACTATATTTAGTGCATGTGTACGATTTAAATTGCGAGAATAAACCATGTATGTAGACAGCAGAAAGGAAATGCAATATTCAATTGAAAGCGTTGAAAGCGTTTGTGAATTTACAAATAAAAATACCATATATTCTCCTTTGTGTGAAACACTAGTAAGAATTAAATTCATATTTTATAAGAGAGAAATACTTATATTTACAATAATTTACATTCACATAAATACCATTCAAAAAAATTTTTAATGCAAAATTCACTATTTTTGTTTTACTTATAATGCTGATCTCTCTTCGAGATTAAAATACGGCGTGTAGATTTCATTGGTTTTAATAGAATTGCACCGCCTTGTGCAAAAGGAAGCAAATCATTGCATTTAACCAGTCATTTAATTTTACCCAACGTGGATAATTCTACCCTCGCGTGGCATAATTTATAATTAATATATGTTTTTTTCGTATAAATACGTACAGTGTGTTCTATATAAAGTATTTAACTATAACGTTTTTAATGACAGTATAATTAAATACCCCGCAAAAAGGTAACAGACGGAAATAGTAATACAAAATAATTATTTGGTCATACTTAGAAGTGCAATTATTTTTTTGTTAATAATAAATGGATCAGGTAAGATTTGCGTCACAAGTATTGGATAATGTACTTCCGACTTCATTATTATTTATATTTGTCGTTCCTATACTTGGAACGTGTTTCAATGTATGCTGTGTCTGCACCTTGACGATAAGTTCAGAATTTCTAATACAAAAGCTGATATATATCGCAAATAAAGAGAGCCGAGGCTGATTCCAAAGAATCGAGTATTCGAATTTTTTCGAGCGGCTCGAAGAGAACCGACTATTCGATTTTTCTTTTTTTTTTCTCTGCGAGTACTCGGCTCGGCTCGGTCCGAATTTCAAGCTACATACTCGAATATTCGAGTACTCGAACAGCTCTAGGCTGCACGCGGAAAAATAGCCGAGTTCTATACTACATATTTTTTCATGCAAAAGAAAGTCTATGTATATACGTACAGGGTGTCGGATGAGAAGATGAAGAAGCAATGAAGAAACAAGTAAATAGTATAGAATAAATTTGTTTTACTGATTTGTTTCTGAGAAAAATGATTTTGAACGTAGAATTATAATTTAACACAATCCACAGTAAATGATCTGGTTTATCCATTTAATGTATAAAATAACAATACTCTGATAAAATAGCATAGAATTCGTAATAGTATTACAAGTTCTAAAAATCACATCTTATAAAAACTATAGATGCCATGCTGTTACAAACAAAGTGGTTGTCTTTATATTAAATCCTTATAAATTAAATCTAGCATGTACCTAATGACAATTTGATGTTTGAAATATAGGTAGGTACTTCACACAGCATGCGACAGCAATTGCACAAGAACATCACACGAATCCTTCGAGGGACATCAAAGAGTTAATCGCCATCGGTGACCACTTCGAATGGGAAGGTCAATTGTTTCATTTACTTCAGTGACGCACGTACTACACGTCGAATTTAAAGGATAAAAAAATACAATTGATATGTCTAAGTCGTTTAAGAGAATAGATAGTAAACCCCTAACAGCTGTCAATATAAAGCATTTTATTAATATATTAATTCATATATTTTACTCACACTGAATACCTAATTTGATGTTTGAATTTTTGGTGGCTGAGCCTATTAGGAATCATAGCATAAATGGCGAAAGAATAAAATAGAAATTATGTAGACGAATGGACCAGATAATACACTTTTAACTGAAACTTTCAAATCAGTAATAAATTGAAGAGTCCTCGTAGAAAACACTGTAAGTGCCAAAAATCAAATTTTATACTACAGTATTACTATTGGCACGTAGAACATTTTCAGACAATTTTTTTTTTTAATTTTGGCACTTACAGTGTTTGCTACAAGGAATTTTCAAATTATGAATATTGAACTTGACTAATGTATTATATTAAAACACGATCTACTTTAAGTCGTAACTCGTTTACCATCGACGACATCTATTAATACGATGAGTATTCTTTCTTCAATCAAAACAAGAGCTAATGAATTAGGACCTTTTCACACGAGACACCTCTGTGACTCGAAATTAGTATTTCAAATATATTCACTTGGCACAGGCAGTAGTCGTTTAATAAAGATAGAGAGAGACAAGAGTGTAAACAGTTTCCAAATATTTATCTTGAGCCTCGAGAATGTCACGTGTAAAAAGACCATTAGAACATTTCATACCGACACTTCATCGCAATGAAGCTAAGCCGGGAATCCACCGCGAAGCTAAGCTAAGCTATGCGATTCTATGCTATGCCACGCTACGTTTTAAAAAAATTAGCTTCAATACTTTCTTATAAAACCGTTTCCACCAAAAGCTACGTTAAAAAATAGCATCGCATAGCACAACTTAGCTCAGCTTCCCGGTGGATTCCCGGCTTTACAATCGCTATCTAATCGGACGAAAGGAGAACCAAGTTTTATCTCGAAAAGTGTAATATAAGTCTCGACCTTTTCTATGTAATTGTGGTTTATAAAAACCTTTGAACTTCAGAAAATGCACACTTGTATTTATAGCATACACAGATAAATACGCGACTGACGTTACACCAAGAAAAAGATGCCGCGTACGCTTAAATATCGACACGTGTCGTGTGCAAGCGCAAAGTAGCCTAAACAAATAGCAATAGTTTATAAAATGGCAGTGCAGTGTTGCCGCAGCTGTCTACGATTATGCAATTTCATTTCGTTTCCCTTGGAACATTGCACGAAGGTATTGTATCGGCCTTGTCATCAAGATTATCAGGCTGAGTTTCTTCGGCATGCTTCTTACAATCAATTCAGTAATTTCGCGGGCAGCATTCGTTAATGGAATAATGAATCAAGTGGAAGTAATGGAGAATGATCGTGTGAAAATAAAGTAAACGCGCGTGACGTGCACACGAAGCGAATTATGCTGATTGAGAATAAAAAATGATCGACATTCCGGTTAATTTCGGCCTTTTAATATTGCTGCACAAGTAGCAGGCATTGGCGCGACAATTATCTACTGTAATTAGCAGTAATATCGTAAAGTTTATAGGTGGACTGTACATAGAAGAATATCATAATTCGTGGATATAAGAACGATGCAAGCTTAGAAGCAAGTAAGAAATGGGTAATATTGAATTTGAATAATACAAGTGAAAAATGAGGATACATTTTAATCCTTTTTTGGATTACTATGGAAGAAGAGTGTAATTCAAATGAATTTATAAGAAATGAAAGAGAGTTTTATTATCAGAGAGATTATTACTATTTTATGTAATTGTGTAGGAGATTGCACTTTTTTACAAAGTCATACAAAGGAATGTGTACATTACGAAAAGACTTATTTCCAAATGGTTTCATACAAAGGGAGTTATTTTCAACTTTTTTCAAAATACTATAAAAACAATGTCGCTATTAAGTAGAAAAATAAAATATACGTGTACTAGTAAAAAAGATTTTTTTTTAATAAACTTAGGTACCATAGTTTTTTGCGGTCATTGAATATTTTTCTGTGTGGACACGTGCTCTTTTACAAAATCACTCCACGTTTGTGGTCGATAGGCATAAAAAATTTATTTCAAACCCGCGTAATATCACGTGAGTGCTATTTTAAGGGTACCTTGGGGAGGGTGCAATATGTAGTTACATCGCTGCGTAGCTAAGCGTTACACAGGGGCAATGCCCCCTTTGCACCCTTCGATTTTTACCCAGAAAATTTCTCATTGCCAGATAAAAATAACTAAACCCCTAGCCTGACCCATAATATTATCTAATATTTCCAACTGCCAGATAACGAGACCTAACCCAGAACATTTTCTATTAGATAAAAATAACTTGACCAGGAACATCTCCTATTATCAGATAAAAAATCGTTTAATAATCCAGAACATTTCTTGTTATTATATAAAAATAGCACGTCCTACAGGAAATTGTAATACGTAGTGCGTGATGTGCAAAAGCTATCTACTCAGAGTGTAAAATTTACAATCCATTTTCCTAACGTGCCGGGCACGATGTACTATGTTTAACTCATGTCTAGAACGAAAATGATAGTTTCGCATGTTTTGCAGCGTATATTTTTATACAAAAAAAAATTGCTGCCCGAGAGGCATTGGTATATAACAGCGCAGAACATATAGGAAGCGATCGAAGATATTACGCAGCACGTGCTATTTCAATGCTCTCGTCCCACGTGACGTTTTAACGGATCTATCATTTTTTCAGCGAATGAAGTGTTATTTTTAACAACGCAACCTGCATGAGAATCATTTCTTGATGTCGTGAACAGTTAGACGCACGCGCGGGGATATCATGTTGCATAAAATAGCAAGCTGTGATTTACTTAATAAAATCTGCGTATTGCAATCCAGCACCATCGTGGATTCGCATAGCAGTATCAGCAACTTTGAATTAAGGCTGGGACTATTAGAATAATTTAATATTTGAATATTTTACAAGTATTCGAATGCTACGAATAAACTTCGAATACTTGAGTATTCGAATATTTCAGTATTCGAATGCTACTCGAATATTTCAGTATTCGAATGCTACTCGAATATTTCAGTATTCGAATGCCACTCGAATATTTCAGTATTCGAATGCTACTCGAATATTTCAGTATTCGAATACTACTCGAATATTTCAGTATTCAAATGCTACTCGAATATTTCAGTATTCGAATGCTACTCGAATATTTCAGTATTCGAATGCTACTCGAATATTTCAGTATTCGAATGCTACTCGAATATTTCAGTATTCGAATGCTACTCGAATATTTCAGTATTCGAATACTACTCGAATATTTCAGTATTCAAATGCTACTCGAATATTTCAGTATTCAAATGCTACTCGAATATTTCAGTATTCAAATGCTAGTCGAATATTTCAGTATTCGAATGCTACTCGAATATTTCAGTATTCGAATGCTACTCGAATATTGCAGTATTCGAATGCTACTCGAATATTTCAGTATTCGAATGTTACTCGAATATTTCAGTATTCGAATACTACTCGAATATTTCAGTATTCGAATGCTACTCGAATATTTCAGTATTCGAATGCTACTCGAATATTTCAGTATTCGAATGCTACTCGAATATTTCAGTATTCGAATAGTATGGTGTGAATTATAAATCAAGTTATTAACTCACAAGATTTCACCCGGACAAACTAACAAATTCACAACTGAAACTAAATAAAAACTTGTAAAAAAATGAACCTAAAGAACTTGATTTATAATTCACACCAGTATTCGAAAACTTAAATCTTCGAATACCTAGTAATCGAATACTTGGATATTCGAATTATATCCTCCAAATAATTGAGCAACTGAAGTATTCAAATATTCGAATACCGAAAAATTCGACAAATAATCCCAGCCTACTTCAAATAGTTGAAACGACGCTTGAAATCCAATTCTCGACGTTCGTATTTATATCACTTGTCTCGTTCTTTGATTAATGGCATGGAAAATTGATTTTTGTCGGACAAGTCGAGGTCACTATAAATAGTTGCAACGTCGCAAAGATGGAAAAATGACCGTCGTCAGTTTTGATAACGTTGACAACAGATGACAAAGTATCGATTTATCACTTCATATTGAATATAAACCACACGAAACTTATCATCCTATAGAAGTCGAGAATTATTATGCTTTTTAATAAATTTATGGTTTGCGAAGCGCTAGCTTACTAAAACGCAATGTGCAACGTAGAATTTTATTTCCATTTTATTTTGGATGTCAGTCTCGTGTAAATAAAAGATATCTAGAATTTGGAAGGAGACAACTAATATTGGCAGCAGTTTATCTATGCACGGTCAGACATGTACATATGTGAACTGATAAGTGGATGCACTGACGAAAATAAATTGGTGCAATCGAGGGGTCAAGTGAAAGAACCGATTCTTGTATATTGGGAAATAGGTATATCAGCCTTCAAGCCACGACACGAACATCCACAATGAATATTTTTCTCTCTTCCCTGTCGTTATAATTATAATCATCGGTAATGGCATTATTATTGTAAAACAAACATTTATTTGGGGAAAACTTTTTAAAGAAACATTTTAAATTTCAAGTACCAGAAACTAGTGACCTCTATGTCAATCAATATCTTATTTTATACTTTATTCAATAGTTTCAACGAATAGCAATGTGTTACTAATGTCATGAATCGAAAATGATAGAATTGAAATTAATAATAATAAGAATAGTATATTATGTTTTTATTACAGTCGTATATATTATTGACAATGTTTATCGCATCGCTCGAATACTGAACGTGTTATCACTTATACCTCACTTTTAATACCAATATGAGGAAAATATGTGGTCGATATCTGGGCGAAAATAAGTTGGATACCAGCCACTTTATCAATCCCATAATTATGCAAGTTGTGCAAGCTACATATTTATGTACTTGAGTTTGAAGGTGATGCAGTAAATACTTGTAGTAGTATAGCATACGTAGAAGCAATAGACCAAAAAAAAAAATAAGGAAAAGAAAATGAATGAAAATAATACAGAATGCCAAAAATAAGAAATTAGAAATGGAAACCAAATTGAGGATACGTTACAAAAAGAAAAGAAAAAAGATGAATGAAAATACATAATATAAAGTATGAAAAGTAAAAAATAAAAAACAGAAGTGATATTGAAAATTTAAATTAATTTTTCATTAAGACAGTTATTTTCATTCAAGAAGATAATCAACCTAAATTCCATCTCAACAACTACAAATCAGATTCTTTTATCGAACAAGAGCGAAAGAAGAAATTAATCAATTTTAGAACCCTCCTCGTTCAAACATTTCAACTTCTATAGCAAGTTAATGAAGTAGTGCTACGACCATGGAATAACTACAGTTCTGTCTCTCTATAGCCGCGTGTGTCGGGACCGGGCGCACGCAATTTGAGAGACAAGTAGTCTATTCGGCTTCCTTTGATTTCACGCTCGAGCGCTCAAGTGCAGCGCGTGCAATTTGAGAGACAGCACTGTATTCCGCCCCGTAGCACCCACCAAGCAGAATAAAACAAAAATAGTTTCCCCTTCACAACCCCTTCCCCAAATTCCCCACTATTCAGATCGAAATCCCCATAGGATTCCAAATCCCATCAGATTATTATTTAAGTAATAAAATAATGCTTTATTGTAAAATTAAATATGCAGTTTATACTTACCTTTACGTAATTCCTTAGAGCTTGAATTAGCGCATTCCATTACAATAAGAGATATTGTTTACATTCGAATATTGTAAAAGCGTTTGTACAGAAAATTGAATGTAAAAGATCCCAAGAAAATGCACAGGCAAAAAGGGGCGCTTGCAAAAATTAGAAGAAAAACATCACTTGGATAAAAATTACCCCAGTGCAGAGTTCTAGGGTTCAATCTGCATTGCTATTAATTTCAGATTTTCGGGGAATACCTTTCGATGTATTTAAAGCCATATTCTGTATTTATATATATGTACATCATCTTGTATAATTATAGAATTTAGATAAAACTGTATAAAAGAACTAATTTCTTACTATTAGATATATCGAAATAACGATCAATTTAATCCTCTTTACAAGTTTTATTTTTTGAATCGGTGATTTAATAGGTAATAAAATATTATTCTATATATGTACAATTTAATTAAATAATATTAAAAACAGAATCTATGATCAGAAACTCGTGTAATCGCTGATTATACTAATTTATTATCTATCATAAAATATAATGTTATGATATATATAATAAGAAAACAAAAGTCGCAGTTCTCACCACAAAATTACACAGTTATTAATATCGGTACAATTAAATTCTAATAATAAATACTAATCAAAATAATCGGTAAATTTAAGTAAAAAATCATATCCCCATATGAAGTACCAATAGAGTAACGTCGATTATCCAAACAACGGATTCTAAAACCGGATGTAAGAATACGATCAGACTTGTTTACAGCTTAAAAAACATAATTTGGCCTGCCTCGTGTGTGGAATACATTTTCTACCTAATAATCTAAGGAGATAACGTTTTCAAAATATTACAATAATATAAGGAGATACAATACCAACACGAATTGCTAAGTACAAAATAAAGAAATTAAATTTTTCCTATGCAACAAATCCAGAGTTTTCGAATTGAAGAAAATGCAAATATGGAGACATGGACGCGTACCGTTGAAATTAAATACGATGAACAAAAGTATTCGAATTTGCAAAAGAAAAATATAAAAAATGTCAACAAACAAGTGTCATCTGAGAAGAGTAATAAAGGTATGAGACATGGCTACTAAAGGTGTTCAAATTTTTCTTTTATTCACTACATCAATTTTATTTTTCCTTTTTTCATATAAATATTTGTTTAACTTGTGTATAGATACCTATGGAATAATGATAGATTAACCGATAAAATCTCTTCAACTATACCTTACTACACAAAATAATTACTATACTACTAATATAACTAAAAACATGCCGTATGACAACACTACTTTCGAAAAGTCCTTGCTTTTCGTATATAGCCCATAATTTACGAAACACCCTGTTCACAGTTTCATTTTCAACATCCGAAGATCATTACCGTGAAGAATTCTATTTCCGACATTGTTTCGGATAATCGTCGTTTAGCTTCACATCCCCGATTCCCTGTATACCGATAGAATTTTATAGTAAAATTTTTACAACGAATTTCCCATATCTTACGACTATCGCGAGCAATAGTCTTCAAAATTTAAATCTTACGCCTGCTTGTATTTATTCTAATTTTACGATTACATCTTCCTTCCGTTTTACTCTTTCGTCGAAGTAATGTTTCCAAATCTCGTAGTGTTGTCAAAAATATAATAATTAGATTATGCGCGAGATACAAAACGTTGGCGAGGTTTCTTTCGATGGGGGAGCAGAATGAAGGATAACGATGAGGTTGATACAAAAAAAAATTAATAAAAAAAACGCGGTGTCTCCAGAAAGCAATCTTTATCGATAAATGGGGAAATTATACAACAAATCTTAGGCGAATAATTCGTGCGAAGACAATACGTGAAAGTTGATGCAAGAATTTTCGATTGATCTCGAACGATAGTGTGTAAAATAAAAAGTTTCGGACAAAACGTTTGATCCATTCTTGTATTAAAATGTCTTATATTCGCGTGTTTATATTTTATAAGTAGTTTCAAATATAAAAACTCATTCCTATCTCAAACTCACAACTTTATTTCGTTCATTTGTTGTATGATTGCGTAACACGAGTACGTCGATTGATTCGAAAGAATGCTTACACCCAGTTGTTCTATATCCTCTGTCTACTCGCTCACTCAATCTCAGACACAGGTATATCCTTTGTGCGACCACATATGCCAACTCGACGCAGGACTTAGCACGTCACTTTAACGCGTATTTTTGTTGTTTCGCATTTACGCTGAATATTTTAGGACAGTAGCTGGTTATAATTTAATGACAGAATTACACGTCGTAGAAGAGCGCACCTTGTCGCTTTCTAGGAGGAATCAAATAATTGCTTACTTTGCTAACGTTAAACGTTAAACGTTCAGTAGAAAAATAGGAATCTTATTCTAAGAGATTTTTAATATCATCATAGTAATTTCATGTTAATCGAAAGATCGTCTCTTATAATACGAAACTGCTTTATCCAAGACCTAACAAACAGGTTCCATTTCAAAAACATGACCCCTTGGATAGTTTTGAGTAATCAAATCAGATATAAGTTATCTATTTTGAGCGGCGTAATTATTTGATTTTTCCTAGACTCCAGAGGAAACGCTGATCAAAAACCCTTTCAATAGAACCTTTATATCTGCACCGAAGTCTAAAACCAATCGCAATGTGTTATTCGTTGGCACACCGCGGGAGATATAACAGGATCACGATGGCTCCTGATTCTAATTTCACCTTTGGATCGTAACAGTAATTTAAAAAGGTGCCTTTAGAATTAGAAGCGCGTGTTGAACTACGCGTGAAAAACGCTTGCGATATATTTTCTTTTCGCGAGAGTGGAAAGTTTGCGATGTAAAATCTGGAAGAATGAGAACGAGGTGAGTTTCATCAGTGGATTTTACATTTTGAGCGTGACAAATTTCAATCCTTATTCGAGAATGAAATGTCCAAGAGATTTCTGTTGGAGAAGCAAATTGCAGATCTCTGTAAATAAATTGTGATAAATCGCAGACATCGGTTGAAAATAATAATCAGTTTCGTTTTAACAAGTCACCGGTGTTAAGATTGAACTTTACTTTGACCTGTGCACTCGATACAATGGAATGCGCATTATTATACCACGCAACATCATTAGACGGGAATACAATGCATAAAAAAAATGTTGAAGAGAAATTCGTACGAAGTATAGTTTTTTGTCTGCACGGAAAATGCGTGGAATCTTATTGTTAACGAAATTCGATACGTTGTATAAATTGAATCCGTATTCGTAAACGTAATATTATTCGTATCGTAGAATAAAAAATACAGAATACAAATAAACATGTAACGAAGAATGAGTTCAGCAAGCTTCTTGCACTTTTAACAAATGTAAGCTTCTGATGTTACATCGTGTAAACAACAAAAGCATAATAAAATAATTATAAAAAGGCATCAATCATGTTTACGTTTTATACATTCTTACACGTATCACCTATGTCTGTATAAATAAATTACCGTATTAATAAAATTGTAATCCTTCGCGATATGTTCTCAATTGACTTTCAAAAATACATTCAATTACTGAGAATATATAAAACTGTTCTCGCTTCTTTTACATGGCTACAATATTAAAGAAATTATAACTGTATGCTTATAAATGTAATCTAGTAATAAGTTAGTTCTTTTTTTTTTACAAGTGCCTAGCTTGACAGATTAAAAAATAATGAAACATGAATGAACGGATGGACAGAAATTGAATGCTGCATATCTCGACATATAACTATGATATTGTCACCCTCAAAAATATCTAAAACACCTCGTTCTGGAAGTAATGCGATGAAATAGATTTTCTTGACAAAAACAAGATGAAGGGAACACCTGTCCGCTGTCTCGTCATACTTTATAATTTATTTCCCTTTTAATGTAATTATAACGCGAGAAAGCTGAACAGGTGTTCTTCACCGTATGTCTACTATGATAGAGAATGACTAGGCCATATGAATATAACTAAGGAATTCGTACGGTATTCCGGCACTGCTTTAGAACAATGTGCAAAGTGAAACCTATCTAATTTAATTCAGACCGTCCTTTCTTTAGTTATTTTCGGCACAATCGAACAAATATTGTAGTTTTATACACACGGCATCCTCTTTGCGCCGAAACAGATTCGATCTGCTAAGTTCTGTTTCCTACTTTGTTTTCCCAAAGTTGTCTTAAAGTTTATTCATATGGCTCAAGATTTTCAGTCCTGCAAACATCATCTATTTTCAACCAATTTGATGTGTATTTTCAGTGATTCTTTCTCAATGTCTATGACTGTAGCCGATGTTGTGAAAAATGAACTTCGAATTCTATTCTGGTTCCTCTCCATCGCCGTCTGTAACGTGAAGATTACGGTAACGATATATTAAATATGCAGAGATTATACGATACACCTTCTTACGAAATGTAATAATTATTTATACCTTCACGATCCACTTCATCGTCTACTAATAACTCATCATCCTCATTTACACCGTCATCTTCATCATTCACAGCCTCTTCTTCCTCTTCATCTTCATCCACGTCATTTTCGATAACAACTATATCATCCCCTTCCTCGCCTTCGCCTGCCTCATCACCGTCATCCGCACCGCCATCTTCCTCTTCCTCTTCTTCCTCTGTGTCGCAATCTTCACCATCTCCTTCAATACCGTTTTCAACATCCATGTCTGGTGCCAAATAATACTGAAAACAGTCGCAATTACATTATCTCAAATGTTTTATTATATTCTTTAAACTTCCATAGTCTATTAAAACAAAATATTATAAATAATCGTCGGAATGCAGCGAGGGATAAAATTAAAGGTGTTTAGATTTTAAAGGCGAACGTATATTACAATCTCGTTAAATTGTATTCTCAACATTTTCACACAAATATGATTATATAAATCTTATTATTCATTGTGAAAATTCATTTAAAATAATGGGACAAACTGTTGAAAATTTTACCAAAAGTACAATAGAATAGAAATAATCGTACAGGTGAATATAAATAGTAAAGAATTTTACCTGCAATGGATTAGGCCACATGTCATCTTTAATTAACTCTGCTATTTCATCCGAACTTGGGTCTCCATGATCCGTAAACCATTCGAAGAATGATCTGTGTTTCAGTGGCCTTTTGCGACCTTTCAGTGGGGCTTTGGTTTTTGCTCTTTTTGTTAAATCTGCGCCCTCTTTCCAACGTATAGGTGTACTTTGAGATGCTGGATCTCCTGCAAAAAAGCAGGAGATACATCAAAACTAAGAATATTCTAAGAATAACTAAGAATAGAAATGATTAATGTAGAAATCAATGAAATGGAATATTTACTTAATATAATCTTTCCTGCTATAATTAAATGTAAGTATTGCAAACAAAATATAACTAATATTGTAACTAACAATCTGCGATTCTACAAATTTTATATGCTTTTTTTCATTTATAAATACGACATTAATTTACTAATTATTTTTTAAACAAATATTACTTTACGAATAGATCATTAATTCTTGAATGTTACTGCAAATTGTTGAAAATACAATAAAAAGACACAAAGTACTCCAAACGTTACTCAACAAATCTAATAGAAATATAATTGAAACAGATATTTAGATTTAGAAATGTGCTCACCAGAAGAACCTAGGTGAAATTCCTTCGTGAGGACATTATTCTCAAAATAGGGATTTTCATCGAAATGAAAATTGATTCTATAACCTGATTTAATATCCTCAAACTCTTCAACTTCTAATTTGTTCAAAAATCGAAGTGCATCTTCTTCGTCTTCTTCCAATATTTCTGCTATTTCTTTGTTGTTTACAAACTATATACACAATAAGGAAATTTACGTTGTCGTCGATGTATGTCGTGAAATTGTAGTACTTATAAAAATTAATTTCAGGTCATATAATATAAATATATCAGTTCAGATGTGAATTTTAGCCAGAAACTGAAATTTCGAAATATTATTATATTGCTACTAACTGAATATCAAGTTGCCACGTATTATTAGAATACTAGTTTCAATTTTTAATACTATTATATATTTGTTAAAAAATAATAAATGTGTGTTCAACTTTACTTTTTAGCATGAGAAATAAACGGTTTCCAAATGGACTTGTTGCATAGAACGAAAAATGGAAGTTACTTGGCCCTTCCTGGTCACAATGGACCCGCTTTTTAACTTTGGAATTTGATACCGGTAAGTTCTTGGCGTTGAAAAAGCATTGACGTGACATTTTACGGAAATTTGAAGTTTCCTCTTCCGACAGGGACCGTCAGTTTTTGAATCAGAAAGTTCGTTGATGCGCGGCAACCGTTACAAAAACATCGGTTTTGAGCGTGGGTTCATCGAACCCATGTGTGACCAACGCGTAAATTTTATCAAAAAAAAAATTAAAAAAAATTCTACTCTAATTCGAGAAATTTACTTGAATAAAATGTAATGTGTATTGCTGTGACAATATTTTTTCCCCTCAACGAGTGCGAATACAGAATGTATGTGTGCTGAATGTGTGAGAGAAGACTAGATTCAATTCTTTTCATTGTTAAATTACTTTCTTATCAATAAAAGTAATAATAAGAGATCATTATACTAATAATAAATAGTTTTTTTACTACACAATTGACCATCTTCAGATCTCAAAATAAATACCTTTCTTGAAGCACACAGTATGAAACTGTATATTTATTAAAAGGACTATATCTTATTAGTATCAGCCACAATCTGTATGAAAATTAGTTGAAAAATAAACAAGATATTATTGTTTTAGTAAAAAAAAGTTCATTTTTCAGGATTTTACATGCTTTAGGTTTTTTTTGGTACAGTTGTCATTTCTTTTCTTACTAAAATGCGACTATTCCATATTCTACAATAGTCAATGTGTGTATTATAATTTTTGGGACTCAATTGGACTGATACAGTTAGCACGATAACTATTTAAAAATCGGCCGGGTCCGTTGGACCCCATGTAACCACTGCGTAACTTTACAAAACTGTGACCACGAAGTGTTAATAATATTAAAAGCCAAAGAGAATGCTAAAAACGCTAATCGTGATGACTAAAAACTATTATTTTCAGCAATAATTTCAAATCAGGATTAACACTTTAACAGCATCGCACTCTACGCATAAATCAACCATACATTGCTTCATAGCTTCACATTGGCTTCTACAGTAAAAACTTGCAAGGAGAAAATAAAAAATTATTGATACCCAGGACCACATTATATAGCATTTACAAATGGAAACCTGAATTCTTACACCAGATGTACACGAGATTTGTGAATCATCACGAGCTATTTCTATTCTTCTATTCAAAATAGCAAATAAATTGCATCGAACAAGACAATTATAGTTCACTTTATGATATTTATTAATTCCTTCTTAATTTTTCAACGTATCAATTTCATGAATACAATTTTACAGGGTTAACCATTAACGTGAGAGAATAAAAGACCTAATAGAACATATATGTACACGCAGCGAATTTGAATTCCTTCAAACTGATACAGACACGTGGTATAGGAGCTGGCCACTCGTGGACAAAATATGCGTTTCCTTGTTGGGAAGAAACTGGCTCGTACACTGTGTGTCTATGATCAGTCCGAGGGATTCAAATTCATTATCTGTACAGATTGTTTTAGATGGAATATAATAGATACTCATTTTCTGTATGGACATACAAATCGCAATCTTGATAGTTTGATTATGATCATATTACAAAGCTTTTTACCAAAAAACCATAAATGTATTAAGAGTAATTTGTACATTGATCTATATTTGTCGAGTCTGAAATTGTAGGTGATTAATTATTTAAAGTAAGATGCGTAGATTAATATCTTGAGCATGTACTGAAAGAAGCCACTTTGCTTATAGGGCAACCTAATTTTTCAAAACAAAATTATATGCAGTTTAAACAGTAACGTATACTTTACAAAGAAAACTTGAGACACGATAAAAAGAAAGTGAGAGATAGCGATGTGTTGGTAAATTAGAATTATAAATAAAGAAAAGATCGTTGCAATAAAGAAAAACAATCGTACTGTGTTGGGAACAAGTGAAGAAATTACAGTATATAATGAAAGGATAATAGAAAGTAAGGATGGATCGTTGATAATAAGAGAATAATAAATCATATGATTGCAGTGGCGTTCTTGACATGCAATTTGTATAATAATACATTTCTATCATATCCCGCGTGACCGCATGTAGTTATACATGCTTATGTACGTATACAAGTAGGCAAGATGGCGCCCAGCGCCGGTGGACGCCGGCATTGCCGAGAAACGTCAAAGATACATTAGTAACTATTATTAGCGAGAACGTAATGTCATCGCGTGAAAGGATACAGCAGTGACCCAAAAATTGGGTATCCTCTTAATAATGTCATTCCGTTTCTGGAAATATGGCTTACGCAACTTATTATACTTCTTCTCGACTTCTAGGATTTCGTCGCTGGCCTTCTCATTGAGGCCATCGATTTGATTTTGACACCCGTCAATCTCCTCGAGTGTCTTCTGTATTTCAATGTCGTAATCTCGCGATTCAACACCCTCGCCCGAACCTGGATCCTCCAATTCCTTGGCCTTTTTATTTGGCGAAGCCATCGTTCGACCCGCGCTCTTGTCACCACTCCACTACTGTTTATTTTCAGTACGCACTCACACCGCGTTCGTCACGCTCGTGTCACGAATTCGCGGCGCGTAAGCAAGCTAAACTGCAGCCACGAGTTTGATAGCTTATCTAGACGGGTCGCTACACCGATTATGCGAAACGATGAGAAACTTACCCTAAACTCTCTTATTGCCAATGTAATATCAACACGCAAATATTTCGCTCGAATTAAATGCGTTTACGAACACATTTCTGTTTCCCACAGGTATGATTTAAATGTTTTTATACCGTACTTTTAGAACACATTTGAAAAACATATACTGGGAGATTAAAGTAGAAAAGAGTAAGGGGTCCCCTTAAAGGGGACTGTTACGAAGTTTATAATTTCGAGCTAAAAAGCTGTATTTTAAGAAATAATGTGTATAGAGGATATACTGCTTTAAAAGGACAGTATTTAAATAATAATTTGATAATGTAATTTAACGATTTTTTTTACAAATTCAAAAGTCATTGTTGAAAATCGACTGCGTTACATTACAAACGGTTACTGTGCTCCGATGAAAAGATGTTGCTCAGGGGAAAGAGGGGTTCTTCGCTCGCATTGGCTCTCGCCGCCCGTGTCCCGTTTGCTTACTTTGTATTCGTCGACGTTCCAATAGGGATATACTATTGGGACCTGATTCGGACCCTAAAGGTTCTCGCCGAGTCCGCAGACAACAGCGCCATTAAGCGCCACGCGGCCGTTTTGTGAATAATCGTTTGAATTTCTGACTTCTATTGTAACAAAAGTTCTTCGACTTTTACACTGATAATGAGGCTAATGCAAAAATTATACCAATCCTAATATAATATTATGACCAATAATCATACACTACAAATAAATAGCGCTACAGAATTCTATTTTCAGCACGTAACTTCCGAAGTTCTCACTTTAGAACGAGTGAGGGTGCGTCAACGGTTGTTCCTGGGTTTCCTGCGAAAACAAAAGAAATATTCCTATGTCCATGCCCACCCTGCATTGGCGATAATCAGTGATATTTGGAACGATATTCTTGAATCCTCAGGCCAGTGTACATACATACCGTAAATCACATGTGCCAGGTCTATGACGCAAAAAAGTATTTTCATAGTCATAAACAGTAAAAATGGAGTGGTAGAAAAAAAATTACTCTACCAACAACACGCGGTATTCCCAAGCGGTCACCCATCCAAGTACTAACCGCGCCCAATATCGCTTAACTTCAGTGATCGGACGAGAACTGGTGTTTCACAGATATAGTGTGGTCGTTGGTAAAAATACAGTTTCATTTTTCGAAGAAACTGGTGCGTACTATGCTTTATAAAAATATATAGTATATAAGCAAGTATACCTATTTTGACGAAAGTAGGTTTACAAAAAGTACAGGTTAAATATAATATGCATTTTTATTAAAGCCCACATTTTAAGTATTTCAAGTCATAGCTTCTACTATTTGTGTACAAAAGTTTAAACTTTAAAAATAAAAGTAGTTATTTAATACTTAACAAGTACATTTTCTTTTTATGCGTATCAATTCCTTGTCATTTTTGTGTGGCTATAATTTATATAAAATTTCAATAACCACTAATCCCTACACCTAGGACTTCCGGAGATTGTCAAGCACAACGTTTTTACTTCTCACTACTGTATCTTGTTCTTTAAAAAAATAGACAATTGTTGCAACTTCCAAGTATTCATAGTTTTTATAAATTTATTATTGTATAACTATATTCTATTATTGTGTATTCGATTGCCTCTTTCCTTCTGTTCATCAAATAGATAAATATGTCAATCTTAATGTTGTAAAATACCATTATAATGAAACTGTAAAAGCACCAGTACCTAAAAATACAATTTTAACAAAGACGTAGTAAAAAGAGTTATACATTACACAATATAAAACTATCTATAACATTAAAACTTTGCATTGATAGGTTGCAGATATCGATTTATGGCATATTATTTCATATATTTTTATGCTAATTACTAACATGATCACATGATATTAAAAATGACGCGACACTAACATATAAAGTTTGTAAAATTATTCAATTGAAACGGAAGTTTTTGAACTGAAGTGGAAACTTCAATCGCTAGTTGCTAGTTGATTTTAACGAGATTCGCAAAATGTCGATTTTGTATTTATACAATATTACACATTACGATCTTATCAATTATATGCCTATCTCTTCGATCATAATGACAATGTAAGAAATCATAATTGTATTCATGATGTATGATTATAAAACCTTCTGTAAGTATAGTACTTGATGTACAAAACATGAAGTGAGTATTACCTTAAATATTAATATAAAGCAACAAATATTGAATTTTTAAAAAATGATATTGCTTTAGAAGATCTATTATAATAAATCATTTATGCTTAGTAGGCCGTACTTAAGGCTTTGAATACTCGAAGGATGGAAAAAAATTGAAAGCATTGCAGATACAAGAGAGATAACGAACTCTTTGATGCACAAACAACCAGTATGCAGTCGGTCCAAATTCAAGTGGCTTCTAACGAGAAATCAGAAACACCACTCTGAGTGTAAATCGTACTAAATATAATTATACCCACACTTCTCCATTTCAGAGAAAGAGTAGTACTGCAGAGTTGCGAAACGAGAAAGAAAATAGGGCGACAGAGTAGCTAAAAAGTATAGTAGAGATAATCTCTTAATGTTCTTGAGTGGTCAGTTAAATTTGGACCGTTTATATTACCCGAAATCAAAAAGGAATATTTTCCCGAGCTCTTAACTTTCAACATTTAGATCCTCCTCCACTTTTAGGAATTCCCTGAATTTCTAATACCTATAACTGCGTATTAAATAATACGTTTATCAAGTCATAGTTTCTAACCATACAGTGAATGGTTTTAGTACTTGAACAATTTACCTGAAAGTTTACTTTATAGGTTTCTTATACAGTGCTTTTTCCACAGCACAGTACCTTATCTCTTCATATTTTTATTTACCGACAGTAATCACGAAATATTTTATTGCCAATAGGTTTGTAAAAATTGATTGGAAAAACTTGTTAATTGTGAGGACAATGCTTGGGTGCTAAAGTATTCAAGCGGCTGTGTTCAATATTTCAGTATTTCTTTCAAATTTCTAATGATCTCTTAAGCCGCGCTATACTTGACACTTATGTTGCATTTAACAATGTGTATATATAAGTTATGTACGTTCTTTTCTTCTCTGTACAGATCCAAACTGTCCCCAAACCATTGATTTGTATTCACGGCGTCGTTTAAATGTTGTTGTGAATTACTTAGAATCAAATACTTCATGATTTGTACTTGCTTGTTCTTATTTAATACGTTCGAAAAGTGCCCTGTTTAGAAGTAGATTTGGCAAACATTGAGAATATTAACTTCTTCTTCAATAATACGTATCAGCTGCCCTCTTCAAAATCCTAAAGGCAAGTATTCAACGTCTTAAGCTCCTCGTAAGACATAAATGGTTTCATCGTTCCTTCTTGTAAGGTAATTACATAGATCCGTTCCTTTGGGCTTGTAACTTCTTCCTTTCAAGGAACAAGTTCTTCATATCAGCCAGTGCCTTTTCTATTTGTCTCGCAAATCTACTAGCGTTCTGAAGATAAATATAATTTAAATTAAATAAACTAGCTATTATGTAGATAACAATGATCTTATCACAATATTCAAGTTCAACTTGTGTCCTTACCGTCATTGGAGAACTGCGTTTGCAGGAAATATGGAAGAATATGAGATTTTCTCCAGCAATGATGTAAGATACACCATAACCATCGTCGGCAACAGGGCCAAAACCACCTCCCGCAGAGATACAATTTGGATATTTTTTCATATCTATTAGTGACGTCTGACCATGTGGAGTCTGCGAGGTGGATAACTTCCATGGCTCGCTTAGGACCTCCTAGAGAGAAGCATTCTTAAAAACATACCACAAAAAAAATCATACAGGTATATTTTTAAGTAACATCACCTTCAAGAAAGGAGAATCCACTTCTAAATATTTGGATACTACGTATAAACAAAACAGGTGTCTATCTATTCCTTTACCGCACATCGCATCTTGATAACCTTTTTGATGCTGCTTCGCTGCAGCCATCAGTAATTTGTATTTAAGATCTATCTGTAATAAAAAGAATGTGTTTAAAAATATAATACGAATTGTGTATATACAGGCTGATCATATATCATGATCGCATAAAATATATTAAAATGAATAAGTATTTAAAATGACAAATTATGGTAATAAACAAGTTACGTTATAAAAGTAATTTTAGTAACAAATTATAATAATTCGAAAAGAATTTTATTTATTTATTTTAGCGTTGAAGGACTGACAAAATAACAGAAAGAAATTGTTTGTTAGTAACACAATATATGTACTCTATATCCGTATTGAAAAAGAAACTAACACATACACATTTTCGTACGTGTACAGTGTGAAATACTTACAGATGCTTCATTATTCTCCATTGATTTCACCCACTCTGTCGATTCAATTGTACATGGCCTTACAGTTTCTGTTCTTCCTTCCCGGAACAATCTAGTCATAGATGCTTCGTAAGTTAAATTAACTTTACCAGCATCGCGGTAGTACGCTAACTGAAGAGCCATTTGTAAATATGCATCAGGTGACATAGAATTGATTTTCATAAAACCTTTACCATACGCATCGTGTACATAGATGCGTAATTCAACGTCGTTTAATAATTTCTGTGCAACCTAATAACGAAGAAAATATCGATATAAATTTCTACCGATTGCGTGAAAGAAATGAAAAGTATTTTTGATTCAGAACTTTTTAGTTTGGAAATATTGTCATCGTTATATTTTGTTATAATTTAAAGTAATAGTGAATTTGTTTATCCTTAAAAGATTTCTGAGTACAGGGAGTTATTAAATGATTAAAAATATTCCCAAACATATTAGAAAAATATTTTTAAGTTATCGAATATTACTTCATTCGATTCTTCGATAACAGCTATAACCTTCGGATTCAAATCCCATTGAAGCCGAGTAGGAGATGGGGGCGTGAATTCTGGTGTACCATCAGTATATCCATCTTCTTTGTATCTACAAAATATTTTAGCAAACTTCAGAATATGGAAAAATATGGAGTAGAAAATAATATTTTATTATATATACGCGCACGGGTGAGAGTATAAAAAAGCTTATGTAAAAAAGCAAAGAACACAATGATTATAAATGAACACAAACTACATAAATAATAAAAATCAGATGATGAAAATTAAACATATTTTTAAAAACAGTTACGTAACAAATTGTAACATATAATTAGTAAAAATTGCAATCAGTAGATAAGATTTTAATATTTTTGTTACACAATTTTTAGCAATGACTAAAATTGTTTGGGTTTATATTAATTTTAAAAAAATTTCAATTTATTTTTACAAGTATTGTTCAACAATTTGTGTTCATTTGTTTCCATGAAACAAACAGCCAAATTTATAACGATGTAAGGTGGTTGAGTAAGTGAAGCAAATTTATATGAATCCGCGCCGAAAAATAGTTCATTAAACTGTTATGAGACACTGATGATTCACTAATAAAACTTTTTGTTATACAAAGTGTTAATAGAATATGATTGTGAGTACTGACAACTCGTCGGCAGCATTTGTCAAAGTCCTACAGTAATTGGTTGTAGGAAATTAGGAAAAGAAGTCTGTATTTGTACAAAAGAAAGAACTTTGGAACAAAGCCAGAGCGAGGCAAGTTTCGCGCGTTCCCCGTATCAATAAATTCAAAGAAGTTATGAAACTGATAAAAACAGTATTTCCAGTAAATCACCGATATCTTACAACTATTCAACGAAACATCTATGCATATGGGTTTATATAAACTACTTCCACCTATGCAACTACATTTAACGTATCCTCAAAATTTGCCAGCAGTCTCTTGAACATCCTCAAACATGTATTACATAAAAGAGTTTAGCAAAAATACATGAGTTAAATTAAAAATATAGGAAAATCAGTAAGATTAATTTATGGGTTAGTTTTAATTGAGAAAATATAATTAAGTTTGTGTTAAACAAAGAGATATATCCAAAAAAATTACCCTATTTTCACCTCATTAGCGATAACATATTCCCAGAGAGATGCCATAATAGGAGCATCAGCCCTAACAAGCATTGTAAATAAAATTATTTAATCATATTACATATAAAAGAAATTACGTGAACTCCACCAATTAATAAAATCACCAATAATAGAGACATAGATAAAACAAAGAGATGGCAGAATTTATGTAGACCTTCAAAGATATATGCTTTTATAAAAAAAATTGTTATTATATGACAAGTTTATTGAATAAGCGACGATTTTTCTGTATTTAGGTATATTTGTGAAATATAAACAAAAAATAACATACGCATATTATGGTAGAATTATTGATATCTCAGATAAAAATAATTCATTTTTCAATATCTAAAAATTTGTTTATACGAAATGTTTCATATTCAATAAAAAGAATCTTCTTAAACGAAATGATCATTGAGTAAAGTCTTTGAAGCTCTTGATCAATATTTACTAATGGTTAATGCGTTGCATTGGGCCTTCTACGAGATGACAGAGAAGGCAATAGAAGCAGAAGTAATAGTGAAGTATGAAGTTTGACACGTCAAAGACTGTGAATTTAAATTCTTACGCTCTATTGTTGATTTCCTGAGACATCACGTACTCCCACAAATGTGACATTACTGCAGCATCTGCCCTGCTCATTACTTCTCATTATGTATTCATTTTAATATAATTGATTATGGGATTATAGAAATTTTTAAGAACATGAATACACACTTTAATGCACGCATGTACTTAAATGATTGAAATGATAATGTATTTGTTCGTTTCTAACGCTAAATATGAATCTTTATAATTTTATCTCAGCACGAAAAAGTATAAAAATCATAGAGATGTTTCGCATACTAATTAGTTATGGCAGAGAATATGTTTTATTTGTCTGAGTGTGCAAATTCGAAATAATATGTAATTCATAAAAATGTGAAATATGGTGTTTAATTATAAAACGAAGTTACTGCGAAACAACTCTTCTTCCAACCATCTGCTTGTCTTATGTATAATATAATGAAGTAAAAACATGTGATATAATTGTTTATATTCCAAAGTTTTATATGAAGACTCACCAAGAGTGTTCAGCATTGAAACCAGTCTGTAAAATCGAGACACATTTAAAAATTGTATTACACATTACACTGGGTTAACGTTTCCACTAAGTTTACTTACTCTGCCGTTGCTCCCAATACACAAAGTAAAAGATTTGTCAAACCATCTGTTATATCCTTTACCATGCAACAGAATTCGACCGTATTCGTCTAATTTATCCGGATTTGCCTAATAATGTTGGAAACATAAAAAATGTATTAATGATCTGTGGTAAATAGGATTTATTTTGATTTCAATAGTATCACTTACTGGATCATATACGTATGGTATATCATCTAATGCGACTATAAATGCTGCTTTTTCAATAAGATCCAAGGACGCCTTATTTACTCCTTTTGCAAAAACTTCTTCTCTAGCTTTCGCCCATACTGGTCTTTCGCCAGCTGTTAACGCAGCCAACTTTTCTTCTCCTTCCGATGGTTCTGATTTATCGTCTAAAATTTGCTGCATTTGACTGCAATATGTGTATCCAGTTAATTACAATTCAATTAAATAATAATAAAAATACATAATCATACATTTCTAGCAATCCACAGATAAAGAAGGAATCACTTAATACGAGAAAATTACGCAATAGAAGATGTGTTTATTTGAAACAAAAAATTAATATGGTAAAGACCATTTTTCCGTAGATTAATTTTTAAAGCTTCAAATTTAAACTTAAATTCATTCGAGTATGGACAGATTTCAACATTATCTGCTCTCTGTTTGAGAGACAGCACACAGTTCGCAGGTTTACACTCTCTGTCATTTAAGTATATAACTATGTGGTTGATTTTCAAGTAAAATGTGAAGTTCCAAAAATTGTGAAGTTAAGAAAAAAATCATCTTTATCATATTCGTCGTTCTTTACAAATAAATATTTCTTCTTTGAAACATTTTTTCGTGTAATAATAAGTAGAAACATTGGAAATATTTGAAGTTTTACTTTCAGTAAACTCACCGTGCATAGAGAATCTTATAAATGATAGAGATGAAAATCAAAATAAAAATCACTGCAGCACAAAGTGGAAAGTGTTTTCATAAGCGTATTTATAAAATCTTTTTTCATTTAGTGTTAGAATTATTTTATAAGAACTACATAAGAATTTATTGAACTTACATTTCGATTTCACAAGGCAGAAGAATTCTATTTTTGTGATAAATAGGAACTTTAAAGTATTTGCCTTTATGATATACAACAATGTGTTTAGAATCCTGATAATGTATAATTTTGTCTGTTTCACGTCCTGGTATTCTTGTAGTATTAAATAATCTCTCATATTGCCATGAACACAAGGGCACCAGTCCTTGAATCAGGATCTAAAACCGAAATCAGTATGGTTCTCAAACTTCACAATACTCTTTCACACATCACTTTGCAAGTTTCATAGTTTCCCCCTTTAAACATTACCGTAAATCTTATTAAATACTAACAGAAGTGAACAATTTTAAACCGAAAGATTTAAAAATTAGTACCGCTAACTATTTAGATATCTGAATTTAAAACTGCTCTTTTTTTAAGTGAAAATTTGGCTCCAATTTTCAAACGTAGTTACTGAAAAATTAACTTGTTTGTAATCTCATAAATTTCTTTCGAAACGAATACAATAAAGCTTTTGTAATTTGAAAATGATGTGAGAAAACCTTAAAAAAAGAAAAACAGTCTGAAAGTTGATAATTTCGAGCGCAAAAATAAAAGAAACTTTTATATTCCACCTGTTGCATTACCAAATAAAATTTCCCTCGTATATATTTAAATAACAATCTATTCACTAACCGGTTCTAATTCTTGTCGTTCGATGAGGCGTCTGTATTGAAGACACGAATAAATAACACTTGCAGCGCGTGCAGACTGCACAGTGGTAGGATGCATAAGAATAGCATCAATGCCATAGAAGTTTGAATTGACCATGATTGGAGATCGTCCACGCAGATAAACGTATTCCTCCCACCAATCGGAAACGTAATTAGTAGCCCACCAAGACTTCAAAATTAGGTAACGCTGGAGCTTCACGCCGATGCCTTTTTCGAATTCATTAGCCAATTTCTCCATACGAGCGTAGTTCTCGTCGTCAAGCAATGGCCGAACGCTTCGAAGGTACTATTTATTAAATACATATTTTTAATTAGTATTTAGTAGAGGAGGAACACATAAAAAAAAAGAAAGCAACACAGAGCATTTAAGTGGCGCATAGACGACGCAGGGTGACTTTTTACAGCTATCAAAAATATAAAATATATTAAAAAATGTTATAGTCTAACCCGTTTCATTGTATCCTTTACTAACGGCAACGGCAACCGCGGTAAAGATCCTTGAAAACTATACAGCATTGGCTTGTGCCAACCGAAGAATAACTTCACTATAGAGGTCCAGATTCTTGTAATTTTTGAAATACTGGATCCCCTTTCCCTTGATTCGTACATCCATCCCTTGTACATCAGCAATAACTTTAAAGTGTATCGAATCACATATATCACTGTCAACCATAAGAGGAGTCCGACCACAAACGATCCAGCTAAGTGTGCTATTATGGAAGATCTGTTGATATAAAAAAAAAAACAAAGAATGCATAAATTATTTATATGACTATGATTTGTGGTTGTATAAATTCTGCGACACAGAAGTCATAATTAAAAATAGTTAAATTTACCCTGAAAGGTATGGTGCCGTTTTCCCGACAAGGTCATATGGTACCTTGTAGCCTGCAAAATGTACCGCAGTTACTATAGCTATGGTGAGCCATAAGCTTTCCAAGGAGGCAGGATACACGCCACTTCTCAAGTTGTTCTGAAATTAATGTGCGTTATTTTTGAGTTTTGTTTAGAAATTATATTAATTCAATGCTCTGTTCACTTACATGGAATCTGAAAAATCTCTTTTTCCAAGAGCGAACACCCGACTGCCATACCAGATGTAAAACTTCTCTATCGAAATTAACATCCCAGCCTTCGTGAGTGATAGAGAAACTAAATGCTACAGCTGCATGTGCTTCCGCCATGTCATCTGTTATCACCTACAAATCTGAAATTCACAAAATCAAATTAATAATGCAATAGCTATGAGCTATGAATTAAACGAAGTTTATTTCTTTAGGCGAGAGGGGGGCAAGGTGGGGCTGTAAATAAAATTAATTTCACTTATTAGTTTATTACATAATTACAATTGTAATAATGCAACTATAAAAGGAGATCTATCAAATTTCGAAATATTATAGACAGTTTTATAACAACTTCAGTATGTATAAAAAATATATTTCTTTGTAATGTTGAAAGATACATACTTTTCTCGAAATTAATTTCTGGCACTCACAAGGGAAGATCCCGAACCCGGAAATTCAAAAAAAAATCAAAAACTTTGTGAATATGTAGGGGATTTCCTCCTGATTATAACACAAATTTTCTTTGCTGCTCAAATTCATTCTAACGGGCGGAAATTAACCCCTGAAATTTCGGCTATTCTCCGATTTTATTTTCTAACTGGCAATCGGTAAGAGATGGAAAAAAAGTTTCAAGACAAATGTTTTTTTAATTAGAACTATCATTTAGTAATTTGCAGTTTCATTTTTTTTTTAATTTCTGGCTTCGGGATCTTTCCTTATGACGTCCTTCTTGCATCCAACAGTACAATTCTGTATCTCACTTAAATTTCACAAAAAAGTAACGAATGAAACTGCAAACATAAAAAAGCAATAAACTAATAACGGATGAACAATGCTAATAAAAATTTAATTAAAATCAGGTATGATATGCAATATATATAATGTAATTTCAAGTATCCGTAATCTGGAATTGCAACTTATTTCATTAGATTAGAAGAATTACAGGTGAAGGTAAAAGTAAAGTGTTGATAATGAATAAAGTGTAAGCAATTGCTTTTTCTTAATATTTGACTAGGAATTGCTTAAATTCGTGTGAATAAAAACACAAGCATTTGTTTATCTTGTAGGAATTCCTAAACTGACAAGGAATTACTTAAAGGAATCGCTTTTCCTTAATTTTTTAAGGAATTGCTTACTACTCGAATGAATAAAGTGTAAGCAATTGCTTTTTTTTAATATTTTACTAGGAATTGCTTAAATTCGTGTGAATAAAAACACAAGCATTTGTTTATCTTGTAGGAATTCCTAAACTGACAAGGAATTACTTATGAAAATAAGAAATTCTTTTTTTGTTTAAGTTTGCTTTTGCTGATAAGGAATTGCTTAGTTTTTATTCATCAGGCTCAATACCAATGGCCCTATATAGTACCATTTCTGCGTGTTGTTTACCCAAACTTCGGTGTGCATGGCGCGTTATGCAAATGTACATTCGTTTGTAACGCAACTAACAAGTACAATAGACGCGTAAAGGGGAACAAAACCGTGTAAACCATAAGGGACATCACTCGCGGACAGGTCTGAATTACCGCTTGTGCGTTTCTCTTATATAACCTTGGACTTTGGACGCCGTTCGCCTGGCTGGAAGAGCGACAATAATTTTAGCAAACAATTACTTGATCTTTCCGTACATTCTAAGCCCGGCCGCCTATCACGCATAGATTCTCTGACACAATATCTATTACGAATTTTAAAGCTACGTTAATCACTTGAAATTAGTCATTTTCATTAATGACGCCTTCTTTCCAAGTCTCCAGGAATGAAAATACCTAACATGGATGTTCCTTTATTTACGGCGTAAACGGGTGTACACGCAATCTTTTCGCGAGAAAGAAAAGGGGTTATTAAATTAATTGAATTTGTAATTGTAATTATATGCCGTGATAGAAAAGGGATTATTAAATTAATTGAATTTGTAATTGTAATTATATCTCGTGATAGAAAAGGGATTATTAAATTAATTGAATTCGTAATTGTAATTATATGCCGTGATAATTTCTTTGCTTTTGAACTTTGAACTTCTCCTTTTTCGTCGTACCAGATGCTAAAGCAACTGTTCTGTGTACAAGTATGGAGCATAAAGTACCGTCAAGGACCCAGTTCCTGATCAGTTTAGTATATAAATACCAAATAATAAGTTTATCACGATACAAATTTATTCCAAAAAATTATTAAATAATTATGAAGTATTTTTAAATTTATACGCAAATAATTGATAGCTCATAGTAAAATCTTTTAGGTTGATCAGAACTGGGTCCTTGACGGTAATCGTAGCAGTGGACTTTTGAAAAATGCGGATATTGTACCCACACGTTTATTAGTAGGAAGCAACATTTTATCGATTGACCTTTATCCCTTGCAATTTGTCGAAGTAGATACAAGTTTCTACGGAAAAGTTTATGCACTGTATGTAATAATCAATCTCCCCAGACTCTGATTACACAATCCTCAGTCATAGAGATAAGGGTTCCTTTTCCCTATTTTTTTTTCTTTTTATTTCTGAAATTTGAGTGACGATATTTTATCGAGAATACATTAAAACGAATTTGAGACAGTAAAGCTTGTGCTTCCTTCAAGTCATTAACACCTTTCCTGCGCAAACAGTTTATAGGTATATATATTTCCCAACTCTACACAACGTAGCTTGATACTTTCCAGATTTGAACGTCCAAACTTTTGCACTTTCCCTTTGCTAAGTGAAACTTATATTCGCAACGACGTAAAGAGCATTCACGTATCCATGCGTGCGCACCGCAATTGCGGCTTCTTAAGTAAGGTCAACTGGCCTATTTCCTCCTGCTCTACAATTTCGTTCTCACCATTTGCAGTAATGCAGTCTGCCCAAGCTGCAAAGAACGGCGAAACTTATTTTTGTTTATCGACTCGGTTGTCACGTAGGTAAATGCAGATTCAATTAGAGTAACGCAATTAAAACGAATTATATTCTAATTATGTAATCAATACAATTAATTGAAACGTATATTCATATTCCAAAACAAACGATAATCGTTGCGTTTCACTCGGTTACTTGCTTGATAAAGTTTTATTTTATGTACCTCCCTGGACGCGACTAAAGGTTGCGAGGATGACTCGCAAGTGATTACCTTCTATTAATTTACTACGTAATTAAAATCAGATTATAACCATTTCATTTAGATACCTACTGTTTATAAAAAGCAGCATTTAAATTTCTTTTGTCACAATTCACTATATAATAAAAAATTCGAATCGCTTTGAATGCCATTCGAAAGAAAAATTCTTGAGAGTTTGCAAAAGTCTTGAAAACGGTGAAAATCTTTTTTTAGGAAGATTAAAATATCTAACGAGTTAAAAAGTCTTGGGAAATCTCATTGTTTTCTATTAGTTTTAAAATGACCGCGTTAGCTTTTGAGAAAGAGGGAATTATAAGCTGGTCTGTATATCTAGATAAAAAAAGAGATATTTTTTCATGCTCATTCATTACCTCAAACTTATTTTCTATGTTAGTATGTTTGAAATTTGGCGGTGCCTATGACTTTACAAGAAAGAAAAAAATCAATAAATGTATTTATGGACAGTTTGAAAAACAAAACCTTCGAAATTCGTACTTTGATCTTCAACCACATGTAACCACACGTGAAACGGCCAATGACATGCGCATATAGCCACTTGTTTTGATACGCACACATTGACCTTGCAATAATAAAAGATGAATGATTTCATATTTTATAATTCATTATTCTGTTTTTATTTTTTATTTTTTATTTTACTGAGTTCATCTTCTTTTGTATTTCCATTACAGTTTAGGGATTATTACTTGCTGCATCTCTTCGAATAATGCTCGAGTAACACGAGAAGGAAACTCGAATACAAAAGGTTCCACTAAGCAGTCGAATTTAAATATTCAAGCCAAACAATACGCTTTCCTGTTTTCCCAAGCAGGAATGAGTATTCTCTGAATAAATTTCTATTAAAATATTAATTTGAATGGAGATGCATTGTAATAAATTTCCTTTGTGTTCACAGATAAGATGAATATATCTACATCAAAAAAATGTAATAGCTGCTTATTCTGCTATATTCGAATACATTCCCTATATAATAAATCGAATGGATATTATTTATTAACGATGGTTCTCTGGTTGCAAAGAAAAACCAATCCGCCATTATTGGACTTCATATAATTACATAATCGTAGAAAGCTTTTTTGTAGCACTTAATCGAGACCGTTTTCTTAGAAAACAAATAATAAATGAAATTTCATTAAAAAAAATCATTCATGCGAATAAAAATAAAGATTACATTTTTTTTGGTAAACACAATAATTATGTGAAAATAAAAGTGAAATACTTATTTCGAATTTACGAAGGAATTGTTAAGATTTATTCATAATTTTTTATTCGTTATTTGAAACAGGCGCGATCTATTTAACTTCATATATTTCCACATTTTTCTCCAGACAGAAATTTCTGTGACGTCGATGTCTAACAATAAAAGAGTCTCCATAAATGAAGTCTTACTGACGAGTTCAAGCCACTGAGTCGGAATGAAACACAAAGATTTCGTAAAAGGATCGAATACTGATATATGTACCAAATGTCCTTATTGGGCAGTTAAAATGAACTAACCGTTTAAATGATCGTTTATACTTTATAAAAACCAGCGTCAATCATTAAATAAGAGTATGAACTGCAGAATTAGAAGAAAAACTATTATTAGTCATACATGCATAACGAAGCACAACCAAAGAATCTACATAATTTCCCTGTTTGAATGTAAATATTTTAACACTAAACCTACCGCGACCGATTAAATGACCGTTTTTAAAATTTCGATAAGAAGTTCCTATATACAGCGTAATTGCACCGCTTTTAAACTTCAGGACTTTTCCTATAATATACGTACACAATACATTTTTAAATATTCACTTCTTTTTTCATTGTTTGTTTTCTGAGAAAAAATGTGTACCTATATAAAAAATGTGTACACTATATTCTCTCAAATACTCAATTCTGAAACTATAAAGTCGCTACAACCCAAAGGTAATGGAACTATGGTCTGACGTATGTGGAAAATGTTCAGTCCAGAAGCCTATATTTAAAAACTAATAAAATGTACATTATTTTTGCTTCTAAATAAAAGAAACTATATTTTTTCACTGTCAAATTGGCTATTATCTTCATTCTATATTAAGAAATATGTATAAGTTGTTTTAAAGACCGCTCGCCGTAGGAATAGGTGTACATGAAGTGGTAGGTTTCAGTATTAAACACATTCCTTTAGGAGAAACTGAAACGATGCGTCAGAGAATAAATACGCCAATCCTCCATAATTAAGCCTCACACGATACTAAAAAGAAATGTTCCCGCTGTTCAATAAAGGTAAAACCGGGCTGAAATATAAACGCCTACTTATTTTGCACACGAAGAAAGAAAGGCAAAATTTTTTTGAACGGTGCGTAAATACGGTAACTGTTTCTTATACAAACGTTTCAAAATACTCAGTTTCGCAGAGTAAGCGGTATTTTCTTTTAATTACCAAACAGCATTGACAACTCAGCAAAACTACGCCAGTTACTGTTTAGATTCAAGCATGTAACGTCATTCGTCAACAACAGAGTAAATGTTTTGTTATGAATTCCTCAATCGATCGAAGAAATGTGGGGAGCCACTAATTAAATCTTATCTCACAGAAGAATTGATCGGTTCACAAGAATGTGTAAAAGAGTATATCTAATCATATCGTAGCCCCCTCGTATTCTTCGTCGGCTTTATACTCTACGTTCCCCTTCTTGGGAAATAAACAAAATGGAAAACAAGGAAAACGACACAACCACTCAATAATATCGAACCAGTAACCGAGTTACCGTCATTAAAACGATACTATTACGATATAATTTATGCGGATATGAAATTGGTCTAAATATATATATATATTTTTTTCGTCTGCACACTTATTTAAAGCTTGTGAATTTGACTACCTATTTACTAGTATATCTCATACTTTTCAAGCAAGTGTCCTTGATTTGTAACAATTTAGGAATTAAAAGGTATTTTACGGAAAATTATTGTGGTCCGCAAGCAGAAAAACTTTGAAGTATTTTTTGCGTATAATATGAAATACGTATATATATATATATGTGCAAGGAAACAAAGCTCTCCTTAAGTAAATAAATGTTTTATTGAAAATATTCTTCTGCTATATTAATGAAACTGTACTTAATTATAATTAGAAGTAAAAATTGTACTTTTAATGTACTTATTTTTTAGAAAAATAATAATGAAAGTGTTTTTTTTCTTTTAGAATCCTCTTCAGAATTCTAGCAATTAATTTTTCAATTGTTTTCAGTTTCATATTGCTCCAAGCTTCTTTTCAATATTTCAAAAGATCGGTTTTAGATAATAATTTTCGTCCTTACGAAGAAACATGCTTTGTAAACTAGCCACTCTTTCTAAATAATTTTCGGAAATTGCAATTCCACGTTTAAATAATAGTTACGTGATGTTATTTTAATACATAAGTGCAATATTTCTAATAAAACAACTGCATATGCATGGTTGTTTTCATTTTGAGCAGCACTTTATAATTTCGTCGAAATACCAGAGGTATAATTTTATTAATATTAAGGATGTGTGCTCTGCGTAAAATTACTCTGAATATACAGAAACAAGGCACAGAAGAATTTGTTTGTAATGTCGTTTTTTTGTAGTAGCTGCTTCAATATCCTAATGTAACTTCACGTGTTACTTTGCCCACCTATCTCTCCCCGATTAAGTTGAACTGCCTTAACCTACTTATATTCGCTTACTCATACCAATATGTAAGCAAAGATAACGATGCTTAATGGCCGTTTATCACTAATTCATTATGTAATTGCTATCTTTGAGGAATTGTTGCCTGTTTTATCGTTAGTTGCAGCCAACAGATTCAAAGCATCAAAACGTCATGACGCTTATAGTTGTCATTCATTCCCGGACTATCATGTTTTTCTGACTTCAGTATTCCATAGAATGCATATGAGCGGCACGCGTCATTTTGCACCCACGTCAAGATAGCACTGTACTTTAACAGGGTGTTTCAATGCAGGTGGTAAACTTTTTGGGTGTGATTCTACAGACCAAAATAAGACGAAAATATAGAATAAAAAATTTTAATATCGCGCTTGGTTTTCGAGAAAATTGACTTTGAATTTTAGTCAAATACCTAAACGTGCACCGAAGTATGTACAGTGAGCCGAATTAATATTCGAACACAGTGGTACTTGGAAATGTATTGCTGTGTATCTGTAGTAATTCCGGAAATGAGAGATTTGTTGTTTTTTTTTTATGATTTAGTATACTTATTCTAGTTGCTAAAAACGTGAGATTTTTTATTTAATTTATACACTTTTCTTCTTAATTAAAAGTAGGTAAACGTAATAATCCCCAATTTTGACGTCGCAAAAATATGTTCCTTCATAAATAACGAATGGAATAATGCTGAAACTAATACCTGTTCCAATACGTACGGATATTGGAAATTCATTAAATTATCCTTTTATATTAAATAACATATTCACAAATATATTGCACGTTTCGTACAAATACATAAGTTACCATTATCACTTATCGCAATAGCTTACGATGATCGATAACAGTCACTTATCTCTCACGGAAGTTCTTGAGAAATGTAAATAACAACATTGAATATCGTATAAGAGTGAATCACGGAATTCTTTCTGTGTCAAGGTGACTAATACTCCGAGTAGCGCAAGGTTTTGTCAAAAACAGTTTCACGTTTATCAGGTCTTTCCGAGTGGTCGTTTCTGGCGGGAATGCTTTGACCAGCCGGCTTTTCCCTTTGAATGCATGCCGACATTAATAAAAATTTCTATTTCTATTTTTTCCGTTAGACTTGTATGAGAGTACAATCGAATGGATGAAACACGACAGTATTCCCAATATTTTTAATTATATGTATAGCTGGAAAAGGTATTGGGAAACCAAGTGGAGGTGTGGCTTAGATTTCAGCGTTGTGGTGGTAAGTTGGTAAACTATTGCAAGTAGGCCCGGATTTCACCAAACATTCCGAGTAATTTAGTAAAAATGAGAAATAAAGAAAAAAAATTATGGCCCAAAGAGTACGAAATTCTGAAAACTATACATTATATTCTTTTATCTTTTAATAATTGAAATAATGTTTATTTTTTATACAGCTGTTACTGGTATGACTGAACGTATCATGAACTATCATATTTTCATATAATTTTCAACAAACTATGTAATGACAAATGTTCCAATAGAATTGACTATAAATCTCCACCTTTAAAAACCCATAGTGTCGGTAAGATATTACAAAATTATTATGAATACTCTACTTTATATTCAGAAACTCTGAGTAAATATGAGTAAAAGAGTACCAGCTCAAACGGTCAAGAATATAGTACATGGAATATTTTATTATTGACTGAAATAAGAACATTTGAATAACTGCGGCATAACAAACTTTTTTTACATTGCTTAAATTATAAAGTGCAGTGGATTACGGAATCATATGAAACATTTCAATAAAATACATCACAATATCCTTAAATAATTCTTAATAAGAAACATCATGATATCTTAACCACAATAAAAATATTTGATACCGATATTAGTCAATACCGCCTCAAACAAGAATATGAGATTAATTAATATGCAAGAAGAAAAAGTGAAATAAATGAGTTTTCAAGTATGCACTGAGGCAACGGCTAACTTTTTTATTACTGCAAATGTGATGTATATCGCAATAGGAACATATAATATAATTCTCAAAGGCATATTTTCCCATTTTCAATTTATTTAAATAAGAAAATAGTATTAAAAACATATATATTCATTTGATTTTTTTTTAGATGCATATTTTACCTTTTCCTACAAAAATAAATTCTTCATACCTAACGCCAATGAGCACACTGTCTAAAAATTTGGTGATTCAGCAAATCGTTAAAGTGCAAACCTGAAGAAAATGCAACGGTACGAAGTGCATATAAACTTAAGTTTTTATGTTTGGTACAATTTGTGTGATAAAATGATATCGATGAAATATTTTACAGTGAAATAGTGTCATATAAATAGTATATGACTGCACTGAAGGATGATGACAACAAACTTTTGCATAATGCAACTTTCGATATTAATTAAATAAAATATAAGCATACATATTCTTCAGATGTACCAAAAACCAAAACATTGAAGACATCTCATACATAGCGAAGTTATTAAATCCAATCCCCCAAAATTATGTACAAACATGTAAAATAAATTGCATAAAACTTAAAATATGAAAAGTGTTATTTCACAGTCCAGTTAAATATCCAATTAAAAAATAGCACATATTCCCCACCCCAATTAAATTCCTCCGATAATTACTTTGCATATACAAATTTCAAAATTTTCACTAAAATTTTAAACTAAAAAATGGAAAATAGTTGTCTGCATGTTTTTAACTAGTTAAATTAATTCAAAACAAAACGAACGGAATACCAAGCACGACAGAAATCCAAATTGAAAATGTGAATATTATGAGAATATTTCATAAGATTACTTTCATTACTTCTTAGTTAAAAAGTATCTTCTTAGAAGGGATACGTAAAATACGTTAAAACAACACTCGATGTACACAATGTGGTAATGAGGAATGTGAGACTGGAAGACCACAAATATTTTTACGAACGCGTAAACATATTGTCTGACGTTCCATATGGTGTATTATATAGAAAAGTAAACAGAAAATTGCGATTCCAATTGGCTTTTACGTATTTAATCCCGATTCCGGTAACAACGCCAAATTATGCTGAGTAATCACTCAACATTCCATAACGATATATACGTACGTATTAATGCATAAACACGCTAGACTGTATAAATTAAAACATTAAGCGTAGTGTTCGCACTGTAAGTACCTATACGGCCTTTCGTGCCTGATAACCTTGCTGATACATAGTTGCAGTGATATTCATTTTGGTAAGAGGAAGGTATGTATATATGTACGTTCACGCTACACTGGTCGCTTCGTATAAATAAAATGGAAGTCAAAGGTTATTAGCCTTAAGAACCGAGCTTGCACGCTGATTGGTCGTAACGAAGGGTGTGTGTGGTCGTGCCTCCCATCTTGGATTTTAACGTGTAAGTAGGCCAAAATAATCTCTATTTAGTCTCTATTAATACAACGCTATTTTCTTACGCGTTCACAACACCGACACGAGTAATCTTACAATGACTGTGAAAAAACATTACCCAAATTAGTAGAGATTCCGGCGGCGTACGTGCAATTAAACGCTACCGTGGAAGAAATTTCATCCACTGACGCACAGCGGCCAAATCTTCGAATTCTTCTATCCCAACGCACCTCCTGTTGCACGCCGTTGCACTGCCGCCGTTGTGACTTCGTACGTAACAGCGTAACACTTGACTCACTCCGCTTTTAACTCCCTCTCCTATGGCCAGAATTGCACTGAACAGCCGAGTTACCAACTTGTTGGCTGAACTAAACTCCGAAGTGTGAGGCACATGCACCGAATATCTATGCACGTACTACGTGACACAGACACAGACACGCTACGCATATACTTTGTTCCACGCTACATATTATAAGAGCCGAAAAAATTTACTCGTGCGCATGCGCTGTCGCTATTCAGGCAATAACAGATTTGTTGCAACGTAACGCGTGTGTGTTGATGTTGACACTCCGGTAGAAAATATTGTAGCATGCGATTATATGCTGTATGATTTTTATTGACAATATAAAAATTTAATAATAAAGATATTTGAAAATTTAAAGAATTTTAGTTTCCGTGTAGGTATTAACGAATATTGAGATGTGGCAATATTTTTCTGCGCGTTTTTCTTATGTACGTACATATTCCATAAATTAACAATTTATATTTTCATTGATTTAAAGAGTGTAAATAAACAATTTAATTTCTGTCGAATTTTTTTATTTAATTATGTCGTAACTTTGGTTACATTGCCGTTGCGTATAATTATCAGAACTCTTAGCATGATTTGATTGTTGCGAATGTCCATTATGCAACAGAGCATGCGTCTACGCTAGCACGTAAATACGAATGCATACGCCTGTGGGGTTGGCAACAATGAAAAATATAATCTTCTGACTTCACTTTGAAAAGAAATTATTTTCAATATATTAAATACAAGTGCGTATACACGTTATATTATTATATTTGCATCTCGCGATCTTTGTATTACGTATATATTTGAACTACAACAATAAATTAACATAAATTATAATTTAGAACCTTAATGTATATCAGTTTCAGCAATTTTCTGTTATCTTGATCTCTTAGCATTATCAGAACAGATACCTTCGAGAGCTGTGTGGAAATACTTATATAAAAATATGGATTCAATAAGATTTGGTCTACTAATTGGTACGTAATTCTTATTTTGTAATTAAATACTACACGAAAATGTTATAATTTCATTTTTTCAACCCATTTATTAACAGTTTTAATCTTCAATTTGACGATTTTCAAATAAAACTCTTTTAATCTCTGTTGTTAGTTAGCGACAGCTGTTACAAGCATAAAAGTGAAGATAAAAGTGGACCAGAAGTGGAATATTGTATTAATAATCATGAAACTGAGATTGGAAAGATTCTTAAAGGTCAAGTATATTGTAAAGAAATTGTGCCAGATGAAGAGTATGCGATAAAGGTAATTATTTCAGTTAAAACAGTTAGTTTAAAAGCATATATAATATTTTTATAGTATAATTTTCAAGGGAAATTATTGAAATATTAATATTCCATGTATCTTTATCACCCACAGGAAACTTTATGTTCCTGGAGTGATAGCAGGCAGGTAGATGTTATTCTCACAATTGGTGGTACAGGATTTGCTAAAAGAGATGTCACTCCTGAAGCAACAAAACAAATTATTCAAAAAGAAGCTCCTGGTATGGCCATAGCAATGTTAACAGAAAGCTTGAAAATCACCCCCATGGCTGTGCTGTCCAGGTATTTCCACCTATATATATATCACCATAATAAATCTACACGTTACAGTTTATTATTAATAATTTTAATGCGTTTTATTAAGACCCGTATGTGGAATAAGAGACAAAACATTGATTATTAACTTACCTGGGTCACCGAAAGCTGCAAAGGAATGCCTAACTGTAATTGGCTCTGCCATACCACATGCAGTTGACTTGATCAGAGATAACAAGAAAAACATAATAGATACGCACGAAAAAGTACTAAATAATTCCGCTACGGACGTTTGTGTGGAAAAGTCTCCGATTGAAACTTCAGTAAGATTCTTCTTCGAAATTGCTTAAGCAATTTTTTATATTAAATATATAGATAAATAAATTTTCACAGTTATGCTTAGGAAATATAGTCGATCGCTGTAGGGAATCACCATTTCCAATGATTTCTGTGGAAGAAGCTTTGCACGCGATACGTACGCACGTGAGTCCATTAAATTCCAAGAGCACGGTCGATGTGGAAAAGGCTCACGGTAGAATATTGGACAGTGATTTGTACTCTAAATGCGACTTGCCGCCATTCAGAGCGTCTATCAAAGATGGCTATGCGGTCTTATCGAGCGATGGAAAGGGCAAGAGAAAAGTGTTGAGCGGAATAAAAGCGGGAGAAACTGTGAGTAAAGTTGTATTTATTATATTACAACTATAGTATTTTTACAAAGTTCCATATTTACGAATTCATAGGCTTCTGCGATTAAACTTCAACCTGGCACTTGTGTAAGAGTGAACACGGGTGCTCCGGTACCAGATGGTAAATTTGACGAGCTTAATTAAGAGATTAGTTCTTACTTCAGTTATAATAATCTTTATCTTTATTATTTTTATGGTAAAGATGCAACAGCGGTTGTTCAAGTCGAAGATACCAGACTCCTACAAGGAACTGTGGATAATACGGAGGAAAAAGAAATAGAAATTATGACGGAAGTAAAGTGTGGACAGGATATTAGGTACTGGGTTTTTCACGATATTACAGTAGATAGAAAGGCCATCATAATAGTTTTAGTTTTTAATTAATTTCAAGGCCTATTGGTTGTGATATTAAGGAACGAGAGCTGATTTTAAAGTCGGGGACAAGGCTCGGAGCGGTGGAATTAGGTCTCATTTCGGCATGTGGGTACAAGGAAGTATATGTTACTGCTCTTCCAAAAGTCGGTGTGTTATCTACTGGGGATGAATTACAGTGTTCTGGAACAGCCTTAAAGCCGGGGCGTGTATACGATAGTAATAAAGTTACATTGTTATCAATATTAAAAGAAAATGGCTTTGAACCTCTTGATATGGGCATTGCAGCAGATGAGTAAGTCCATTTATAATCGTATGTCATTTTAGAAATACAAAGAAACTTAGCTGTTAATTATATAAAATTAATTTTTTAATATTACGTAGCGAGATTACCATGACGCGGAAGATTAAAGCCGCTTTAGAACAAGCGGACGTGCTTATAACATCTGGTTCTGTATCAATGGGTGACAGAGATATGTTGAAGCCTATCCTGCAACACCATTTCGATGCTACGATACATTTTGGTAAGACTGTTTTATAAAAATCACATATCTAGGATCATGACCATCGGTATATTCATAAACGGAAATATGTTTAGGGCGCGTAAACATGAAACCTGGAAAACCAACTACTTTTGCGACATGTGTGTTCGAAGGCAGACGGAAGTATTTATTGTGTTTACCAGGCAATCCAGTTTCTGCGACAGTCACTATGCACTTATTTGCATTACCCTTGCTAAGACTGTTGTGTAAAGATTCTTCCGTGCCTATTATTGTGAAAACCAAAGTACGTAATATTTTTCGGTTAATAGTTAATTGAATAATCGTTCGGTTGCGTAATATTTAACATGTATTTCGATGGTAGTTGACGTCCTCGTATAATTTGGACCCGCGCGCCGAATATGCAAGAGCGATTTTAAAATGGGACAACACTGATACTCTGCCGCTGGCTTGTACTACTGGGAACCAAATTAGTAGCAAGTTACTCAGCTGCAGGAATGCTAACGCGTTACTAATGTTACCAGGACGTACAGCAGAGAAAACAGAATTACACGAAGGAGATGTGATAGAAGCGATGCTATTGGGACTGACACAATACGCGTAATTAAGCGAAAACGGTATCGAAAAATACGAAACTGCGATTCTGTGGACATTCCATGATTTCATATATTTTCTATTAATGCTGTTGGAATATATTTGTAATCAATGTGTATAAGTCGTAAGGGTGTCTTTGGGTATATTATATCGTGTATTCGTATTTTTACAGCGAAATGCTTTTCAAGTAGTAATGGCATTATTTCGAGAAATAAATTAGAAGGTAATATATGCGGATTGCGGATGTTGATTTGTTTACTGAATTAAATCATTTGTTACATTATTATGGCTTTGTTTGTATTCATCAATTTATGCTTTCCCGTCGTTCGACTTTGTAAATCTGAATCCTTGCCCCCTTTCCGGTTTGATCCGAATGTCTGGACAAGAGGACGAAAATCTTTACTCGCGTGGCAGCGGGGACGTAATTCCATCTAGCGGATATCTTAGGGAAAACGGAAGAGAGAATCTGCTATTTGGCAATGCACGAGACGAGGAGTGGGGGAGCGGCGCGAGGAAGAAAATGGCCGACAAGGCAACGGTAAAAGGGCAGGGACGTCGAGTAAGATACGTGGTTCGGGAGAAAGAAATGCGAAATCCCTGTTAGACTTCGCGGAACCGGGCGAAAAGTATTTGCAAAACAGTCGCGTCGTTGCTCGGCTTGGTGCTGTGTTTGGGCAAAAAAAAAAAAAACAAAGAAACCATCGGACCAGTCAACTGCTTTGGTGGATTAATTTATCGTTTAAAAAAGCGTTCGCGGGCTGTGTGTAGAAACAAAAGGGCTCGTTAGAGGTAAACATAAATTATGCATTGCTCTACATTTCCTTCTTATCGCTCCGTCACATTCGTAACCCCGACGTGCACGTTACTTGCTTATTGAGAATATCTTGTCAGAGGTTTCCGTAATAGAGCACGAGCCTGGCAGAATCTCGTACGTGACAAATTCATCGATCAGTGGAGTAAGTTTATGTTAGCCACTTGTGGCCATCTACGGATACATTTAAAAAGCATCCTGGTGTCCTTGTCCTTTTAATTTCTTCTGCTTGGAACGCGAGCCGTACGATCCTTCTTAAAATCAGTGTCCATTTTCTATGAAATATGACGGGAATCTAGTAAGAAATCTGGAGAAACGAGCATCAGTAATGTATGTTAAACGATGGAAGCAGGGAGATTTAAAGGGATCGATTTGTCAACAAGTCGATGAAAGTGCGCGCATCCGACAGTCTCGATCGAAATTCTTTTTCACTTTTTCGCACACACAGAATTTCGACGTTTAATTTGTTGCGATATAATCCGAACAATTCTTTTCCTTTTACTCGAGTGTTCGTAAATGTATTTTATTCGGAACAGCACCGAAAGGTGTTAGTATTAATTTCTTCCACATCTTAACATTTCCATAAAAAAAAGTGGAACGAATTGAATTTTCTTGGTATTGGAGAAGCTTTTAATATTTCGTGTATACAATTTTGCCACTAATATGATAGAATTATAACGCCGGAGGAAGTAGGCTTTAAAAGCTTTTTGTTTAATATTTATACGCTGTACGTTACTTGTTTATAATAATTACTTAATTGTATTGTATTTCTTTGTATTTATTTGCAGAAAGAGACAGCTTCGACAGAAGTTACAATATTTATTAAACCTTAAAATGGCAGTTAGGTAGCTTCGATGGTTCGCTCAGGGCTTTCATGAACTTTGAGCACATTTTTGTCGAGCCGAAAATGTAAAGGAATTAATAATAATGAAGTCGCAGAAAAAGGCAACGGTTGTCCGGAAGGCAACCAAAATGCCAACGATTGCTAAAAAACGTCGCTCGTTCTTAGAGAAAACTATATCCGATGTAAAGAAAGAGAAAAAATCTAAGAAGCTTGAAATGGTAGAGGATGCCAAAAGGAAGTTAGAGAGTGATAAAAAGAAATCGGAGAAGGTCGAAGAGAAGAAGAAGATAGAAGATAAGAAAAAGATTGAAGAGAAACGCAAAGAAAAGTCTGAGAAAGCGGACGAGAAGAAAAAGTATATAAAAGATCATGAGAAAAAGTGGGAGAAGCTGGAAGAAAGGAAATTCGAAAAAATAGACGAGAAAGTCACCGACGAGTGTACCTATGATACTATGGAGAAGAAAAAAGTACAAAAAATAGACGAAAAGGCAAAAGTGGAGAAGCAATGTATAGAAAGCAAGAGAAAACTCGAGAAGGTGGACGACAAGAAGAAAGGTGCGAAACTCGACGACGAGATCGTGGATGGTCAGACTAAAGTCTCGTACGTCGTAGAGGAGAATGATACGCGCGAAGAGAAGTTAGACGTTCTTTGTTCTATTACTAAGAAGAAATGCAAAGATGAGAAGAAGAAGGAAACAAAATTAGTCAAGCCAGACGTTAAGGAAAATATAAAGATTTCTGTGATAAAAGATAAAAGATCGGAACGTAAAAAGCTTCTTGAAAAAGGTACAATAAATAGTAAAACTTCTCTAACACGAACTAAGAAGAACACTAAGACGAAATCCATACAGAAAAAAGGTATATCTAGGAAGACTGTGTTAGCGAAGAAATCGCATCTGTCGGTAGTTCAAAAACTGGTGGACAAGAAGAGTAAGCTAAACCAATTGATAAAAGACGAGGAAACGTCGATAAGCGAAGAAGGTGAAACGATGAAGAAAACAAAGAAGAAAAATGTTAATATTCCCAAAAGCAAAATCATGCAAGAGAAAAAATCAAAGTTAAGAAAACATATGAAAGCTAAGTTGCCTTCGAAGAATAATAAAATAAGCGCCGCGTTCAAAAAAGATGATAAACTTAAAACACTAGTAGAGAAGGTTGTGTCTAAAAAGAAACTAGATCCAAAGGAAACAGAAAAAGTATTACACGAACCCAAGAAAGTTATAGGTAAAGATGAATTAATAGAGGGGACGGAAACAAATGATATCAAGGACGAGGTGGATGAAGATAAAGACGTTGATAAAAACAGTAGAGAGGAAACGTTACAAGCGAAATCGCAGGATATTAAGAAATCTGTGAAAAATACAAGAACTGGTAAAAAGATAATAAAAAAGAAGGTTGTGAAAGTACAAATGGAGAGCAGTAATCAAATATTTTCTTCCTCCGAAGACGTTTCTTCAGAGGAATCTGGTAAACCGATCAAAGTCTGCGACGATTGTCCAAGCGACAGTGTTTCTTCTAAACAAGAGCCAGCTGACAGTGAGAATGGAGCTGAGACAAATCTGAAAGATGAAATAGTTAACGGGGACAGCACAGGTGGCAATGCTGTATCGTCAGATTCAGATTCAGAAGATGACGATGGGGCGAAGAAAAATAAACAAAAGGAAAGTAAGAAGAAAGAGCGTGCTAATTCACCATCCGACGAACGTGTTAGGCGAATGAGACTGTTCGGCTTTTGGAGTGGACCAAAACGACACAGAGTGGCTTCCTTAAACGCATTGGCCAAAGTTCATTGCTTGTACGAAAATGAAACTGGTGGTGTATACCTCGGTGGCTTTTGTAAACCGAAACCTGAAAAAGAGAAACAGAAAAAAGCTAAAGAAGAGAAAGAAGAGCCTGTTCGTAAGGAAAAGGAAAAGGAAAAGGAGAAGGAAAAGGAGAAGGAGAAGGAGAAGGAGAAAGAGAAGGAGAAGGAAAAGAAAGTCGAAGGTAAAGGAGAAGAAAATCTCTCGAAAAGGAAACTTAGAAATGTACCAGGATTGCGTGGAAAGCATTGGGATATGTTAGAAAGTTCGTCGTCCTCGTCTTCTTCTGACGATGATTGCGAACGTGAGAAAAATATAGAACATAATAAGAAAAAGATAATTAAACGAAGGAAGAAAAATGAAGAAGTGATGGACTTGAAAGATATGGTTGTTTGTAAAAGAATGGCAAGTCTCAATGCTACTGCAATTTTAGCTGCGTCTTATTCCGATGAAAAGAATCGTTGTGGTAGCAGCTCTGATTCATCTAGCGAATCGGAGGTGGAGATTATTAAGAAACGAAAACAAAATGGTTCTGACATAGAAAAAAGAAAATCAAGGCAAAGCTCAGAACAGGAAGAAGTTTTGAAACCATCGAACAAACTTCTTATTGTGAACCAAGATACAGATGTTACTATTACTGGTACTATACTATGTTGTATTAGTTACATACTTATCTTAACACATCTTTGCAATCTATTAAGATAGAAATTTTGGTTTAAGGCGTTTATGTTAATCAAACTCGATCCACGCATCATGAAGGATTTTGTAGCATTGCTGGAATGCAGTACAGAATAAGTTCAACCAGTCATACTCAAACAGCAGCTACAGCAGTTGCTACCGAGCTTCATGATCAGGTGAGATTTTCTTATTCCTTTGGAAGAATTTCTGATTTATACAATTCGTGTTAAGAATATTTATCAATATCGAATTATTAAACGTGTGTTCATATTTCTTTATAATAGCAAAAGTTGGAGCAGCCTTGCAAATCATATACACCATTGGGTGCATTATCCTCTATGCAACCACCAGGTAGCCAAGGCAATCATCCAAATATGTCCCCTAGGAGACATTCTGCATTCTCGGCCCCACATCAACATGGTAAGATAATTATAACATACAACCAACAGGTAATGTGTAATAAGAATCAAGTTTCTAAATTATTAAAAAAAAAACATGGAGAAAGTGGAGGAAAGTGATAATTATTCTTGTTTTCTTTCTTAGGGTATTATCAGCCGGCTGGTCCACTGATACAGCACCCACCAACCTTACCACCTATAAAAGGACCTCCTCCAGAACCAACTCCTACACCCCCCCAAAATTCGGAAGGCTCAGATGATTTAGTCGCGACTTCTACAACTTCTGGAGGAACAAGCAGTACAGGTATGTTTATACAGAGTGTCTTGTAACTGATGGCACAATTGGGATGATTTGCGTAAAATATATGGAAGACACCTTCTTGGTTCTCGACAAAATTGATACCGAAGTACAGTTGTAGACACACGGTTTTTGCTCTCCGCTTCTGGCTCACCACGGATAATGTGGTTTTTCCGATGAAAGTGAATCCAAATACAGCCTTATTGTATGTAATTCAAATCACTTCTAAATTCTGAAAATCGAGTCAAAAATATGAAAATGAAAATTTTCAGTAATGGGTGGCTCATTTCTCGCGCCAGTTTTCTAGTTCTCGTCTGTTGGTCGAAGACAGGCTGGGGATTCTTCCCTGCTATTCTATCTCGATCACACTTGGTATATGTATTCTGTTCATTTTGCCTCGTTGAAAGATTTGAACTTTGTCGAAATCACATGTGAGATAATTAGGTGACAAAAATCGTGCCAAAACTCGTTCGAAAATCATAGCCAGCCTCAATTCGTGATCTAGTAGGGAGGCATTACATTCGAGCTTCGATAATCGAAATAAGCAGAACCTATACTGTCTTGAATTATCGGGAACTCGGATAAAGCGAATGTTTATCGTGACTCGAATAATTGATATTAATCAAATAATTTCACTATATTCGTTTTAAATCGTTTCAGATGATTTTGTAACGGAAATAGTTGAATTCTTTGTAAAAAAAAGGTGTCACTTCATGAAGTAATACATAGAGAGGATGTCAAAGTGTAGTAAAAAAGTCTTCGTGAACATACCTGGGTCGTAAACTAATCACTCTCGAGACGTTCAGTTCTTTCATAAAAAAAAGTTGTTTCAAGTATTATGACACGAACAAACTATCAATCTCGCGCTATTACGTGCACAGCCATGTGTGAAATAAAATGAATATTCATCGTAGATGCAATTTAAATTAACAAAAAATAGGGAAAATGCAGCAAGTAGAACGAGCGATAGGACACGGATTCACGAGCGCGTAGAAAAATCATAATGATCCGCTGCATTACTGAAAATGTAAATGAACCTAGTTCATAAGGATATTCATTATTCATGAAGTATTACTTGAATGTTTTACGTGTCTCTTATTATACAGTATATGTAATCGTACAAGGAACTGTTCACCTGGAAAGCTGAGTACCCAAGGAACAATTATTTCTTTAGGTACTCCAGAGTAACTCTCTTAGAACTTTCCTGTGTTTATTAATTTGTTTTATTAACCAATTAACTTTCCAGTAAACCTATATTTTATGGCATTCACATGAAAATTTCTCTAATATTTTTATGCTTTAACAGATCGTCTCTACCTTTCAGCATTCCTCCTTAAACTAAAACTTAATAGTTAATACGATAATGTTTGCTGAGAGGAATTTAACGATGCGCAACTAAGTCAACTCGTTCCTTTCTATGGAAGGTCGTAACATCGCGAGGTCTCGGGGCATCAGATGGGCGCACGTCACACGCTTTCGGCCAATTAAACTCTACTTGACCATGCTACTAATCGTCGAAATCGTGCGACATGCGTTTTGACTTGATTCTCCGGGCCTCGCGATTAAATTTGCTTTAAATTTTTACGAAGAAGCAAGTTAAACTTAAACAGTTTATTATCATTCATATCGATATATGGTGGAATTCGTACAAATTTTCTATAGAATTATTAATAATTTTTAACTGGGACAGTTAAAAATAAATGCTTAATGACTTATTTCAGGAGGTGGATTTTACAGGGCATATTGCCCTCAATATTATGGTACTCCACCACAGTATCCAGATTTATGTTATCCACCAGCATATTCTCATCCACATGCTCATCCACCACCTTACTATAAATATGCACCAACTTATAGAAGGTAAAATAAATCCATCCTTCTTCTATGAAGATTCTACGAAGAATCTTCAAAACAGACACTATCAGAGATCTACATTTTCTTCTAATGTGCTGTAAAAAAAAGGTATACTTTCAGGCAATATTATGGATACCAGGAATCTAGTGGAGGAGGAGGCCCTGGTAGTGGTGGCACAGCAGGAGGCCCAGCAGTTGTTGATTATCAACCGCCTCCACCGCCACCTGGTGAATATCCTCTACCTGCTTATTACGGGGGATATCCTCCACCTCCTCCACCGCCACCACCTCCACCTAATCCAGCATATTTGCATGCTCAAGGAAGACCTTTTGTAGATCGTAAGTATTCTAGTTAATTGTTAAACTTTCAAAGTTTACTTATTGCCAGTCTGTCAACTGTGAACATCGGATTACGATATAAATTTAAATCAGCTAAAAAATCATTAGTATCACGGTTAGAACGAGGAAAGATAAAACATGATGTAATTCTCTGGATTCTGCTTATTTTTGTACGTAAGTGAAGATGCATTACAGTTGGTTCACTTGCAATTTGATCATACGAATTAACGCGGGTGAAATAAGTGGTGTGTAAATGTTTCGTGATTTATGTTAGATGCAACCTTCCAAGGTTGCCCATGCCCGATGCAGTCTTGTCCAAAAAACGTGGATACTGGGCCCCTTATTGGTAATGGTAAGGGAGCGCCAGTGGTATCGGGGCCCGGTCTGTCATTGCCGCCCAGTGCTTTGGTAGGTCCGCCCTCGCCGGCGAGGGGGCTAGCCGGGCTAGCGCCTCCTCACGGTGCCAATGCCTGGGATACGGATCGCGTCCAACTTAACACTCATCGCAACCTGAATCAGAACCAACCCTCGGCCCCTCCGTCTCATAATCTAGTCGGTGGACATAATCGCCCCCAAAATTCGGATTGCCAGGATAAGGTCTGCATCATATTTATTACATTCTTCACTCTCTAAATGCCAAATCACGGTATCTTATCAATTTTATCTAACTCTCTTACTCTCGTAACTAACTAATTTATTGTAAACATTTCAAAATAGGATATTATAATTATTACAAGAATTTCGAAGTACGTTTAGATTTTTGTTAGAGCCGCAAGTGATTCTATGGTCTGGTGATTTTTCTAGGATGAGAAAGATTGTACAGAAGATAAGCTACAGAAATGTGGCTGCCAGAAACATGCCTGTACCTCGACCTGTGAAGTTAAAATGGAAACACTCTCGCCTACGGAAAAGTTAGCGGCCGCCACCTGCCCGAGCGAAAAGTTCGACAGCTTTAAGTTGGAGAATAATAACGTGAAGTGTGAGTCCTGCAGTGTAGAAATGGGTGACAACTTGGCCTGCGTTGCAAATTGTAATGTGAAGTGTGAATCAGATTACAAGTGCGACATAATGAAATGCGAGCAGTGTATGAAGGAAGGTCAAATGGCCATTCTAGAAATTGACAAGGATTCTGGTATATTGCTTGATGATAAATTGGATGCAGATCCGGACGTTAAAGAAGAATTGAACGACGTCGTCGTGATCGACAATGAAAATTGGAAGAAGCCAGATTATGAGTCAACAGTACAAGAAACCATTGAAGAAACAGTAGAAAGAGACGGTGTGGAGACACCAGATACAGAAGAGGAGCATCCTAAATGTCAGAAGGTTTCGAAAAGGAAGTTATCTTTAGATAGCTTGTCCGATAGTAGAAAGAAAAGGAAAGTGAGCAAAAGGACTCTTTCTGTTGGTTCTTCGCAAGAGTTGAGTAGTAGCGATTTTGTATCGAAAATTTCTGCGCCTATACTATCGCTCATAAGAAAGATAGATAGCAGCAACGATCCGTGCGTTACCAAGAAAAAGCAACCTAGGAAAGATAGTCAGAATCAAAAGCGGAAAATAGAAAATTCGAATTCCTGCGAAAATGTGATTAAAAAGTTAAAGACTTCTAAACAGAGTGCAAGCAACAATGTCTCGAGCTGTTTCAAGAATGCTGCCAGTGATACTTCGATAATGGAAACGATTAATAATGTAATACAGCAAAGTTTACAAATGACACAGAAAAAAGATCGTAAGGGAAAGAATGTGGTGAAGTCGGAGAAAACAAAGAAAGAAACAAATTTATTGTCGGTGGGGCGAAAGGTAGCTAAAAAGGTTGATCTGGTCAAAGAACTGGTATCGGAGAAATTATCAAAAGTAATTACAAAAAGTAGCCAGTCTAGAAGTAAAGTGGACATACGTACAAAGTCGAGGACAGAGGATAAAAGTAAATCTAAAGGGAAAGGTAAATCCAAAGTGTACGAAGTCAAGTCGAAAGATAATGGTAAAAAGCAGGAGAGTACAACAAAATCTAAAGGGAAGGACGTTAATGAGACTACAAAGAAACCAGCTTTGATTAAAAAGAAGCGAAAAAGTACGAAAAAAGCGGCTGTAAAGAAATCTGCCTCTAAAGTTGAAGATTATATAATAGGAAATGAGAATTTGATCCTAACTAGGAAAACATTTTTAAAACCCAAATGGAGTAATGGGTGGAGCTGGGAGGGCAATGCAGTCGAAGCCAAAGTTTATTTAACGGTAATAGTCTGAGTATTTCGTTTTCTCTCGGTATAGAGACTCGCTACAGTAGAACCTCGATTATCCGAATTAATCGGGGGACGTGAATGTGAGGATAAGCGAATTTTCGGGTAATAAAGAACAGTTCTCTATATATTTTGAAAAAAGGATTACAAATACTAACAATATAAATAAGGAACAAAGATTTATGGATTCCAAATCCTTTGAAGGGCTAAATGACACAAGTTTCTCGTCAAATTTAATTGAATAAAGTTACATTCCTTTTGTGTCTCAACCCATTTCAGTCTGGCTGGCTAAAGCGTTAAATGCTTCGAACATTATCGTCAGTTAAACAACTTTTATCAGACTGAAATTATTTTGTTACGTCAGCGTCGTTACAATTACCATATCCGGGTATTCTACGCAATGAATAATCGGTTTCTTATATAATTGTTGTTTCAGCATTTTTCACGTGGTCGTTTATTTCTACGACATTATTCGATAATTTTCTTTGTGTTCTTCTAGTGTTATCCATTTAACATGCGACTATATTCTACTGGTAAACATATACCGCATTTTATAGAACGTTCGAGTAAGAGTGTTGAAATAACGAAGTATTCGGGTAACGGGAGTTCAGTTAAGAGAGATTCTACTGTATATTAAATAGTTTCTGTTGTTAAATTCATACCGTTATCTTTTGCAGAACGAAGAATCGGCTATACGTCGATGTTACGCGAGTATGAGACACGAAAGTGGCGATGTTTTACGACCTCGCGACTGCGTTTTACTAAAGAGTGGCCCGCGTAAGGCTGATTTGCCATTCGTAGCGAAAATTGCTGCGTTGTGGGAAAATCCAGATGATGGTATGTTTTCGTAGACGAGTCCGAATACTATATAAAAAGCATCCGAATGGAATAAAGATAAGCTTATTTTGTAGGCGAGATGATGTTTTCCTTGTTGTGGTACTACAGACCAGAACACACCGAGCAAGGTAGAACACAATACGATACCGAAGACGAAGTGTTCGCTTCACGGCATCGCGATGCTAACAGTGTCGCTTGTATAGAAGATAAATGTTATATTTTGACATTCAATGAATATTGTCGGTGAGTTAATGTTTTTTATACGTGAAATGAATATAAATTTCGACGAAACAAAAATCATCGAATATATCAAATAACAAAGTGTGATAGTAATTATGTCAGTAAAGTTTCATGCTTTTAGTAATCAACGATTAATGTAAAAGTAACTTTAGGCAATATATTAAAAGCATTCTTTCGCAATTTAATTAGATTTGTATAAGAATAAAAACTGGATTATTATTTTCAAACATTGTATACATCAGCGCCATTTGTTATTTAATACATAGGTATAATACATCTTTCATGTAACTTTACGATTTTTCTGTTGAAAAATTCGTACTTTTTTTCATTGAGAAATTAACTTGCGTCACTTTCCGCTCGTTCGGTATTCTTGATTGTTTTACTATTAAGAAAGATTTGTAATGAACAAAAAGAAGTATGACAATTCATTGGTGCAGTATCCAGAAAGTAAGATGGATGTGCTAAAATGCCCCAATCAAGTTAATTAGTTTCTTTTTTCTTGCGTTGCAAGAAATTTTTGCAACATGTATATCGTAGTCAATAATCGTGATGAAAGATAATACATTTGTGATTAACCAGATCTGGATGTTTATTTTTCAAAGCCACATTCACTCTTTGCAATTATTCCAACAATTGTTTAACCGGATTTTAATAATTCACGCAACAAAATATCTTTAAAATTCCACCAATTCCACAAATCTTGGTTGTACGTTGATGTCGGTTATTTTGTAATTTCATAGTAATAACATTTACATGCATTTGTGTGGTATAGATCTTTTATCGTTCAGGTACATACCGCTTTAAGAAACTGAATGGTGCAAAACTGGACAGAACTGTTACACTGGCTTAATAGAAACGCAATTAGAATTAAATATGACTGTTAATGTAATTTGCAGGTATCGTAAAAACTTGCGAAGAATTGAAGAGGGATTAGAGAGTCCCGGTTTAATAGTTCCACCGGGAGATCAACTATATCCACGAGAAAATCGTCAGCCTCCGATACCAGTGTCCTCTGATATGGTCCTGTTTTGTCGACGCGTTTACGATTATCGTGGTAAAAAGCTTGTTAAGAATCCTGGATGACTCGACTTTTTATAAAACGCTTTGAACAGGAACCAATGGAATGCACAAAGTTTGCAATATAAATTGAAACTGGACGTAGGTCTCCCTTCAAGCGTAACTGCATCTTAATCGACTTATTTTCATTTCAAACACAATGGATTAACATTAATCTCTTTCTGATGGATTTTAAAGGATCATTTGTATACGAACTTTTTATAGATTTATGTTGATTTTCGTTACGATAGAAATTTACAGCAGTGATATACATTTTCCTATTCTCATGTTATTTGTGCTTTACGCAACAGTTTCTTAGAAAATATATCTCATCGCGTATAAAGTATTTATTTGAAGAGAGCAAGGAAGCAGCAGGTTCGTAGGCTATTAATAATACTGGAAATCGAATTTTTAAATTTTGCTAAACTACGAAGGAAGATAATAGGAATACTGTTTTAATCAGATAATCTTATAAGATAGAGATTGCTTGTTCACGAATTTTCTACGTTTCTAACATGCGATATAATGAACAATTTTAACGAATCATTTGATGAATTTTGACAATGAACATTTCGAAAAATCATGTCTCCAAATCGATGCAATGAATATAGAACGGGGATGTATGCGGGGGCTCGTTGCATAACGCCGAGAGTAGCGTGTGCAAATAAATAATCTAGGATTTGTAATTCTCACGGATATCTTGACGAGGAAAATGAATTGCAACAAGAGCCCAATATACGTACATTTGTTAAAGAGCAAACGATGCGGTCACTGTTTCATTAATACGGGTTGTTTTATCGCGAGCGCAACACGTTTTTAGGGAGATAATAGAATTTGACAATTTTATAGAGAGAATCATATTTTTTGTGAGATAGTATTTATAACACTTAAATGAATATTTTTCACATTGGAGATACAAATACCTATATGCTATGTATCATGGCACCCTTTTTGGAGGGGACCTTCGAACAGTTTCAAGGTAGGAATTAAACGCCTGACCATTTAGCGGAAATAGTAATGTATGCGCTGTGTTCTTCGGGCGAGTCGAGAAACGAAAGCGAGCTGAATTCAGTTCTGGTATAAAAGAACATTTCCATTGTATTGCGATGGTTCATGTGACCCATGCACGTGCGTTATTTTAATACGCGTAAGTGATGTAAGTTTCATTTTCATTCTAATAACCATCGTCGATGGCGGAGCGTCGCAAAATGGAATTGATTCGATTGAAATTTTACTGGAACAGTTAAGCTTCGCCTACTCGCGTTACAGTCTCATACGACTTTATTGGAAACTAAGCAAGTTCTAATTCGAATTTATCCGAACTGCCATATCACGGAAAATGTTTGATTATATTTTTCGTTGGAAATTTATAAACGATTATTTAAAATCTTTTTGCGCTTCGAGACGAAGCCAAGTCGCGAGAGTACGTTGAATCATTGTAAACATATGATTCCAACTATTTATAACGATAATTTACATTCATTTGCCCCATGGAAGAAACTTTTTTCCTGTTGATTTTTTTTTAAAATGGAATTCTAGTTTTCTCGTTGTGACGTAGAAACTGCAAAAAATTGATTTTTTTTTAGAAATATTTATGTTCTAACCCGTCACGCTTCGTATATCTCTTGTAACGAACATTTGCCGCTTTATTTCACATTTGGAAAATCGTGATCTCTATTCTATTAGGAAAAAAAAATGTGGTTGTATAATAATCCCTTGTATCTTCATTATTTCGAGTCATATATTATTCATTAGCGCATAGTGAATGTATCGCATCGTAGTATGCCAAAAAAAAAAACATATTCGTGAATAACGAGTAACCTTGCGTTAGCCAATAATATAATTATATTACACGAGAGTTTATAATAATGAGTAGAAATCTTAGGACGTAATTATTTTTACTGAAATTCCAAATAAGATAACGTCGACGTATATTTTTGATTATTTGTTGAGTGGCGGGTGTTTTGTTAGAAATTATATTATTTAAAATTAATATATTGATGATACGATTATTATTTAATATCTAATATATTGGATATAGATGCTAAGTTATTTCCGATAGACGAAATATTATATATAGTATAGATAGGAGAAGGAGAGAGCGCCCGTGATTGTTCCTGTCTGTGTATGCGTGTGTGCGATGCGAAAATAGTAGTGGGAGGGCAAGACGTTGAGGAAACCAACAATTGAAAATACAAAACGACGAGGAACATGTTTGAAGAAAAACTTGTAATACCAAAACCTTTTTGTTCTACTCAATTTTTTTTTTCAAAATGCTTTCTTGGCGATTTAATATATTTTATATTTATTAATTTATCTGTAACGATCAATTATATACGAACGATACATCCCGTAAGAAATCGTATTAGTATTTCACCTACGTGCATTCGTAAACGAAATCGAAGGTGTGTGATGAGTATCGTCGTGTGCCGTACATCGAACAAAGAGAAGGGCGGACAACACGCGTCCATTCGTTTTCGTATCCTATAATCATATCGATGACGATCGAGCCTAAATAGAACGATCACGGAAAGGACGAGACTGCGGCGCATGTAGATGCATTATACCATTCTTGCGATCTTTTACAATTAATTTTGTATTCGTTTTTATCGTATAAGTGCGTCGCGTGTTGTCACTACAATGTACCGATGCATTTTATCACGGAATCGAAATTGTTCGAGAGGAATGTCGCGCTACAGGCGGATACATCGTGTAATACGTATTTCGGTGTGTAACTCTAAGCGCGACTTCTCTCCGCGACACGTCTTTGACAGGAAGGGAAGCGAAGCGACAGCTTTTCTTCGTAGCGCAAAGGAAACAAATACAGAAATATACTTTAACGATGGTTAACATGGGAACATTGCACAAAAGGAAACATTGCATATCCTCTGTTCATTCTACATAGCCGACGAACTCTCATCGAGCGTATCCAGAAATTTAAATGGATGAACGCTGTAGGCGTACGAGTCGTGCGGTGCAAAGCTCTCACAGGGGACTCGCGTGAATTGTTGCGCGCCAATTTTAAACGAAACTTCGTAGGTAGAGACAGAAACGGTGGATACTTAACCTATGTTCGATCGTTTGCATAGATACCTAATAGTTTACGAGATATTTAACAATAAATATCGTGTTTCGCACAGTGGGGCGTTGACCTTCTTGTTCTCTTTGGGTTTATTCGACCCGAAATGATTCTCATTTACTTGTAGATACAAAAGTAGAAAATCTTCTGAAAGATGTTTGCGGAACGAAAATGAAACTCAAAAGTTGAGCAGTTTTGTGTCTGTATGTAAATAAAAATCATTTCGGCTCGTATAGACTCGAGCAGAACAGCAGGGTCATTGATTCAGAATTTTTTCCTACTAAAATCAAAGTGGCTGTGCAGTACATTCTTTTCTGCTACAGACACTAGTATCTCCTATTTATCGTTTGAAACAATCCTTCTGGCAACCTAAATCCGCGCTCTTTAGAACTGTGGAAAGTGTAAAAAATGTTTAAATACTTTTCCTTTTTTTTCCAAGTGATGGATAACGAAAAACATTTAACGTGTCGGAGTGGAAAGTTGGTGTTTCTGATTACGAAACTTCGATCTTCTAGGTGGAACAAAATTAACTGGCCATTTCCCCCCACTCCACCTCAGCTTGTTTCTTTCTAAATAGTATTTTATCATCGGGTGTATCGCGATTGGATCATTGTTAACTTCATGAAAAAATTCTATTAAATTTATAACTATAAAACAACGTTTGCTAATTATCTTGCAATGTGGGGGCGCGTATTCTACAAAAGAGGTATTGGGAAACCAAGTGGAGGCGTGGCTTAGATTTCAGCGCTGTGGTGGTAAGTTGGCAAACTATTGCAAGTAGGCTCGGATCCCATCAAACATTCCGAATAAGTATTTATTAATCGAAGAAGTAAAAATTTAGTGTTGAAAAAAATTTAAAAACACTCGTTTTTCACAAAATGTCTATATAAACACTGATAATCGTATGGACTTCGACGGATTTCGGCCTACTCACAGTAGTTTAATTTTCTGCCACTAGTTGGCGTATCGAAATTCTTGGTTTCCCAATACATATATATTTCACTATTTGCATATGTAAAATCGATCTAGAAAAATGTACATTTTTATTGACAATCTCTATACAGTATAATGATTCATAAATGCGTGCGAATAACCCGGAAACCGAATCTACACGTTACTATAAATAAAAAATGCATAAACGTAGGAGTATAGATCGAAATACTTCGGGGCTTCATCTTTTGCTGCAACATGTAAGTACAGGAGACCAATGGTTTCACTAAATTTTTCATCTTCAGTCGAGCACGCGCATTGGACATCTCACTATTGCTCGGCAAACACATGCAGTATTATCTCGACCTAAGAACGAGGTTTCTGACTCTGTCTAAGGCGATCGCTATCCCCCCTACTTCTTACTACGGCGAGTGGGGTTGACCAGCTGATTACCCCTCTCGCTCATCTGCAGTCTGTCTCACTCTACGCGGTAAGGCAGTAAATGGAAACCGAAAAACTCCCTGTCTCGATCTAAAGCCCAAGGTGGCGCTCGGTCCCGAACCGTTACATCGAATTGTCACAAATCTGTACCTCTATTCCAACAGTAAAGCGTAATGCGAGGTTAGCCAAACGATACGAGGAAGAGGCTGTTGATTTTTTTGTAAATGTAAGCACTGGTCTATTGTTTAACTTAAAAGAAATGTGAATCCAAAGGCTCTTAATGTACCAGCGGACGAAAGACAATTTCCATTATTATATATTTCGCAAATTATGACGTGTCCATGCAGGCGATCGAAAATGGATAAAAACTTCTTCCATCTCCTGTCCACTAAGGAAGTTCTGGTAAAATTGGCGCGTGTAACTTCGCGTAGTGGTTCTATCCAAGCCTTTGCATTCGCTTTAATGAAAATAAGACTTCCAGTTTGCGAAGATTAACCCAACGGACTTTCAGTGCGACTCATAGCTTGTCGAATCCAAGCGACCGGTGGTGTTCGGCGCAGATTTTTACGCGACCGAGAGCGGGGGATGCTCGACCGTCTGGTGGCGACACTGTTTTCGGTACTTTAGTTTCTTGCGAATCTGTATTCCGTAATCGTGTATGCCTATCATATTTTCGGTACCGTGCAGAACGTCCTCTTTTCGCATACGTCTCAGCTGATGCTTGCTTCTGAACTTCTGAACGAATATTAGAGGAGCGTGCACTTACACAGAGTGCATTTGATTCTCGAGCACCATTCGCACTCGTGCAGTGACTCCATCTCTCCTTCCTTCGCACGGTGAGCAAGGAGATACAGGGGCGACTCTTTCACTGTGCGAGGCTGATGTCCTAGAATCAAATGCAGGCGGTGTGTTCGTCGCGATTGCATAGCATCCAGGGATTCTTGCTGTTTACAAATATTCAGTCGCCCTAACATTTTACTCATTTCCCCATGTTTTTACATAAAATGTTGCCCGACAACTTTGGTGCCAATCAGAGACGACCACTTTTCAGAGATGACCAGCAGCACTATTTTTATTACCGTTATTACAGCCGTTTCGAGGACGTGAATGCAAATTTCTTTGTAAACAGTGAACGGACGAATAATGAACAGTGTTTCGCTTTTTTATCCACGGTAAGGTAAAGAGGCGCGTAGAAGCTTAATTAATTTTCCAAATATTTTTCAATAATTATTATACTTGGCTTAATAACTAAGGATCAAAGAGATAAATATAAACTGAGAAAACACTAAAGGTGTGCCTGTGTGAGCTTCAATGTATTTGATAATGTTAGAAGTACGGGTGCTGATAATTTACGTAAATTGCAGTGGAAGGTAAGTACACGTTTGCGTCTCATAATCTGTGTACCTACTACCTGGTAAACGAGATTGTACTGAGTCACGAATAATATTGTTTCGAGTATTTTTAAAATGGCAATCGATTGCATATTATTATTCAAAGTTACACGCTGTCGCTTCCAGTTTTGAGGCATGTCGTGGTTACTGTTAAACAGGTTATGTGTCATGATAAACGTAACTCTTGAATTCCAAAATAGTAAGAAATACGTAGGTTAGAATTTCAATGGTCCCAAAAGATGAATCTGGTGCACCTAATTTTAGTTTTCACAAAATTCCTTTTAAAATCAGTGTTTTTAAAATACGAAATATATAAAACAAAAAATATTAAACCTAAGCATGACAATGGTGATGTATATTTCTCTTTCCCAAAAGCCAAACTGTTCAACATTGCATATTTGATTGCAAAGAACCTTACCTATGCAGGTTGTAACGCAGGATAGGCCGAAAAATGACACGGTATCATGACGGTGTCAGATTTAGCCCGCCGGAAGTTCACTGAAAGACGTCCGGGAAGAGAAAAAAAGAAGGCTAAACAAAAGGCATTCCGAAGGCTCGGATTGGTCATTTGCTGGCCGTTCTAAAGTTTTAATCCGGAGCAAGAGGCCTAAGCCGAAAAGCCCAAAGCCGAGGACGTCATCACGCTCGCCCGTGCTCCTCTAGCTGTTCCTTCAGATTACATTAATTCGATTAACGAATGCCGTTTATCGTTCACGCCACGCCGCCTGCCAGAAGAATGTTCTCGCCGATTGTCATCTCGACGTTCACCCCGAAGTTTTGCCAAGAGGCAAAAATGTCTGATTGGGAAATGAGCGGCGATAATTCCCCCTGAGCTTTACTATGCTTCTGAAAGCTTTCGTTACAGCGTTAATCTATTATCTTTTCATCGCAATTTAGCCAATGGGATTAAGAAAGGAACCAAACATACAAGTACCGCTGATGAAGATTTGCTGATGTAGAGGAAGTGGTCTGGGCTACCACTTTTATTTCAGGATTTTTCAAACACCTGTTGAAGATTTTCATGATCCGACACTTGAATCTGTATATTCAATATGTTTATACTTTATTATACGCAGGTGAAATAAGGTGAAAAAGAGTAATGTTTCCTTCAAATTCTATATTTAAAATGAGAGTACGAATCTTCGGTTTTGAAAGTGGGGTCTAAATATGGGCTACTATTAAAATAATCTAAATGCCTAGGGCCCCGTTTAGCTGGGGGCCCGTGATTCTAAATTTTTTCTTCGAAAAATTTATCAACAAATCTTGCCGAGTGTTAATGTTATATGTAATTTTGATATTCAATGTCAATTTTGAAATTAAATTCTTATTTGGATTATACGAGCATTATGATAAAAAAAATCAAACCAGCGTTATTTTATTTTTTATATTTAACCGAGGGCCCCCCGAATATTCAGTCTAGGGCCCCTGAAAAGGAAAATGCGGCCCTGTGAACAGTGAAAACTGCATATTTACAGAGTGAATTTTTTTAAAACATGTTCAAAATGCTAATGAAAATAAACTTAGATGGTAATGGTGTATTTACAGTAGTCAGAGATGCATATGTCCTTTTCAACAACTGCACAGGCATGGTGTCCCCACGTATAACACTTCACCAAAAGTTCTCCGTCTGCGCCTTTAGAGAAAAGTCTTCTGCAAGGCCTGCAACTCGCATCCTCGTCATCTGGGTGCCCCTACTGATGAGTTCCAACGTCGCTGAAATCGTCTTCAGCTTTGTAGCCCGTATTTATTTAGACCACTTGTTCATGGACGCTTAGAACAGCGAAAGTTTTTACTACGCGATGCTATTCATTACAAAAAATTATGCGAAATCAAGCTTACAGTGTCAACAATATAATGCTCATAGTAAATTATCTCTTCGTTCACTAGATTATCGTTAAAAAAATAAAACAAAAATATTTAAAATTATAAAATTAAGAAGTTTTGCAACACATCATGTTAACCACACAGATGTAAGCTATTATCTGTTTCCTAAAGCTTCTTTTGCTTTCTCAGTTGTACTTTTACACCTTTGCCAATGGAGTGAAGCACCCACTATGACCTGATACTTCAACTAGCCCACATTTGCCCCACTTCCTTATCGTATTATGTAAATAATTCAAGAGTCCTTGTAGAAAACACTGTAAGTGCCAAGAGTCAAATTCTATACTATAATATTATCATTGGCAAGTAGAGCATTTCCCGATAAAACATTTTAATTTCAGCACTTACAGTGTTTTCTACAAGGCCTCTTCGATTATTATTGCTATTACAGGTTGTCTTACATATTTGATGCTGCTGAAAATCCCCAGGAAAAGGGCGCCGTGACTGTTATAAGGCGTGTTAACGTAACATTTAACGCGTATCGCAAAGTGTATCGCAGGCACTTTAACATAATATTCTGATGTGAACAGGTAATAAGCTGTTGCATGACTTGACCTAATGATTCTTGTTTCCACCCTCCCGTACAGATACTAAAATTTATGCACACGCGTAGCGCGGTTCTCTCTATTTAATATAAATTGACTAGCCTATGGATGCAGACTATAGGGAGATACCTATGGAGAAACTGAAGGGCCACACCCTTTTAAACACATCTTCTTTTAGATTTAATAGTTTATGTTGCGTTCTTTGGGTTGGTGGGAAAGCAATCTCGTTTTCGTTGGAATTGCAATTTCCCGCTGGTTTTTATTCTTTTGTTGACTCACGCGGAGCGGTATTGTCAACAATTGGACAGGGCTTAGAAACATAACGACCAGTTTTTGTGATTCGATTGGGTATGTGTAGTGTTTCAACAAGTAATGCCAGACTTCACGTCGCGCTGTAAACGATTCAAAAACTGAAGGACTTTGGGTGGGAAATTCTTACTAACTCTTCATACTCTACTGGTATAGTTCTATTGGATTATCATCTCTTTTGATGTTTAGAAAATCATTTACAACGGAAAAGATTTCACACTTTCGGGGAAGTGAAAATTGGCAAGGAAGGTTTTATAAAAGTGGCATAAATAAGTTGATAAAAAGATGGAAGATTTTTATACATAATCGAGGACATCATATTGTTCACTAAATAAATGAATAATATTTGAAAATTTTATCAATTTCTTACTTATCAAAAAAAAACGAAAAGATTTGCCCATCCAGCCAATACATAATTGGAGGAAAACATTTTTCTTGAACTCAAAAAACTGTTTTATCTTACCTATGGTATGCAATCAATTTCTAAATCATCTAAGAACTCTAAAATTTTGAAATAAACCCCAAAACTAATCGTTCCTACCGAAATACATATTTTTAATGTTGCGAGAATGTTACATGTAAAATTTTTCAAAGCAGCGAGTTTTTGCTTTTGTCAGCATTTCTTTGGGTGAAAGTTTTTCCAAATGCGCAGAGACGTGTCTGGCGCAAAAACGCTTCGAGAGTAATAAATCGTTCGACTGCGTTTTCTAAAAGCGGATAGAGGATGTCGTTAGAATAGAAACTGGAAAGAAGGTGGAAGGTCGCTACTGAATGGCATCATTCTTGAGGGACGGGACCCAATACCATAATAATTACGTTTCCGACACCTTTCGGTAGGAATTTTACGCTTTGAAGAATGGTTCTTTGGACTATTCGGCGAAGCTTCACAGGGAAGTGTTAAATCGCCCGGTGGGATATCCTTAAACGGTATTTCAAATGACCTCTAAAACGATTCGTTTGGTCTTTCGATTTTTTTCACAATAATTTATTAAAATCGGCGAAACTGACAAACGATCGACCGAATTAATGTCAGGCGAAAATTTCATGTGCTGTTTACTCACACTAATCTTTTTAAAAACATAATTAAACCATCTAGCAACCCTCAATAACGAAACTCATCGAGGCACATATGTCATAATAGGTATAATTAACCCTTCGTGGTCACACGGGGTGTATTGTACCCCAAGAGCAATTTTTGATTTGAAATTCCGCACCTTTACATCTTCCAAAGGGGATTTGTCGCCAAAAAAAAAATAAAAAACTTTTTAAAAAATCTGTATTTTACCACGACGATGGAAACTCGCTCGTTTTCAACTACAAATTTTAGCATATCAAAATTTACATTTCTAGAAAAAGACTATTAGACCATGACTGTATAAGTATTACGAACGTAGAATTCTCACTGAAAAGTTAAAAGATTCAAAAATACAAAAATGGTAACTCAAAAAATGACGCTGGGGTACAGTGAACCCCGTGTGACCAACTTGTGATTATAAGAAGGTGTGACCACGAAGGGTTAAACAACTGCTTTTAAACAACGGTACTTAACAAATTTGTTAATTTATGGAATGATCGTACGTAAATATGTAATATGGCGACAGTGATGGAAGCGAAAGGAAGAAGTGGCTGTAGCAGAGGAAAGATTTCAAAAGAAGAAACAAGGGAGAAAATCGAAAGAAAAAAAAACCCGTTGCTTTCGTCGAATTCACATGTTCCGTGATGTTGAAATGGCACGAACTCGTATTAAAAAATTAGAGGCTGTTTAATTTACAGCGGTTGGACAAACTAACGAGAGGCTTTCTTCAGCTACGGGCAAGGATCGCGTGACGGTGCCTACAGAAGCCTCCTCTTCTTCTCTCTTTCTACCTTGTCGCTCTTGGTTTTCGACGTCGTATCTCCTGCATTCCCGTTCTGCTTTTTTTTCCGCTCGCCAATTCGACCGATAGACCCTCAGAGAACCCGCTCCATAATCCATGCATGCATCAGGACTTGTCTTCTCATCGAATCGTCGGAAAAGGAGCCCTCGTCCGCTTTCTGGCACGACCATTGCGAAACCATCTCTGCGCTAAATTCCTCGAATTCTTTCCTTAATTTCAGGTTATCTAAACTATAATTTCATTCTTCCCTTTACTACAGCGTGTGCTTTACGGCGGGCATGTCTCCTTTACGAGAAGACAGATTGATAATGTGAAAAGTATAGGCTTCAAATATTTTACACTTCGCTCATCCCATATACCTACTTAATAGCTGTTATTCGGGATGAGCAGTGTCCCACGTTAAAACTTCTAATGTAATGAAATAGTTTTTTGTTTTACGCTACTTCTTAAAAAAAGAAATTATGATTTTATCGAAACTACATTTTTTTCTGTACTATTACACTTAGCCCGTTTTTAGTAAACTACCTTCTCGTTTAGACGAAGAACGTTTGCCACCTGGGCCTTTTTTCTTAAATCTGCCACTGGCTAATGGGGTCGTTAATGCTACCGAGAAATATTACGGAGCGATCGAAACGATAGTGAGCTAGCAAATGCATGGCAAAAAGTTTCTATCGAAAAAGTTCATCAACAACAGACATTATCATAAGAATTACAAAATGAGACAAGGAAGTGCTTGGAGAAAAATGTCATCCGTACACAAACTTACAGGGGAAGATACCCCAGCTGGAAATTCAAAGAATTACGAAACTGGGGATGTGTAGAGGATTTATAGATGGATATTATATATAAAATTTTTTGTTGCCCAAATGAAATTAGGGGTGGGATTATTGGTCAAATTTTTCGGTATCTATTCGAATATTCGAATAGGGTAAACCAACCAGTAATTGACCGCACACCAGTGAATGACCATTAGGCAAAGAAATGTCAATTATAAATTTAAAAATTACTATTTGTTTATAAATAGAGTGTAGTTGCACTTTTCCTATCCCATATTTTTAGTGTTGCGTATTAAACAAACATTAATAAGTACAATTCTTAATAAAAGTATGCGGTCATTTACTGGGCTTCTCATTCAACAATTCGGTCATTTACTGGTTTCTTTACCCTACTTCAGTTGCTCTGTTATTTGGCGAATATAATTGGAATATCCAAGAATCCAAATATTGTTCGAATACTAATGTATTCGAATAGTTTATTCGTAGCATTAGAATACTTGTAAAATATTCGAATATTAAATTATTCGAATAGTCCCAGCCTTAGATGAAAATGACTTCTGAAAATCCGGATATTTTCAGATTTTCGCGAACTATAAGAACTGTACCTAAGTTACCAAATGTCGTAATTAAGAGAAGTACCTAACATTTGTCTGAAAACTTTCTTCTATCTCTTACAGTTGGCGAGTAATAACACAAAATCGAAAAATAGTCGGCTATTCAGGGGTGAATTTCACCCCATCAGAGTGAATTGCATAAAAAAAATTGCGTAATACATACCAATACTCTCAAAATTCCCAAAGTTTCCTAATTCTTTGAATCTCCGAGTTGGGGATCATCCCTTGTTAGTTCGAGGGTGAAATATCCAACCCCCTCCATGAGGATAAATGTAATCTAACTTTAGCGAGAATCTAAAATCTAAATAAACGACCACGCGGCACAAACCTAGCGACAATTAGTGAAATTCATATACGTAGAGCGAAATTATCGATCATCCACGCATCGATTCACGCGCACCTCGGACTACCGGACCCGAAAGTTGTGTTCATTGAAAAGAGCATTGAGACGGGAACGGTGGTAAGTGGAAACTTAATCGGGGTTAAGGCTCGTCCCCGATGAGATTTCTCGCAGCATCGCAAGGATTCTTCTGTGGAGATGCTGCCTCGCGGAGAATAGAAGAGTACACGGTGCGCTGGTCCAGCGGTCGGTGGGTTTCCGGTGGCGCGGCGCAGCGTGGCTGCTGGATCCTCGATCCAGTGTGGCGGAACGCGAGTAGTGGGGTCGAGGCGAGTAGTGGCGCTGTCGGATTGGCCGAAGAGGAATTGGTCTTGGATGAGAGGGTGCGAGCCGACGGTCAAAGGGAAGAGAGAGGGAGACTCTCGGGGCGAGAGACGGGTCGGGGTGGCGTGGACGGCTAACCAGAGAGGGACTCGGAACAGTTCGGATGCACACCGTGCAAGGACGGTGATTCAGTTAGCGGCGAGCCGCCGTCGGGAGAGCGTCGTCGTTTGTGTCGGTTTTCCGTGTCGGTTCGAGGACAGCGCGTGCCGCCACTCGCGTTTCCGTATTTTCGAATTCCGCGTCGAAACGTTTTGACGCGCGCGCGCGCGACAATCGAGTCGTCGGGCTCGTTGGGGGATGAAATTGACACGGTCACCCGGTTCGAGAATCGAGCAGGCTCGAAGGACTCGATGAAACGCACCGAAGCTGGCCGCCCGGAAAGCACGTTGAACGTTCGTAGATTGATTTCCACCGAGGAGAGAGAGATTATCCCACCGATCCCGATCGGTTGGCGAACGGAGTACAGGATACGCGCGACCGCTCAGCTTCCTCTTGCTCTGACCGACGATAATGCGAGTCGGAGGCAATGTCAGGAGGGACTAGTCGGTCGATCGACGTGAAGAGTAGGAAAGGAACCTAAAAATCGAGGTTGAAGCTCGATAGAATTGGAGAGGATCGCGTGGAAGCTAGCTACCCTCTTGCTAGCCGCGGCACACCGCGCGACAGCGGAATAGAGAAAGGTGAAATCGGCGTGGAAGGATAGAAAGACAGTTTGCGGGTAGGTGACACGGCACGGGGTTGCCAGGGAAGGGTTGAAAGGGTGGTTGAAGGGGGGTGGAAAGAGGAGGCGAGGGAAGAATAGAAGGTCGAGTCGGATCAGGAGGAGACAGGCAAGGATGAAGAGCAGGGCGACATGGGTGCTGGGTGTCCTCTGCGGGGCGATCCTGTTTCGTTGCGGGAACACGTTGGCGGGCAGCGAGATGTACGCGAAGATGTTCTCCAGCCAGCAGCATCCGTCGGACCCGTGCTACGACGAGGACAGGCCCCGGCGTTGCATACCGGACTTCGTGAACGCGGCGTTCGGCGCGGCGGTGGAGGCCTCGTCGACCTGCGGGAGCGGCGGGCCGACGAGGTACTGTGACGTGACGGAGCAGCCCGGTGGTAGCACCGGCATAGGTCAGTGCCATATCTGCGACGACAGCACGCCCAGGCGCCGATTCCCGGCGAGCTACCTCACGGACCTGAACAACTCTAACAACGTGACCTGCTGGCGGAGCGAGCCGCTCTTCACGTCCCAGAGCTTCTCCGCGCCGCCTGACAACGTGACCTTGACCCTCTCCCTAGGAAAGAAGTACGAGCTGACCTACGTCAGCCTGCAGTTCTGCCCGAAGGCGGCCAAGCCGGACTCGATCGCGATCTACAAGTCGATGGACTACGGGAAAACGTGGCAGCCGTTCCAGTTCTACTCGTCTCAGTGCCGGCGCGTCTACGGCCGGCCGAACCGAGCTACCATCACCAAGGCGAACGAGCAGGAGGCTCGTTGCACCGACAGCCACCGATACACGGGCGGCGACGGCCTCGGACCCGTTGGCAGGATCGCCTTCAGCACCCTCGAGGGTCGTCCTTCCGCCTCAGACTTCGACAACTCGCCGGTCCTCCAGGATTGGGTTACCGCCACCGACGTACGCGTCGTGTTCAATCGCCTCCACATGCCTCAGCAGCCATCCCAGGAACAACAGGTCTCGCCGCTAGGTCCTGGCGACGATCGGGACCACGGCCTAGGCCTGGAGGAGCTGGCCAAGCGCGAGAGGGAGCGGGAGGAAAGGATCAAGAACCAGAAGACCTTGCTACGCGGCGCGGCAGATCCCCTGGCCACCGTGTTGCCCTCGGTTCACCAGGTGATCGCGCCCCAGGAGATGCAGTCCAACGACGCGGTGGACATCGGCGAGATGAGCTTCGCCGCGGTGACCGTGTCCACGCCGACCACCAGCACCCTGGCCAGCAACCTCGGCACCGGCACGCTCGCCCATCACTACGCGGTCTCGGACTTCGCTGTAGGCGGCAGGTGTAAGTGCAACGGCCACGCGGCAAGGTGCATCCCGGGCAAGGACGGCGAGCTCGCCTGCGAGTGCAGGCACAACACCGCCGGCAGGGACTGCGAGAGGTGTCGGCCGTTCCACTTCGATCGACCCTGGGCACGAGCCACTGCCAGAGATGCCAACGAATGCAAAGGTTAGTCTCCCAGCTTCCTTCTTTCGCGAACCCTCCGGCTCTCGATGCGGACACTCGCGCCGCAATCGAACTTCAAACTTCCTCGATTACTTCCAACCTATTCAGACTATTTTCGTTCAACGCGGCTGGCGCATCCAACAGATGCGTGAACCTTTCCGGTCGTTCTCACTGCAGGCACTCTTGGTGGCTCCCGACTCGCGGTTTTCACGTCCAAATATCCGGCGTTGCCCGGGTAAAGGCCTAGACACACTTGTCCGTCCCGAGTCAGTTTCGTGTCAGTTCCGTTCCGGCGTGCCAGTGGTAAGAAGAAGAGACCCTCTACGCCCCTCTTCTTCTTACCACTGGTACGCCGGAACGGAACTGACACGGAACTGACTCAAGACGGATATGTGTGCGCGGACCTTAAGGCTTTGATTATCACGGAGTGTCAGGGGGAAGGGCTGGGATGTCAAGATTTCATGGTAGCCTAAATTTTCCGCAGGGTTCTAGGGAGGAATATTATGCGATATTTGGTCCAGATCGGTTAAAAAAATCGGGACAAAAAGGATTCTACATGTTATTCCTGGTCCTTGACTATGTATAAGTATACCAAATTTCAGAAACATCCGTTGCGTAGTTGCGACGTGATTGGGTAACAACATCCAAACACACTTTCGCATTTATTATATTAGTCGGATTCGTAGGATTCACTTTAGAAAAACAGGGCACCGCGGTGGTTTCAATAAGGAGTATGGGAGACGAGAATAATAAAGAATGTTCATTTACATAAACATATGCCCTGTTTGATCTTGATCCAGAGTTATAGCCATTTTGGTACTTCACAAGGAAAGTCTTCCAACCGGAAAATTCTGATGTTCAAAATTCGTGTGAATGCAAGGGATCAATTTTTTCTGTGGAAATTCACTCTGAAGGGTTGAAATCAGCCCTTACAGTTATCGATTATTCCCCGCAGAATGTATTCTATGAGTTCTAGTGCAGCCATGCAGGTATCTATTGCATTCACCTATTAATAATAAATTACTTATCTAAGCGTGACAAACGTGATAATGCCAAAACTGATTCATACTCACAAACATCGCCAAGATAGAATAGTACACTTGAGATAATCCGTCTGAAACAATTCAACAAACTTAACCCTTCGTGGTCACACGGGGTGTATTGTACCCCAAGAGCAATTTTTTATTTGAAATTCCGCACCTTTACATCTTCCAAAGGGGATTTATCGCAACAAAAAAAATAAAAAACTTTTTAAAAAATCTGTATTTTACCACGACGATGGAAAATCGCTCGTTTTCAACTACAAATTTTAGCATATCAAAATTTACATTTCTAGAAAAAGACTATTAGACCATGGCTGTATAAGTATTACGAACGTAGAATTATCACTGAAAAGTTAAAAGATTCAAAAATACGAAAATGGTAACTCAAAAAATGACGCTGGGGTACAGTGAACCCCGTGTGACCAACTTGTGATTATAAGAAGGTGTGACCACGAAGGGTTAATATCAATACATCTCTGAATTGAACAGCCCTGACACATAAGTAATGCTATGTATTTTATATAAAATGATTTCACTTAAATCGATTAGTGTGCCCAAAGGACTAGGGTGCCATTTAAATGAAAAAGCAATTGCACTTGTTATCCGCACCGATGCACAAGAGTGCAGAAAAGTAACGCGGACATATGCAGCATCTAACACCATTTAATTCTCTCTTCTGCCATTTTTTCAATTATTATTTTATGTAATAATAATGTAACATACCACTACGTAGGCAGGTATAATAGTTACCAAAACTCAATTGTTATTATTTTCGTCCATTCTGGTCGTCCTCAGAAAAGTGTTTAATTACAGTAAAAATAAATAGAAACCGTTTCGATCACTTTCGTTGAATTAACGACGCTTCCAACGAGAAGTAACGCACTCCCATTTACAATCCGTATCCACGAAACGCAAGAGGGAGCCTGACTCTACGGAAAGTCAATTACGGAGGTTACACATAGTGTAGGATTATACTAGCATGCTTCGAGCAGACTGAAATGGTTGTCAGTTTGTCGTGCACCATACGCTGGAAGCGATGGAAAATAAACACCGCGTTGGGCTCGTTCCGCGTTTTGTTTCTGCGCCTGCTGATTCCTCGATCCTTCATCCGCCGTTCTCGATTCTCCGTGCTCCGTTTTGCTCTTCGCGGCTCCCATCTCTTATCCCCGCTCTCGGTTTTGCCCGTGGAACGACCCCAGGGGTAGGATAGAGGCACTCCTTTCGGTTCACCCCTTAATTCGAAGCGGCGAAGCGTTGCCTCGAGACTCGTATATCGAGGATGTATGCTGAAATCAAAAACGTCGGGGGGAGCGGGGGAAGAAACCACCCTCTAAAATCGTTTCGAATCGATAAGGGACACCCTTTTCGCGTGACAACCCTAATCCTCATCGGCAAGAGGGATGTATCGCGGTAAAAAAAGGCGTAATTCTAATTAATCGTGGAACCCTCCTCGGATATTGTTTTGATGGAGACGGTGGGTGGGATATTTATATTAAATAATTATTTAAAATGGGAAAATTTAATAAAAAATAGCCATTCACTCAGTGGCGGATTTAAGGAAAAAGGCCCAGGTGGCAAACGTTCTGAGGGGCCCATTTTTTTAGAAAAATGAAGAGACAATTTACTAAAAACGAGATAAGTATAGTAGGACAGAAAAGAAATATATTGTTTGGTTAAAATCGCAATTTTTTTTATGATAGGGCCGTTGGGGCCGTTGGGGGCCTTCTGAGCAGGGGTCCATTTTTCGAGAAAATGAAGAGGTAGTTTAATGAAAACGGCTCAAGTGTAGTAGTACGAAAAAATGTAGTGTTTGGACTCCTATACCTAATCATCACTGTATTTGGTTATGGGGCCCTACCGGGGCCTTGTGCGCAGGGGCCTAGGCGGCAACTGCTCATCAGCCACCCTGTTAAATCCGCCACTGCATTCACTGGTACAGCCATCCACTTTTTATTAGTGATCAAAAGTGATAACTTTTTGTTGGATTAATGTTATGTAGGATTTTTGTTTGTTAGTTAAATAAATTCAACTGTAACTGGGTTTTATACAGCTTTCAATACTGCAGTTCTGAGATGATATTGAAAGGTAATAGAAGTACCGTGGTTCGAAAAAGTGGTAACATTTTGTCCGCAACTATATACACGAATCCCAGAAACAAAAAAAAAGGAGCAGTGTCACTTGCCACTTCAGCGAGGCCTGTATCAATTCTAGAATGGTATTGTATGCCGTCTGCGCCCTTTCGAGTGAGTCTGCAATACAAAGTACAGTAATTCGTCGTTAGTGTCACGTTTTTACCATGCGTTATAATCACGCTCACTATCCCCACCAGTTCATGGCATTCTTCAGTCGAGAGTGAGAGAATCCGATATATGCGAGACAGAACAAAAGAGACGACGCGAAGTTGTCGTCGGCACGAAATAGTATCCGCATCGCGTTAGTATCACGCTGCCAGCCCCGATCGTCGTGATTCTAACGAGGCATTACTGTACATACACGTTTCCAGTCCTTTTCAATATGCCTCAACTATGTCCCGTTTTGTTCTTTCAACATAAGCCAACACTGTTTAAGCGGCCTAGTAACATATGCTAAGACCCTGCGTATTGAGTGGCACTGGCGACACATGCAATTTACGATGTGCATCGTGGAAATGAGGGATTTCCAAGCTGAGGGGCTTCCTGGTCGGGACGGTTGCCTCATAAATCCTCCTGGGTCCCAAATATTACGGCAACTTTATGATCACTTTAAGACAGGAATTCCTGCTGCACACACGCTCCGTCTACTTCTGTCGCCTTTTTGCAATTGGCGACTGCATAACTGAAGCCGAAGCAGCTTTATTATTCAATCACCTCCGAACGTTTATTGACTTATCGAGCCACGCATAGCAGTGCCCTACTTCGCTATTCCTTCTTGCACGAATTTACGCGTCGCGGGTCATCAACTCGGAGAACGATTGCACTCGATGCGTCTTCGAGTCGTCAAGGCGAGCTTCTTATAGACTCCTATAAATTTAGTGTCCAAGTTTTCAGGGGGAAAGAGTGAAAAAGTGGAAAAGTGGAACTCGAAGGGTTTAGGTGGCGGCGAGCAGACTTGGTGAGGCCAACGGGGCGGGTCCCGTTGTTGCGGCTCGCCGTTAATTTGACACGGCACGCGTACCGGCTGTTTACTGCGATGAATTATGTTCTCAAAGGTCCGTTTATACGACACGTAGTTAGACGCGCACGTAAACCGTGATTCTTGCTCTGTGCTTTCCTTCTTTTCCTCGCCCCACCCTCTCTGTCTACCTTTCTACCCTTTGGATACTTTCCTTTTCATTACCGCTTCCTTCGCTCTTCTTGGTTTTCCACTTCACCTTGGAATTTCCGCTCCGTTTTCTGTGGGTATTCAATCTAACCGTAGCGTCCGTGTGTCCTTTCTCAATGCCTTTCGCACAGTTCCTCGCGTAGTTTTTGTACCATCGTTACGGGGACAATGAACAGTGTACCAATCCACTATTTTTTTTTTTAGTTTAGGACTATTTGAAGCTTGCTGTTAATTTTATATCAAGATCATTTTTGTCTTACTTGTGTTTTTTATGCACAATTTTGAACTCGTACATTGCGTTTTAGCGAGAGTTGTACAGCTGCCAGGTACATATGCTCTTTGCGTCGAATAAAAATTGAATTAGAGAGGATGGCCGGGGGGAATTTGTGAGAGAAGGATCAGCTTAAAATTCGTCGCTCTCCCAACAAAAGTTAAAGTCAAAGAAGAAAACGATGAAGAGGCTTAGCTCGAAATTCGTCGCGCCCTTCTCCGAACAATTACGTGAACGCCGCGCGGCGGTTGGTTTTGCTTCGCATCGTAGAACAGAAACACTCGACGATTTTATTACGGGGATCCTTTTCCAATTAAACGGTTGCTATGGCGATGCTTACGAGTGCTTATGGTGTCTTTAGGAACGTGGATTCGTTTATATCCCTTCCCTCGTTGGGCACAGTTTTCCCCCGAAATCAGAGTAATGTGCTTGGATAAATTGCGGACTCCACGAATTTTTCCATTGCTCTCAATTCAATGTCAGCGTAATTCTCTAACATAATTTTATAAGATATTTTTTTCTAACCACTATATGTTTGTCCAGCCCAGATTCCCACTTTTCTTCATTCTTTTGAGTCAGCGTTTTTGGGTGTAGATTTTTTAAATTTGCCACTGTGTGTACCTATTATGCGAATGAATTAATTCTGTAATTGAATATAGAAATGCGCTTGCTGTTCGAAATATGTTTGAAATTTATTTTGGATTTCTATCTGGCACATTTGAATTTGGCGGATTCTAGACAACGTTTTCAATAATGATATCGTTATGATATACACAGTGTTTCAGAGCTATAAACGCAATTTGATTAATTAACAGAACTCGTCGGAAAGAAAAGAAAGTTTTAGCAAACATAAATCTAGAGATTTTTTTCTAAGATACTCAGTTTACAGCGTTGTAAATTAATAATTCTTTGTACGATTACATGTTCCATAGAATGAGTGATATTTTGAGAAACATAGCATCTTACATTACCAATTAGTTTTTTTTAATTTTTAGTAAGTACCTATCTCGAATAATCGAGGATGTGCTAATTAAATTCAGACCCATTTTTTGTCGCACTTGCAATCATTTTCTTTTGTTTTTTAAATACACATATCAGGAATATTTATTTTACGTGTGGACATGCAAATGGAATGCAAAGTGGACATGTCGATCGAGTTACAGAATTTTAAAAAATATCTTATAGAAGAAGCGAATATGCAGTGACAGATTAGCTTATTATTTTTATTACATTTTTCGTAAGTGTTTCCACAACTTTTGTTATTCAGTGAAATTTGTAACCATAATTTTGAAACGCCCTGTATATCCGCTGCTCGAAACGTTTTAACCCTTTCGTATCACAAGTCCCCACACCGATGGTCATGCAAATTTTCTAAAACTATAATGTGTCCCTACCGAGGTGTCATGCCGAGCTGGATTACCATAACCGAAGGTGATAATATTTAAACTTGATGTAAATTTCAAACAGTTTGGTAATAAAACTGTGCTTTACTATCCATAAATTTCCTGCATACGTCTTCTTATTCTGAAAATTAATATCTATACACGACACACTAAAGAGTCCAAATTAAATATGATTAGCGAGATATGACGGGATTTCTAAACTTAGTAAAAAATGATTCAAGCGTAATACAGATTTCGTGCAAAATAACATTTCGTGTAACTTCCAGCTATTTCAGCATACATGCCCTTGAATGATCCCAAATTTGATGAACAGAAGTCAATAATTAACAAAAAAAAAAGAATTTCTTAACCCTTTCTATACTCGAACATCGCTACATTCCCGTTCGCTGCGGATTTCAACTATATTCCACGCATTAAAAGAATTCTTTTATTCTCATGAATAAAAAAACATTTTTTTGTATTCCAAAAAAACTTGTTTTACTGATGTAAAATTGACACTTTTCAAGAATCGTTCGAAAAATTAAATCGGCAGCGAAAGGGTTAAGGGGCCCTCTTGCCCAACCCTTCAGGTGTGTACAACCCTTTAATGTAGCAAAATCGCGTGACTTTACGCCGATATCCGAGGATCGTGAAACGTTAACGATAATGGAGGCGGAAACGGCGAGCTTTCTTCTGTGAAAGCCACTTCCTTCCTACGTCACGTGACGGACAGAGTTGCCAGGGATTTGCCGCGTTCGCGTCGGTAAGATGGTTTGTGCCGCGGCCCGGGATCATTCGCGTTTCGAAATTCACTTATGAAGAGGAGACGAAACGCCTTTCGAAAGGCGAGAAGGAATCGATAAAGGAGGTCGTTCGGCGGGTAAACGCCTTTCGTTCAATTTTAACACGGGCTACACGGGATAGACGGGGCGGGGGAGAAAAGGGAAGGCGGAGAAGGGAACGAGGAGTGGATGGAGGGGGGCGACTGGGCGAAGGAGGAGAGCTTGAATTAAATTACATTTTAATTTCGCGGCCATTTCGCAGCGCGCACCGCGATATGCCAAATATCCGGCGCAATTTACATTTTAAATTGGACACTTCTTGCCGCGATTCCGAGGGTCTCGTCGGTGACTGGCATCGTCTGGCGAGGTTGTTGTCGTTTCGGCAAAAACCACCCGCGTATCCACCCTGCCTCGCCGGAAATTTTCAAAAACTTATACACACGCGCGCTCGTTCGGCCTAAAAACGAGTCGAGCACACCCTCGCCGCCGTGCAATTTTATTCCTCTCGAGTGGCGAGCTTTTTCGAGCAGCCTCCTTTTAAATTCGCATTTTAATTTCCCCGAGAACAATTTCACCGATCTTCCCTCTGCTACATTTAATAGGAAGCAGCGAGCTGTTACCTAGCATCCTGTGAATTGTTGTGAACTCTCTCCATTTTTGCCATTTTACTTGCGGCACTTTCCAACATCTTTTCGATCTCTTTGATAATTAACAGGTATATTAAGACTTCTTCTTACTTTCTTATTTTGATCGGCGGTTTTATTAAAGCTTCACACTGAAAATGGTTACTCCTACGAAAAAAACTCACAGAACCCTTTTTGTACTAAATTTCCCAACCTACAAATTTGATAATAACTATTTTTGTCGTAAGACTGATAGTTAACGAGATATTCCCGAAAAACAATTTTTTTTAACCATCAACCCTCCGTAAAATTTTCTCCGCATGTCGGGTAGATGGGAACTATTAACATATTGTTTAAAACGACGAAGAAATAAAGGCCAAAATGTAGCTTGCTGGGAATTATTCCGTAGACAGATCCTAATTTCACTGGACTAAAGTTCTTTAGCAAATTTACGTCGACTGTCGACTTTTCTCAAATTTCCCAATTATCAATTGGTCCTTGAAAATCGTTCGAATAAATTTTTCGAGCCGCGTTCTTCAGCAGGTTTCCTATTTCCGTTCTTCTCTTTACCTTTCCCTCCGTAAATCGTTCATTTAGCAGTTTTAGCTCGAGGAGGCTCGTCCCGTGGACTCGTAAATATGCAGGGATAAAAAGTCTCGTTCGACAAAATCAAAACGGGATCCGCATGACGGATCGCTTTCATTCCTCGATGCCTCTTTTTCATTTTTTTCTTGCCCTGACACGTTTCGGGGCCGCACGAATGTTATTCTCTCCCCGTAGTCTTCCACCGACGCTCGTACAACGATTATTCTTCCTCGTGATGCGAAGCCGACGCGCTTTGCATGAATGGGACTCGTCGCGACCTCTGACAATGAGATGAATGGTCCCTCCCCCTCTCGTCCTCCGCCATCCCCCTTCTTTTCTACCTCCTCTACTATGCTGGGTAGGCACGAGTTCGTTTGGAAAGTATCTACTGTTTTTTTTCTCGCTGAAACGGAAGTGTTTCGTGGCCAATTTTAATGGCAATTGAAGACTGCAGCAAGGAGGCACCTCAAAATATATTAACTTCGGGGAAACTAATAAAAACAGTGTTAACCCTTCGTGGTCACACGGGGTGTATTGTACCCCAAGAGCAATTTTTGATTTGAAATTCCGCACCTTTACATCTTCCAAAGGGGATTTATCGCCAAAAAAAAAATAAAAAACTTTTTAAAAAATCTGTATTTTACCACGACGATGGAAAATCGCTCGTTTTCAACTACAAATTTTAGTATATCAAAATTTACATTTCTAGAAAAAGACTGTTAGACCATGACTGTATAAGTATTACGAAAGTAGAATTATCACTGAAAAGTTAAAAGATTCAAAAATACGAAAATGGTAACTCAAAAAATTACGCTGGGGTACAGTGAACCCCGTGTGACCAACTTGTGATTATAAGAAGGTGTGACCACGAAGGGTTAAGAAAATATTTTTCGACGTATATTCAAAGTATTTTACTCATTTAAAACCTACATATTAACACGGAATTTAACACTATTACTAACAATAAGCAGAAGTATCTCTCCTCTTTGGGCAGCGAGGAAAAGTATGGTAAATTTTAAAAATTTCGAGCTGCCCCCTTTTTAAACTTTTATTCGATATTCGAAATTTTATTTAAATAAAAATTTTGCCCATTTCTGCTCTCACACCTACTTTGGCTCGTTGGTAAAACTAAGTCCACTTTTTTTAAAAAATCAGATTTTGATCTTCACCGAAAGATGGCGCACTTGGCAATTGCTAAATACAAAAATCCAATTTTTGGAAAAAAGTCTTCGTCAGTTTTACCAAGTCAACGCTACAGCTCTACCGTTAAGGAACTAGTTTCTGATCAGTTTAGAGGGTTTCCCGCTTTAATATTTATTTTTAACCTAATAAAACATTAAACCATAGACTTTTTTTATACTAAAAGTTGAATTAATGTTTAAACTTCAAGGAAAAATTTTAAAAAGTTGAAAATAAGTATATAATTTAATTATTTATAGGGTATGAAATAATAAGGTGACTAGGAACTAGTTTTTGATCATCTAAAATTAACAATACTAACTGCTTTCACAGACAACACCTATATTTTTGAATTATCAGTTTTTATGTTAGTAATTATTTCAAGCAATTATTTATTGACATAAACTCAAAAGAACGATTTATTTCATGAACTGATAAAAAATTAGTGCCTGATCAAGAACTAGTTCCTTAACGGTATGAAGCACTACGCATAATAGGATCGTTGCTCGTCTATAGTAGAGCCACAAAACACATTTAACGATTTAAGTTCGGTTCCATCCGCCGAGGGCCTCGCAAACGACCGAGGTGCCCGCGCGCGTGCCTGTGGCCGTTTGTAGCCGCGGCCAAGAGAAAAGGAAATATATATCAGCCGCGCGGAGACCTTTCCACCAGCTCGATTTTCACGTTCGGGTTCGCGAACGGTGCAACGGAGCCGCGCATACCTACGCATGCATGTGCACCGCATAAGATTTACTCTCCAGGCGAGGCAGGAGAAGCCGCCTCGCTGAGAATACGTGGTGGACCTCCGGTGAATTTTAGCACTCGCAGGACTCGAGTTCACGCCTCTTCAACGGGGCCGACACGCGTCATCCCGATTCCGATTTCCTACACTCCGCAATCCCTGCTGCCTCCTCCAACACTCGAGTGGCTCCAATTTCAAGACCACCGCTGACAAAGAGAGCGTGACCCTCTACCAACGTGCCGTCAAACGACGCGCGAGCAGCTTGCGAATAAAAACGTGTCAGCTCGGTATCGAGGGGAAGCGCAATTAATTATGAACTTCGCCGGGAGAATTAATGTTTACTTAGAATTGTATTTCGAACGAGGCTTCTCTTTATACTTAGGGGCCGTCCTTAAATTACGTAAGGGTGATTTTGGCGATTTCTTACCCCCTCCCTCCCCCAGTATAAGAATTCGTAAGATTTGATTTTGCAACCCCCTTCTTACGTAATATTTTTTACATTGAATTTTTTCAGTTATTAAAATTCTTTTAAAGGTTTATATAATTCATTTAGCTCGGTTCGGGAAATTTAAACTAAAACACTTCTCTGGAACATTAATGATAGAATTTGTATTTATTGATAATTAAGTTAAAAAATATTACGTAAGGTGCTACCTGACTCCCCCCTCACCCTTGTAAGAAAACATAAGAAATTCGCGACCCCCCCCCCCCAAAAAAAAGCCTTACGTAATTTAAGGACGACCCCTTAATTCTAATTTACCCAATTTTATATTATTGTTCGATATACCTGCATCGGGTTTATTGACTGTGTCTATAACATGATTTCGCGTAGTTTCTTGAACGTAATTAGAATTTGGTTGTTAGGTAGGTACTTTGAAATTACGAGAGGGGGAAAGAATTTTTCCCTCGTGTTGGAAGGAAATTCAGGGGACGCGGTCTGTTCTTGGGCAGACTGTCGCGAAATCACAGCAGCGTGAACCTCTTGGGCATTCCAAATTCTTCGTGTCTTACATGTACGTCATTGCATAACAGTTACACATATGAGACTGCGATTAACTAGGACTTTCGTGGATTCTGGGAACACGTCGTAAAAAAATTATGGGGCGAGATGGATCTATGAGATTAGTGTCTCGATATCGTTATTTCTCGCTGTACAGTGGCAGTGATTTGGAAACCACGCTTTCACAAGTGAGTAGGAGAATTTGGCCTTCTTTGAATTCAAAGAGCAATACGGTAATTAGAAATGAAGCAGGGTGTCATTAAATACTGATCTGAATGTGCTAATATATTATTGCTCACTTTTCTAAGGAAGTTTCTCAATGGTTGAATTTAAAATTCAAAAATATTAATTCTTACTAAACAAACATTTTGAATGACAAATATAATGAACATCAACGGTATGCATATATCTCAGATTCTTGTTTTTGTTACAATTATAAAATTCGTGACAAGAAGACTGCATGTAGTATTTTTTAAATTAAATTCACTGTTTATAATTTGTTCATATCATTTGTATAGCCATCTATAATATTTAAAAAGAATATAAAGTTATATTTGTTCGTTGTTAAAGAAATATTTAATCAACGATTACAAACGGAAACTGAAAATCGGGTTCGCAATGAAAATGATAGCAGACTTTTTTGAAAATTCAATAGGCGGGCAATATGAAAGCTCGTTTTTTATTTAATATTTTGTAGACCCTTCTTTATTATGTGGCTTTTAAATCTCTTTTTCATGAAAATTCATAGAAAGGCCTTCTCGTAGAATACAATTTTTCAAGTTCTCTAGATTTTCAAATTGCCTTCCATTCCTGTATATTAATTTTGGAAATTCTTTTGGAAAAATTTGTATTAGATAAATACCTACTCCTTAACGCGCAATATTAATATAAAGTTTCTTCAGGAATTTCTTTACCATACATTTGAATTCAGGCGTCAATCGATTTTAGGTAATTAACGTTATTCAGTCTCTCTTTTATAAAGTTTAAGGGGTTACTCGCAGTCAGTAGGTAGAAAAAGAACGATTCTTTGGAAATTTATTTCAGAAACTATACATGCATATTTTTATGCAAAGGTTTTCACAGAAACACAAATAAGTTTTTACTCCTCTAAAATGCTCTACATATAAATGAATGAGAAAAAGGTTTCCCTTAGGATATTCACAATCATTCGAATACAGTATTAGTGAAATATTTGAAGCTTCCGATCGCCCTCCCCAATTTAATTATTCAAATATTCAAGGAGAGCCCTAATTCGAATTTTATTCGACGCATATTCAAATACTCAGCCTGCTTGAAAGTTCGAATAGAGACAAAATCTCTGATTACAAGTTCAAATGTATGTCCCATCCCTTTTGCGAAGAACAGTAGATCGAAAGCGTGATTACACAGAGCCGCGAATGTAGCCGCCGCGCAAGTGTCAAGTTGCCTGTAAATTCGTATGTACGAACACGGGCCACAAAGAGCTAACGTTTCAACTCCGTTAACAAGCCGTTCCGCGTACCGCCGAAAGCCGTGGCCGAACTGAAAATGGCAAGGGCGGACGACCCGCGGACCTTTGCGGCAATCTCGCAGACTTAGCGTCGTTCGCGTGGGGCATAAATTTCAATTCGCATTAGTTTGTCCGAATCGAAAGGTTGCTCGGACGTCCATAAATACAGGCGCGCGATAGTCGGCGCGGCGCGCGGGGTGTTTATCCGAGCGCGAACCAGCCGTACACTGGCTCGTTCGTATGTAGCTAGGTACGCGAGACGTATAAATAAATCCAGGAGCTGCCACGCGGTCTGCCGTGAAACACGGTGTCTCGAGAGTGCACCACGCACTCTCCCTCCCGTCTGCGCGCACGCACGAGGGGCACCGGCGCGCCGACACCCGTCCGCGGGCGCACGCACGCACTCACACGCGCGCGCGTGCGCGTTCACGATCTCGTTCCGCGTCTCGGGTGGACACGTTTTCTTTGGTGCACAGGTGCTTCCGCGATTTGCGGGTATTCTCGTTCGTGGATTCTCCGTCGCTCTTAATCGCGGTTTCTCCGCGCCGCGGAACTTCCCTCGGCGAATTAAGCTCGATTTACGGGTATTTATTGCTCGCGCTCGCCGACTGCCCGGCTACCAGAGGGCGCTGGGATTTTATGGCTCCGCCGAATCTCCTCTACTCTCGCTTTCCTGCGTTCTTTTCCTCGTCTCTTTTTTTTTTTTGTTCTGGTTTCACAGTCGCGCACGGCGTTGCATAATGGAGAAGCCACGTTATCCGTCGTCCATTACGTGCACCGCGACGGAGCTGCGCGTACAGCTTGTAACAAGTACGTAATCGTGCATCAAAATGTTACTCGCAAATGGCCAGATCACGTAACGGGTGATTTATGTATCGCGTGATCTACGCTTGCGAAATGTTTACGTTCATTCATAAGTGCCAGCTTTTGGACGGCGGTGTTCCTTGGCTCGTTTTATGGATCTGTGGAACCGGGTACAGGCGTGTGAAAATCTGCGATAAATCGATAAAACGAGTCTACGAGCAATGTCGCGTTCGTTGGCAGAAACATGTTTCTTGAGATCTCAAACCAGTTGTTTTAATCATACTGCTGTATTGAGTGATCCCATGAGGAATTCGGCTTTTTTGCTGCATGCTTCGTGTGAATCAACGACTTTCGGTTAACGATCTAAGTAGTGTATAGATTATTTCGTTGTTGACACTTCCATCTCATTTTTTCGCAATTCATTTTCAATTTTTCTTGAATTTTTGTTGAAAAAGACACACTGTTTTCTAAATGACTGTAAAAGTTGTTACCCTTTCGTCGATCCTTTGGGACCTAGACGCATCTCGTATAATAATAATAATAATTGTTGAACATAGATTGAGGATAAAAGGTTTTATTGAAAGGAAACTACATGTAACAATTGGTTTAAGATAATAGTTATAGCTAGAAAAAATATTGTTTACCAACGAGCAAGAATTTAAAAGGCAGGGACCACGAAATATGTTAATTAAGATCATTTTTAAAGATTCGTTTCTAATCTAAACTGTTCTTCATACTTGTATAATTCATCCTCCTAAAGAATTCCTCTAAAGAATACCAATTCTTGCCACAAACAATTGTAAATACAATTTTACGAAAAAAAATATTCATTGCAAACGATCGTTCTGGTTAATCATCGAAAGGATTATTCCTTTCCCAAAAATTGTATCGAAAATACCAAAGTTCCATTAGGCAAGCCTCGATAAGGAGGACATTTGACTCGAGGCTCAAAGGAGTTGCGATCGCTTCTTCTCTGGCAAGGTGGAGAGAGGGGAGAAGGCAGGAAAGCGGTAAGAGAGCGAATGTTAGGGAAGCATGCCTCGGACGTGGCTAGCTGGCAGACTCGGGCGCAACAGCGAGGCAGGACGGCGCCGAGTCAACGACAATAACAACAATAACGAGACGGTGTTGCGGTGGTTTGGGGAGGAAAGAGCGTTCGCGGTGATCCCGAAATAAACGGCGACCGCATACCCGCGCGCACGCATGCGCGCATTCGCCGTCCACCGATTTACCCTTTCTCTTCTCTCCTTGTCTCTCGCCGCTCGGCTTCGCGTCCCGTTTCTGTTCTTTATTTTTGCGCACCTTAAACTGTCTCCCGTCCCTCTTATCGGGGAAGACGAGCCGAGCCGGGCCGGGCTCGCGTTCGTTCCTTCCTTCCCTCGTTACCCCTTTGTCGTCGCGCGATTTGCAAAGCGAAAAAACGACAAAAGATCCTCCGCGGATACGTTTGGAACCAGTTGGAGGATCAACGAGGTCACCGGTACCTTTGGCCAGGATTCCCTTAAATGGCCTCCGGTTGGCATCGCCTTTTAGAAACCGTTCGATGGAACTTGTCTCGTCACCGCGCCTCGACTTTCCTGTCGCTTCCACTCCCCCCCCACTCGGCACCCCGCTCCCTGTGCGCGCATTTTTCTTCCTACCCCGTTGTTGGCCTTTCTCCATCTCTTCATCCACGCCGTCTCCTCTTTCCCATTTAACGACCTTTGTTTCCACGGGAATTTCATTATCCGCCGTTTAACACTTACCGAAGGCGTGAGGTGTTTCGCAATCGTGAAATTGCGTGTCGCGTTTGTACTACCCCTGCCATCTTACGTTACCGTCTGTGGTTTAATGCCACTCTCTGTTTACGTTACATTATGGGCGTTTCATTAAATGCTGACACGGCATTGATTTCCACGGGATTCCTCGATGGAATTTCTCGCTTGGAAAATCCAAGATATATTTTATGCTTGAGATGTAGGAGAACATTGTCGAGATATAGAAACAATGGAAGACTTAGGATCCATTTATGAGAATGAGGCAGAAAGAGGTTCCTACTATTCTTTTTGATAATAATGTAACTCGTGTAGAAATAGATTGACATTGTAGAATAACTTGCTTTCAAACAGGGCTTTGCTTCTGAGAAGATGCATTTTGAAAATTCCTTGGCTCCATAGAGTTTTGTAAAAAAATCTAGGATAAAAAATTGGAAAAGCTTAAAAAATTTTTAACTCTAAAATAAGTGTGTAAAACCTCGAGTAAATCGGTTCATTAATTTTAGATAATGTGTCATCGACTTTGAAAAAATGATTTTGGGGAAAACGCGTCTAAAGTTTTGTGCGAGGAATCCCTATCTACTTACACGCGTATAAATTGGTCAATTTTGGTCGAATTAACTTGAAACTACCAGGGAATATTTTCAAGATGTCGCACTTGAAGAAAATATAAAAATGGATTTTTCGAAAATTTCTAGTTAGGCCTCCCCCTTAATAACTTCTTATCTTACCTTATATCGCGACTCAAAAAAGGTTGGGAAACACTGCCTTACAGTTCCTGATCATTTTTACACCGTGCAGAAGTGTGCGGGTTGATCGATGATTTTCCAACCGCAAGTTTTAAATTGAATAAAAATTTCTCCATTCACGTCTAAATTCAATATCGTTCGCTCGAAACTACGATACTCGTCCGTTAGAAACTCGCAGAGGTCGCAGACTTTTCTAGCGATAGTGTTCCTTATCGGTTAGAACGAAAAGGTACGTGCAGTTGTTTCCGGTCTCGGATGTCTGCGTTCGGTGAGTACCGAAATATCAGAGTTAACTGTCGAGCCAGGTGGTCCGCAATGGGCCGGTGAAATTACAGAGAAAACCGAATGTTGGCACATTATTATCGCTGATGTTCATCGTTCAGCGACGAAGATAGCACGTTCAAGGAAACGCTACCCGCGCCCTGTTCAACGGGATTGCTCTAGAATACTCGACACGGTTATTACGGATACATAAACCGGCGCACATAAGTGTTTATGTATCCACCTGTACGTTTTCTCTGTTCCCAAAAGTGTGAGAATTTTTTATTGGGTTGGCGAAAATGTCTCGTTCTTTCTTAATATTTAATATTTCGGTCGCAATACACACTTCGAAAAGATTCGTATTTTTGATATCGGGAATTAGGCCATGGAAACTCAAGTCACATTAATAGGTTTGAATCTTGATTTTATTCAGGACACTTGGAAGGAACGTTTTTATAGAACGAAACGATTTGGCAGAATGAATTCTTGAGGAGAGATCCGTCGAGCAGGCGGACTCTATCGGTTAGTCATGCTATCGCTATAAACATCCTGATGTAAACATTACAGCCTTGTCCTCTTCATGCATTCCAGAGCAGTAATATTAAAGATAATTTTTGCATAAATAAACTTTCACTGGTTAAACAAAACCAAAGTTTAGTGACACAAACGGTAAAAACAAGGGAAGATCCCGAATCTGGGAATTCAAAAAATTCTGAAACTTTGTCAAAATGTAGAGAATTTTCTCCTGATTACAACGCAATTTTTGTTTGCTACGCAAATTCACTACAAGGCGGTGTAATTGACCCCTGAAAATTCGGTTATTTTCCAATTTTGTGTTGTAACTCGTGAACTGTGAAATAATTTTTTGCCAAATGATGCTTCTAATTAAAAGAAGTAACTTTTATCTTGAAAGTTTTTTTATATACATTTATTTATTAAAAAATCGAGTCATCTACTGACCTGATACAAACCCAGCCTAATATGCTACAGTAGGGAGTAGCAGATAAGTAAAATACAAGTTTCCTTCTTCAGGAAATCCTAAAGAGAAGAAAAAGTTAGAGTGATTAATGTTGCAAACTGTTTTGGAGTTGTACGACTACTAGTTGATTGCTTAGAACTATAGTAGGTAGTATCAGTGTGCGTTCCATTTATGGGAAACATTTTCTGAGACTTACTTACAGATCCAATTTCAGTTATACATGTAGGTACCGCCGAAGCAAGTAAGAGACTTTTACGTACTGTATCTATTATGAAAAATGACATTACATTCTTACATCGACTTGGGAATTCTTTTTCCAGAAGAATGATTAAAGGAGGGCCAAGAAAAATGAATAATTCAAATTGAAATGACAATACTTCTTTGTGATTAAAAACAGAAATATTAATGTAGACGATAATCAATTTTAAATAAAACAGAGAATGTGGTTATTTAAAGCTGTGTTCAAAAAAATTTACAACTCCTCACGTTGTAATTTTTGATTAGCTGACGACTGAAAAATTATGATTGTACGAGCGGGCAAATACTTGTGAGTGGTACGTACGTACAATTTTCCGTCGGTTCCCACTTTTTCCGCGTCGCAATTATTTTCTCACACTCGTGGCCGTAATAACACCGCGCGAATATGCAGTTCGACGCACCTGTAATTAGGTGAAATTTTTAGCAGCCGAAGAATGTATGCGATGGTTATCTTGTGCTAACTTTAACGTATCATTAATTCTCCACCAAACAGCAGTCGTTAGTACTCAGTTTATCATTAAACATCTCTGGCTACATTTTTTTTTCATGTAATGGAGCTCCGTTCAATGGTTTCGACTGGAATTTTGTCTGTTAGAAATCTCTGAAGGAATTCAGAATTTATTTTAGTCGACAGAATGTTTTGGATAAAGTAATAATAATAATAATAATTTTATTTACGGGGCAAGCCATTAATATAGTATTGTAATAATTTTTATGTTAAGTAAAGCTTCATATTACAATGGAGTAATATTATTAAAAATGTTGTATAAAAAATAAACTTGTCGCTTAAATGCTTTCTTGAGGTAAACAAGCCCTGAATGGAAATTTTTATTTTATTAAAGTAAAATTACAAGGTTTTGGTTCGGTGATTGTGTAGAAATTCCAATTATTCTACAAACTCGTTTATTCGAATTTTTTTTATTGTTTATAACTTTCCAAGTACTGGTAATTTTCCATTTTATAATAATTACGTTAGGTATTCTTGTATATTTATTAAATCGTCACATATTTCTAAAAATTTATTTAAACTTAAAAAGTAAAACGCGCAAAATTTTTTCGAAGCTCAAGTTTCATAAGATTCGTTTTCATCAAATATTGCACTTCAGTCTCGGATTCTTTTCAAGATAGTTAACTTCCTCGTCTCATGTGGTCACTGAATAAACTGGACTCAATGGCCGTTTTATGGCCATCGTTTCCACTGAAGTAGATTGATTCGATGAATGGCGCTCTAAACATTGCCACGAAACACGTCTGGAATTCTCGATATCTGGTTCTACCCAAGTAATTCATTAACGCTTAGATACTTAATGCTTTCTTTAGATACCGTTCCATTAGCTTTTAATCAATTCCTCTTAACGCTTGTTACGACTGTAATTTCTCGAATCAATAGAGATACCATTTTTCTGAGCGCCAATTAAATCGAGAATTAGGAGAGTTTCACTGCAAGTACTGTTGCGTCAGACAAGAAAAGGTGTTCGATGACTCTTCAAACAGTTCTTTGCTTCGGTGAAAATATAGGGTGTCTCAAAATTGTAGGACAAGTCGAAGGATACAAATTATTCTTGTTAAATAACATTGGTCAATCCTTAGGGATTTTGAAATTTGAGGTTTAATTTTCGAAATATAATTAATTAAAAATTCGAGTTTCGATTTCTGTTCCGTTTGAATATTGCACGTGGAAGCAAGTTGTATCATCAAATTTGAATTATTTGTCTTGAAACGAAGCTTCAAATTACAGAGCTTTAAAAAAAAAGAATATAAAAATTTGTTAATATTCAGAGATGAATGTACCTACAATATTTTTTTTCTTTTACATATCTTCTATATTTCTTTAATATATCACCATTCTTTTACTTCTGATCTTTTATGCAAGCGTTTTTTAACGTTTAACATTTTTTTGTCAATCCCAATTAAAAATTTCAATTCGAGTAAGCAGATGTATGCAACTACTTAAGTAGAAACGCGCCACGAGCGTGCTGCTTGTCGGTCGCTTGCACGCGAGCCTAAGTCCTTTTTTAATCTCTTTGCACAATGCACGAACGGTATTCGCGCTGGTATCGCTCGAAAATCTGAAAAAGTCCTTGGCATTTTATTATTCAAGAAAAAACTGGCCTTATCATGCACTTATCATCCATGTAGTAGAGGATCGTTATAGCGTGGCGAGTCGAGATTACGCTCGGAGAAGATAGCAGTGGTAGAAAGTATCGAAATCGCTAGCTGCGTTCGAGGTGAATCGATCGAGAGACAACGGACCACCCGATATCTCCCTGTCGATTTAGATAAAGCTCCGTAACTTAGAAAGCTGCACGCTCTCACGGTCGTAGGAGTGTCATCGAATTTGTTTGCCCCTCTCGTACGAATAAATCGCTATTTACGATCTATGATTCCAACTTGCATGCCATTCTTGACTGTCGACAACCACCTACGTGTGCCGCTTTTCATTCGGCATCTATACGCCCGAGAATTGGATTTGACGGGTCTCATAGTAAATTCTAAGCGAAAGAATAGAAAGGTTGCTGTAGTAACGCGAACCGGAGGATATTTGCAAATGTTCGTGTAGTTCTTTTTCTATTGACGCCCATAAATATTTCTGATATTTTGAGGGGCTACTACTGTTAAGGAACTAGTTTCTGATCAGTTTAGAGGGTTTCCCGCTTTAATATTTATTTTTATCCTAATAAAACATTAAACCATAGACTTTTTTTATACTAAAAGTTGAATTAATGTTTAAACTTGAAGGAAAAATTTTAAAAAGTTGAAAATAAGTATATAATTTAATTATTTATAAGGTATGAAATAATAAGGTGACTAGGAACTAGTTTTTCATCATCTAAAATTAACAATACTAACTGCTTTCACAGACAACACCTATATTTTTGAATTATCAGTTTTTATGTTAGTAATTATTTCAATGAACTGATAAAAAATTAGTGCCTGATCAAGAACTAGTTCCTTAACGGTACCACGCTTCTCCTCGTGAGAAGAATGTACGAGCTATTTTTTATTGGGAAACCAAGAATTTCGATACGCCAACTAGTGGCAGAAAATTAAACTACCGTGAGTAGGCCGAGATCCGTCGAAGTTTATATAGTATATAGACATTTTGTGAAAAACGAGTGTTTTTAAATTTTTTTGAACACTAAATTTTTCCTTCTTCGATTAATAAATACTTATTCGGAATGTTTGGTGGGATCCGGGCCTACTTGCAATAGTTTGCCAACTTACCACCACAGCGCTGAAATCTAAGCCACGCCTCCACTTGGTTTCCCAATACAGGGTGTTAAAAAAGAAGGGTCTACGATTTTTGAAACTTATAGTAGCTACCAAAAGTGGAATCTTTTTAAATTTACCGAGCTTCCTTGTCAAGCCACTTCCGTATTCACCGGTAAATGTATTCATCAATGATGATCTAAATGATCAAAATATTTTTTCTGTCGATTCTATGCACTGTAACGGTATTATTCGCTGTGATTATCCATCGTATAGTGAAATGAAAATGTATCGCGTCAGTTTCTTTCCCCTGAGTAGAGGCAACTGGAGTGTTAATGATACTTCTTGGAACAACCGGCGTTGTGGAGTATGTAGAGCAACTTTGTGGAAGTATGATATGTTGAAGGAATCTAAATTTGGTCTGGTTAGGCAGTTAGAAGGTGAGATGAGTATCATCTTACTCCTTTCTGTCTAATATTCCATGCACCGTGCATAATTACTGAACTACTTCGCGTGGATGCATTTCGTAATTCCACATTTACGTAGAAAAATCGAATATAATTAGATCTATCTAGAGTTACCAAACGTACGTCTAATTATTAGATAGGATATGATGTTACGTCTTATATCATAATCGTTTTACATGGTAATTGCGCTACTCGTGTACTCGTCGTTCTTGCAAGCTATCTCAATTTCTGATATATGCATGTTACCAGCCGCACTAAGCGACTATATAAATACTTACACGCAGGATAATCAGGTGATCACGGAGTAATCATGGAAGATATTACTGATTCTTCACGATTAACGCATTAGACGCTGAAACTACTTTCACTCAATATAGTTTTGCTTTTCAGTTATTTATTTCGTCTTTCACTTCTGTTTAACATGATATGAAGCCTAAATACATTTACCTGCATCCTATTTGCAATAAAAATATTTCGAGAAATTACTGGGGATTGGTAGCTTTACAAAACAAAAATGTAAATACTGGAGATCACTTGATTTTGATTTAAACCTCATAAAAATATTTCGTAAAAACTTCGTGAAGCTTCAACATTTATAGTCAACAATATTATAGTCTAACATTAAAATAAACAAATAGTTGTATAAATACTGCGGATATCAGGCTAATTAGTGCACATTGTATTATGTGAAGTAAGTAAAGATGGAATATTATTTTTTAAAAACGTTGAAATATATCATTAGTGCCGATCACATATGACCGGCATAAGAAATTATTTACCGACATTAGAAAACACTTCTCTTGCCAATGAAGACAAACCTAAATGGGGCAGTCAGAGCAACAACGGACTAACCCACATATTTTTTCGAAACTGAATTAGTAGTAATAATGTATTCCAATAGGCTCTACTAATCATATAAACTAGGAAAAAAAAATTTCAATGTGGGTTAGTCCGTTGTTGCTCTAACTGCCTCAAATTAGAATTGTAACTCCAAAGAATTTCTATTTAACGCAATCCATACACCATCATCTGTTACACCAATATAAAAACAAAAGAATTCCACCACGCAACTACCCAAAACCTTCCCCACCTAAAACATCCCCTAAATGAAATCCTCAGGAATCGGGGCGGTCTATTCAAATAATTAAAGCCTGAACCACAGCGCCAATCAATTGGCACGAGAATGAGGGAAGAAAGGTACAAGTTGCGCGGAGGGATGGAAGTGGTAAAAGGGGAAGTGGAATTTTTCGGTGCGAAGCGTCCGTTCGTTTGATTCTTGCGGCCGGGCAAGTTTAGTCCCCGGTTGCCGTCGCCAAGGGGATCCACCACCACCTGCCCCACCGCCAATAGAACCTCGTTGCTCGCGCTTCTTCGGCGAGAACTCCGTGGCGCGATGGTACGTGAGGCCGATTCGCGATCGCGTATATACGTGACGCGGTTCGACTTTCGTTCGTTCAGTCGGCGAGCACGCCGCTGTGCTCCTGCTCGATTCAGTTTGGGCTATTAGCGGGCTGAATAGGTCGAGTTGCCGTTTCAGTAACTCTACGTCGAGGGGCTTCCTTCGCGGGTAGCAATTTTTAATCAACCGACTGGCGGCACAAACTAAAGAGGCGCAAAACCTTCGAGTCGCGCTGGCTAACTCTATTATTCGATCGCGCGAACCGATTGAACGGAACTGCCTCCTTTGTCCGTTCCAAGCGATGCGTCTAGCGAGGCTGGCGCGGCGTACGGGCGAAACGTTTTATTGTTTGTAGTTTCGCGAAGAAGATTCAAGTGGGGTACCGTCAAGGACCCAGTTTCTGATCAGAACCCAATTCCTGATCAGTTTAGTATATAAACAGTGGCGGATTTAAGGAAAAAGGCCCAGGTGGCAAACATTCTGGGGGTCCCATTTTCGGAGAAACATGAAGAGACAGTTTACTAAAAATGGGATAAGTATAGTAGCACAGAAAATAAATACATATAGTGTTTAGTTAAAATTGCAATTTTTTTTTAAGATAGGGCCGTTGGGGGCCTTCTGGGCAGGGGCCCATTTTTCGGGAAAATGAAGAGGTAGTTTAATGAAAACGGGTTAAGTGTAGTAGTACGAAAAACATGTAGTGTTTGGATTCCTATACCTAATCATAACTGTTTTTGGATATGGGGCCCTACCGGGGCCTTGAGCGTAGGGGCCTAGCAAATACCAAATAATAAGTTTATCACGATACAAATTTATTCCAAAAAATTGTTAAATAATTATGAAGTATTTTTAAATTTATACGCAAACATTTGATAGCTCATAGTAAAATGTTTTAGGTTCCATTTGCATCTTAAGTGATCAGGAACTGGGTCCTTGACGGTACAGCAATCACTATTTATAATACAAACTATTAACATTAGGTTAAAACTCTTAGGCTCGCTGTTTGAGTCTCATACAGTGACTTAAAAGGTTTAATCAACGACAAGTTGAAGCATTTTTACTGCTCTCAGTGAGTAGGTAGGTACTATAAGTCCCTAAAATTTTATACCCCTTTTTTAACACCCTGCATAAATTCAGAAGCCTGAATAGGTAATTGCGAAAGCCGTTACCTTGTTTTCGCTTTCTGATGCCTATAACAATAAGATTATAAATTTGTGACATCGACAATTTTGCTTTCGACGTCGATGGAACAGATTTGGTCTACGTTTCCAAAATGTTGAAGTTAGGCGAACTAGACGACGTTTAAAACACTAACTTTTTTTCTTAACTAACTCGTTTTGAATTTATATATATCTACAATCTACAGTAATAGTATAAAATTAACTTTAAAGCAGTTTTGTCTACAATTTATATTGCAACGTAGTAAATAATTTTTGTAATAATAATAGTTTTTAATTTTGAAATGTAACCAAATGGGTGGATGGCCCAAGATATTTATACAGTATAATTTTACTTCTTTGTTAGATTTTTCGTGTGCCTAATTAAAACTGTGGACTGTATTGAGGAGGACTATTGTACATGCAAAGTGGTCTGTGGTAGGCGGCTTTCCAAATGCACGAAGGTAGCGAACGTGCCAAGGATGGCGGATTAGGAGAAGCGTTTCTGTAGTGTGGGCACATCGTTGCCCTGACTTACGTCCATTAGATTTCTTCATCTGGAGTTACTTAAAGAGCTACGTTTACCAGATGCATAGACTCGATTCGAGAGAGCAGCTATTTAGACGTACATATGTGCAGTAGGTACTTACTATATACGTATGCAATGTGCGTCGTATTGCAATACGCGTCAAAGCAAAATTTGATCACTTGAAGGATATTCTAAAGTCTAAGATACATTACATTTTTTTAAATATTGTGTTTTATATTAAAGAATTGGTAATTCTACAATATTTGCACGTAATTTCTACGGTGAAATCTTGAAATATGTATCTCATTGTCAGTAATTATTTTATTGGGCATACATTGATATAAGATTTTTTACTCAGAATCTGGTGTCTGGACCAGACAAAATTACAAAAAAATATAATTTTTTGAGAAAATAACGACACTTTAAATTTTAAATCACTTTTTCCCTATATCTTTTCAATTTTTTGTTATTTTTGCTGGTTTGTTCACAACCCAGAAGTAGATTCATCAAAATAAGAAAAGTTTCAGTCGAATCGGATCACAACTTTTCGAGATATAGGTTCCACCGATTTTAAGAACACTGTTTCGAGAAAAACGCGTTTAAAGTTTTAGTGAGCACCGAGTGGCCGAGTGTTAACCATGCATTTGTTGTTATTTAAATGCCTATAACTTCGGGAATTTTACGAATTTAAAAAAATCCTTTTAAACACTTTATTCCTAAAAGGTTGAACATTTGATAAATGAATTAAAAAAAAAATCGGTTTTAGAGCGGAACCTCCCCTTAAGTCAACCGTAGTCAACTTTTATTTTGCGAAAACGACGTTTCTGTGCGTCTTTATCTTCACGTATCACTGAAACTGATCTGCGATTAATTTGTATAATGGTGCGTCGCGGAGATCAATAATAATAAAAGAACGTTTTACAAGCGTAAAACCTTTATCTCGTCTTTATCGAATAATATAAATCGAGTGAAACTATAGGTCGCGTCCAGAAAGCTGTTTTATTTTGTCGAGGAGAAGGATGCTGGGAAAGAGAGGAATGGCAGGGGGTTCCCGAATAAAATAAAATACAGAGGGTAAGAAGGCGAAGCTGGTAACTAGAAAACTATCTGAACTGCACGGTTCAGGGGATTTTTACCTACGGCTGGGGACCGTACGCTTTCTGACCACCGAAAAATAAGTCTCAACACGTATGTAATAACGTTCCGAGAAAAAGGATGCACTCCGAAAAGAAATAAAACTGCTGCGAGCGAATTCTTCACGATTCCACTGACCACCAGTTCCCTCTTTTTTACAACCCTTGCCACAGGAGTTCTCAGTTTGGAAACTACAGTCTAAGTTAACGGGGATACCCTCGAAATTTCTCATTGAGATGGAGGGGGATAACTACCCCGCCAGTTTTAAAACTAACTTTCTTTCGGATATTATTTTTATTTGTTGTGTTGTATTTAGTGTTGTAAAAATTCTTTCATCGAAAAGCAAAACGAAACAAGAAGCATTATAAAATATTAATATAATAAAATTTCATGCCAAGATATTTATCGAGGTGCACGAAAATAAGTTTTATTGTGGTTGACAAGATATCTCAAAACCAGTGAATGAATTGACTTGAAATTTTCACTGTGCAGTCTAAAATTTATACTGTGCTCGTGCATTTTCCATTTTCTAATTTGTTCTCAGTCTATGTGAAGAAAACAGAAAATTTAAATTGCAGCCATTTTCTTATACATTATGCTTTTGCAAAACGGGAGGCTTGTACGACAGATGGCATATCCTAAAATATATTGTCAACATTTAAAGTTAATTCGTTCATTAGGTTCGAAGAAATATGTATTGTCAACCAAAAACCAATTTATTTTAGTACGGATCAACTTCAACGACAAATAACTTCTCCTGAATTTACTATTTTGTAATCACTATTCGAAGAACGTATTATTGATTCATAAATAAATTGTAATAACAAAAGCATCAACGAATTCAGAAATAAATTGCAAAGTTGACCTTAATTGAAGATAAAATGCAAAGTAATGGTAAAGAAAACTTTGCACGTGCAATATAAATATAGATAATTATTCCCAATTGTTATACCGCTTGGAAAGTTATTTGTTAGTGTTATTTAACTACATCTTAACTACCACTGCATCTTTTAAACGTCCGTTTTATATTAATCGAAATCATAATGGCGGGTTTGTGTTTCTCAGTATGGAACTTGTGATGCGTTACTGTGAGAGCCCGAGGCCGTTGTCGATTTTTAAGAGAAAAGAATAATAGAGGGTGGAGCAGAATGAAGGGAAAACATGGTTCCGCCCAGTATTGTTGAACTAAATATCAAGAAAGGTTTCCTTTCATCTAATACGCTATCAGATGGACCCAAGTTTCATTTCACAACTGAACCTTTAACCACTGGATATATTTGTTCATCCGTTGTTTCGTATTGCGTAGTTACCGTATCTAGTAGTTGTACAAACTACTATTTGCTTCTAAATCATTCTACAGACGCAAATGAACTTCCGTTATTCATATTGTTGGGGCATTCAAAGTGACACCTAAAGCGACATTTTCATTAGTATTCACCTGCTAGTCCAGGCATTTCTTTACTTTATGAATTGCGTACATCTATACGTTTTTATTTGACGTGACGTTAATATGTAAGAAGTTATTAAGACAGCGTCAAACGTCAAGTTATCGACCGGCTATCGGATGTTACTCAATCACTAAAATAAAGTGATTTGATTATCAATATATAGTAGATCGTTCAAAGTTGTACTATATATATATTAATTAGCAGAGATGGGCAATAAATTATTTGAAATAAAAATTCAGTACACAAATTTTTATTTTAAATAATTTTTTGCCCATCTCTGTTAATTAGAAATATTAATTACGTTAATGTGATAACGTTTTGCTGCAGGGATTAGTATTTACCGTATAATATTCACACATGCTGCCAATCGGCATGCATTTTTTAACATCGTGATTTCAGGGTGACTTTCTCTGTGATTTACAGTACTTTAAAATAATTTACGAAACAGTGAATGTTTCAGAATTAGGAGGGGTTTTTCCATGCTATTTTTCTTCCTTAAAATTCTCTTATCTGCTGCCATGTGTATTAGGGTGAGCCAAAAAAATCAATTTTTCGAAATTCGAAACAGCTCAGTGCGGAAAAGTTGTCTCCGGATAAGACAACTCGAGGTAAAAAAAATTTTACATCTCAAAATAGAAACACATAGGTACTCCGCTTCGCGACAATATATAAAACACTATTTCACGAGTGTATGTATTTAAATAATATTTTCTGATGCTCAACAGTGAAATATAAAATTTTTATGAAAATATACAGAAGTCGCCAAACTTGGTAAAAAATTAAAAACTTGGATCCCGATGAGGGCCGGTGAAATATTGACTGATTTCAAAATTTTTTGCTTCGATTTGTCTTCCCCAGACGCAACTTTTCCGCACTGGGCTGTTTCGAGTTTCGAAAATTTAATTTTTTCAGCTCAGACTAATGTTTATCTCTTTTAATACTTCTTCGTAATCTGTTTCGGTATTATTATTGAACTCTTCGGATAAATAATCAAACGTTCGCTTAATCAGTATCCGGATAATCGATGATTCCACTGTACTTTATGTCACACGTCCCATGAAAAAAAAAAAAATTTAAATCTACCTGGGTTTCTCTTAAGGCTGGTTCAGACACGTCCAGTAGCTTAGTCGAGTAGCAAATAATTTAGTAATTTTTCGTGTGTGGACACTAAAATTTAGTCGAGTAGCTTAGTAAAACAATGGTAAATTACTAAATTATTCGCTACTTGACTAAATTACTGGATGTGTCTGTTCCAGCCTTTAATCTAACTATGAAAAAAAAATACACGATTCCGTTTAAAAAAGGCGCTAATGACCTTGAAAGATTCCCATACGATTAGCCGGAGAAAATTGATCTCCCCTCGTCACAATTTCCCTTCAAACTGAGCAGCCAAATTTCCCCTCAGTTGAATCGCAACAAAGATATCCAGGCGTATACAATGCTACAATATGATATGGGACGCAAAGGGTGGAATGCTGTGAATTGGATATCGCGAGCAAAGGGTACAGTGTCGATGGGGAGGGGCAGGGATGTTGGGAGCACTAACGAGGCGTAACGGCTACATCGCATCGGGTATGATTAAAGTTAACCAAATTTGGGGCGATCCACGAAGCCAGCTCATCTGAGAAGGGCTACGTAGGGAGGTAGGAGGTTTCTTTCGGCGACCTGGGCGACCTTCGGTTATTTCTTATCTTTACACGAGTCACGTCCACGTGGAAGTATCCTCGTGGGTGTTCGATAAATTGACCGGGTGGGACGTGGCATTGTCTCGCGTAGATTGAGCGCTTAATCACATGGCCACGATTGGAGAAGAGGAATCGACAATGGTAGCTGCTGCGTAAACCCGCACACCTTGATACGCAGCCTTCTTCCAACGTGAAGCACGGTCTGCACGGGAGACAGCTGATACCTAAGGTCGGGGCCAGATATATTGGCCGGTGAATTCGTTTTCGCAGCTAACGCGCACCTATTCTGATGTATGTATCTCTACGCTAAGAGCTCGGTTTGGCCTACACGTCAAGAGCTCGGCGCTATCCCCTCCACTTCTGGCGCACTCTTTTTCTGGCAAGGCGAGAGCGAGTCAGAAAACGTTGAGAATAGAAGAATACTCCTCACGAAACTCACCGGCCAATATATCTGGCCCCGACCTTAAATATGTTCTGTCATTCGTGGCTTTTAATCGACGGGATTGTTTTGATCAGTGATCATTGCGAGAATGAAACGAGTAAATTATATAAATTAGTCTAGAAACATTTCGATATGATTTAATTTCTAAGCAAATTTTAGGGATTTGCCGTGTGAAACGTTTCTGAAAACTCTTTTTCGTCAGCTTTTGTACGACTTCAGTAACAAATTGCATTGATATATTTGGCTCGTCGTGCGTAATAAAGAAAAGAACACAGAGGAACAAATAAAAGAAACTGGTGGTAAAATCAAGAATTAATTGCCCCGCGCGGTTGAACGGCGTCTGAACTTTCTTCTGCAGTCGCGATCAAAGGCGCGTGTGTCTTTCACCGTCGGAGAGGATCCATTCTTGAAGAGGATTTATTCTCTTAAGGCGAGCCATTGAGAGACCAGGAGAAATAATAGCCCCAGGAATAACCAATGTTCCATCATGTATATTCTTGTTGATCGTTGATCTCCCAAGTATATATACAAATGATCGGCGAAGTATAATTCTCATGCGGACAGCTAACTAACCCATGTCGTATAAAGTATCATCTTAACCTTTTTAACTGGACAATACAAGCTAAATCATCTTTCCTTACGAGCACTTGTTTCGACGAAGCTCGTGGCTTTATTAAATTCTCGTTTCGTGAAAAAAATTGCCGCCTGGATTAATTCGTGTATTATTTACGACTCGAGTTGCCTGGGGTGACTTTATTGAAGAATGTATCATAGATGAATTATGTAGTGGAGGTGGTGGAGACGATGAACTGGGATTTTATTTTATTCCTGATAAAAATGTAGTAGCTACTTTGGCAAACTGCCTAATGTCATCTAGTATTTTATGGATTATATTAATATAAATAGATCTCTCTCCTTTAATGGTTGTTAAAAGGAGTTATTTTCAGTAGGTAAACGGTAGAACAGAAAAATATTAACTTAATGTTTTACTGTTTTTATTAGGCCTTAATACATTTGCCTATTTTTACTACAACACTGGAATTATTAAAATTGAAAGACAGCCTGTAATCTGGAACCGAGGCCAGTGCATCTAAAATCTAAATCTAAACGTTTTTCATTCATTTTGTACGCTAAATCAGAGATGGGCAAAAAATTATTTGAAATAAAAATTTCACACACAAATTTTTATTTCAAATAATTTTTTGCTCATCTCTGCGCTAAATTCATCCCTGAAGATACGCTTACGAAGTGGATATTTTCTATTCTCTGAGTTTTAGTTCTCAGTCTATCTGTTAGAATCGCTGCCATTTCCTTTCAACAGCGTCAGATGCACATTTTATTTTCTACCTTACTACTAATTTATCCTCGCTGCCACTGCTTGTTCATCACTCATTCTCCGCACTCACCCTGACACCTATCAAATCCCACTCGCACCTATTCAATTGCTCCGCGATCAATTCAAATTTTATTGCCACAATAGATATTCAAGCTATATTTATTGAAATCAAGGGAGATATTTTATGTGCAAATTTCTAAAGCAGAAAATGTTTGTGTTTGTTGACACCTAAAAACTTACGAAGGGTAAACTCTGGGGTGATGAAATGTGTCCCAGCACATTATGCCTAGCTAATCCAGACGAATGTGACTATTTCCACAAAAAATTTTTGTAAAGTCAGAATCTAAATTTTGGGTGAAGCCAAATAGCAAAAGCTAGTGGAATTATAAAGCTAACTAACTACATATTATACATGAATAGAATTAATTCAATCAATTATTTTATATTATATTAAATTATTTATCTTAGTTCAGAAAACAACTCATAAACTTGTATTCCATTGGAGTATTTTATTTTAAAATAGATTTAAAGCACTGTGGAACCTAATTTTCCTGTCACAAAGATTTTACAGAACACTCGAACGAAGCGATTAGTACGGTGGAAAAACATTTTCAGTATTGCAAAAATATAAAATACATTGATTTTGATAAAATCTGTTCATAAACAGAGTGGGGCAATAACTTTGTCTACCTGAAATATATCCATTATTTTTAGAGATACAAAATAACTTTTTCATTACAAAAATTGTACGGTACCGAGGGAGAGAGAACATGTCAGTAATCATTTTTTGAGGGTGGAGGATTTCCAAAGATTTCCAGATCACCTCTATTTTTTTTAGTGGCATGTTATACTTTTTATCCCTAGGAGAATAGCGAATGCTTAGAGGACTTCGAGGACCTAAATAATCACATAGAAGGACGACCTTTGCGTCGTTGGAGGTGCTCGAGAAGCGGTGTTCGTTTGCGTCGTATCGTATTGCTGAAGCCAGTATACTTCTTATCACTTCCGGATTGATTGTAACACATGCTGTAATGATTCTTTGCTTCGAATCTTCTGACGTTATCGGCTCTTCCTAGTACACAATACCCCTGTATTAATCGCTATGTTGTACGTAGGTATTTGTAACACAAAGCAAACCATGGGAACGATGAGAAATGTAAATAGTAAATTCGTGGAATTGGCATTGCTAAGAAATCTCAGACTTCCTTCCATTAATGTCAACAGACCTATCAGACGGTGGTCAGTTCATTGAGTTCAGCTTTCTTGTGATTTTGGTGACAAGTTCGTGGGAAAATGACGTTTTTATTTGCCAGCATGCATGGAGGAACTCAGCAAAATTCAATAAGGGCAACAACAGTGAATGCTGACCGGTATTTTACGCTACTTTTACTTTATTATTGAATGACGAATGACCTTGCACTATAGGTCATTGAAATAATCTAAACATTCGCTATTCTACTAGGGATAAAAAAGTATAGCATGCTATTTAAAAAAAAACAGAGTTGACCTTGAAATCTCCGAAAACCCTCCACCCACAAAAAAAATTTGAGTGACATATTATGACCCTCTCAGCTCCGTTCGACTTCGGTAAATAAAGTTTTTTCGTATCTTTAAAAATAACGGAGATATTCCACGTGGACAAGGGTATCGTGTCCCACCCTGTATTAAAAAAATTCTTATAAAAAAATGATGTGTGCCTTTATTTGAATCCTGTCTCTAAATAAAATATCGCAATTGGGACAAACATTGTGTATAATTTTATGAAGTAGAACAAACAGCTTATGTCCACTAATCTGCTGTTTCAATAATTACATAAATGTACGACGCGATGAATGCAGAAGTCCTGCGCTGTCGGGATATAAATGGGTGTAATTTGTACCTCAACTGTAATCACATTTTGATAAGGATGAATAGCAGTGGCCACGCACAAATTTGGAATACCCGAGGTGTAGAGAATTCGGCAACGTATTTCGGATTCGCGAATAAATTGATATATGTGGTCCAGCTGCCGAATGGGTAAACAGTCCTCGTCTTTCGTTACTTCCTCTAGGACGTGGAGGGTTCCCAAGAGGGCACACAGAGGAGAAAAAAATAAACAGAGTCACGTAGCCCTCGAAACGGCTGCGTTCATTGTTTATTTTCTCACCTCGGGCGCGCTTGAGTGCGGTTGGACCTGACCGCCAACGTTATCTCGTTTTTTTTTTTCGGTGAACACTTTTTCTATTGCGATGAAAAATATTTCCAGAAATTTTTCTGTTATTTTGCCCATGAACGCTCGAATTCTTCAAGGAATGAGTCAGAAGCACTTTCCTGTGTAACACAGTTTTTTAACACTTCAAGCGACGCACATTTTGGAGCAAACTTACGCTCGTCTGTGGACGTTTCTTAAATGCTCCAACTATTCATTGATTCTTGAAAACTTTCACAACTGCACCTTGTAAATGGAATAGAGGTCTTTTAATTGCACGGCTTTATCAGTGTTAAATACGAAATGAAATTGAATTGGACTGTGCCAGATCTGCAGATGGTTGAATACATTACAGAGTCAAGCTTAAGTTACAAAAAATTTCAAAAATTCAGAAGGCACTCGTAATTTTCTCTAGTTTGTACGGGTAAGCAATGCAGCACACTTACTCTGAAAATGTTAACTCATAATCTCTACGCGAAGAGTTAATGCGATTGTAAATATAAAATAAAAAAAAATTGAAAGGGAAAGCCACTGTGAAATTTTCTTCCGATTTTTCTTTTTGTGCATTATTATATTGTATTGCACAGTTTCAAAGTGGATCTCGAAAAATTCTGAGAGCTACCGAAGGTTGTGAATCACAAAAATATTCGGACACTAAGGTATGCTTTTCTTTAACGGTCTATAATCTATATCTTTGTTAATTATGGAAGAAATGAACTGAAACTTGTTTCTTTCGATAGAATATTTATTGTACTTTACAAATATATGGAAATTATTAATTTTTCTTAATACACAATTATACAATATTAAACATTAAATGAAATCACAGCCATTTTTCGCGTCACAAAAATATTTCATATTCCACTACGTTAATAAATAAAATCAATTGATACATACAGGGAAAGGAAAACATTCTTTCCGACATAACAATGAAAAAATAACAGAGAAAATACCTCATTCAATAACGAATAATGAATATAATACACGATAAACTATCTTTCATTCAATTTCTTTGTCACATAAATTATTTTATTTAAATAATTCTCATTTCTTGCCAGTTACTTTCAGATTTTTAATTGCACCGCGTGCACTGTTTACGCACACTGAAAAAAGTCTCTCTAAAATTGAGTAATATACAATTTGAAGTTCAAAGTATCGCAGAAATGTCAGGCTGATACTACTTGCACACCCTTATGTGTAAAAAACATTCTTCTTATTTCCTATATGTGCGATACACTTTTATTAAATTACAATTACAGCTTACCAAGAATCAGTCCATCGCGTCGACTTGCTCAGACCCATTTTCAATCCTGAAAGTCAATGTTCTCCAAGGCTGAAACATTCATACCAGACTTTCTGTACCGTGCCCGAAAGCGGAGATAGTTACGATAGACGCTGTCGCGAGATGAAACTAGCGCGATGGACGTAATGGAAAAATATATTCAGTTTGTACGGCTGATTCGATATGTCGCGTTGCTGTCGATCCCGCGTATCTGATTGGCAGAACGCAGGTACAAAAGTGTCTGGTTCGTTGGTTCGTACCTGCAGGCAGACGGTGACACAGCACGATAAGAGAAACTCGCGCGGCGTAGGTGGCAGGTTACGAAGCACGATATTATCAAACTGCACAGCATTCCACGGTCTATCGGTCATTAATAATCGAATCGCCTCTCGATCGTTTAACGCGTTAATCGGTGGACTGAAATTTCAAGTGTCGTCGCCGTAATCTCGATTAGAGTGAACGTAGCACGGTGGTCACGATTCTGCTTCCTTCCCTTTCCTTTACACTTGCAATTATATCGAGCTCGTTATTTCGGGGGGAGAAGAGAAACGTCCAAGATTGTACCAACTGATAGGCGTGCTTAATTGAACGTCTTTCGGTTTAATAAGATAAATCTGTATCGACAGTGCGAACGGGACCATTAAGATGAAAAGTAAATGGCGCGACACGTCTCGATCGCAGATAAATCTCAAGGAATACTTGGCCTCCTAGTGACTTCATTGGATAATTTTTTTTTAGAAAGGTCTACTTATTTTACGAAAAATATCTGAATAAATAACCACCTGAATTTTATTTTTATAATATACTTTATAACGATTTGAGATTAGTTGTTTCATGATTTGCTTCCATTTCGCTATATTCTGTACAAAAGTGTTTCATGCCAGAGAACGGGTATTTTATTTGCTATTAGATTCGCGTGTTATAATAAACGTAATGAACCTTGAAGTTGCTTTAAATCCGTCTCGATCGCAGATAAATCTCAAGAAATACTTGGCCTCCTAGTGACTTCATTGGATAATTTTTTTTTAGAAAGGTCTACTTATTTTACAAAAAATACCTGAATAAATAACCAAATGATTCAGAATTTCGACCGAAGTAATTTTTAATTTTAAGAATAAATGTTATCGGCGCGTAGGTTCGGTCATTTGAATAAAAGTTGTTTTGCAAATTTATGATTGAATTTCCTTTTTGAGACCATTATCAAGGAAATAATTATATCAAAAGAAAACTGCGTTCACTTTTATAAATTCCGCAACGTATTCGACGTGCGAAATACAAGTCGAAATTCAATCATAAATTTGGAAAACAACTTTTATTCAAATGACCGAACCTACGCGCCGATAACATTTATTCTTAAAATGAATAAATAACCTCCTGAATTTTATTTTTACAATATACTTTATAACGATTTGAGATTAGTTATTCCATCATTTTCTTCCATTTCGCTATATTCTGTACAAAAGTGTTTCATGCCAGAGAACGGGTATTTTATTTGCTATCAGACTCGCGTGTTATAATAAACGTAATGAACCTTGAAGTTGCTTTAAATCTGATATTTACCTTAATCTCTTATTTGTTATTCTTCGAAAGTTTGCGCAGCAACACGCTGTTGCAGTTTCTGTCTGGTTGTCGCAGGATCATCCTGCCGTGTCCGTACTAAAGTAAATAATCTTGAGGATTTTAAATAGTTGCGGTGGTAGGCTTTGTTGACTCAAGTTTCTGTATATTTGAGATTCTCAAACAAGCCGATGCGTGGAGTATGGCTGGGGGAAAGAGTAGCATTTACGGCAGAATAATAATGATAAAGGCCGACCACCCTCGTGAAAGCGAACGTAAGTTGTGTCAGCCGTGTCTCGTCATCTATCAAATTTCCTCGACGTCCTATCTCGCCAAATTGGCTCCGCTACCGTCCTTACAGGACATTTACCTGCTGTGCTCGGGTTACTCCGTCCGCTTTCAGTTGTTGAAAATGATAGTGTTACATCATTACGACTACCAGCGTACGGCATATAGCGGCGGCAAATTGAATTCATATTGTGGAATCGCCGACCAAAGTATTTCGATAAAAAAGTCAAGCTGAATCCGCATTATTGTTATGCAGGGTGGCCGGTTATTCACTGGTCTCCTTAAACGGGGGTTTATGGAGGTAGAATTAAGAAAAAAAATTGTTGTTTCAACATTTACCACTTTTTCGATTTCCTTGAATTACTTTTTTATCATCAACTCAAAACTGCAGCATGCGCCCAATAGGTAGAGAATGAAGAGCTGCATAAGATCCAGTTAAAGTTGAATTTATTTAAATAACAAACGAAAATTCTACATAAAATTAAATCAGTTTTACACACTTTTGAAGCCGCAAAAAGTTACCACTTTTGAAATGTAATAAAAGAATCCAATATTTTGTGGGTAATTTTTTGCTTTTAGGACGGCAGAAAGAGTCACCAAAAGAGTTACTCTTTTGTCGGAGCAAAAAATGTGTTGTCCAATTAAATGTCATTTAAAACTTGTGTTTGTTAGTTAAATGAATTGAACTTTAACTGGGTTCCATACAGCTTTAAATTCTCCACCAAAATATGCATATTAAACACATATCACAGTTCCAAGTCGATGTTAAAAAAAAATAACACAAATTGAAAAAGTGACTTTTATTATTTTATTTTCATTATGTGTTGATTGTCGTGTTGAAATTGGATATTCTGCTTTCCTGAATACTTAGGTTCTGATTAATGTTTTCAATGAAGCAAAGGATGATGCGTGAAGTAGACAAGCTGCTTTACAAGATGGGATTATCGATACTGGGATATCTTTTATGTCGTGTGTGATATGTCAAACGAGTTTCTGGGATTTCAATAAAGAAGCAACATTTTTATGTTTGGAAGAAACACGTTTTACTGATACAGCATAGTGTTATTGCTTTATTTAGATCTCTGATGAACTTCATACATCAGAGATTATTACTAGAAAAAAGAAATTTAATACTTTTCATGTCTATTATGTTCACTACGAAAAATCTAATCTTAGGTATCTTGTAGCTACCAACACAGCATTAAATCATGTCATCTGGCAATGTCCAACGTATAATTTTCTTGAAACTGCTCATCAGTCGCAAGTATTATCTACCACTTCGAGTTAGTTATTTTCCCTGCGAACCTGATATCGAAGGTCTTACACTTATCGTTAATTTTCTTAAGAAATTGTAATGTAAGAATTTAACTACTATCAAGTAACAACCCCATAAAAAACTTAAAGAAAGACAAAAAATTACGCCAAGTACATGAAATCAAATAAATAACAAAAATAGGAGATAATAATAATCACAAAATAAAAAAAAGTGAAATCAAAATTAGCTGCAAGTACATAAAGGTGCTTTCAGTCAAATACACTTTCATTATTTGGCGTTTTTAAATAATTCTAAGATCATTAATCGACACACTTCTATGAAATAAGTTTCAGGTAAGGTTGTAATTGTCGGGCTACGTGTATAAATACATACTGTATTTGCTATATAAACCACGCCTGGTTTAAAGCAATAAATAAATAAATAGTATTAAGTTTGAATTAAGAGAATATTTGTTATACGTTGTGATTTGAATAATAATCGACATTTGATTCGAAACTTTTGGCTGGTAGTGTAAATCGTTCTGTAAAACGAGGGCCATTTCCCGGGGGATCGAAACGCCGCGTAGAAGAAGAATGTTCGAGGAACGGAATTTCATGGGCCATATAAGACCGAGAAGGTGAATAATTTTGCCCACGAAGGGGCACCTCTTCCTACGATGTTAAAGTACGCACCATCGGCGCGTATACTATTTTTATCATTTGTGGGCAGACAGTTTTGGCTCACTGCATTCCAATCCTGAGAGATTTGCGAGCCATAGCGATTTGGCAGAAAGGCGTGTACATTTGGTGATCGAGTCGCAAAAAAAGAAAACAGCAGAGGAAAGCAAAAGTAGCTTCTACGCTCTCCAGACAGAATGCTCTGAATTCCTCCCAGTGGTCGTAGATAAAATTACTATCAAGTCATTTGCTGTTTCACTGAAAACTATTGTCAAGGAAGAAAAGTCAGGAAGCTTTGGCATTGTTTCTCTAATTTAATGTTTTATTTACATTTTACTTGGAAATCGAATATAATTGTATGATTTATAATTTTGTTTAGCAATTGTTCTAAGAAGGGACAATAACCAACTATTACATGCTGATTTTGATGAGGTTTACTTAGATTATAGTTCCTGAAAAATATTTGACACGTATTTTGGTTTATCGACAAGGGTCATATCAAAGTTGGGGGTGAATAAAAAGAATATATAGAAAAATGTAAATTAAACGATTTTAAAATGCACTAAAAAATAAAAAATAATTATTTTCTTGTACTACAATTACGATGGTGATATGTCACTTTACAGCAACTCGTGGAGCAGCATCTATCAATGCAATCATTTAAAAACTAATTCTTCCCTTTTTCAATAAATATTAATATCACATCAACTGCTGACAGTGGTTAAATAACTTTCATGTACAACGTAATATAGTAAATGTTCTTCTCGTGTCATATTTGTAAAGACTTTGAGAAGATTGTAGTTGGAATTGGAAGGTAGGGTAGAAAAGAGTAAAATACAGGTCCGCATTTTGTCGTGGGTCTGCTAGTGGACACATTAGTAAGGCTTTATCCAGCTGACCCTGCCTTAAACACATGGACGTTAGGGAGTAGCACGAAATTGATATACAGGGAGGTCGACGCAACGGAGCCAACTCATCTTTCCTCTGGTTACAATTAGAAAAACTTGTGAAATGGTTCAAAGCAGACTATCTTCCTATGACAAAATCAATATCTCAAATGCAAGGAGTTAAATGGTACCGTGTATTTGTTTTTGTATAGATCTATTCCTCTCGACATTCTCTATAAAAAAAAAGGTATTAAGGTAATCGAAAGAATTCTACTTTTGTGAGATATTTTAAATAAATATGTTTATTGAAGAATAAACTCAGTGGGACACCCTGGAACCACACCAGTATCCACTTGATTTTTTTCTACGCGGTTACTTAAGTATGTAGAATGATTAAATGTAATATTACAAAACAGAACTTAAACCATATTATGGCAATATCCAGGAATCGAATAGCTCCTCGGTTGAATTGTTCGATATGGATGCGGGTGGTCCAAGCGGAGACGCCTACGCGAGGACAAACCTGATGGCCGCACACTTTTACATACACGCCTTTACGCGGTGCATCTGAATCCTCCCTAATTCCGTTGTATTTATTTACTCCTCGTTGATTTTGTATACGCGCCCCTGAGCTGCGGAGCGCAAATCACAAGTTGTTAAGAGCAACGCCCGAAACACTTAACACCCTGAATACCACTTCATTTACGTGTTAGGGCCTGTTTACACGAGACACTTCTGTGGCTTTCGACTGGTATTCCGGGTGCAGTGCCGACTCAAAAAACACAGAAATAGACTAAAAATGGGCGAATATGAGTGGCAATATTAATAATTACTTAGTATTGATTATATATTAACGAGAAATCTTGCTCAAAGTTAAATGCTATTTCTCATCGTGGAACGCGATGGAAATTGTTATCGTACTACTTAGTATTCTAAGTAGTAAGAAGACTAATAAAGTCGCCTAAACTTTGCTCATATTATCCCTTCTGTAACGTGAGTTCTCGAGTTTCTGTTACGTTAATGTAAGCAATTTAAAGTACAATACGATCGATACAGTGATAATAATACTGTGAATTCGTGATGTAAGATGGAAAAAAAAAATATAAAGGCGTGATCCAATTTTTTATAAGAAGATGGTTTTACTAAGATATTTGGACTTTCATATTTTACATTTTTCTAACGAATTTAAAAAAAAAACGTTAAATAAAATATATATATGTAGATATATAAATTTAAGAAGAAATAATGTTATCACTCAACAAAATGTTATCTTTTCTACTGTCTTATTTGGCACACGATAATTTTAGCAAAGTTTCTGGCCCTGTACAGCTTGTAAATCTGTTTTAAAAAAATTTGAAGAAGATATTCATATAACTTAAATATCCAATAAAAAGTCCTGAAGGTTTAAAAAAGATTCATTAAGTAGTTTGCTTTTAATAAATTTCCAAAGATACCTTTACTGTTCGGGCCATTACCGTGGTGTCCTCCCTCTAGACAATTTGTATAGAAATAATGGTATAGGAAACAGGAACTAACAAATAATTCCGAAGATTTTTTATGTAATTTTTATAAATATTATAAAATATTTAATAATTATATGATTATTCATAAACACAAATAACTCTCTAATAATCTTAAACAAAAGATTAACAAATATACTACTTAATATTACACATTTCATCGAAAATTCTAGTAAAAAAAAAATTGTTCTCGCTAAATATTTATTTTAATAAATTAAGCGTATCGATATATTCATACATGGGGCCAAGTTAAAATTTCCTAATTAGAATACATATTCATATATTTTTCGAACATTTTCTGTTCCATCACAATGAAATCTATCATCAGAGAATTCTTAGCGCGTTCAAGCAACCGAACGAAACTGTTTTTCCTATTAATCTCCTGTTCTAATTAAACGACCTCAGAGTGTAAGCACTGCGTTATATTTTGTACCGGCTTTCGAACATGATTTATTGACAGAGAAAAGTACGTGAGAGCTCGATGCACGTTTCAAGAATAATCTAGCAATCTCCACCAGAGTGGCAGCCTCTCGAGGAGCTGGCTCGCGGCTGTTATCAACGGCGGAGGGCCCCTTTTCCAGCTCGTTCCTTACGTCTCGTTCTCCTTTTTCTGTGCTTCGACGCTAGAAAGTAAGATCTCCATGACAAATGCTTGTCCTGCAACTGTCCACCGTACGATCTTGGTGGTCTTCGCGATTGAATTTTCGACAACGCGTGTTCTTTTCTTCGTCGCTTTCAGGTTTACCCGGAGACGCCATGCGTAATTGCGTTTCACCGAGATGCCAGAACAAGTATCGTGGAAAGACCTGAAGCATTCAATTGAAATACTTACGTGCACGGCTGTAAAATTGAACGAAAATATTCATTCGATAATTATTTTATCGAGCTATTTATGTCGCTACTTGGCATTGATATTTGCATACTTAACTAAAACAATGACAATTTTCGTTATTTTTTGACAATTCACACCGGAGAAACCATTTGTAGTATGCGTTTATTGTCTTTAATAATGTTTTAATTTATGAGAATTTCTATTATTTTCTTTACACTACAATATTTTCTTGCAAATGAATGGTGCGTTATTTTAATTCAACATGAGTTACAACTTGAAAAATTAGAATTACATTTTCTGGAACAGCGGTACAACTCAAAAGAGGGTGGAAAATATAGATGCAAAATAAACATAATGAACCTAACAGACAAAAAAACTTAATTGGTGAGATTTCAAGGAAAAAAGTTACGATTCCGGCCCAAGATATTTCGAACTATTTATGGAAAAAGAGTTGTTCAATTCAATTTATTTATCAAAGTTTTAGGTCCGTCGACAATGTTATTATACGAGAAATAAGAAAAGAAGTGTTTTTTATTTCAGGGAATAATTGGGTCCCCCAACATAATCGCAAATTTGCAATTCCGGCGCGCGAGTCTCTACGAACGTGTGTTCATATATCTCCATTTCTACCGAACACTTTGTAACGTAAAAATTAATTTCCATTCATTAAATATGAACTAAAATACCCTGAAAATTTGGAAAAGATCCAATCGACAGTTTCTTAAAAAAAAATCCCACGAACGTGTGTTCATATATCTCCATTTCTACCGAACACTTTGTAACGTAAAAATTAATTTCCATTCATTAAATATGAATTAAAATACCCTGAAAATTTGGAAAAGATCCAATCGACAGTTTCTTAAAAAAAAATCCCACGAACGTGTGTTCATATATCTCCATTTCTACCGAACACTTTGTAACGTAAAAATTAATTTCCATTCATTAAATATGAATTAAAATACCCTGAAAATTTGGAAAAGATCCAATCGACAGTTTCTTAAAAAAAAATCCCACGAACGTGTGTTCGTATATCTCCATTTCTACCGAACACTTTGTAACGTAAAAATTAATTTCCATTCATTAAATATGAATTAAAATACCCTGAAAATTTGGAAAAGATCCAATCGACAGTTTCTTAAAAAAAAATCCCACGAACGTGTGTTCATATATCTCCATTTCTACCGAACACTTTGTAACGTAAAAATTAATTTCCATTCATTAAATATGAATTAAAATACCCTGAAAATTTGGAAAAGATCCAATCGACAGTTTCTTAAAAAAAAATCCCACGAAGGGCTCCCCCTAAATAGGGCTCCCCGTAATTCACAGGTGTCCCCTGTATCCATGTTCCTCGTCCAAGTTTATTCCGCGAAGAGTGTTATTATCGCGTTACAAAGGTTAATAGAAATCTGAAAATGAGCGCACAGCACAGTCGCCTCGTAAACTGGCGGGAAATCTTGTGCGTCTATTGGCGCCTTCCCCTTTCGTACGCATCGTAAAAGCATATCGCACGAACTACGCATTCCGTCGCGTTTTACAATTACAATCGCGCGGATCGTAAAATGCCGTAGTATTTGATAAATTAAATTAATGCCCGCGTACCCAGTCTGTCTCACCTCGAACGTGTCGAAGGCGGCATAACTGCGCCGGCTAAGTTGATGGCCAGGATAAATGAATGAGGTGGGCGTTGTTAGGTCAGAATAATAAAAGAGAAACTTTGTTGAAGAGGTTGGAAACGCAGGTGTGTTTCCGTTCGGCGTTCACGGGATCTGTGGGTATTCTTGCATCTGCACGCGTCGAAAATCCGAGACGAAAAAAAAATCCGTTGGCTCGTATAGTTACGGGTGCCGAGGGGGGCTGTATTTCAGATTCATAGGGATCGCCTAGACACGGTCGACAGTGGAAAATACTCGGGGAGTGGGGAGGGGGTGTCCCCGGGTGCAAAGAAACGTTTAAGGGAATTCCAGCGAGAGGACGAACCGTGGAATCGACTAGGAGCCCGCTTGGAGGTGCGAAGGCACCCTACCAATCCATTGTCCCCTTGTCCACCCTCAGGAAAACCATCGACCTCCATCCATGCCGGCACACACACGTGCACGCGTGGGAGACGAGGCACGAACGGCCCTGAACGATAGTGAACTCCATTTCTTTTCACGGATATATCCCTGACACTGTTTAAACAAATCGTCGCGCTTGCTGCTGGGCGCTGGGGATTTCTGGAAATAAACAGGTGCAGAGAAGGATCCGTCCTTCCCATCGCCAGAGATCGGGATACGTGCGCTGGACCGTGCCAGATCGTCGTACGACAATATACGATCGAACGCGTATTAGTTTTTCTATAGCAACGTTCGTCGATCCTGGGGATGGTAATGCATAGAAGGTGGATTGAAGAATCCACGTTTGTATCTGTAAAAGATTTGAAGACTTTGCTGCGAAAAGGAGGCAGCTCCATGAATTGCTAAAATTGAGTTACAGGTAGCATTGAAGGAAATTTTTGAATGGATTGGCGCAAGAAAGAGGCAGATCCGATAATTCAGTCCCAAGCTAGGTATAAGGATGTTAGTACTGTCGCCCTATTTAAGTTTGGTGACAGGAGGGAGTATATTTCACTATAATTTTTCTACCATACTGTAGATTGATATTTTCCGATATGTCTCTGTGTATTAATTCATAATTTTGTAACATACTGGTGTTTAATGTAATTATTTACCCGAGATAAATGGATTCTTATAGAATTTGTTGCAAACGGAGCAGCTCGATGTTTTGAAAATTCATCCTGCCAAAGAGAGAAGGTATTTTTGCTTTGTAATAGTTTTAAATGCTGTGTTAATATGTAGATTTTAAGGGGGGAGACCACTGTAAGAAATCGGAAAAATCGATTTTTTTATATATTTTCGGAAAGACATACGTCTCTTCGAATTTTATTAAGAAATTCGTAATATAATATTTTTCGTGAAGCTTCTATCTTCTAAATATTTTTGTCTCTTTAAATTCAGATTAACCATATGGCTAACACACTATCAACGCCGCAGGGACGATTTTACCGCAGCGCACATTTGCCGGAAACTAGAAATATTTTGTTAACACTGTTTTTATTAGTTTTCCAAAAGTCAATACATTCGGAGCTGCCCCCTTCTTGCTGCAAAGTCTTCAATTGTCGAATGACGTCAGTTTTCGTATTTTCTTCATTTGTTTTATCTTTGGATCATCGGGTTACTTGAAACGTGGAATGACAAATTTTATTGACGAGTGCAAGGAGTATTACAGGTTTTTGATCCTCGCCTGGTGGATACACGATCCATTTAAACGTGTTATATCGAGTTACGTTTGTGTATTACTTATATAAAAGAATTAAAAGTTTAAAATCCTAAATTCTTAGGAGACCGAGCAAATACGAAGAAAGTATGTGTTCGTGTAGCTAAATGTTCATGCGATTTAACACAGTTTCCAAAAGTAAGCGTGGTTATATAGCTGGACCCGTGCAAGCGGCGTTCGAGACTAGGTTACGAGGCAACAAAAGCGTCAGTGATTTCCATTTCAAACGTAAATCTGTCTGTACGCAACTGTGCATACTGTTAAGTATAAAGGTGTTCTACCTGTCTTCGAGTAATTTTCTTCGCACGCAAATAGCCGTTAAGGTCGCACATTTGTTAACAAAAGGTGTTATTTATGATTCCATAATTTACGAGCCTCGCGATTGACTCTAAAATAATATTCTACTTCGCGTTGACATCAATGGAACTAATTGCTTGTCACTTTTAGTTTAGTGTTTAAATCCCTTTTCCTAAGTGTATTAAAATTATTGCATAATTCTCTTTTTGTGTATTATTGTAGGTAATAAGTTTTAGTTTGCAACTGTATTTATTTATCTTATTAATCTCGAAAAAAAGAAACATTTTTAATAATAATTTGCTCTCTAGTTTTCCGATATTTTACTCACCCCGCAGAAGTTCCGATCTACTACTGGGAATTAACTTTTAATAAAATCCATTTCATGAGATTCCCGCTGAATCATTTAATTTCATTTAGGTCCATTGAGAATCGTTATCAAAATTTACAATAACTTTCCCTTACATTAGTTACATTACAATGCCATCCCGCATTGTTCATTATTCTCGCCCTCAGCATGACACGCAAAATTGAAATTTCAGACCCCTCGCATCCAGTGTGTCCACTATTATCGTAAGCTTCAACCAATCATAGATTACTCAGCCTCGGGCCGAATAAAAACATCGACTCCGTTAAATAAAGAAGAAAACGAGCGACAGAAAAAGGTAGACAATGCCGTCGAATTCTTCGATACGTTCGACTGACAACGAGCGTCTCTTAAAACGCGAAGTCCATAGAACGTAAGAAAATTTATAGAACTGCCCCGTGCCCCCCTTCGCCCCCGTCAGAGAGCGGCGATCCTCCGCGTGACATTCTAAAATCCCCTGGTCCTCGATCTCCATGAAAATACAGTTTTCAATTTAAATACTCGAATCAATGGGACTCGGTCCGTATTTAAGAATACAAACGAGACAGGATAAATAGAGTGAGAGATTTCGACGGGCAGAGGAAAACTGGAGAGGGTGCCTCGGCGAGGGGGGAGGGGGGGGGGGGGTCGGGATCTAAATAGAGGGGAAAAGCTTTGGGGGTATCGTGGGAAAGAAATCTAGGACGGGCGAGGTGGTAATCGGTAGAAAATCCCCGGGGATTCCGGTGCGAGCGGGGATGCTGGCGGTGCTATTGCTGCTGCTGCTATATCGGCCTCGATAAATTGGAATTAATTAGCGAAAATAAACGACTCGCTCGATAGCCGTCCGCGTGAAATAAATGCGATCGTGAATACTAATGGAAGGATAGTGTGTAAGAAGGCTACGGGATTTAAAGATTCGTTTCCGTCGTTTACGACTGGTAGACCTCTCTCCCGCTTAATTCCAATGGACCGAAGACGGTCGATCTTACTCGCGATTAATAGCGCCGCGTCTCTCCCCCCCCCCCCCCGGATCGCCGCGTTCCAACGAATTAGCATAAACTACAAAGAGATTTTATCGGCCGGGACGTTTGCGAGCGTGTTACGTAAGAGGCATTACATTGACTTGTTACGAGACGAGAAACCGCGTGGACAGTGTGGACACGCCACCGTCCTGATCGCTCCTTTCCATGATACGGAGGTTAGGCAGCGGTGTGAGTCGCGGGACTGCGTTATACAGGGTGGCTCGTGACCGAGGGACGAGCGGAACGCTGGGGATTCCACGTGAAAGAACCAGTCGAAAGTGTGGAACAGAATATTTTCATACCGCGATTCATTCGCGAGAGAATTTAATTTGAATTTTAGTCGAGTATGCGTGCAGCGAACCACCGAATTACGGCTTTATGCACTTAAGGATTTACGCCATCTGGACGTTTTCAAAAAATTGGAAGAAAAAAAAATAATTCCATGAAATGACAGTTTGGGTCTTTAAGAATAGCGAACCACCGAAGTACAGCTTTATACACTTTACGCCATCTGGGTGTTTTCAAAAAATTGGAAAAAAAAAGAAAATTCTATGAAATGACAGTTTGGGTCTTCAAGAATAGCGAAACACCGAAGTACAGCTTTATGCACTTAAGGGTTTACGCCATCTGGAGGTTTTCAAAAAATTGAAAAAAAAAAGAAAATTCCATGAAATGACAGTTTGGGTCTTTAAGAATAGCGAACTACCGAAGTACAGCTTTATACACTTAAAGCTTTACACCATCTGGACGTTTTCAAAAAATTGGAAAGAAAATTCCATGAAATGACAGTTTGGGTCTTTAAGAATAGCGAACCACCGAAGTACAGCTTTATACACTTAAAGGTTTACACCATCTGGACGGTTTCAAAAAATTGGAAAGAAAATTCCATGAAATGACAGTTTGGGTCTTTAAGAATAATATGAAAAGTGTCCCATAGAAAAATTCTCTGTAATGTGAAATATATGGCCCATAAATCGAAAGCCTTCGCGGTAGATATTTAAAGAACACTGTTCTTTAAAGTTCAAGAGATGCTTTATATATGACAAGAAGCTCATTCCAACTGAGTGTATGCATTTCCTTTAAAAAAATTCGGGTGAATACCTCTCGTTTTGGGGTGTTGAACGTGGTGTAACCCGCTTCTCGCCACTTTAAGCGAGAACCCACAATAAGGGAGAAGTATTTAGCTAAAATTTAAAACTAACTTTCTGGAAAACGAAGCGAGTTATGAAAAAATTTTATTCCATACTTTTGACGTATCTATTCATCATGTAGATTGTAGAATCACCACCGATTATAGAACATGTTCATTGAAACGTACATGCTATTATATTAGAAAGTGATGGAGTTACACTACATTGCGGGAACGAATTAATGTTATTAAAAAAAAATGAAAATTTATATATATATATAGCATGTGCCTATTTTCCACTGAGCCCCTCAATTGTTTGTGCCACAAATCACGAAATCTTTCAATTATATATCGTGCAACGGTCACAAACAAATTACGGTAAACACTGGAACCTCAAACAGGTGGAAGATAAATCGAATTATTGACCATTGTTTTCCCAGTTTCTACGCCAGTGCGCTTAAGGTTTCATTCATGCATAATTAATAACGCAAATATCTGTGGAAGAATTCTATTTGTACTGTTACGTATGACTTCATTAGGGAACACTTCCCTTATCAATAAACATTAGTCGTAATTACTCGTCAATTGATGCAGCTATCCGCACAATTTAATTAACCGGGAGCCGTTAAACTTGTTGCATATGTATCCAACTCTAGGAAGGAAAAGAACAGTAATTATTTCACATGTTCAAAAGTCGATTGTGATTTTTCATACAACTCTAATCGACATCGTTAAATACCATATTAGAAATTCAATACTAATCACACGTTTTTTATACGATTGCTTTACACTGACAAGAGTAAAGTCAAAGCACAAACCCCACTTTTCCAAAGAAACAAATTTCTGAAATGCCGCATCCAAAAAAATCACCGTTTAATCCACGCTTTCACTTCGATTCACCCTTCTTCGCAACCAAAAACATGCTATATTTGTAATATAAATCGAGATGGTATATGCAAGTCGCTTCGCACATTATTTAGACACCGCCGTATTTAAATACCCGCGAGCACAATGATGGCTTTCGCCAAGAATCGTTGTTTCGCCTGCTATTACTGGAATACCAAACGTCAATATTTGATCGGCGTTTACACGGCAGTCCGTCAACGTTTATTCAATAGTGGCGTGCTGTCTGAATATTTTTCAGGCGATTTCAAAGGGACTTCGAATTTTTTTGGGAAGCGTAGAGGGGGGGGGGGGGGGCTGTTGGCGCGGCCGTTGCCGTGGAAAAGGAAATTTGCGAGATCGATGGGTTCGCGAAATGCAAATATCATCCACGTTGCACGGCAGGGAGTTGTAGAAGTTTTTAATTTGACGCGTGCAAACAGGTTGAATTTACACAGGTACCGGGGCACCGTTAAGGGGGGGGGAGGCGTGCAGGATTTTAAATAACGCGTATCGACCCGCGAGAGGTAATTGAACCTGAAATTATTATCCGGCCCTCTCTGTAATTCAAAACGCTACGGGCGTAAAAATGTCGGACAAGAATCGGAAGGATGAAAGTCAACGGCCTCGTCGAACGAATGCGGACCGTATCGGGCTAGGTAGCCCTTCTCGAAAAATAATAAAATAAGGAGCAAGAAAGGATGCAGGTAGACGAACGGACTCGAGGAAACGTTCGAGTCACGGTGAATCTGACGGGCTACTTTTCGTATATAGGCTGAAAACTGTTACGAAAACTGTGCGTGAACTACGGCTGGGATTATTTGTTGAAGGTTTCTCTATTCGAATATTTGAGCAGCCTAAGTACGCGAAGATTAGATTAAAATTAAGACTGAATTCGAATATTTGTATACTAGAATTATCAAATGAGACACGAACCTGCAAATATTCCATTATTACACTTGTTTGGTTCTGTATTTACAAGGAAACATCCCTAAACTGAATTTTTTTTTTATTTGACAATTGACATAACTTTGTAGAGCATTAAAAAATATTAGAAGTGTACTTTTCGTGTTTCTGTTAATAAACTATTTAAGGGGTTGAAAATCTTCAAAATTCGCCTATCGAAATATACTTTGTTCGATTAATCCCAAATCATTTATTAAATCAAAAAATGTTTAGGACCAAATTTCCTATTCAATTTTGAATACTGAATTTTGTCGGAAAATAAAACTTTCGGTAAGAAGTGCAGAGTCGTGCAAGTTATGAAAATAAAAAAAAAAAACTCTTTCATGTCTCGAAAATTACTTAGCTTAGTCACGAAAAAGTTAATAGAAGCGACGCGACGGTGCAGTCCTGTTTTCCGTGGAGATAACGGGGCCACCTTCTGCCAATGTTTATTCGCAGCCGATTTCATCCACCTGTCATGCTCAGCCTCACTCTCTCCCCTCCCCATTGCTTCTCCCACCGTTTCTCCGTCTCTTGTTCATTTACCCCCGCCGCTTGCCGCGCGCAAAATTAAATTCCTCGCGAAAAAGTGTAGGAAAAAAAAAAGTTATGGATATCGACCATTGTTCTGCTCGTACGAACTTTCAGTTAAAAATTCACTACACAGCGCAATTTACTGTAACACGGCCGCGTACACAAGCATGCGTCTTCATGGACAGCCAGCGGGCTGTATGTTTTTCAGCGGGGAATTGCGAGCGGGGGAGAAGTGTGAACGTATGAAGCGCCAAAGAAATACACCAGGCGGCTGTGATTGGATTCTGCGCAAGGTCCGCTGGTAATTTTGAAAAGTGACTTTCATTTCGGGGAAATGTTGCCTCGCTATATTCGAGACGTGGCATCAAATCGAAATGAAATTGTGCTGCGAATAAATATATCGTCCTAATGCGGTTTTAATTAAAATGCCGTTTTGCATGGAAAAGTACGGGGATATATTGGCATTTCAAATTGAATTGCCATCATATGCTGTGGAAATATTCGCGGGGAATCGATTAAAAATTGTATTTATTATGCAGCTTTTTGCATCCCAATTTGTATGTTAATGAAAATAAATATCGCTGTTTGAACATTGAAAGAGTTATTATTCGCTGGGAAGAAAGAATGTGAACATTTTAATGAGCAAAAAATTGAAATATAAGAATACACCAAAATGTGATTGATTTAATTAATATAAGGCGACAGTTTAACATGTAAGAAACATGTATACTTTTACATTCCTTCGTAGTAGTAATCATATCATAATTATTCACCAGTGTCTTATTTTATAATAACAAAGTGTTCGTTTTTGTTGCAGGTAAGAAGGAACTACCAAAATTCATTCACTGTTGTTATTATCGTAAGTAACAGATCGCCACATTTCGCATTATTTTTCGACAACAGAAATCAAGATGTGATTTCAGAAAGTATAATAATATAAATAAAAATGATCTGTCGATTAAAGTTATTAAGCTTTCGAAAATCAGAAATATATTAATACCTTATTATTCTTTCTTAATTTAACTATCAACTGGGAACAGTTCAACAAAAGTTCAACAATATTTGAAACACCAATCGTCATCTTATTTACAAAACAAATAAATCTCTTTTCAAGACGACCCACCGTTTCATTAAATTTAAGGTTTATAAGACCAGAAACAATTTCATTGTCAGCGTTACTGTGATACCTTCAAGCTTAAGAGCGGTAATCTGTTTAAAGAACTGATTACACAGGGGCTGGGAATCAGTGGTGCGAAAAGCCTGAATTATAGCTGTTCGCAAAGAACACAAACGGGGGTGTAATGTGACTTTTGAAGCTGAGCAGACGCGGTTTCCGTAAATCCGCGTGGTCGCCTCTATTTGCTTTCTCGCAGGCTGGGTTTCACCGAAATGACGACGATCGTTTCCTTCGCGAGACACCAGTAGTTATCTTGCGTTTAAAGAGACGCGAAAGTTGACGTCGCCGATCGCGGAACCGTAGATCGCCTCGTGATCTTGCTTTTTACCCTCTGGCAAGAGGATGATTGATGACTCTCTTACGCCAGACTTATCAGAAATCAATCGCCCTTTCGATTCGCCCGACGATACACGCTTCTTTCAATTCGCATGAATAAATCGCCCTAAATAAAATACAATTCATTTTTTTTTTCATCCTCTCACATGCAAAATGAAATCTGTGTGGCAGTGCGTACTCCGCTATTAGTAACTTTCATTTCTTTCTCCGTGAGTGTATGATTAAATAAATGATTGTTATTAATTAAACTGGCATCTAAAGGATGCAGGTGAAATTAGTCCACCTTCTAAGAAACAAATGAGCCTGAGATGATATTCTGTTGGGTACAGTTGAGATTGTTAGTGTAAACTCTGAATAATAATATTGTTGTAGATGAGGATACTTAACCAGTGTTTAAAATATTTTCCAGTTATAAATAATACTGATATTCAATTTACAAGGTTTTATGAGTATTCTGAGTCCTCCAATTCTAAATACAGTGTTTAATTTGGGAAATAGGAACTCCAGCTATTCACCTTTTTCAGAAAAAGTTTCTTTAAATAAACTTGAAGGTGAAAAAATTAATAACAGTCCTACAATTAAACTTTTCATTGATGACATATAATACGTACTCTTTATTTCGTGGTTTTGTCAAGAGCAAAACAATTGTACTTGTTAACTTTGAGTTAATTTTGAGTTAACTGTGATGGCCTGCGTTTCGCTTTGAAATTCTAACCATATGTACAATATGAAATGAAAAATTGTGTATTCGAATCTGTACAGACTTTCACTTTTTACACCATACTACATGGCGAGTTCCACACATAATCCTAAATATAAAAATATGAAATTTGAAGATAAAATTTTACAGTTATCATTCATTTCATTTTCGCAGCTCATTTTCCATAGAATCATTTCATACTGCATGTAAACGAAAGTGGAAACTAGGATTCAAAAATTTTCCACGCACTTTTCACAGCATTCCTCGCCTAATAAAATGCTTGCTCGCTGAAGAATAAGTCACACAGTAAGAAGGTTAACAGGCAAGACAATAGTAGATAATACTTAATCTAGCTGAACTGGTAGTGCGGCCGTGTCATGAAGTAAGTCTTTGAAGGGAAACATTTCCTGTCATTCGCAAGGTTTCAGTTCCCTTTGGCGCACGGAGCCCAGGGAACAGCGCCTCGGCGAGCAGAATCGGTCTAGAGATATAACAGGTAGAGAGAGATTAGTCCGGATTGACGTTGCCCGAGGTTCGTCGGCCAATGGGGTGGCGTTCAAGGGGGTGGCTCACTCGTTCCTCGGCTGTTCGCGTAGCAGGCAGCAAACCGTGCACTAGAGGAGCACCCTCGACAAACGAAGGGTACGGATACACTCGTCTAACGGCGATGACCCAATGTGTACGTCAGTGGCACATTTTTCCCCTGGGGGGCCGAAACTAGATTAGCGCTGCTGGCATTGCAGGGGCGATTCTTGCTCGTCCTCCAAATGCTCTTTGTATTCGACACGTGTACGCTCTCTGCTCTGTACGCTGCGCTCTCTCCCCGACTACTGCCCCCTAGCCTCCTTTTTCCGCGTCTTCTCATCTTTCGCGAACCTTGCTTCCGTTCCCGGTAATCCACTGTTTACACTTCCAAGTATTTCGGCGAACGACGCGCTGTTCACGAAATCTCGTCCTGGATTTATTTCGGTAAATTTGGCGCTTCGTTGGGCGGTCGAACGTGGGGAAAGGAATTCTCGGCGGGAAATCAAGAGTTCTAGCGAAAGGGTGCGATATAGTTGCGATCATTTAGTCTTACGTTGACTTTAGGCGAATTTCATTTCTGGGGACTTTGGGTATCACTTCCAAGTGTACATTTTATCGGGATTGGATTCGGTAGTTTGGTAGCATGTATGGGGAGAAAAGAGTCTATGAATAGAGAAAGAAATAGGTATTTTTAAGGGTTATAATTAGTAGTGAGTTGTAATTTATTATGTTACTTAATTAATCTTGCATAAGAAAATAGAAGGTTTCTCTAAAAATTGAAGGAGAATTCTTTCCGGTTGCGGAACTCTGCTTTTCAGAAGAAGCTTCTTTTGTTGAGCTATGGCACCGCGATTATGTATTAAAAAAATTTTTAAAAATTTGCGATCATACTTCAAGGTATGCACAATAAAGCCCTTCAAACAGATTTTGTATTCCATTCACTGTACTCGCATAAAAAATTTCTCAAAATCAGGCTGCCATTCTGGGCTCTAGAGTGTCATTACCTCTTAAGCGAAGCAGTTTGTGTTCCAACATACTCTAAAAATTCGCAGCATCAATCAAGACCCAAGGGATTCTGTCGGAGTCGATTAAGTCCGATGCATCGGTTTTAACAATAATTCGCGGTTGTTCAGCTTTCACCGATGCTGCTTCTTTGCATGTCGCCTCGATTAGCCTTTGGCTATAACGCAGTGTGCCATCTAACCTGCGAGATCTCGGTTTGGAAGCGTGTAAAAATGACGGTTCAGTGACATTCTTATCCCAATTACGCGGTGAATTACCATTTCTCTCTATGCAAATACGTATTGTGTACAAATTCGAGAGTTCTATTCATGCAAATCGAAGTTCCTCGAGCAGAATCGCTGACGACACTGAGGCAACACGAGGGACACATGCTACAGAGCTACGTTTCGGTTGCTTGCAGGCCGATCAGCTGGCTTTTTTTTTTAAATGTGGTTATTTGGCCATAAGAATTATATAACAAATATAAAAATGAATACAAGGTATAAACACGGCCGTACTGGCACCTCGTTACTATCATAACCTAACCTAACAATATATAATAAGCCTTACAAGGGAAGATCCCGAACCAGGAAATTCAAAAAATTATGAAACTTTGTGGATATATAGGGAATTTCCTCCTAATTACAACGCATTTTTTTTTGCTGCCCAAAATCACTCTAAGGGGGTGAACATTAACCCCTGAAACTCTGGTTATTTTCCGATTTTGTGTTATAACACGTGAAATGTCAAATAATTTTTTCACCAAATGATAGATCTAATTAAAAGAAGTATCTTCAGTCTTGAAGCTTTATTTCTATCTCGTACAGTTCGCGAGTTATAACACAAAATCGAGAAATAGCCGAATTTCCAGGGGTTAATTTCACCCCCTTAGAGTGATTTTGGGCAGCAAAAAAAAATTGCGTTGTATCAGGAGGAAATTCTCTACATATCCACAGAGTTTCAGAATTTTTTGAATTTCCGGCTTCGGGATCTTCCCTTGTCAGTCTCACACGAGTGCTCATGCTTAAAAAGAATAACAGAAACTTTGGTCATCTAGGATCTAATTTTGTACTTATATTGCTTTCGCTATCCTTATATTGGCAGAGCGATTGTACTTGATTTTCCTGGGAAAAACGGCTTTAAACCAGGAAGCCGATCAGCTGGCCGCTGGCCACGCGTTGGCCATATTAGATGGCATTATTTCTAAGGCTGGGACTATTCGAATAATTTAATATTTGAATATTTTACAAGTATTCGAATAATACGAATAAACTTCGAATACTATTCGAATACTGCTATATTCGAATACTATTCGAATACTGCTATATTCGAATACTATTCGAATACTGCTATATTCGAATACTATTCGAATAGTATGGTGTGAAGTGGGTCAAAATTAGCGTATAAGATTTCACCCTGACAAATGAACCTAAAGAACTTGATTTATAATTCACACCATACTATTCGAATATATCAGTATTCGAATACTATAATATTCGAATACTATAATATTCGAATACTATAATATTCGAATACTATAATATTCGAATACTATAATATTCGAATACTATAATATTCGAATACTATAATATTCGAATACTTTAATATTCGAATGGTATTCGAATACTTTAATATTCGAATGGTATTCGAATACTTGGATATTCGAATGGTATTCGAATACTTGGATATTCGAATGGTATTCGAATACTTGGATATTCGAATATTATTCGAATACTTGGATATTCGAATTATATTCGCCAAATAATTGAGCAACTGAAGTATTCGAATATTCGAATACCGAAAAATTCGACAAATAGTCCCAGCCCTAATTATTTCCTGCAAATCGCCGCAGCTTTTGCACAGAGGTCGCGAAGCTTGCTGTTGCGGAAGAATCAGCGCTGCGTTTAATCGGGACCGCGCATTTCATAAAACAGCCTGTATAATCTGGCCTGTATGAAAGTGCATGTACGCTGCGACACCGCGTGGGCGTCAGAAGGAACAGAGGCGTCAAATTGTCGTGGAAGGAATTACGATCCCTCTTCCTCTGTCCGCTTCGAGATGGGCCACACATAGGTATTCGGGCGCGCGTCTACGCACATCCGGCTCGCGTTTCCACGCGTAAACCAGAAGTAGATATGATAATAATAACTGGAAAAAGGGGCACAGCCCTCGACTGGCTCGCAAATTTCATTTATATCCGTAACATAAAATTCTTGAGATATTCGCCACTTTACGGTGTCGTTATATTTTTCGCTGCGGCGTACTACGTCGAGTATATGCGTGTGAATTTTTGTTGGGGGAGAAGGGTTTAGCGGTCTGTCATTGACGATTTCATATTTTATTTTCTGCTAAATGCTGGTCCAAACAGAAGTGAGATATTTAATCTGTGTGCCTCGTTGTTGGCGTATGTCGACATTAACGTGATTTTATATTTTATAGAGCTTGCTGCATAAATTCTGTCCGCTAAACTATGCAGTTCCTGTCATTATTTATGACGTGTTCGATATTTATTGTAAAATTGAGATACCAATACAAGTAAAAGTGAATTGCTGATAATACAGAGAATTTTATTACTAAATAGTAGGTACGTGTAAATAAATTTCGACACTTTATGCTTCAAATCGAAACTAAAGGTTTTTAAAATTCATGCATCTCTATCGCTGTGCGCCGCGTCTGGTCGTTTCAGTCGGCTGATCGAATAAATCGAAACATAACATTGAAAAGGGGGCGCGCGGCGAATCCCTGGGATTTCGCGTCCCCTCTTCGTGGACAAACATTATTTTTCTTCAATTATCTCGAGCAGGCTGTAAACCATCGGGAAAAGAATATAGGAATATTTCAGATGATCGCATGTGGCATGCGAATTTTTCTGCCTGTCAAGCGTGGAGAGGAAACGCTCGAGAAACAGGGCCAAAGAGAAAGCAAATTAGTATCGCCTTGGACGATGCCACACCTCCGCTCCTATCGTGACAGTGGTTGTGCACGCTGCCGCATCTAATTGTAAATACCGGAATGCACGATTCATTAACTTCGATAGGTGATCGCGGATAACACATATAGGGTATATCATAATTTCCAGAACAATTTGTTGCTGCTCCACTGCCAGCATACAACGTAAAGTAACTACTGATATTTATGGGTGATTATGAATCATTTGATTTTTAAATTGGTAATAGATAAAATTAGAATGGGGTTGGGTTTATTCGAATATTTCGTAGGTAACTATTCGAATGTTATAAATATTCCTAGAGTATTCATGGAATATTCCTCGACGGTATTCGTATATTATATTCGAGTTCGAATTACTTTTGAATACTTAAATCCTTCTTTTTTTTTATTAAATTCTGTGTTTCAAACCGAGTAACTTTTGTCTAAACCATTTATCGATTCAACCAATAATTTGGGATTAATTAAAGAAACGCTGTTTAGAAAGGCGAACTTTGAATTTAAATCGTTTATTATATAGTGGAAACAAAAAACTACGTTTCAAATAATTTATGCTCGCTTAAATGGGAATTTTTTTCTGGAACACAAGTGTTCGAATATAACGCAGAAATATTTAAAGATTTGGTTCATATTCGATACTTTAAATATTCAAATATTAGGTAATAGAATACTCGGATATTCGAATAAAAAAGAATTCAATAAATAGTCGTAACTCTAAATTACAATATAGATTTTCACAGATACACTTGAAAATATTTGTGGCATCACTTGAAAATTTAACATATTATCATTTACAGTTTATTAGTACTGGGAGATAATCATAGTATTGCTTAATCGTTGATTAGGTATTCAGTGCTCCATATTTTCACTAAAATAAGTTGGATACCAACCACTTTACTAATCGTGGTGTTAAAATAAATGTCTCCAATAGTGTACTTAACACGTTTCTTATACATAAGTGAACCGTATTCTAGATGGACGAAGCCGAACGTAATATTCCTTTGGATACGTTCTGTCAAGAGAGGAGTTTAGTGATTCGCCAAGGCTGCAACGCCGTGTCGAAACGTACGAATGAAAGAACACACGGCTCAGCCTCGATGATCGGCCGAAAATAAGGTGCAATTTTCTAGACGAGCGCACTCGCGTCTGCTCTCGTAATTTCAGACACCCGCGTGTGCACGGCCCGGCGAAGGAAAAAAAAGGGGGGAAGGGACGCGGAGTACATATCCAGAAAGAGAAAGAAAGATGGAAAAGGGAACGAAAGGGCGGGGGATGGGGATGGAGAGGCCAAAGGGACGATCCGGCAAATTGTGGGGAGATTAAGCCTGTTATTGTCGGGCAACAATGGCTCGATACGCGGCCCAAGAAGGGCAAAACAGAGCCTGCAGATGGATGTCAGGTAATATTCGGATTCCTGGCTACCAAAGTATCAGATACATTTGGCTCTAGTTACTTGTACGATACTCGTCTATTTCCTTTGGCCCAGCTCCGTTCGTCTGCGTTTGTGAAAACATGCGAATGGTAATGTGAAGAATGAAATGTGAAATGTAAAAAGATCGTGGTGGAAAAAGTGCTGGGCTCTATGAAAGACTTGTATCCAGTTTTTGCACCAAGTTCTGTTGTTTTCTGACGAATTTCTGCTTTATTATTTAGTTTTTTTTTGTAAGTAGTGTAAAGTTCAGTTATAAGGAACGAGAGAAAATTCAGTTGGGTAAAAAATAATATGAATTTAGAGAAATAGTTTCAGATAAAATTCCATAATTCGTGAAACGTTATAATAAATAAAATTTCATCATATTTTACGAGCAAAACTTATTTGAACTCATTTTAAATATTGGATACAAGAAAGTATGTCTATGTATTGTCTTATTGCAATTACATAGATTGAAATACGTTCGATTTAATAAACAAAATTGTAACTCTTATTGAGGCGGTATTCTTCCACCAAAAGTTCTTAACTTTTCATTCATACATACCTCGGAATAAGCTTTTAAGTATAAAATATATTGATTTAGTTGCGATTTAGAATCTTTGTTCTTCAAGATTAAAGATGAATAATTAGAAACACATGCATTTTAATATTTAGAATTGGTGAAAATGGACCCTGCATCCGCTAGTTAAGTAGACGCTGCCCTTTCAAAAGGTCAGACATTTTGAGATGAAACGATGCGTAATGTATCAATTCCGCCTATTAAGGCGAGCATTTTTGGGCAGCCCTTGAATCAATAAGTCGAAGTAAAGTACAATCTGGGTGGCTAAAACGAACGAACCGATCGCTGTCCGAGCCGTTTTCCTAGATCTAACGGAGACGGGCGTTGTGAAAAAGGAAATTCGAAGACTTCGCTGATCGATAAGGGCTGCTCCAAGGGTCGAGCAAAATTTCTCAATCAAGGGGTTTAAAAAAGGGCACTTAAAGGCGCGGACGTACAAATTTACGATCGCGATTAGATCGTTCAAGTGTTTCCAAGTTCCCATTATTTCATAAGCTCAACGTCATTATTCTGTTTCTCGTATCTCGTAAGCACCGCTTTATTTTCCCCTCTCTATCTCCGTTAGATAGGAAGTTGCACCCGTTCCGTTGGTTTTGTCGCTCTCCAAATGAGATGAATTCTCGTCTCCCAGCCATTCGACGATAGGTTATCGCGATTCACACCTCGATTCTATAAAGTTTTCATAAAATTTCAGTGAATTTATAGATCCCTCTCGTAACAGTTTTAGGTTCTCGTAAACTCCATTTTATCTGGAGATTTTCATTCCCTTCTTTGTCTGAATTATTGCTTACGAACTTTTCCCCTCGTCTCTTCTCTTTATCTGAAACTTGACTATCTCCCTTAATGTATTTACGTGTTTACCGTTTTTTTTCCATCGCATTGCTGTAAATTTCGATTTTTCATGGAGGCGCAAGCGATCGATAATGTGGCACCGAGCTCCCATCAGTGTTATGCAAAAAAAAAAAAGAAAATCACTGTTCAATAAGCGAGGGGTACGTAGCGGGCTGAGGGTTTGTTACGAGCAGTTAGCGCGACTGCCTGGTGCGAACGTGAAAGGGGACACGTGCTACCTTTGACCTGCCATAACTGTAATCATGTTTAACGACATTTCCGCAATATTAAATACGTTACCACCCTTATTAGCGGTGACACTAATTCTCATTACTATTTTTCCCCCGAACGTTTCATGTATGGTCGAATAGAATTAAACGCTTTCATTCGATTAATCCCAGAATTCTACACTAAATCTAAACTATCTAAACTGCACAGTGTACCTACACTGAGGTAATTTATGTGTTTTTCTTATATAGTTTAAGATTGCTGATGATAAGCTGATGTATTAATATTGCTCTTGTTTTTCTAATAGAATGACAATATTTACAAGTATATTGATAATATATAAAAGTCTAAAAATTTTTTAAATAACTTCGACTTTTATTTTTATTTTTAGTTTCTCTTCATAAAGAATAAGAGTTTTTATTAATTTTAATTTAGGTCATTTATGAAGATGCTCGAATTTTTTTTAAACGAGTGGAACCTCCGTTTTTCGGATACTGGAGGTTGCACTGTATTTGAAAATATTAAAAAACACGGCGTTCGTTTTCAAACGTAGAGATTTTCAGACGTACCTACTACGTCCGTAGTTTTTTTTCGAATGTGAAGGATTCATTTCAATTAGTCTTTGTTCATCAGAATGATTCAGGATAATCCAGCAGTAGATTTACGGAAAAGCCAATATCGTTTGGTGAAACCCGTGTATTGTATCGCGCGCATGGAAACAATAATTACGACAGATTACGCGAATGCTGCATTCGGGGTCCTTGTTATCGCAATATATTAACCGAAAGCAATTCCACAACATATTTCTGCTGATGCTAATAGCTAGCGCCGCGATAATTGTAGTTTATGCATCCCCTGACACGTGCAAGATTCCAGACCCATTGTTTACACGGTGTCTCTACTAAATTTTAATATTTTACCTGATTAGCTTCGAGTAACGTGCCATGAATGTGGAAGTACTTCTATGTCTGCATTCTACAATTTTGTCTGTTAAAACTAATCACTGCAGGCACACATTTATCACTCGCGTCATAGTCAATTTTATTATCGTCAAACCAATATCAGTTCTAATAAAATTTCAGTAATTGTACTTGAAAAGTGACAATTTTTGATAATTTTTTTTAGTACAACATATCAAGTATTGGGATTCTTGGGAAAATGGAAAGGCTTCTAAAGCAAACAATTCCTTTTTGCGTTTAAAATAAATGGAATGGGGCTTTTAACCAATTATGAATAATATGGTAGGTCCTCCATGCCCATTAAAAATGCACTTTATATTATAATTAATTATTAATACCCGAAAATTCATGGAATATCTTGAACAACTTATTCCATATTATAAGCAATGCCATTATCGAATTAATCAAATAACCCTCAAGGAAAACCATTTTCAGAAAACTAATCCTGCTATTTTGAACTTTAATCTTATTACCATTCAACACAGCACCTATAGATATTGTTTTACATTTACTAACAAAGATAGTTAAACCTGCTTTGTGAAAAGTAAAAGCTGCTTTCACGACCTTAAACTGTTGACAATGCAGATGCCAAGATGACAAATGCGAAACAGAGCAACCTAATGGTTATAGCTACTATTCACTGTTGCGAATATTAAACGTCGTTTTGGAAATACGAAATGATTTGTCGAAACGAGCTGCGTTCATTAATGATTTAATAAACAGATTGCTGATGGCAAAAAGAAAAAGGAACGACTTCAAAAGGATGTGTGTTGAAGGGTTTTTGCGTCTGGCATAAAAGATTTCGCGAATGGACCGAGCTGTAGTAAGCTGCAGCGTCGTTGATAAAGGAATTCAGGACACAGGCTACCTAATGGCCCAAAGATGGTAATTTTCAAATGATTTTTCGCCTTCTCTGGCCGCTTTTTCGCTTCTTTTTCATCCTCGTGGTGCCGTGCTAAAAGCTAATGGTCGTCAGCACCGGTTTTGCACCCGCTTCTTTTCCCTTTTTCACCCATTTTCGCTTCCTCCACGCGGAGCTCATCCGCAAACAGAGTTCTCATCTGAACAAACTTCGCGATATAAAATAGCTTTTCATGGTCCTCGGGCCGGAAACAATTTCGAATAATTTCGGATTGCACGCACCAAACGGCGGACCGTTGTAATGATAAAAATGCGGGTTTATGAAGAAATTCCAGTTCTTTATAAACGCAGCGCACGCCGAAAAATTGTCACAGCGATTTTGGATATTTACTTACTGACTCCGTTTCTCGTTATCACAAAGCTGGTATTATTATCAGTAATGCCGTAAAATATATAGATTACTGGAGGGATACTAAACACTTAATTAACTGATGTCAAAGAAATTTATTGGTCGTCCACAGTATATTGCGTTTCCTTAAACAATAATTGTATTTAAAAAGAAAGTCTCGATTGGAAAATAAGGAAATATTTTTTCACTGATTTAAAGGAAACTTTGCAGGAAATCGAAACATGTCTAATGATTTAGTAATCGAGGATTATCTGAACAAGCAATTATACATTACTGTGGGTGTTTGAACACAAAAATTTAATTATCATTTAAACAATTTCACAACTTATTTTAACACATAGAATTAACATTTCTTTTCACTGTCACATATTTATTTTTCGACGTGTTCGTACACTATTAAATGTTCACGTTCGTCATGAACAATTTCAGGTGTTTATTATAATTAGGTAATACTAAAAAGAACGTCAATCTATACTCATAATACCTTTTGCTAGACTTCTTTGTTACCATCCTACCTACTTGTTAGACATTATTTGAAGAAACTGGAAATAAATCGCTACATTATTCGTTAATGAAATTTATCTTATCCGTAAGTTCGAAGAAAATGCATTAAAAAAAATGAATTCGAATAAATCATCCATACGTTCGTTATAAAACATTTATTCCAATAACGCCCAACTCTGTCTGCCGAGTTTCATTAAACTCGATCCTGAGAAGGTACGCTTGTAATGAAAAGTGCAAGTAACCATACGAAACATCTTCATCCAAGAATTTTCCTTTCAATATTACTAAGGTCGGGGCCAGATATATTGGCCGGTGAATTCGTTTTCGCAGCTAACGCACACCTATTCTGATGTATGTATTTCTACGCTAAGAGCTCGGTTTGGCCTACACGCCAAGAGCTCGGCGCTATCCCCTCCACTCCTGGCGCACTCTTTTTCTGGCAAGGCGAGAGCGAGTCAGAAAACGTTGAGAATAGAAGAATACTCCTCACGAAACTCACCGGCCAATATATCTGGCCTCGACCTTAGTATTATTTCTTGAAAAATATAAAGAGTTTCTTCCGAACTCTGTAGAAATGAAATTTTCGGCCAAAATGGACCCCACAAATGTTGGGTCTGAACCTTGTCTAAAGCAAAATTACTCGATTCTAATTCCATATTCTTCCAAAGCAAGTTCCGGCCTCCGAATAGGAATAACATTTCATTTTCAGCACGCCACAATAGATACCAGTCGACAAAACATTTTTCCCCGTAAACGATGGCAATTACGTTCGTGCCGTTTGCACGATTATCTTTCACCTCGTCAAGTTACGTAATTGCAGTGCTCCGTACTATAAGTAAAAAGAATTTTAAGGGTTTCTAACAGGTAGAACGAAACTTCAGGAGGGAAAGACGCGGGGAGAGAGGGTAGGGAGAGGGGAGAGGGAGAGAAAAAAAGGAGCGTGTTCCGTTGTAGAGGTTTATTCGCGGCTCTCCTCTCCATTTTCTCTACGCCCCAGCTTTAATGCACCTTCCGACGGCAGCGAAAGCACGGGCCGCACATTCCCCGACGAAGATCTGTTTGTGAGGCCATTAGGGATCAGCCAGGATCATAAATTCATTGATATATTTACTGTGCAAACGCGGCCAGCACACTGCCGCGTGAAACGCGAGCGCGCAACGGGTACCGTAACGAGCTGTCTTGACTCTCGTAACCGCCTGATCCGTATAATTCTTAACTCTTCCTGATTGTTTTTAACCGTTCTGAAGCGACGATGACATAATGCATCGGGGATCATCCGCGGACCTTGCGCGACGTTGTTTAAACGCTCTCGAGCGTGATTAATGCGTCTCGCAGGAACCGGAGAACGCTAGACCGGCACTGCTTTGAATTTGCAACGTAATTCCTGCCAATCAGAAGTGAAGATTAAGAAACGCCACGGCTTCCGGGGGCGCGAAGGTGCTCTCGATTGTCGAGCCTTCGAGCCATCGCCGATTTATGTGGAATGGAAGTTATTACGTTCAAAAAGTAGACAAACTACCCTCTTTAAATCGTTATTGCACCAACCTTTTATTAATACACTGTTGCTAAATTTACGCCGGGGCGTTTTGTATTATCTAATAGCAATGTAAAGAAGTTTGAACAGAATAGTTTCCCTCTGGGGTAGCAGATACTTTTTCCGCAACGTGTTTTTATTATGACGTTTATTAAATTAGTTTTAAAGGAACTTGAGGACTTTAAAATTGTATGTAGAAAAGGTATTTTTGAAACAGTTGAAGAAAAACAATTTCTAGAAAATACAATATAACTCATAAGTCCATTTATATTTATATCAAATTATCGAAAATAAAACAAAATTGGATGACCTGTTAATAACGAAAGTTAGAAAGTTATAAATACAATAAATACATTTCTAATATTTTTTATTACTCCACAAATTCATATCTGGTTTAATGAAAAACATTTCACTTTTGGAATGTTTCCTTATGAGTACACAAATTATAATATTTGAAGATTTGGATTATGTTCGAGTTCATTAGCTGTAATTTGAATTTTATTTGAAAGTTATTCGACTATTCAGGCTGCTCAAATTTTCAAAAAGATAATGAACATTAAAAATGCGACGAATAATATGGTCACTTATTGTTACTGACAGATTTAAAGAAACATTAGATATACTTGCAAAAATTAGGGAATCCTCTAAGAGAACCAATAATCTCTGATGATTAGAGGAGTGAATGCGTTTTCTTCTTAGAGATTCAAGCGGCGATAGCGACGGGGAGGACGCGTTTGCCGTGTAAATTTACATCGCAAACGTGCCGATGAATTTACGAGATTCCTCAGCTCTTCTTGTCCGTGCTTACAAATAGACGATACCATCCTATCGACCGATCAAATGTGGACCATGTGTCTGCTGCAAGAATGCGTGTCATATAAGAGTCCTGTAAAAAATATTTTCGGAACTGACGGGGTGGTTCCTGCAAAATTTATAGCGCGTCGCTGCTAGGAATAACTGCGTGTCAATTCGATTTACGATACTCATTTATTGCCATTTAAAGAGAAATGAAAACGTACGCGTGGAATCTTGTGGGTGAATATATTTCGAACGGATGTACAGGTGTGCGAGTTCTGTCACATAAGATCGCTTGTAACACGAAGAAAACGTCATTAAAATCCGTCTCATGTTTCAGAACACAAATATATTTGTATTTTAAAAGACTGCAGTTCATTCTTTCTAGCAACTTGTCCACTTAAAATCATTTGTAGGTATCTGTTTAATTATTTGTAAGTTGTTACCTTATTTTATTTTTCTATTACTTTTTACAGTTTTCTTCCCGAAATAAATTTTGTTTTGTTTCGAATTTTAGTAATTTTAACAAATAGGTACAAAATATCACTTCCCTGTTTCTTGACAGCTGCTATATTTATTTCGTAACACGTGTATCATAAATATTTACCAAGATAACACGTGTTCCACGATCAAAACGGTCTAAAAAACTGTAGGTATTCCAGCTGAAACACATGGTTCATCGGTACGAGCCGACGATGATCTCAATTTCTCCCCCAAACTGTATTGCAGTATAGTAGCGTGGAGATTGCGAGTAGAAAAATAATATAAAAAATTCACATTTGTTATGCAACAAATATAAAACATATACCGCGTCACGAAATACTGCCAAGATAATCAAAATCGCCTGATATCATCTGTGGTCGTCGAATTACGAGGTGAAAAAAAGTAGTTTTCGAGTTAATTACAAGAATACGCCGTGCTATTATTCGCTGAAGATTAATGGTCGTTGCAGCGAGAGCAAAATAAGACGACACGTAGTCTGAAGCGTCTCGAGGTTCGTTCAATAGTAGCCACCTTCCTTGTCACGTTTTCCTCGAGCCCAATGAAAAGATGGCATACGTTCGCCTGCCCATAAATCCCGGGTGGGTAGTTTGTCTTGAAATGAAGAAAGCGTTGGTTTCTTTGGGAAAGATTAGGGTAGGGGCGGAATCACGGCCGGAATCTCCGGCGACCTGTGAAATTGGAAAAACCAGGTAAACGTTCGACGACACCTAACTTTACCGAGGAACCGTTCGAACTGATTTATTTCCGCTTATAACGAGGTACCAGAACTAGAGAAATCAGATAATAATCCCTGGCTGGTTACCGAAAACCCTTGAACAGGCGACAGATTTGTCGCAATTAGGACTACCGACCACCGAAACGATCGCCATCGCAGATAACGCGGTTTCTTTGTTTTTGGCTCCCCTCTTAACCTGTTAAGCCAGGAATTTCTCCCTTAACTGCGCGCCCAGAATGCGTATTTAAAAACAAGCTGGTGCGTTTAGCTGCCCTGTAATAATTAATTAAATGAATCGCGGCAAAACTATCCCAATTTTAGTAAAAAGGAGTCTACAAGATTTAAGGATTCAATTTCTTGTGATGAGCGAACTTGTCACACACAACTTGTCCTATGCAACCTGTGAGTTTTTTTTGCGCGATGAGTAAAGTTATACGCAACCGATGTGAGGTTTTACATGACGAGTAAATTCGAATTATGTAATCTGTGTGAGGCAGCAAATTTATGATATTTGTAGAAACCACTTCCATTCTTTGGGAATCACGTTGGGACTTTTGTTATGTCATTTTTAAAATAGATTTATAGGTTGCAATTTTGCAATTTGCGATTTGAGAAGTAATATTTTTGAAACATAGCTTGGCAGAATAATTGATATATTCTTATTCTTCTTAAATTCAATTTATTTTACTGAAAATATCTTTGATCGCAAGATACATTGCAGCGGTAGATATTTATTGTGATTTTAATAAAAGTATAATTCAGATAATTTCGCAGAACTTTACTAATAATGTAATTCAAATTATTTCATTGATGCTACATGTAATAAATATCTACCGCTGGATTGAATCTTGCGGGGAAGATATTATAAAACGGGAATCGCGTCACATTCTTTCTAATCGTGCACGGGGATTTTAATCAAGACGATCTGCAGTCGCAAAAAAGCGCAACACGTTAAATTAACATTGCAATTAAAATATCGCTGATACGCGTGGTCAGGCTTCGACGCGTTTATGTCGTTTTACACCATTAAAAAGCATAGCGATCGAAATCTTGGTATGCTGCTGACTGGTTTTAATGACCATTACGGGGATGCAAAAGTAGTTGAACAAAATTTTCTCCCGCTTCTTAACATTGCCGGAGATCCGAGATCCCTCGCGATCTTGTTGAAACAGTGTGAATGGCGTTTATCGTTAATTAGCATGTTTTCGATATGGTTTACGTTCATTCTGCGAGATTAGCATTTCAAGAAAACTCGATGGAGGAGGAGCAACAGAAACGGAAATTTATTTGTCCGTAGTCACCGCGCACAGAGAATATAAAACACTAATACTTAAATTGGAAATATTGCTTGCCTCCTCCGTGTTCCGTTATTAAAATTTTCATTTCGCGATTGTGTCTAAGTATGCTTCTACATTTTTTACCGATGAAACCTGCAAAGGAACTCGTTTCATGTAGCATGTATTTGAAATTTGAATGTTTAAATTAAATGTGGTATTTAAGTGCACTTGTGAATACTATTATATATTTTGCAAATAAGTGTTTAACACCATGCTATTTACATATTTACTGGAAATGATTGAGAAATGTTTTAGTATCAAATTATTGAAATTCTAAGGATAATGAGATTTTACAAGCGAATATTCAAATTGTATCATGAAAATTTGCGGAGCGTATGCAAATTCGCACAATCCTTTTACACACGTACCTATTGTCATTTATAATATTATCAAATTATTTTGTACTAAAGGTAAACAAAACAGTGTTGCTAAAAATGGGTCCCTTTATTCACAAAGAATTCAGGGCATCTTCCTTTAATTCGGAATGCCACTACTACCTTCTTTACGTCGCGTCGTTTGAGAAGAATTGAGTCCTCCTAAGAGTGCCTCATAGTCTGAAGAAAGATCCATTGATCATTGTTCCTTAATGGAACCAACGTAAATTTTCTTTCGTAAAGAACAAAGTTTTTCCACCAAACCAATGCCAATAATATATACAAAATGCAATATTGTACGCGAGTAACATCGAACATACTCAACATTATCATAAATCTCGAAATTCGGTGATTCAAATAACCTCGGGAAAAAATCTTACTTATTACGATATCCGCGATTTTAAATAATTCGGGTGTTGCCATAGAAGGGTCGGGGTTGGGGGCGGAGGGGTTTAACTCCGCCCGAAGCTAGGGTTCAAATTTCATGGATCTTTCTCGCGGGAGAATGCCGCGTAAGTAGACCCTGGGGGGAATCTGCACTCTCATTGAGAGGACTCCGTCCCCTCGCGACTGGCGGGGACGCGTTTTCGCTAATTTCCTGGGCAACCGAACCCTGGGCAGGAGCCAGTGTCACCCACTTAACCTCGCGGCAACGTTTCGTTAGACGGGCTCGAAGAAAGCGTCGTCTGATCCTCGAGGTGATACCGTCAGGACGAACTTCTCCCTCGTTACTGGAAAAACTTCTTCGCCCCGTTGCCCTGGGAAATCTTTTCAGGGGTCTCGGAGATGACATCGGGCAACTCGAACGAAATTCTATAATAAGCTACGCCGCCGGCGTCTCGTTGTCCTCCGGGGGCCCGCGTTCTGCTCGCCGTTTGTTACAGGCTCGTCGAGCTTCAACGGTCCGCCGTCACGGTTTCACCCTTCGAGCAATTGAATTGCTAGGTGCAACCGAACGAGAAGTCACCTCGATCGATTACCTAAACACTATTCCTCACGCGTGGCAAGCGTTGTCCTGCCCGGCGCGCAACAACCCTCCCCGAACAGTCCTGAACGATACCTACGGTTTTAGTGGGAAATAACGCGAAGATTTGGCGAGAAGTTTTCGGGTAGGGCCACGAGACATTTCGGATACCCTGACAAATTTTACGGCCCACCCCAACGGTCTTTACGAGCGGCTATGAAAGATCAAGGCGAGCCGATGCTGACTCGGACGAAGGATATTTATTACCCTGAATGCGCGCTTCACCGCGTATGTAGCCACGCGTCTACCTGGAACTGTATCTAGACATATAAGAACTAGGGTGGCCGTCTTGTGTAGGTGGAACGTATTAGACCCTGGCTGCGGTTTAGACGAGTTCCACATCGAAATCCTTCCTCCCTATTCAGACTGGTCCGTCTCCTTCGCGCTGGCATCCACGCGTTGCTTTCTTCAATCGATGGTACAGGAATAGAAATCTGCATTTTGTAATAGCCGCAGGTGTGGCTATTTCTGCCATACATCGGCTTTTACTATACTTCTGCTAATCTATTTCTGGCAAAACGTTCGTATGGGTCGTTTATGAATGACGCGTGGTTTCAGACCCGTTTGTTGTAGGTAGGGGAGACCGGGGCTAAAAGTTCCGGAGGTAAGTTGTTCCGATCGTTCTATCTTCAAAATGAAAGAGAGCGTTGTACTTTAAATTATTTTTTCCACAGAGTGGCGTGATCAACTTACACGGAAAAAATAATTTCAAGTAGGGGAAGGTGGGGCAAGACGGGGTAGTTAAGGTTTGATGATGAATAAAACTCAGATTTTCATAATAAACTAATCAATTTTATGTCTGAACCATTCTTTGGTAATTAGTCTTTGAGTTTAACTGTGAATCAACCTAAGTTTTACAGATTTCAATAGAATAAATAGAAAAATTCAGAAAAAGTCGTTTCTCCCCATCTTGCCCCACGGGTGGGGTAAGATGGGGTACCAATTAAATAACAATATAAATAAAGTATATATATACAAAGTAATTATTTATTGGGTTGACAGAGGAGACACACATGTATGGCTTCGTCGCCCTCATCTAGCCCTCATCTAGGACATCAACAGAGGAGAAATGAGCCCATTTGCCACATATTTAACAGTGTATCCACCTTTCCACAAGGGAATCAGTTCGTTTGGAATAATTAATAGAAAAGAAGTATCATTTTCCTCGGTCCGTTTTCCGTCTGTAGTTTCTAAACATCCTGGAACAATGAGAAACTTTGATTTTTATTTTTAGGTTTGTGAGGGACATGATGGGGTTCCTCTCATTTTCATTACCCCATCATGCCCCTTCGCGTCTCACCACAATCATACGAACATTGCTCGAAACATTATTTACGAAAGTATAAAATAACATACGTACCTTATAGCCAGCTAAATTCTGTCTCAGATACACATACCTGTACCGGAGATCTTCTATATTATTATGTCACTGTCACGGATGCTAAAAATAAGAAAAACGTAAGGAAGTCCAAAAAATTTTAAATTCTGATCTAACTTTGTCACGCGTCCACATGTTTCACTGATTCGCTGCTCACTGACGGCGCCTATAGCGACGCATCTAACGCCTATGCTAAATTTTGATTACTGTGTTTGTATCACGAGATACAGGGGGTACCCCGTCTTGCCCCACCTTCCCCTACAACGCTCTTTTTGATTTTGAAGATAAAACTGTCGGAACAACTTACCCCTCGGAACTTGTAGCCCCGGTCTCCCCTACGTAAACAGGAAGAATAGAGAGCATAGGTGTATTTAAGGTCTCGCTTGAGTAGATATCACTTATCTATGTAATTAATGCGGTCGCCGTCATTTTTTCAATATCCAAGGATATTTACCATCATCACTTGTGTCTGCTAATCCCCCTCGGCACGAGAATCGACTATAGTCGATGGCCTCCGATCTGGCGACACTACTGGGAATGTATCGCAAATGAAACTCGGTCGAGGTGGCGCACTGATCGTAGTGCTCTGAGCTTGCGCGTGATGACGCCGTGACGTCAAACCAATCCCCGGCCCTCTAAAGTTTAAACAAAATAAAAAAAACCAGCCAATCATCCCCCACGTGGTCCTGACAAGCTCACCATGCTCCTCTCATCGAAACACTTGCTCTCGCCGTGAACTACGATCACCACGGAATCATCGAAATGCATTTTAGAAGGATGAAGCGAGAATTTCATCGACGCATCTTTTTCTCCCCCGTTCTCCGGAGCGAGCGACACGGCGGGAACATTATGAATGGCGTGCCGGAGGACGCATATTAATTAGGACGCCGATAAAACTGATAGGCGCACGTACGCCAGTGAAACGGCCGTTTCGGCGTATTCGTAGGCCGTATCGCGGGTGGGCATTGCTTCGTTTATATTCGTAGGCCGTTGTTCGACATTTTATTGCGAGGACGGACGCGTGTAGTAGGCGGACGTGTGCACGTACGCACGGGATCGGCCGCAGGCCGGTATGAGCCGCAGGGAGTGCACGTAGGCGTTTGCACGGCAACGTGTGCCGTGGCGGCTGCGCCTGCCTCGCGATCCGCGCGGATAAAGAGAGGTGTCCAACGATGCACTTCCCCTCTGTCCGTGCACTTAGCGCCCCGGCGAAATGATTTATTCGACGTTTACTCAAGGTCTTTAACTCTCATTAAAATAACCGCCCAGCCGGTTCACTTCTCTCTCCCTTTTTCGTTTTTTCCTCTCGTTTCTTTCTCCTCCTCTTCTCTTTTCCCCTCAGCCTTCGCTTTCCCCTTCGCCGTCCCGAAGGACTCCCTCGGGGGATAGGTAGAGCTACCATCAGGAGCCGACGAGAGATTTTCGCTTTTTTTATCCCGCTCGCTCGCTTAGCTGAAAGCGATCCTCGAACGCTGCTCGCGGCAGCTGATGCGCTGATTCGACGCGCGTATTATGACCGACGGGCCATCAAAATCTAGGCTGGGAATCGATGAGTGGTCGAATATTTGCCCCCGAGAATGGTAATGAACGAGGTATGCGAGTTGCATTCAAGGTTTCCAAGTGGGTATGTAGATACCTACTGTTATAGGTACAGGATGTTCCAAAATGGTTCAATACTACAGGATAATACCAGGGGTTGAAACGGTTTCAGGCTGTTATATGGAACCGAAATTTCTGACCATATCGATTTCGGTTACGGTTCTACAGAATCGATATCAGCTAGGGTGGATGTACCAGTAAATGAACACGTACCAGTGAATGAACATTTTTTAGTAAAATGAGTAAAATAAGTTATTAAAGTAAGCGACTAATTAATTAGAGACTTCTTTTCATTTCTTGCTTCATATCCAAAGAATTTTTGCAGCACGTGGAATCAATCGCGCTGCAAACATAATTTTATAATAGTGTTCATTCATTAGCCTTAACTGTTCATTTACTGGTGCGTTTACCCTATATCCGAATGGGCCAGAACTTTTCCACTCATAACTGTTGCGAGATGATTTCGATTTTTATAATTGTTTCGAGAACCGAAACCGATATTATAACTGTTTTCAACCCCTGGATTATAATCACTGAACGGAGTAAACATGCGCAATTAATGTGGCAATTGGCACTATCAAAATTGAAAATCGCTTCTAATTTCCACAAAATTAATTCAAGTAAGTATCACTTATGGATGCGAAAAAAAAATAAACACAGAAGCAAGCAAATCACAGGCACTATCAAAATTGAAAATCGTTTCTAATTTCCACAAAATTAATTCAAGTAAGTATCACTTATGGAAGCGAAAAAAAAATAAACCCCGAAGCAAGCGAATCACTAGAAGCGATTTTCAATTTTGATAGTGCCAGTGATTTGCTTGCTTCGGTGTTTATTTTTTTTTCGCTTCCATAAGTGATGCTTACTTGAATTAATTTTCATTTTTCTCTAATGAATTAAGAAGGATGGAATGTACTTTAGGTATTGTTGCATCTTGTGTTTAAAGAAAAAAAAAATTGTTGACAGAACTGACACTGTTATACATCAGGATTATTCTATTATTCATACTGTTTATTGTTTTGTTATCCCGATTGTTAACGTGTATTTTCACAACATGCTTTCTGCAGTGTCGACACGTATATTTGTTAAAAACTCTTGTTACCACGAATACTGTCCTCCGTGTCAAAAACATATTGCTTCGTGTCGAGGGTTACAGTAATACTTTAAATTCAAATTTAAATTCACCCCGAGTTTTCGCCGTTCCCCTGCAATCTCCTTGCCAAGGGTCCTTGTTGGAAACGGACTGAAAGAATATGCGTAGCAGATCCTGGATTTCGATAAGCCGGGTAAGATACTCGACTGCTGATCAAGGGGATCGTGAAAATTCTGGGTGAAAAATTGGTTGAAGCTTGGGGTACTTTATTTCTTCAGGTAACATTCGTCTGTTTGATCAATATACCACAAATTTTAATGTACTGGTTAATGATTAGAACGACGAGTTGCCATGTTTTAAGTTATTTTCAAATATAAAAGGATTACTTTTAAGTATTGCGATGCTTATTAATTTCCATGTTCCACGTATCGCATAATTTTGATCTACTTGCTGCAAAAATTCGTTATTGTTTCAAATATTAGAATTCATTAAGTGCTAATTTTAAAGCAGTGGTATCGTTGAATACTTTAATTCGTAAAAAATTTGTAATGATTGGAATACATCATAATCGGTGAACACGATATCGATTCTCAATTATGCTCTTTTATTTACTTTTAATGATGTTTTAATCATGTATGCGAGCATGATGATGGAAGAAAATTACTTTGCGATTTATTAGCGGTAATCAGCTTGCCATTAAAGCCACATGTAATCGATAAAAATGAAAGATACAGGTTTTCGCAGTTACAATCTGATTGAAGATCTAAGAGACCCCAGCAATTTAAACTCATTGTATCTCAGGAAAATTAGAGATTTCTTAGGCAATATGTTTTCATATAGAGCGATGATAAATTATCTATACAAATGGAAATCCTGAACAAGGAGTAAAAGGTGAAAGAATTTTGGATGCAATTGACTTACAATTTAGGCATTGAGAACAAAAACGAACTAAGCATACCAGAGAATTTTTTCCACACGCATCCTACAAGCCAAATTATTATGCTCGTGTAATGTGAAACAAGCAACAATGTTACTTGAGAAATAATTTAATAAATGTATCGCAGAAGAGAAAACGGAGTTCTTGAGTTTCAGGGAATCGTTTGATAACTTTATTCACGCGTGCACGGAAAGAAATGGCAAGGCATACATGATCTAAGTGAAGCAATTAGAGAGGCTGCATACGCGTGAGTAACTGACTAATTAGTGTGAAGTATGAGGTGGTAAAGTCACAAGCCAATCTAAATTGGTTCGAATGTATCGCTTTCGCGTAGTTAAATACATTTACTTTAATGAGATGCTTCTGTCACTAGTTCTTGCTTTCCATACACGTTTCATATACAGGGTGTTTCGTAATAAGTGGTACAGCCGAAAGGGTAATGATTCAACAGGAAAAAGTAAGCAGCCAATGTGGAATAAAATTTGTTCATAGCTGCACAGCTGCGCATATAAAATTGACCATTTTGCAGAAATAAGTTGATAAAACAATTTTTTCTCGAAAAAAAAAAATCAATTTAAAGATAAAGCCAATTGTTATTGTTATTGATTGCACGCCTACTTGACGGATTTTCAAAATCAACTATCTCGAAAAAAGTTACTCCACAATTTCACCTTATTTTTGCACAAGAATTCTCATTTTATTCTCAGTTTTACCATATTTTCTAATAAGTTTTAGACTTTTTTTAGACGTGCTCGTATCAAACTAGTTTTGAAAATCGATTTTCTCAAAAACCAAAACCCTTTGAACAAATTTCACTCCACATTCGTTCTTACCTTCCGCATTTATTAGTTTATAACATTCCGCAGAATTATCTTCGGCGATGTTTTAACCCACATTTATGTGCAGCATATTTTATCCTTCGAGGCTGAACTGAACTTTAAGAAAGTTTCAGTCCTTGGAACGCGTCTGTTTAGAACATAAATCAATTAGTGCGGAAACATGTTTGCGTAAAACGCAGCTGCGAACATTGCGCCGCGCAGACAGGAGACCCAATCGGGATTTATTTTTCATCGAATGGCAGGTATCAATATCGAGGCAATATTCCCGTTGTGCAGGGCAAAAAAATTTAAAAAAAAAACATTGGCCATATAAAACATAGCCGTCCGAGTAATTGACGGCGCGACGTATTCATCCGACCGCGCGTTTTTCACGGCATTTGTCGGCGGACTTAAACGACACGTTTTTAATTACCACCCTCCACCCGCAGCGCCTCGCAGACGTATCGTGCGAAATTAAGTAGCGACAGGAGCGGCGGTGCATCGAAATTTCGCGTGGAATAATATTTACCGTTATTCGGCCCCCGGTGAAACGCGACAAGCGTAGGGTACGACTTGACTGCTCGATTTAACACTGCTACCCCCGATAAATTTCCACCACGTTCGCCCGAGGATCGTATGTCTGCCAGCAGGTGGCAACCCACGGGGCGCAAAGTGTGCCCTCCGAAATTAGTTGCTTAATTAAAGCTCCCTTGAGTCTACTTTCCAGCAGAGAAGCTTGTAAGCATACCTACAACACAACACTCTCCCTCCCGCCACCCTTTCTTCTGCTCCCCTTCAGGCATCACTGCTATCGATTCCTTTCTCCACCCCCCCCCACCCTCTATTTTTTTTTTCTCCGCTGCTTGATTCAATCCCGAAGGATAAATGGACGGATGCCAAGAATTCTCGATTGATCGTTTCGATTCCCAGCTTATCCGCATCAACGAATAGCTACCCGTATACAGTCCATATACGGCTCTGCGAGATTTCGCCTACGGTATCCACCGATATTTTCGACGCTCCCACGTACGATTCGCGAAACGATACGGCTTATGATTTCTATCGGTCTCGATGGATCCTCGCTGGTACAGTGCCGTAAGAAAATACTCGGGGAGAGGTTATTAGATTTACTGTAATGTTTTGTAGCGTTTTGTATTCGCGAAGGTGTTTAGATCGTTTGATTTTCGTAGCGTTTCGTGGCGTTGATGCCTGGTGTCTTCGAAATCTGAATAATAAAATACGAAACAGTTGCGGAAATTAGAGATAAATTAGTTCCTGGTGCGACGACCAATAAAGATGCTCCTACTTGATTTCTAATTTCTCAAAAATATTTTATGATTGAAGGATTCTTTGAAATATTTATCTTTCAGTTACTCCACGTTGATAGTTTTGTACGTAAGTCATGAGAACCTGTTAGAGTGAAATAAAATAGATAATGACGTTTAATTAAGAGACATTGGTAACTTGTTCATGTTTTGTATAGCGTTTCGTGGCGTTGATGCCTGGTGTCTTCGAAATCTGAATAATAAAATACGAAACAGTTGCGGAAATTAAAGAGAAATTAGTTCCTGGTGCGAGGACTTTATATGATCCAATAAAAATGCCCCTACTTGATTTCTAATTTCTCAAAAATATTTTGTGATTGAAGGATTCTTTGATATATTTATCTTTCAGTTATTCCACCTTGATAGTTTCGTACGTAAATCATGAGAACCTGTTAGAGTGAAATAAAATAGATAATGACGTTTAATTAAGAGACACTGGTATTTTATTCATGTTGTGTACTTATCTCACATTACCTTTCATCATTCAACAGAATCTATTAAAAACATATACTTGCATTTGGTAATTAAGTTCGATATCTGTCAACACCTACATTACCTAAACAAAATTCATGTAGGGTAAAGGACCCAATTACTGACACCTGACCAATTACTGTCACCTTAAGCTATTTTACTTAAAATAACGAATAAATAAACTATAGTATATAATTTATAGCATAGATTATAGGTTGAACTACATAATTCTTTTTGTGTATGACTTTAGAACGTTTATTTATTTGTTATTTTAAGTAAAATAGCTTAAGGTGACAGTAATTGGTCAGGTGTCAGTAATTGGGTTCTTTACCCTAGTAATTGTTTCAATACTTGCGATTAATCAGCATTAAACTTGACGATTTTAGTTGATTTAATTACGAGATTAATATTAATATTCGCTACGAATAGAATATCTTAAAAATGAGAATATATTTCGCAACACGCGTGGTACTTCGGTAATCATGTTTGAAGGGAAACACTGGCTATTTTCCAATCAGGCGAATATTACCCCGAAGGAAGCGCTGGTTCACGATCACGCGTGTACCTGTAACAAGCTCCGCGAACGCAGGAACGCAGGGAAAGCACTTGTACGATGGCAAGATTCCTAGGCGAGCACGTTACCCTCGAATTATAACACGCGGATTGTGTTACACCACGATAGCTCCGCGGGACTCTACAATCTCGAAGGGCGTACGAACGCGAGGCACCGCGTATTGCCGTTGTAAAACGTCACTTCACCGTGTGTGCTTAGGGTTCGTGAAGTAGAGAAGCGTGTTTGACTATTCCTAGAGAGCTGACAGAGAAAACAAAGGTCCTGAAGAGATGCACGTGGGCGAGCGCGCAGAGAGGACTTGGATTCTCAACGGCTGAACAAAACCTCCGGCCGCGAGATCGCTCGATCGTCAACATTCACATCGGTTAACCGTAATCGTACGGTAGTTGAGACGTTTTCGGATGCTATGTGGTCGATAGAAAGCTGAAGGTGTGAACGATAATGGAAATGCAATAATTTCGTACGGAAGAAGTAGACGTAGGTGGATACTGACAAGTCATGAGGGGAGTGGGTGAGGTTCAGTCACCGAATTAGGGGTCATCCTTAAATTACGTAAGGGTAATTTTGGCGTTTTTTTACCCCCTCCCGCCCCTGGTATAAGAATTTGAAATATTTTATATTCCACCCCCCACACCCGTCCTCCTATCGTAATATTCTTTACATTGCATTTTTTCAGTTATTAAAATTCATTTAATGGTTTATATACCTAATTGAATTTCTATCAATTTTAATCATTTTTTGGCTACTCACATCATATTGAAAATTAGGTTATGAAAATATTATGTAAGACGCTACCCGACTCCTTCTTCTCTTCTAAGAAAACGTAAGAAATTCGCGACCACCTCCCCCCCCCCCCCAAAGAAACCTTACGTAATTTAAGGACGACCCCTTACTCTAATTATTGCGTATAGTTATACAGTACACGACGCGCATAATAATCAGATAAAAAAATAGGGTATATTAGCTACTTAAAATTTTTCGAGATCATCCAGTTCAAAGTTGTGCTTTTTCCTGAGCCTCGATGTAATCTGTAATCGAGTGTAGGTACATTATTTTATTTTTTATTTTTTATTTTCCGTCTTTATTTCACCAAATTAAACACAGAATGATGAAAAGGCGAGGCTCAGCTAAAGCTGTTATTAGGCCTAACCTTATGTCAGTCAACTGTAAACTGTATAGTAATTCCAGGCATGCGTGTAAATATTTTAGTAATTTCTAATTATTTCTGCAGTTAGCTATTTAAATCAAGAATTGTAAGATTTTCGAAATTATCCTCTGATTCAGTTAGTAATTTTTTCCTATTGCGAAATTTTTTCTTATTGTTTTTATATGTATAGAATATTTTGAATTATGTTAAAGCGTCGTTTTTTCATTTCTTAAACATAATGTGCCATTTTACCAATGGGAAATTGTAATATTTCTGCCTTCCTCATCTGTTTTTTGCAGTAGAAGTTCACTTTTCGTCATTCAACCATCTACTAAACGTATGAAAAAGTTACTAACAATAAGTAGATTTCCGTATCAATTTATTTTCTTAGAATGTCCAACCTGTTCAAATAATTTTGGAGAATTAAAAAACCAAAAAACTGTTGTTTCATTGTACTATTACAAAATAATCACTCTTGTCAATCCTTTACTTGGAACTTGTTTACTTTATTTTTTCCCGTGTTAATTCTATGACATGTGCTTTATCTCGTGTCGTAAAAAGCATAGAAATTGCCCCAGAATACGCCACTGATAACAATATGACAAGTAAAGTCTATTATCAGTTATTTATACACATAATATTAAAATTTGCATTTTAAAATTTCCTTCGACCACCATCATGTTTCACACTAAACGTACGTGGAAAGTACAAGTTGTGGGTATACTCCACGACGAATACAACGCACATTCCTGTTTGGCTGTAGTTTTACAAGTCTGGCAAAATAACATTTTACATAATATTGTAATTCTAACCATTTACATGGTAATAGGTATCACCGTGTGCTTTCACCCTACACCGCGAAACGGGTAATTCAGGCCGGCACTTAAGTTCGTTAAAAGTCTCAAAATATTCTATCGAAATTACCGTAAAACTCGCTTCCGCATTACACGCGTCTGAACTTATGGAAATGGCCGCGGAAAATGCTGGCGGCCGTTTATTGTATATTAAAATCAGTTCCAGCTACCCTGATGCATTATAATCGTATGAGTGATGAGGTTTCTCGTGTTCGTAGCATTAATGATCAAGTCTAGGGAGTTTATAAGCGGTGGATATATATTTCTTTTTCGTGAAACGCTTTTACATGTACAGATAACTAATCAAGAGTCTAAAAAAATTTATGCTTACAGAGTTTTTACATATCTTTTATAAACCACGGACTTCGGACTTTGTATTTGCCCTGTGATAGTAAATAATCATTATTAGCTTCGTGTAATTTACCAATAAATTATTTCTGCAATATACGTGTAATAAATCAAAAACTTCAATTAGACAAAATTCGTTTTGTCCTTTCGAAACCATACTTGTGTAGCCCAAAAATTCTACTCGATATTTTTATGTACAGAATAAATTTTACCTCCCTTCTAGGAAAGGGTGTTGTGACGTAACAAGGAAAATGCAATACTTCAATAACAAATTACATAATTTTTCACCGTTTACGGTTGAAGTTTCCAAGTATCGCGGTAAAAATACCGCTCCACTTGCGCCGCCGGAATCAGAGGAGAGTTTTTGCAATTAGGAGCAAGTATGGTTCATAAATATACCTGCGCCCTAATATTAATGCTATCGGTTTCTGTTGAAGCGTGGGCCACGTGGTCGCGTGATGGTTGGTTTATGTACTCGAGAAAAATATCGGAGATTTCTGGGATTCGATCGAGGCAGATTACGCTTATTCCGCGAAGAACATTGGCCAATTTCAGATTCCAGGCAATTTAACCGACTGATTTTTCGGGATCATACGGTGAAGGCTGAGCCATAGAATGGTAGGATAAAGTGTACGCCGGTTCACCCTCGCCTTGTGCCAACGTACCGTGGAATGACCTTGTTATTTTTTACTACGTACCTTGGGGTTTACTACTGGCCCGCCAGTTTTGCACCATCTTCAGAGATAAGGGAAGAAATAAAGTAACGGATTTACGATCTCGAGGCAGATAAGCCACTGACGTTTTGATTGTGGGGAGCTTTTCCAATCTTGAATAAAATGTTTAAGAATCAGCGGCAGCCGGCAGCCGGGATAAATTAAACGCTACGTTAAACATTAAAACGTTTTCACGTTAAGCTGCCATCCGGAATATCCTCCAACAATAAATTCATTCTACGACCACGGTAGTCTGGGAATAAAAATAGTGCATAGGATAATATGTGTATAGCGGTTGTTGATAACGCATTATGGAAATTAGTTGCTAATTAAGTCTCTATAACGTCATGTGTTTTGTATTGTAATTGTAGGTATATTACAACTACTATAACATAGGAATTATTATAGAAAGTCTTATTTCAGTATGGAAATGTTTGTCAAATGAAATTGATATTTACTTGTTCATTTATTATAGTTTGCGATATTTATTATTTAGCAGTGCCCTGAAAATGTTGATTATAGAATGTAGAGGGTTAAAGAAACCGTTCCTTTACAAAATGCTATTTAGTATCGTGATATCAGATTAATTTTTAATTTTAGGTATAGGAGGGAAGCATTTATCGAATTTTTATAGGGCTTAATTTGTAGAGTATTAGTGTGATAAATAGTTTGGGAGAAATTCAGATATGAGGTCGGTTAAATTTTTCTTCTTTCTATAGTTGTAATTTTTATTAGAAAAAAATTGGAGTAGGTTTGATGTGATAAGGGAAGCAAGAATTGAATAGGTATTTACCTAGAATTTGTCTATTACACTTTCTTCTCTCCGACATTTTATTATATTTCTTATAATACCTTTTGAATTTGATTATTTCACTTAGAAAGTTGTACATTAGGTAGCTATCAAAGTCACTTAACTTTAAACCTGTAATAGGTATATCGAACAGTAGTGAGATATAGGAAGAATCAAGAAGAGGGTACAGGAGCAAACGAATTTGTGGAATGTCTTTGGCTGCCAGCCACTTGATAGTAAAGCTTTAATAGTAGATAGCTTGCCAAACCTCGAATCTAATCATAAATATGCGTACTTTAAATAATCTTTATGTACCTATTTACTACTTACTACCGTTCGGTTTAGGTACTTCTATGCTTCTAAATAAGTCGTAACACGAAGTGTCCATAAATACACTTGCATTCAGTATCTAAAGCAGTTTTAATTTAAATTTTTAGTTTCCTTGAATAAATTGTATCTAAGAAATTAGACAAAATAGACAAAAAGAAATTACTTACTAATTATCATCATATGCACAAATATCTTTTTTTAATTCCATTACGTGATGCTATTGATGGGCCCGAGAAAATCCAGCTTCTGTTTTTTATTACTTCTTTCGTAATTAAGTAGCACTTTCAATTAACTAATAGGTAATATGTAAATTGCAGCGCTTTGCAAAATATAAATATTTTCTGAAGTGTTTTACTTCACAATAATAGTAGATCCTTTTAGACAAAAGGAATAAATAAAATACAAAATAACAAACGCAATATGTAATATTTATATGCAATAACAGCGTGTAAAGGGCGAGGTTCAGCGACCTAAAAGTGCGCTGCTGTCACTTGTTTCATGTACTCAAAAATTTCAAATCGATCGACTAATTAGTTTCTCAGATATCGCGATCACAAATTTAAGAAATGTCTAAAAATGTCTAGAAATTTTATTAATAATGTCCATATCTTCGCCAAATCTTTCAATTTTAACAGAACATCCTAAAAACATAATTTTAAAATTTTAATTTAATCCCTGAAAAAATACGGAAAATTGATTCTTCTGACCCGAGATTTACTTACCCCTTGAATTATTAAAACAAATTCCAGTCGAAACGCGTTCGGGGCGAATCGACCTGCCATTTGTCTTCTTGCAATAAAAGAAACGAATTATTTGGACCGTGACGGGTCGAACGTGAAAAGTGTCCCGGCGTTTCATTGAGCAGGACGCGGGCAGAGTCGAGGGCGATATTTCGCGGCGTACGAAGTGTATGCCCCTGTCGAATAAACAACTTCTTGACGTAATATAAGTCCACGGAGAAGAGCCATAATGGCGGGAGGATAGTAAAGTCGTTCCACCTCGCATACCTCTCCCGTGGAATACATTTGCAGTAAGTGCTCGGAGCTATATAGTAGCAACGACGGTGCGCGACTGACGACGACATAAACAAACACGTGTCCCGAGATGAGACCATTTGTAATGAGAATGGGGAACAACCGGCACCGACGTTGCACCGCGTCGTTTATAGCGTTGCTCGTAGCGCCCCATTATCGAATCAACCTACGAAAGAACTCGCTGCAACCCGCCAGTTTCTTCTATCCCATCCTTCCAGACGTGTATTTCAGACCGCGATCCATTATTCGCGCAATCGTATTGGGAAACCAAGAATTTCGATACGCCAACTAGTGACAGAAAATTAAACTACTGTGAGTAGGCCGAAATCCGTCGAACTCCATACGATTATCAGTGTTTATATAAACATTTTGTGAAAAACGAGTGTTTTTAAATTTTTTTGAACACGAAATTTTTACTTCTTCGATTAATAAATACTTTGGTGAGATCCGGGCCTACTTGCAATAGTTTGTCAACTTGCCACCGCAGCGCTGAACTCTTAGCCACGCCTCCATTTGGTTTCCCAATATTTCCCGTTCCGTCTTTGTCGTGTATTTCGTTTCGTTCTTCATCGAGCGAACAAGCTGCCGTCCAAACTTCTTGCTCGCCTTCGCAGATCAATGGCAATTCCTTATGTATGTCGCGCCACTAGTCATTCAGCAGGGAATTAGTGTCTCGCGATTGAACAAGGCTTTAGTGTCTTTGTGATCGGCCAGGGAATTGCTTTTAAAAAAGGCGGACGCTCGTTTCTTATGAATATTTCGAGAAAGATGCTTGGGGTGAATGATGACTTCGCGTGTAAAACGTAATAACGGTATAATGATAACATGATTGTTTGTTTTATTTCTTTGGAAAATATGTGGAATAAGTTAAATGTGTATTTTTTTTAATTAAGCGTTGCGTATAAACTAGCTTTCCTGGATTAAAAGAGAAAGTTTCCTAACTCATTGGAGGAATACTAAATATTTCAAGACCATTTATCAAGTACGGCTTTGATTATAAGTTACTTCAAAAAGTTACTTAATTTTCGCGAACGGTGCCCCAGTGTTTTCAGAAGTTTCGTCGTTACTTTGACATGTTTATAGGAATCTGGAAACGTATTTCTCTAGTTATGCCGCCATATTCTACAAAAAGATTCCTACACAGAAATCCCGACAAATGAGAAAAATAAGCGACGGAATTACAAACGGGAACACTTTTTAAAATTTCGTAAAAAAATTTCACCATAAATTCTTACATATGTGCGACATGAAGACAAATTGAAATTTATTGAATTCAATTATTTGAGAGCAACATGTTATACATAACAATAAGGATAGCGTTGTGTTATTCAGCATACCTACGTTTTAAAGTGTTCTGAACATTTCTATTGTTTTGGCAATAATTTATTATCTTACATAAACTTTGTACAATAACGTGTATAGCAGAATGGTAATTAATAAATATTCAATTATATGAAGATTATTATTATATAATTAATACATAAATGTAATGAGGATTATACTATCGAATTGATAAATTTGGATATATTTGAATAGACGCAGAGAGACACAAAAGGAAAATGTCACTTTCTGGTGAATTTAGGGCCACGGTGGGAAAAAAAAAAGGGATTTTATTTGGAATGGTCTCAGTGACCGATCGACACTAAGTTTGAGGAATGTAGTTTATGAGCTTCTATTTCCCCATTTTACAATCGATATCATAGAAGTACTGAAGTATTGTAAAATATGCTTGTTGAAACTTGGCAATAATTAATTTCCCCATTTTACAATCGATATCATTAATTATTGCCAAGTTTCAACAAGCATATTTTACAATACTTCAGTAAATTGCAATTTCCAATCTTACGATGCATGGAAACTTTAATCAAGCCCATTTTTCAGCGACCATACACGAGATCGTTGACATTTTGGGTCGCCCGGTTTTTACGCGTGCCGTTCTTCATTAACGTCGGGAGACGCGCGACACCGTTAACGGCTTGTTAGCGTTTTGCGAGCGATGTCACGATAGGCGTGCCATGATAATTTATTGGCTCATAAATTCACGCTTTCCCGAATATACGTGATACGGCCACGTGTTTACCCGACGTTGACGCACTATATCCGTCCGTGGCTAATCTTTCCGATGATAGACAACGACGTAGCTTCCGCGGACAATTTGTCTGCTGAGGGTTATACAGAGGCGTCACGGATAGCGTTGCGTTTTCGAAAGAAATGGGAAATCTGGTGACTCCGCACTGGAACTATAATAATTGAAATTGTACAATATTCTGTTTGGAAGAATCGAGGCTGTCAACGTGTTGTATAATTAAGAATAGATAATGCTTGATCTGCCGTTGTCACGCGGGAGTTTAATATTTCAATTTTTTATATTAAGAATTCACGTGTCATTTCGTATTTATGACCAATAAAAGTCTTTATCTTATTTAGGAGATGGTGGTGAAAAGGTTTATAGTAATAAGAGGATTAATAATGTGACTTTATTACACTACGTGAAAAATACCTGCAATAAAAAAGACAGAAAATTACAATATAGTTAAATAGAAAAATTGTGGATTTTAACGAGGTCGGAGACAGTGGAAAGATAGATTATACTGTACGAATAAAACATCTGAAATCAATCCGTTAACTATATTCTTACGATATTATGGCAACCATTCAGAAATCATGGTTCGAGAAAATCGCGTTTTAAAGTTTTCCATATTACTCGGCGTTACATCGTTTTTTAAAGTAGAATACCCCTTTAAATAAAAGCGTTTTCAAACCAGCAAATTTTTATTCTCAGTTAGGTGTATGTAGCCCCCTAAATTATATTGGGAAAGGATAAGAAGGTGTAGGACTCTCATTTAAAGAATCAAGTTACGAAAATAATTATTCTGGAATATAAGTACCTAATTAACAAAAATTCAGTGATTAGAGTTATAAACTTTGTGGTACCACCATGGACTAACCGACGCCTTTATATAGTTCGTCTAATATATTATTACGTAATGAATATAACAAAAACGTAGACTTTCGAAAACAGCAAAAGGTAGAAATGCTTCGGTAGAAGAAAAAAAATGTGTGAATAATCTGTTGAGTTGAAGAAGAATTGAATTTTTTGCGGGAGAACTTGGAGCATGATAAATTACGAGACTGATGTTTCAGTGTGGAATGGATTCGAGTAAAAAAATGAAATTAACTCATTATATACCTACGCATTAGGGGAGAAAGGAAGTTCATAGTTGTTTTTGCTGAACTTTATTTCCTTTGATGTCCGTTACCTGTATGTGTCAGGTTCACGATTTCTAAGATGTGTTTCGCAAAAAAGGCATATCTGAAAAGGATATTTGGACTCTTATATGTATACATCGAATAAGAAAGTTTTTTTAATACTGAAAAAATTCAATCACACTTCACGTTACTAGTTCCCTGCTCATTTCACGCGATTCAAGCGTTGAAAATAATTTCAGTTACAAACGACGGCATGTAGGAAGTGTCGAAATCTTATCAAGACTAATTTTCGAAATTTAATCATTACATAAGAGGAGTTTGTTCAGTTGAATTACTAAGAATAAATATAATAAAACAACTAAGTATAATATAACTGAACAATGTATACTCTAATCAGTGAAAATACTACCTGTAATTCTACGATTTTATAAAAAATTAAACTCCTATGGAAAAATTGTATTTCACATTTTCGATTCACTTTGACACTCATAACAGTCAATTCTACCTTTCTGATTCTGTCATTGGTTTAACGACACCCTGCACATTTTATGCCTTGCCAGACTTCGTCAGAAAAAACTTTCTATTTAATAAAAAGATAATTGTTGAACCTTTCTTTGTAGGTTTTGAAAGAAACGTCGTCTCGGTGCTTGCCGCGCGAATCTCTGACTGACTCAAAGAATTATTTCTTTCATAATGCACTGACGTCGAAGAAGTTATTAACTGGATAGTAGGACGCGTGTCCCGAGATGAGGATCACGTGAAATCTGAAAGCGTGAAATCAGGTTATAGGGCTTATGGGATTACGGGAATTAAAATCAGACCGCTACCGCTGTCGCCTTCAGCGAGGACCGACTCGTTTTGTTCGTACGAACAAACGTACTATCCTGGAGAGTGCTTAACACTCTTCTTATCGCACCTTTACCAAGGCTAACGAATGTTTAATCCTCGTATCTCTGCAGCTTGCAGAGAAAACTGCAGCCATCCTTTCACGATAACGTTACATTTTCAACATGTTACACAGAGTAGGGTTAACTTGGCCTTCTCGTTCGGGGATATCTAAAAAGTCAAGTACCAGCATCCTATCGCCTTTACAGCTGTAGCACATTATTAGTTAGTGGAGGCGTGTGTGGATGATCAGTAAACCTGATAAGATCAGTAATATTAATAATTTGAGATGTGACACCTGACACCAGGTGTTGAAACGTGTAATTTTTCTTAATTTAGTAATTTATAGTTGGCAAGAATAAAACGATATTTATCTCCAATATTAATAATAATTCTTCTTATTGATTTTATAATTTACAATCACTTCTATATAATTATGATGTATCACAGTAATGTAAAAGACGCTTCTGTGAAGCAACTCTACTACTTAGAATAATTACATGTTTCCTTTAATTGCTGTTTCGAAAACAGCTACCTATTTTCTCTTTATTTAAAGTACTATCAGGTATCGTTCTACATTTTATTATAAATAGTACAATAAATAATAATACTTTTCTGTATCTTACGAGTTTCCTTTGTGGAGGACAATATATATTTTGAAGATCTGAAGTTTTGTTTAAAAAAGTTACACTTTCTCTCTAAAATTAATTAAAGGCAGCAAAGCTCTCCTGCGTTTAAATACCTGGCAATACGTTATATTGTATTCCTGTGAAAGGAGACTGAAAATTTACAGGGCGCTTAAAAATATATAAATTGGTAAACAAAGAATTCTTTAAAGTAAATTAATTTTCCTTGATTGTGCTTTTTAACGGAATTATTTTCGAAAATTCTGTACCCATACGGTGGCAAATTTTTCATTATAAAGGCTTCCAACCTGCTTACTTTCTAAATTCCCATTGTAAAACACTCTTGAACTATGAATTTCTACGAATTAAAAATTCCATTAAAGTTACATGAATTGTTTTAAAAGTCTATTAATAATTGGCTTAAAAGACTTTTCTAAACTAGCTGACTCTTACTAAATAGACTAACAATAAGTCATATGAAGACATTGGAAACATCATAAAGAAATACGAACGTAAATAGCATAATCAACATTCGTCATGAAACCTGAATTTGGACAAACGTGAGATAAATCCAAATACGAAAATCATTTGTACATGACAGCGGCCGTCAAGATGTTAAATTGGAGAACTAAATACAAGAGAATGCCAGGCTAGCTTCCTAATAGAAAATTTCCCTAAGCTCTCACAGGTAGCCTAATTCGGTGGATCAAGCCGTTTATTTGAAAGGCTGGAAATTCGATCGGAGGGGGCTTTGGTCGGGATTTTTTCAGTGTACAGCGGGGACTGAAACGATTCCCCATTAAATTGAAGCTCGTTAGCGGAGCCGGACAACATGACGTATCATGTGTTTCACAGAACGGCTACTAAACACTGAAACGTCAGGGAAAGAGTGGCCCTATCCTTCTGGTTTTCAAAGGAGGGCCGCCGACCCGAAGCCAGGTATCATCGGCTTCAGGGAAGTTCAACGTTGATTGCCAGCTGTATCGATAAGATCTGATACAGACACTCGAGTTTTCAAAGGCTGCGAAAGGTCACGAACCATCCTCGGCTCTGCACCGTGATACTTTGCGGGATCCACTGCCGGTAGTCAAGGTTCTGCGGATCCGTTCCATGCTAACTTTCGTAGCTGAACCGTTACGTTGTTTTATTTTAACCATATAACCCCCTTTTCGAGAGAACATTAAACTTGCCAAGTGGAAAGGAGAATACATAGTGAAACGGGTCGCGGTGAGTTGTAGAAGAGGTTTGAAATAAAAGAGAAACGAAAATAATTTTCACTCCATTTCAATCCATAATTTTGAAAATGGAGATAAGTCCGATTTTTGGTGATTTTCACATTTTTGCGTTTTCCGATTCTTCAGGCCTTGGTTCGAAATTTCCTCCGGAAAAGTGACAAATTTTCGTGCTCTAAAGGGGTCAAAGCATAACGTAAAGGATTTTCCAATTATTTTCAAATTTTTATCTGATTTCTTTGAGAACCACGTATGAGTTTGAATTTGTTTGTATTAAATTCCTTCGCATCGATTTTCGAGTTCTAATTGTAAGTAAAATAAAATGTTGTACAATTTCTTCGAGAGGCAACGTAATGTTATCTTAAATGGTTTGATCCTGCATTGATCAAGGAAAGTTGCTTTCCAAATACCCCAACTTGTGACCGTCCTCAATCAGCGGCTCTGGCATTTCATTCGTTTAATGTGAACGGTTAGGTACGTAACCCTTGTTTTCTTCTGCAAGGGGAAAGGAGAAGTCATTTTGAAAAAGCTTCGAACGAGTGAAATCGAATCGTGCGCCGCCTCTTATTAGAACGAAGTTCCTATCCTAGTTCATTAGGGTATCGTTATTTCATCAAACAAGACGATGTAATTCGATTAATTAGCTTCCTCTGGCCGTTTTCACGGGTACGTGTGTGTACATATTTGTATACTAGTGTGTGCACGTAGAAAGAGAGGGAAATGAATTACAAATGGGGAGAAAATGATAATTGTTTGGATGCCTCAAGGTATTTGATGAACAGATAAGGAACACTGGAATGTTTCCCTATTTTAGAGAAAAGTCTGTTAATGTCTTTGACTTTTGGAATTTGGTAAATTATGGTTGAATAGGAATCTGTGCGTACTTTCAACATTTTTTTTTGCTTGGAATTTTCAATGAAATTAAAAGTTTGCATTTTCTTTTAAAATTGAAATTCTCGAAACCCAAACTTATTAACTCCATGAAGTAAAAATAGAGAAAATTGATAAATTAAGGGCTTAAGGACTTTTCTTTCAAAATTGAAATTCTCAAAAGTCAAACTTATTAACTCCATGAAGTAAAAAATAGAGAAAATTGATAAATTAAGGACTAATTATGCGCTTCTGGATTAATATTTTACCGTTACCTACATAATTGAATTTTGTCTAATTTAGCCGCTCAAAAGACTTGGGATCTATGAATCTTTACTTCTATTCTTAATATGTAGGTACAGGTATCCGTTATTCTCCGAATAATTCGGTTTACCGTGGTTCTACTGTATATTTACAATCTGTACTGTGCTTACGTTAGTGGAAAATATTAGGTAACATTCACACCGTTACTTTGAAAGATCAAATGACAAGAGTGATTTACACAGATATGTATATACTTGCTGCAATCCCTCTATGATTCAAGTTTTAAATGTCGTTGGATGTTCCTTCGGTAGTGCCTGCCTCCTACTGGAAAGACTGGATTGCATTAGGCAATTTGCGCGCCGTCTCTTCTTCATTTTGACAAAAGCGAGGTGTGTAGAGGTTGTAATTCGGTTAAGGTCACTAAGTGCAGGCAACTAGAGCTCGTATTGAAATTTCACAGAACCGTGCAGTCCTCGACGTCTCCTGCGACAATAGGAACTCCCTTAGGGCAGACATGTCGAGAATGGCTGCATTTACTGCCCTATCATCGTCTAAAAGCAATCGTCGGGCCGTCGTTTGATGTACGTAAGTGCGAAACAATACGCCGTGTGACCTAATTCAACGCTGGGTCGTCAACCGTAAAAGAATAATACCTTTCGCTTTGAGGATCATTCGCGCACTTATCGAGATCTGTGTTTTATGGTAAATGAAGATGATTCAGTAAAATAGTTAGCTTTAATAACCCTTCGTTGACACTCTGGGTGTGAGCCACCCATAAACTGATTTTCACACTCTGTACCTTCCATATGCAAAATAAGTACCTCTTTCCAAAGCTGACTTACAAACTATTTTTTCCCTGAAAGGATTATATCCGAACAACAACTCGGTAGATTTTTAACTTCTAATTTTGAAATTTGTAAAAGTTACAAGTTTTTGAACATTTTCTTCGTGTTCTCTGGACGTATGGCAATCTAGATTTTTTTTGCAAAAACTGTGATAGAATGTCAATCAAAAAACTATTGGAATACATTCTAGAGACCCTGAAATTGACCCATGATTTTTTTCATAACAATTGGATTCTTCAGATGAGAGTGGCAGACGTTCAAAAATTGTTCTGGGTGTGAGCCACCTACAAAAGTAGGTAATTGCAAGTTTTTATTAAATGTAAAAATATATTAGTCATTTTTGCTGGCAAAGCACGAGTACGTGTGGGGAACATGAACGTAACAGTGAAGAAACCAACTTTTCTCTCATTATGTCTACTTTTAAATTAAAAGTAATGAATATAATTAAAAATTTTATTTATATTCATCTGTTATAAATATCGTAGATAGTTACTCTTGATATTGTTCGTTCGTTGCTTTGTATACTAATAACTACGTAAAGCAAGAAGGTTTTGAATTTTAGTTTATGTTGCTTACAACGTACTTTAAAATAAAATATTTCAATTGGAACAGATGTTGAATGTTTTTATTGGCTGAATGTATAAATTAATGGAACAGGATCGAATGAATGTATTATATTATTTCAATAGTTTGATATTGCATAGGGACGACAAAATGTTAGTAGCTATGTATTAAAGTGTATGAATATTAATACGAGACGTTCTCTCTCAACGAATATTCCATTCAGTCCTTTATTCTTCATAATTTTTCACAATTTTCCTACATACTTTTTTCCATAATTAGTTAAGTAATTAGTTTCGAGGCGAAATTTAACAACAGCGTTTTGGCTCCGCGTCCGCGCTTCCACCTGTATTATCATAATACCTGCCATTTCTTTTATTCGTTACCGAAGAAAAGTTATTATTCAGTGTTACCGCGTAAAAAGCTGAATTTTAAATTAAATTAAATTATCTACGTTGTTTCAGATAATTCTTGGGCTGGTGTTCTCTGTTATTCTTAATTAATTTGAATATTTTTGTATGTAGAAATCAATCCTGTGTCTTTCTGAACACTTTGCGGAATGTATTTAACATTTTGTATAACGCCAACATATTTATTTAATATTCTTATAATATTCAGTAGACAGATTTACAAAGAACATGGTTTCGCTTTGCACTCGTAAAACAAAAAGCAGAGTCAGAATCGCGGTGGAGAGTTGAACAATTTTCAGGGATTTCGTACCCTTTCACCCCGGAAGTTGGTCGAGCAACGATTACGAAAGACGCATACCTGCGAGACGTGAATTAACTCGCAACCTCACTGCAGGTGTTTCTTCTTAGAAACTCGTGTAAATCTTTGGAATTTTTGCTTCCTTATACAGGTATATTTTTTATTCTTTAGTACTGAAAACATACTTTTTTAATAAACTTATTGTTCTATCATCAAAATATTAAACACATAAAAATACTAAAAGCTTGTTTTACTTGAGAAATAAAAGAAAAGTGTTAAACACAAATTGTTCAAATATATAATTTATATTAAGTTTAAGTTACATTTGTAGTCGGTTTGGTTTACATGCTCTGCGTGTTCTAAAGTTGAAGATTATTTTCTTTATTTTATTATTTTGAATGCGACTGATCATTTCCTACGGTTATGAAAATTGAAGTAAAAAGAGTTAGACTTGTAAATTAGTAACCACGTAAATATATGTAAATATAATACAGATTTGATGTAAAATTTTGTTGCAAAATTTTTTAAAAGAAGTTGTGCTCTCCAATTTCTCCACAGAATTTAATTGCTACGTTGAAATTAAATTTACCATTCAGCTGTTTAATGTAGAATAATTCTCTTTACAAAATGATCTTTTGTAGTTTTTGACGATTTTTACTGAAAATAATTACTAAAAATAATAAATGCTGCTCAAACTGGACAGATTAAATCAATTTTATGAAGAAACTGAATTGTTACTGGTAGAATTATTGTTAAAACTTTTAAACACGTATTCTTCAAACAGGATCTCATCTACGATTCCTATGACCTCTTCAAAAGTCTAAAAACTTGGAAATTCTATTACAGTGGAGTGCTGAGAATGATATGAAACCTAACCAGGCGAAGTTTTTTTTCACGCGGACCACCAAAGGCGACGTTCCCATCCCCGTAGGGAGAGGTCGTGCCTTCGGGGTCAGACCTTTACGACATTTCAGAGTAATCTCCCGGATCGCGAAGAAAACGAGGAAAATTAAGCGCTCCCTCCAAATGGACCAATTTGTCTACGATTTCTCAGCGTCGCGACGAAACGGCCGTTTCCCTTATTAACCTCAATCAACGTATTACCTACAAATAAAGAGCTTCACATCTCATTATTTTAATAATTGAAATAGTTTTTTTATACTTTCTATTTATCAACAACTGAAAATCATCAATTTTTTTTTAAACAAATAACTAACACTTCCTTCTGAGTTTGTAAACTGTAGAACTATGATGAAAGAAATGAATTGAGGCAGAATAGTAAAATAATTGTTTTTAATAAATAATCAAATTGGAAATCGCTATACTCGAAGATATCTCAATAATTCCTTAGCTTTCAAATTTTAAAGAGATAATTAGAATAAAAGTATAAAATGTATAAAGCTATTTTGAAGTAATCTAGTTTCAACTCCTCCAGCACCCACATTTGATATTACAATATACAACATATAAAACAGTAATTATTTACCAAAAAATAGGTTCTGATTTTCAACTTCAATTCAAGAATCAAATATCCTATTTCGTAAAAAGCTGAAACATTCAAGGCGAATTGTATCTTTTCCCAGGTGATTATTAAAGTTCTAGCAATCAGATTGTAATATTGCTTTTGAAGCCGAAGCGCTTCTTCCACTTTTTTTACAAAAAACTAGGTACGTTTATGAATTAAATTAGTGACCAACACTTTTTTACATCCTGCGCGTAGCTCATGAAATTGTTTAAGAGGCTATAAACGTGGATTATAATATCAGCGAATAGATTCAGAAAGAAAGCCACTATTTAGACACGAGTAGGCAATTTAACGAGTCTGAGATGCGTTAATGAACGGCAACACGTTTTATAATTCCGCCGTGATTAAAGTCAGCGCGTGCATCTGTTTCGTCTTGCGGCGGAGGGCGAGCAGCTCGCCTGGCTCCCTCCTACATACTATCACGCTGTAATTTCGTAATGAAATTATCGTCTCGATACGATAATTATCGCGCATCTGGTAAAGCCGATCCGCCTGATTACCGAGCCTCGGCGAAGATTGTAACCAAAGGTGGGAGGAGGTGCACTCGTGGGTAGTTAGTGGACTGCAACAAGCTGGGTAGTCAAGTATTTACGAAGTTGCGCTGAATATCTGCAACGTAAATCAAGAAGGCTCGATGGCCCTTCTGAATTCGTCGTTGTTAACCATTAAATCACGTGGATTCACTGGCACCTTGAAAACGTGTTACAAAAATATATTTAGTATGAGCTGTTTAAATGTTTATTGTAAAATTAGTGTTAATGGATTCTCGTGCAAATATTTCCAAGTTAAAAATAATCATTAGGATTGAATGGTGAATGAATGGATTTGGAATAATCAGAAGAAGAAATTTTCAAGTAAAGTACCTACAATGTTTGAAGGTTTAACGTAGCAGAACCTGTGAAACAAATTGTAGAGTAAGTGTGTTTCTCATTAATATAATTACTTGCGAAGTATTAATAAAATTATAGCAGGTGTAGGTATTTTGTTTATTTCAAGTTAATTTGCTACCTTTTTGCAGTTTAAAAGAATTCAGATCAGCAATATGGAGTTTTATTATTACAAGCCCTGTTTTCGGTAGTCGTGAAATTATCTGCTCGAGAACAAAGGAGAAAGAAAACAAAAAACCCTGGATATTTTTCTGAATTGCAGGTACGCTGAAATAAATTCAACAAATTCTGCGATGAAATGTTGAATATTGAATACGGACGTGCGCGGCGAGTATTTACGTCTACATAATTGATATTTTTTATTTTAAACGGAACGTACGTTTGAATTATTATCCGTAACTACAGCAGGAAAATGCAGCGCGCAAATTCATTCTGTCCGATTTTTCGCATTTATTGCATAGGAAAAACAATCGAGAAGGCAGTCGATTGAATTAAATCCGATGTTTTGTGAAAATGCACGTTCAAATGCAATCTTCTCTGCCCAAATACAAATTTCATTTGACGGTAAATAATAACGTTTAAACAAAACATAGAATTTACTCTGTCACAATATTAAGGATAAAATAGGAACGCGACTTCAATTTGTACGCCTCGAGATTGAAACTGGGACTGCATAATTATCTGTGAACTTTTTCTGTATTCGAATATTTGAGCAGTTATGAATGATCGAGTGCGATATATTCAATTTTCAAATACATATTCCAGTATTAAATTTGACTAATAGTTGCGTGCTTACAAATTTCCCATTTCAGTTGGCATTTTGTAAATCAGTAAAAAACATTAAAAACGGAACTTCGTGCTTCTGGCATTAAATTGGGGATGAAACTCACCTTTAAAGTTCGCCGAACAAAATAGCATTTTCTCAAGCAATTCCGAATCATTTATCGCTTCCAAGAGGGTTTTAGGCCGAAGCTTGCTCGGTTTTGAATGTAGAATTATAAAAAATATGTTAGTCAGTGTTTAAAAATTTGAGTACAGCCCTAATTCAAGAAGTACACTTATGAAGAACTCAGATTTTGAATTATTTGAATTAGTCCCAAGCCTACTCGAGACGCGAGCTCGTAAATCTTCTCCATCGGGGTGCACGATAAATCTAAACGGGACTGAAAGCGTAAAGGCTTGTTTCGAGGAGCGAAGGAAAATCCAGAAGACGCAGAACATCGATTATAGGACGGTTAATCACTAATTACAGCGATTGCCTCTACGAAAACAACCCGAGGCCTGAGCGTGGCCAGCCACAGCTTAATAACAGGAATCGATCAAGAAATTTCAGACGGTGGCTGAACAAGGTTATTAACTATCGAGAGGTTATTCGATCGTTCTGACACGCTATATTCCGCTCGTGTTTAACGGCCACGGCCTTATCCGCTCTGCGCCAAATCCCGTGTCTTGTAAGTAATGGGATCTTGTGTATAAAACGATGGACTTCAATTTTTACCATTTATTCGGGAACCTACCGTTTTCTACGCCCCTCCACTCACGTTTCGCCGCGACGCAATTAACGCTGCGACCGTCACACCTTTCATTTGCAACGTAGAGCCTCCATTATCTGAACTAATGGAGACACACGACGGGGTGACTAAAGGATTTTTTCATAGAACCCTCACCCTTCTCACGTTTAGCATACTATATTTCGGGTAATATAATGTAGGGTGTGTCAGAAATAGTGACAGTACTGAAAACGAAATGCGTCCTTGTGCGAAATGCACCAGGAATTTGTATTTGTGGGTATATTCAAATTTGAAAATATTATTTTGTAGCAGTTAGTGTTTGTGTGTGGGTGAAAGACGCTGGGGATGGAAAATCTAATTTCTCGAATTCGTCGGAAAGTAATGAAGTATGGAATGAAAAATACAAAAGTATTAATATTAAATACAAAAGTTGCTTGTTTTTATTTCTTAAGAAATGAGAGGTGAGCAAAATTTGTCACAAATTCTACGTAGTCCAGCAGTGTAGTTCTAATGACATATTAGTAAGTTGTAAATCTACAAACGGGATTTTAGAATTTTCATCACAGGCTCAGAGAAAAAAGTTGAAACAACGAACCTTACTATTTTTTTCGCTATTTCGTCCAAATGCGATTTATTTCAAAACGACGAAACACGTCACTTAGCAAACTAATCCTTCTAGCTTCTCAAAAAAACTCAAATTGTTTGGATCACTTCTAAAAAAATAAAGCAATTTTGAAAAGTGTAAACTTTCTTTCGTCCGCCCCGGTAATTTTGCTATGCTTTTCCTGATTTTGTGTTGTCTAATAAAGTCGCATTATTGCTACTATATTGTGGGTAAAAATGAACGCTGCATGCGCCACACGGTCGACTGTTAAGCTATCCACTAATCGAAGATTAATTAAAATTTTATTGTTGATCGTTATTAATGAAACGAAAGCCTGTTTCTGTTTACTAAAGACGTTAACGTGGTTACGAAATGAATGTCAGTAAGAGGCACATAGCTGTGTCTCGACTGAAAGCGGAAAATAAGGCACGCTCGACTCGTTTCGACACACGGTTTATTGGGTCGAGTGATTGTGTACGAGTCGACCGGAAAGGGTTGTTAGAATTGCAAACCACCCTACTGATTTTCCTCCTCCGTTATCACCCCCTTCTGTCCGCCTCGTGCCTTTCAATTATTCCGTCATTTTCAAGAAGTCACGAAGAAGAACGTCGGAGCAGCGTGCTCGAGTAGAGCAAGTTACGGCACGACACTTCTCGAGATACTTCTCCTTCGGTTCTCGAGAATTCAATGGATGGGCTCTACGCGACTCCGCGTATAACTTTTCCGCGGAAAGAAGGAAACGACGGGACTGGGCGGGGAGACAAAGCGGAAGCAAGGAGGCCCCGGGAAAACTGTGTCCTCCTTTGTGAGAGAAGACGCGCCATCGACTTCTGCCCTCTCGTCCCACGAATGCACTTGTAACTCATTATCTATTACAAACGCGAGTGGAGATCCCTCACACGTCGTTAATTCCCGCGAAGAAAGAGCGGTGATAGGGTTTAACGAGATGAACTTTCGGAACGTCGTTTCGCGAGAATGTATTAAAAAGCACGGGACTGGTGGGTTTGTGTTCGTTTTTTCTTTATAATTATTTCAAGAGTCTTGAATCAAGATTATACAGTCGCGTCGGAAAATAAGTTGACGCTCTTTAAAATCGCATAACGTTTTTAAAATTGGTCCAAATGTCTTGAGTTTTTTTTTAGAAGCTAGCGGAATTAGTTTTCTAGGTGACGTGTTTCGACGTTTTAAGAAAAATGCACTTGGTCTGAATAGCAAAAACAAAATAGTGAAGGTCGTTTTTTAAACTTTCTTTGTGCGCCTTGTATATATTTCAGAGATGGGCAAAAAATTATTTGAAATACAAATTTTACACACAAATTTTTATTTCAAATCATTTTTTGCCCATCTCTGATATATTTCAATGATATTTGTATACTTTATTTTATTAGACACGCCATTTTTTATGCAGCGAAATATAAAAACAATGCTGAAAATATATAAATAAGAGTTAAAATGGAAATAACGAAAAAAAAAAATAAAAACGAACGCAAATACACTGGTGCTCTTCATTATAAACTCCTTTGAATTACGAATTCCTCTCGTCAGTAAGTGCCTACGTATAAGAATTATACAGTATGTTTCACCTAATTTTATTACCTGATATATATACTGCGAATGATTATGCAAATGCATATATTGATATGCACAAATTATTTTGCATATTGCATATGCTTTGTTAAAAGGCACATCAGATCTTAAATTAAACAGCTTTGTTGTAAGCAGTTTATAACTTGTTAAAGACGAAAAAGGAATCTTTGCAATTGAACAATAGGCAGAATTTTATTGTCGACGTCTGAATATTAAAAATGAATGACACGATAGTTAAGGTTCTGTAGAAATTTATCTCTGGAATTAACAATGTTCTCAACCTAATGGTTTAAGCGAATTGAAATTGTTTATGCTTCCCACAAATTTGGGGACTTCTTTCACTGCGTTCGTCGGCTTTATTGCAAATGTCTATGCTACGCGAGTAGCACATGTTTTGCACTTCGCAACGCAAAATGCGTCTAACGTATCGATTTCATTTGTGAGGTGACTATACCTTGTACCTAGCCTAGATAATATACCATGCATTGTTGGCACATGACGCTCTATGAAATCGACTGCGAGGAAAAACTAACGCTCTTGTCACGTGTAACACATTACACGGGCAAATTGTATAATACCTACAAAAGTTTTATTTACATTAAGCTTTTCTTAATATCAATTACTATTCTTCTATTAAACTTTCACATCAATGCCTCCGAATACACCAACCCATCGTGGAATAATCCAAAAATTCTCCCCAAATTCAAATCAGTAATTTGCCTTAAAGCACTTAAGACGATATCACGAAACAATTACTGTTCTCAAACACTCTAATATTTATTTTCGAGATTTAATCTGCATTACTGTATGTTTTGAAATATTACTGAAACCCGAATGGACAAAGCCTGAATGATTAAAGTTTTAGTTTACATAATTTGAATTTGCATAGGTGCGGGACCAATTTCAGAATTCACGTGGAGCCTCGCAAAAACTTAAAAATAATAATCACACAATTACAACCGTAACTAGAAGTCGTGAATAAATTTCAATAGAAAACGTAGTCGTAGAAAACATTTCGTTTATCTTACGAATCCCAAACGTAACTGTAGTTGTAAGTAATTCCGTTTCGATCCCCTCTCGATTGTGTAGAATTATTTCCAACTGTTTGGAGATCGTTTTAACAGAAAGCTGGTGGAGGAACTGGTTACGTGGTCGATTAAACCGTCATGTATCTGTTTCAGTGTGCAACTGCAATCTTCACGCGAGAAAGTGCAGATTCAACATGGAACTGTACAAGCTGTCGGGTCGTGTCAGCGGAGGCGTTTGTCTGCAGTGCCGGCATTTTACGGCAGGAAGACACTGTCATTATTGTCGAGAAGGTTACTACAGGGATCCGGCGAGACCGATCACGCATCGTAAGGCTTGCAAACGTAAGTACTCTCCGACAGACGTTAATCACTACTAATTTGGAATAGCCTGTTCCCAGTGATCTATTAATCAGACATTATCCCTTCGAGTTAGGTAGTTGCATGCTCGTGGCACAAGCATTCATCTTTCTCTACCAGATTCTGGGGTTTCCAATTGCTGGATTAATAAAATTATGAAGCGAAATTGTATGTGTTGTATAAAAAAAGTGACAGAGTTGCGAAAATAATTTACTTCATTCGACAGAAAAGTGTTTTAGATTGTGTACTAATTGGAGGTGAATGTTACTTCGTAGTTCTGTGTTGAAGAGAAAAATTAGCAGAGCAGGAATAGCAAAATTCACTGTTAAGTGGGATTTTAAATCTTTTTGATTTGCATTGATATGGGTTTGTTTAAAGATATTAGTATTAATAATCTTCTTATGTCCTCTTTGGTAAGCAAAAATAAAACAAAGCAAATTGTGTGAAAGGCGAGGTGAAATGCTGTTATAATGAGGAAACCTTGGGATATTTAGTGTAACAAATCATCAATGGAAGAAGCATATTCTTTGATTGGATGTTGAAATGAAACGGGATAAAAGGGGTAATGCAATTCAGCTTTTAATCAATCTTCTAAATCTTCCCACGAATCTCAAATTGATGACATTAAAATTTCTAGTTAGAGGAGCTTCGTAATGTTTTTTGAAATTATCTTCTATTTTAATTGATTACGTTAAAATTCCTAGTTGGAGGGGCTAAATTTCTCGTTAATTTATTTAAAAGTAACTTCTATTTTAATTGATGATATTAAAATTTCTAGTTGGAGGATCTAAAGTTTTTGTAAAATTAGTTGAAGTGTAGTTCAATTTTAGTTGATTACGTTAAAATTTCAAGTTGGGGCTAAATTTTTCGTAAATTTTGTTGAAATTACCTTATATTTTGATTAATTTGAATTATACACATTCCACTGTGCCATTTAAATAGCTTCTTAACGTGCATCTCACTTTTATTTGACCATCTCTCCTCCGTTCACCGTGTCAATAATAAAATTCCAGGTCAGCAAGACGATTCTATTCCATTGTCAGCCACCCTAAACGTGAATCTCAAAAATTTACCTACACGGTTATCCCACGAATGGGGCGCAGTTATTACCCCGTTATTACTATTAATTTCATCTGTTTCCCGGTACTGTTACAAAGTGGCTACCAACCGAGCCGAGTTTCTCGCCCCTTCAATCCCGAGACATTCGATTTATGTCGGTTTGTCTAGGGCCAGGAACCACCGCGGGGATAACGATCTCCCGGCGCGAGAAAGCACGCTGGCAAGTATCCATGCTCGCGCGCGCTTCTACACCGTGCACCACCGCGCATCCACGTGTACACGTTCACGTACTACATTCCATTCGTGTGATTGTAACACAGTGGATTTGTTGTCTAGTCCTCCGTGGCTGCGAACCTCCCCCGCACCTACTAAATTAGCAGTCAACTACGAGTGACCGTGGGCCCGATTCGATCCGTGGACCTAGACAGGGGTCTCTTCACGCTAAGAGTCATTCGCGAACAGATAGTCATTCTCCCGTATCGCGTCCTCCTCGGTCGCCATTTTCTTATTAAACCTTCGGTTGCGTTAAACCGTCCTACGAGTGTTCTGTCTTCTTTCAGTCGCGTCCTGGTTTTTAGTGGAATCTGGTGTTGTTGTTCAAGTCGAGATGAGATATTTGCGGCTGGTAGGGTTCTGTGAAGATCTGAATTGTGGAAAGTGTAATGTGTTATCTTTTAAACGTGTGAGTCTATTTTTTAACTGAGTTCAAAAAAGAGAAGGTTACTCAATTCGTCACGTGTATTTCATTATGTATGTGTGTATGTATATGTAGACGCATAATTTCCGTATAGGTGCACCGATTTCGATGATTTTTTTTTATTTGAAAGAGTATGAGGAGCCGGTGGTGATATGTTAATTTTCTTTTATTATTATCTAGGTACTCTAGAATTATTTATAATTCCAGTTTTAATGTATGTTCGCGCAATTAACCTATACTAACATACACCAATAAAATAATTATAAATAAATACAGAGTTTAAACACCCCAAATATAAAGAAAACGAAAGTTTCATTCCATCGCTTCTCATAATTTATTCTTGTTTAACTGAAAATCACCCGCGGCGAAATTAATAATATTCAACTCATAACACTAAGGTCGGGGCCAGATATATTGGCCGGTGAATTTGTTTTCGCAGCCAACGCATACCTATTCTGATGTATGTATTTATACGCTAAGAGCTCGGTTTGGCCTACACGTCAAGAGTTTGGCGCTATCCCCACCACTTCTGGCGCACTCTTTTTCTGGCAAGGCGAGAGCGAGTCAGAAAACGTTGAGAATAGGAGAATACTCCTCACGAAACTCACCGGCCAATATATCTGGTCTCGACTTTAGGAGCCGGTTAGATAGAATATGTTTTCATATACAGTAACAAAAGTAATCCCTTATTTTATGGATTACGAAATCCCGAAGGCAGGATATTTCTCGAATTAATATATTAAAGTGCACAAGCATTAACTCGAGAATTTTCCACGGAACAGCGTCGGGTTATCGTGATTACAAATTACAATTTCTAAAGAGCCAACGTATCGCGTGGCTCACGTTGGACATCGCATTCCACCGGCGTTATAAAATTGAACGAACGTTAAGCGAGTTACTGGCACGTTAATTACCTTCTCAAAGGCGTTGGTTCTGGCCGTTGGTCGGTGAATTTAATTCGTGGCGAAAGCCCGAGGTTACGTTTCACAGGGGGAGAGAGAAACGGAACGACGAGCGCGACCGTCGTTGCGTCCCACGCAATCCGCGTCGATGGTGGCTTCTTCGCTCTAGGTACTAATTTATGAAACTTCTACTATCCTAAGATGACTTTAAATCTTCTTTTCGTGCCGAGGGGCTCGCGGTGAGTGTCGTGTCTCGTTGTTATCTTAACGGCTGCCATGGCTGCTAACGAGAATACAGACTGTTCGTTATCTTCGCGGCAAGAGCACGCGCAAGCCCCTCGCCACGACACTTGTGTTTTATATGCGAGCCAGAGACACTGCCAACTGAGCACGAAGAAGCCACGATTGCACCATATCTGAGGCCATGAGTTGTTAGCTCAGAACGCGTTTAATTACGCTCTGCCCACCCTCCACGCGCCTTTTCGCCCCCCCTAATCTTTGTGAAATACGAGCGGCCAATTCGAAAACCCTCCTCTACTCGTAGCATCCATTTCTGCCCCAATGGCGTCGATCAAAACGCGCGCGTCTACCGTTAACGTCCCTCGCGTCGTCGTGTCGTGGCAAAATTGTATTAACCGTGGGAAAGGGTCACGTTTTCTCTTCATTTTTCCCAGCTGTACTCGATGTACTAAGCATTCAGTTACTTTTCCCAAGCCACTGATGAATACGTTACTTTTTATTCATCTGTAACGTAATAATAAATATAGTCATCAAAAATGGAAAAAGAAAGGTTCATTTTCGTTATTATGGTTGTCGCTAGGAATTTTTTTTCCATTCTATAGTTTCGATTATATCAACGAAAAACGGACTTTAGTGATAACCGTGAAGCCAGGTTTCGTTGATATAATTGAAACTATACATTGAAAAAAAATTCTTCTATCATTCAGTAGATTTTTATATAAAAAATAAGCTCAGAAAATTTCGGAAAGATTAGTGCATCAGTTTTTTAGATATCTTGCACACCGTTTTTAAAAAGGCTTCTTGAATGTCGTTGTATTTTTATTATAAACGTAAATATTTTCTACAAAAAATTATCAAAATGCAAAAAGTTTTTTTTTTTATCACAAATATTCGCCTCTTTTTGGCCTCCTGACTAGGAACAACCCCTTAAAGCTGGATTTACATTAATCCCGTCCAGCACTGTATTGGAATTGGAATAATGTAAACACTGTTTCATTCCAGTACAGTATCCTCATTCCAGCAAATTTCACCTGGATCGAAACTCCACTTTCCCATCCAGCATTCACACCCACCGTCGAAAACACAACATTCCAGCGTTATTGGAATCGTCTATAGGGCTGAATTCAGTGCTGCCTGAAGCGTACATGTGTTTCCAAAACGCCACTAACAGTCTACCACTTCCACCGGTGCAAAAAAGCCTGGAATAATGTATATAGACACCGACCGATTTTCAGGCAAACCATTCGCTTGATCCAGCGACTGGACTAATGTAAACCCAGCCTAAGACGCGATCTCGGCCAGACTGCGGGGATTAATAAAAATTTAGGCACCCTGGAAGAGGCGAGTAAACAGCGAGCAAGATCGCTGACACTTACAATTAGAGACGCTAAACGGGTGCGCGCCGACGATACAGAGAGCAAGAGAGGACGTATTTTAAAAGAGGGAAAAAAATGAAGTGCCGCCAAGAGGGGATGCATCTCCGAAAGGCATTCGCCCCTTTTTTTCCCGCGCGGTCCGTGGCGTCGCGTCGCAACGTTGCATCGAGTGGCCGTGCCATTTCCACGGTTAGTGAACTCCGAATGGCTCCCTCGGCGAGCCCTCTCAATTTTGTGCTTGGAGGTTCCAGCCTAGGTACGGAAAATACGGCCCTATGTCGCGTCTGCTAGCGTGCTGTCAGGTCAAGCAGCCAACTGCTGCGCGTTTCGAGATTTCCACCGCGACGAACGATGAGTCTCGCGCCCGCTTTCTCTCTTTCCCTTTATCACCCTCGCTCCCTTCCGTCCGCGTTGTTCGCCTCGCCTCTTTCCGCCCTCCCCGCCGCCGCCGCGCGGTGAATTGCCCGGGAAATTTGTTGCCTCGTCAACGAGCCAACAGCCGTATCTAATGTCGTTGTGAGGTGACCCGTGGATGCCTGGCCAGGTCGCGCGAACTCACGATCATCTATTCTGACATCATAAGCGATTCGAAATGTATCACGACGGAGGATCGTATTGTCACCATTTCTTTGGCAGCTGGGTGTTTGAAGAACGTAGCTTAACCCTTAACTGGTATACTGTTTTTTCAAACGTAACTGGTATCTTGGGGTCCTGGCAGACCCCAAATAAAAAAGGACACAGAAAGTTGTGAAGTCGACATTAGATAATAATAGTTTAATACATTACCTAAGAACAAAATAGGTATTCATAGAGGTTGATCTAATGTCGACTTCACAAATTTCTGTGTCCTTTTTTATTTGGGGTCTGCCACGACCCCAAGATACCAGTTACGTTTGAAAAAACAGTATACCAGTTAAGGGTTAAGCTACGTTCTCAAATTAATTAGAAATTCAGTTTACAAACTTAGGCAACCAAATATTTTGCAGCGAACCTTGCGTGCTTGGGGTCATGACTGACTCCAAGATACCAGTTAAGGGTTAACCTGCTCGCTAGGCGAGACGAATTAGTTGGACTACTGTTTTCGAGACTACTGTGCTGTATTATTTCCTATTCCAGAATTATGTACTCAAAAATATTTTTCCATACACCAATCGTCACAGAAATATAAAGAGATTTATCTTATTTATAACGTCTCTTGAAATATTTCCACAGGAAGCATCGAAACTCCACATCAATTTCAAGTCAGCGCGTATATTTCATTATATTAAATTATTATAGTAGATTTGGTGAAATATTGGGTAACTGATACGTAAGCCCATCAATTTCAACGCACTACGCGAAAAGCGTGGAGTAATTCAACCCAATGGGAATACATATGCCCGTATTTAGGTACACTGCTGCCCAAAAGTTTCGAAGCACTCTCTAAATCAAGAGAAATAAGGATTTCGGATCAGAATTCACGGAACTAAAGAACATTGTAATCATCACTGAAACTATTTAAATACATTTGGCGTACAATATGATTTTAACGAAACTCAGCAAGTGGTATCAAACTTTTGGCCAATCCTGCTACCTGGTCCAACAACTTTAAACAGTGAATATAAGATTTTTGAACATTTTCGGTATTTGTTCTTAAATTTTTATACCGTTCGATGCCAAATTGTTATGCTTGCCGTGAAGCAGCCTGTACATATGTGCACACAGTGGCTGGTAATATTAGAAGCTTCCCCTGTTTGTATAGCACGCGTGGTCATACCGGAACGATACGTTTCAACTGTATCCTTTCCCGAAAGCTTCACCCAGTGTTTACTTTAACCCCAATGACACCCTCCGGCAAGGGTTGCCACTCAAACAGAATCGGTCACCGAGACATTCGTGGTTCCCCCTTCGAGCAATCTTACTCGTCCTTCCACTTTGTCAAGGCTGTGACAGTGGTCGGTATCGAGATTTTTTAGAGTCTTCCCTGTTCATCGAAAAATATCCTTCAGGTTTTTCTTTCACCAGACACTTCAAGGGTTCCAGCCTGATCCTTTGGTTATATTTATTCGGTCGTCGCAGCATTGAGTTAAAAACCATGGGCAAAAAAATCTCACCGTTTCCTTTCCAAATATGTTCCCTAAAAATGGTTCCCTAAACCATCAGACCTTGATGATCAGACATTTAACTTTTAGTTAAATGTTACATTAAAAATATTAGAAGAATACAATATCCACAGAATATGCGGGTGTATCTTCTGAGGTGAATAAAACACCCAGAAGTAATGAATAAAAGTTATTGCAAAGGCTCATCCTAACATCTAATTAATTAGTATAATTATATAAATAATTGGGTTCACGTCGAAGCCCAAAATGGTCAAGTTTAACATTTAACACCTTCTCCGAGGGTTCTACGAAATCTTTTCCCTGTTTCTACGTAGCTCGGATGCCACGAAACACCCAGTACACGCCAAAATCATTCAAAGTCCCCAGTAATTTGGTAATTAACTGTCTACCTTTCAATTAACAACACATCGAGTGCATGCACAGGATTCATTAAGTTTTCATCACTCAATTGTCATCGGTATTGCGACGAGCGTGCGTCGCGAAGAGCAATAATTCCCTCGTCGATTAAACCTGTTCTCGAACACCGGGGCACTGTGATCCCAGACGTGGCTTGACGAGTCGATCGCGCCCTACGTATATCTAAACGGGATCTCCCGGGGACGATGGCTCTCGTCGTTTTTCGGGTCAATTGTAGGAAAAGCGCGCGTATTGTTATGCCGAGCCAGTGATCCTATTATTCGGTACTAATCGAGTGTCAGTGCGGGATTGAATCCCGCGCGGTGCCGGTGTCGTAGGTACCTTGCCCGGCTTGCGCGGCGGCTCATAGTCTTCTTGTATAGTCCGAAGCTTGTGAAAACCAACGGGTACACAGACGAAAAGGTATAGAGTCGCACACGTACAGCAGTCGGAAGGTGCTTGAACCCGATACCAAGTGCAAAGCTTTCCTCGCGTACTCGGCACACGTTAGCATATTCATTATCCGCCACTTAGCCGGGCCTTAAACCAGCGGTGCTTGCGGTGGGATCAGCACTATTAGTCTCTCACGCCCCCCTCTTCCTCTTCCCCATTCACTCCCTTTATATCTTTCTTTTTCCCTCTGTCCTTCACCGCCTTTTGCTATCATTTCCTCTTCCCCATACCCTCCCTACTTCCCTGACACCCCATTCCTCCTCCTCCTACCATCTACCTCTTTCTACAAGCCAGCCCTCTTCCCCCGCCGTCCCGTCCTTTCAACTGATACTTTGCTCACTTGGTTTGAGCTTGGTCTGTGTTTCCTCACCTTCGCGTTCTTTCATCTGTTTTCTTATTCGCCTCTGGTGCTCCTTCGCGGTTATTTTCTCTCCTTGTTGGCGCGCTTTCCTTTCTTCTCTCCGTCCCAGCTCCCTCTTTTTCGGGGCGCACTCGTTTAGCTTCTTGTTTCCCTCGACTCTGGTCGCCTGACGTCCCTTTATTGTTTTTTTTTTCCCCTCTCGCAAGCTGTAATTTACCGTGGTCGCCTGTGTGTGCGCTTCGACGTGTCCAGTCTTTTTATTGGCTCTCCAAGGATTTCGCCCGAGTCATGATAAAACGATAAGATACGATATGATCCTCCGAAGAGAATCGATTGCACTGGTGTCTCTTCCGTCTCTTTATCGATCTATTCTAGTCGTTTTGCTCGTCGATGTCGTGGCGTTGTACGACCGTTTTAATTAAAGATGTTTACTTTGGTCTTAACCCTGACTGATGATAAAGCATTACACTACAATCATTTTTTATGAAAATGTTATGGTTAATTATGTTCTCGATAAACTGAAGGAGTAATCTTCCATAAGCTTTAATGAGATTTAAAAATTTGTAATAAAAAGCACTAAAAATTGCCGATCTTACAAAACTTTCCTCGTAAAATGTAGATTCGTAGTATTTATATAAAATTGCGGTTTATTATTGAAAGTGATTCAGAAGTGATGAAGCGTAATTCAAGAAACAATTTTAGAGTTACATGCGTGTAAATATTAAAGACCGCTGTATAGAATTCTACAGCAATTATGTCACCAACATTATGTTTGATTATTATGTAATTTTTAAATTACAAGCTCGCAGATTTTTTGTAAGGCTTAGAAATTGTTATATCGTGTAAATAATGCGGAAGCACAGGAATTTTATAAAATACTTTTAAAGCGAGCTGTACACAAATGTGAAATGCGACGTTGCTGCTTTGATTTAATTAATACAGCTCGCAGAATTTCCACGCCAGGTTGTTTTAGAATGAGGGATTTAAACATGGGCTTAAATATTTCGCCAATTGAAATACCAATGGAAACTTTTCATTGAAAAAGGTTTCTGTATGCAAAGCTCAATCGAATTTTTTATTTTATTTTGTAGAAAGATAAAAATAAAATTATTTTACCTCGATGATTACAATAAACAGTTTCACGTAACTATAAGTACTGAACATGTTTAGAAACACAACTGGAATACGATTACATTCACTATGAGAATAATAAGTGGATTGAACTACTTAAAATATACCTTATTTCTTATTTGCAATAATGTTCTTTATTTTTAAGAAATAGCTTTTTACAGAATCTATACGTGAACGTTCAATAATTTCCTAAGATCAATCAGTGCATTAGGAATCTGTTGTTCACCACGTTTAATGGCAAGTTTCTTGCACGAAATTCGACGATTAGTTTCCTTTCGCGCATCTGCTAACTTGTTTCTTCCTGCAGAGACGGGCGAAGCGTGCAGTAGGCATGATCGATCGTCTAGACGGCATGAAACGAGACAAAGAAATCAAGTGCACTCGAATTCGCCAGCCCTCGTTACCCTTTGTTCGGATAAATACACGGTACGCATGTAATTACGCGCGCTCGGTTAAAACGCTTCGCTTTCCTTTGGAGCAGAATATCACAACGTTTCCTCCCGATGGAGATGGAATTAAAACGAATTCTGTTTATACAACACATTAATCTCAGAAGAATTTCACCCTTCCCTAAAATACTTTGCAATTGGCGCAAGAAATAAACGGCTTGCAAGCTCATTTAACAGAACGAATATTGGGCTAATTATGATATGAGCTGCGAAACGTTGCTGGTGTTTAAGTGGAAGAATAGTGAAACACGACTATCAAACGTTGAATTTAGTCATTCTCGCAGAACTCGCACTGTGCAGTGAAAAAGCTCGGTGGTCGATGGCACCACTCACTTTTCCATCTTCTGTTTAGGCATGGGCGTTGGAGACTTCACCATTCCTGTCGGTATACCTTTATATTCACATGGTAATAATATTAATAAAAAATAAAAACACAAAATGTTTGTCATGCTCTAAAAAGCTACACTTGTAATCTTAATAAGGTGAATGTCCCAATTTCTGCTCATTTAAGAGATTACTAGTCACAAAGAATGTGTAAAAAAATTGTTTTTGATCAAATTTTGCAGAGTAGTTGATTAATCCTTTAATAATAAATTAAAGAAGAAACTTATAAGAAACAATTTTCATGATTCTGTGTAAGTTATCTGTGCTATTTCATTGTCATATCGTGGATAGCTGAAAGCTCGCACCTTTTTCATAACATTACTGATAAATTTTTATTCGTTGTTTGCATTTCTTCCCGTTTAAAATATTGAGTTCGATACATGCTCGATTCCACTCAAATCGTGAATGTTTCCAAACCGTTCAAAACGTGGAATTGAAAGCCACTCTGTAAGTGTCGAAATGATTTTTTTTTTGTTATTCTGTGATATCAATGTTCCATTCTGCGTTAAGATTCGTTTGAAATGTATTGGGTGCGATCGATCCCTCGCACATTATTCGTGTCTATGAATAAAATGCATAAAAATATATATTTTCCTATATAAACAAATGTCACTGTTAATTTCAATCGTAGATATTTTTTAACTTTTACATAGAAGTGTTTATGATATAATTGGAACGTGCCTGTAGGTGCCTTTTATGTATCATTCACGAGTTTTTAATAATGAACTGTACTACAATATGTGATATAAAAAAGTACAAGATTAGAATGCAGTAATATATAAAATAATCAGATTTTCGTTATTTTGTGTAATTTAATGATGTTAAGGGATGATGGTGAATCGATTCCAGAATACATAAAAAAGTCATTAAGTAAATCCGTTCCTGGTAAATATTTGTACGAATTATGCCAAAATAACATTTTCAAAGCTGGGATGGGGCCTGCCTATAAGGGATTTCGTTAATCAGATTGAACCAATTATCTAGCCTCGACAGGGGACCTTGAAATACGTTTGCAGAATATAAGATCTCACATAATCACAGGCCTGAGAAGAAACTATCGAGCCAATTAGAATTTGAATAAGGAGCTTAGAACCAGCTTCGAGGGGAGATGCCTTTCGAATAATTTCGAGAAACGCTTTCACGTACCATCGAGGAACATTAAATTCCTGCCATCCCTCCCATGGAATTTCGATAACGTTTCAGCAAGAATGCTACAATTCGCAGTAATAGAATATTACAAATTGCTTCATTTTTATATAGCAAATTCTTCAATTGGCTTGTTTGTTTTTATTAGTCGATTGATTATTCAATAAAATTAACAGGAGATTACAGTATTACATGCTGGTAACTGTTTAAAACAGTTAGGAAAAACAGAAAATGTCACAAGGCAAAATTGAGTGGTTCTGGATTCTCTGTGTTTTTAATACCATTGTTGCATATTTACTGCTTATATGAATTTCTGAAAATGCAATTTTCTTTTCTTTTACAAATGGAACTCCATGTTTTTCACCGCAAAAATTGATATAGCTCGTTTTCTATAAAAAAAAAAATATACTAAGGTAGTGCTTATATCTGAAAATTTCTAGTTTAAAAAATATTGTAACATAAATTAAAATAGTATATTTTAAAATATTAACTTACACTACTTTATATATGCTCCTTTATTTATGTTTACTAATATTTTTGCCACGTTTGCAAGCAACAATCCATTTCTAACATCTCAAAATTGCAGAAATCTTGCTGCCAGCGGAGAAATAAAATCGATACCAATTCCATTTCAAATCTAATTTATTGAAAACGAAGGACAGGTATTTTTGTAAGAAAATTTGAAAACTCATCGTTGCTTCTTCGCAAGCATTGCCGTGGTACAAGCAGATTGCCACGAAAAAGAAGCAAGAATCTTGGATTTCCGGCCAAGAAGTATAAATACCGATCGACAACGGTTTTCAGCCGCGGCGTATCCAGGTTCCTTCGACGGGGATTATTAATTTTAGCCGCGGAACGGCCAGGAAGATCGGAGATAAAATCGACAGTGAAAAGTTATAGAATGGATTGACCGAAATGAACCGCGGCTAGTTGCGCGTATGGAGGATTTAATACAAAGGCGACGGGCGCGCGATAACATTCTATTTAATCACCGTAATGTAACCCTATCTATCAAGCCGAGGAGGTCAGGCTCGTACCTTTTAAATCTGACCGTACGTATACACCTTTCACCTTGATTCCTTTCCTAACGCAATGATCGCCCGATTGCGCAATGCAACAAGAAGGACAGAAGGGCAGAGGCAGGGGGGGAGGAGGAGGAAGCTGCACGAAACCAGAGAGACGGGGAACCGAGGAGGGAGGCTGGCTTATACACCTGGCAACAAGACATTCGGCCGGATGTAACCTTCGCGGTGTGTAACATCGGCAAAACGAAGATAAAATCATAGAGAGGACGCGCGAGGGGTGGAGAAAAAGAAGAGGAAGGTAGTGAGATACAAGAGGAGCAAGGAGTACAGTACCTGCAGCCGAGGTGCAACTTGCCGACTCACCTTTGTTTGAACACGCAGGACTCTCGTTTCTTTCTTTTCCACCTTCCATCTACCTTCCCTTTCGCTTCTTCTCCCCCGTTCCTTCTCTCTTTCTCCACCTTCCCGAGTTCCTTCGTTTCTCCCTAACTGGCTGCATGCTTCCACGTTCCCCGCGAGCCGGTGCCAGCGCGCGAGCGCGCGCACCCGTACCCCGAGGGTTACGCGGGATTTATGTGTGCGCGCGCATGTGCATGTTGAAATTTATACGCACGGTGCACACCCGGTGTCAGGGATACATACTTCTCTATCTGAAAAGCGCCTCTCGGCCGGCCGGCTAAGTATCGCCGGCTATTTTCGTTCTCAAAAGAAAATCTTAAAGGCTAAGACAGCCAGGACAAACATTCAGCCACTGGTCGCTCGGGCAGCGGCTGCCACGTCGACGTTCATTGATCGGACACTTTGATTGCTCCTTTCTTTCCACCGATGCCTTGATGGTTAATCAGTTTTGCTTCGTACGAGACTTTGTTTTCGAGAATGTTCATTTCTCTGGCACTGTTTAATGGTTGTAAGTTAGTGAGTCTTTTGAATGCTGGTAGGGGAATATGATGTGACACATTTTATTAAGCCGGTGCAAAAGTTTGTTCACTCATTTTTAAGGGGTCTCCCTACTTTGATGGACGAAAAATGATGCGAGCTTTGGGAACTTTTTCCCAATGATAAAATTTCCAAAAATCCTTCCTTAGTGGGTGCCTACGTCATGAAAACCTTCCAAATTTCACGTTCCTAGGTTAAACGGTTTGAGCTAGGCGTTTATGAGTCAGTCAATCATTCAATTAGGACTTCTTCTTTTATTATACTTATATAAAGATTTTTAGGTCCCCGCACTTACCTTACACTATATGTATCTACCTACTTAATATAATATACACCCTTGCGCAGGCATAAGACAAATTGAAATATCGAATCGTAGGAATAACGGCACTAACTAATAGATAAAAGTTTCGTGGTTCCGTATTGTATGCAAAGGCATGAGTCGAGGGTCTGGAAAAGCTTCAATTTTGAACCCCATTTTCTCGCAAATTGTTTCAGCAGTGCGTTCAGTCCGTTTAATACAGTGTTATTTGTTACATAATTCGACGTGCGTTACGAAAAGTAGCACGTTTCATTTTTTCTAGATGCAGTTGTTCGTAAGAAAAAAATGAAACGTGCTACTCTTCGTAACGCGTGTCGATATGTCGTACATTAACTACATGCGAAATTTAATCCAAATGAGAGATCTAAAGTTCGCGCACCCCCTCATAAATACTAAAACGAATACGTAAGAAGTTTCCACGGATCTCCCAAGTATATAGGCACACATTTCTAATAAATAGTACGACGCGCATCAAAGTAGTTAACTCATTCTGAACTGCGATTTACCTCACCGTCGAGGTATGTATATAGATATATATATCATATATTCCAGGATCGACGTTTCAGGACCCAGTTGCTGATCAGAACCCAATTCCTGATCAGTTTAGTATATAAATACCAAATAACAAGTTTATCACGATACAAATGTATTCCAAGAAATAATGAAATAATTATGAAGTATTTTTAAATTTATACGCAAACGTTTGATAGCTCATATTAAAATGTTTTAGGTTGATCAGAGACTTTTCCCTTTGCATCTTAAGTGATCAGGAACTGGGTCCTTGACGGTAGTTGAGTTAATACGACGCGTCTCTCGTATCAGAAATTCGTCTCGTGACGCGCTTCAGCCACACGCCCATCCATAGGTGGCAGGGGCATACGTATCTCGCTAACTCGAGAGCACTTGGCCGACTGATACAGGCACTTCGACTAGTCATTAACACCTCGCCAAAGAAAACGCTAAAAAGAAAAAAAAAAAAAAAATGGTGGATCGCCGAGAACAGTGCAGAGAGAAACTGGCAATCTCGGGTGCGTTTACGTGTTTCCCCTCCCTCCGCCAGCGCCCTCGGCCACCCCCTTAGTCGCTCTTCTCTCTCTCCTATTCCTTCCTCTCTGTCCTTTCTTCCGCCTCTCTAGACGGTTGCTCGAGTGTACGCAACAGTGTACGAAGATGCACTTACGCGATGCAGGTACGCGTAATTGCGCGCATAATTTAAGGGCGCGCCGCGACTCGAATATATGACCCTCGGTGAGCGGTGTACAAACCGAGAGTACACCGTACGTCCGGCCGAAGGAGGGGCGAAGGGTGCCGCAAAGGGGGGAGGGGAGGCTGTAGGGGGTCAAGAAATGCGGCTCTCCGGGAGAAACCGGCACTTTAAGAAAACCGATCCGTCCATTCATCGAGAAACGATTAAATTGATAGCTCGCCACCACGCGAGCAACTGACGCCCCGCTCGTTCCCGTGGTTCCCTTCGACGCCCGATTACTCCACACGATCGACAAAATTCTTCCTTCGAAATGTTAATGACAACCACCGTTGCTTCGTCGAATTTTTCCGCCGAACGTTTATGGGATCGTCGGCGGATCTTGTTGGCCGTGTTTAAGGAGCGAGTTCGCACTGTCTGCATGTCGTTCATTTTGCATGCAATTCAGAGCAAATGGTGTTACTGGGTGGGTGGGGATTTATGAATTTTTTTTAATGAACTGTTGGTCATATTGGATTAAATCCTCTTTTGGGATATGAGGAGGCATCTTTAAATTTGCAGGAAATATTTTTTTTATGTCGAGGCTTCTTATTATGTATTAATTATTGTGGAATGTCTTCGACGATGTTGGTGTCGGGAGTAGCATCTGTCACAGTTATCTGGTTGGAAAAAGAAGACAATTTTCTTAAAGTTAAACAATTTACGATGGTACTGGACCTAAAATTTTAATTTTAGTTTTATTTGTAATATTTCTTTCGTCGATATAAAGAATAGTATGAAAAATTTGTCTACGGAAAAAACTTACTTCTTCTTTCAAACGCTAGAACTCTTTCAATTTTTCATTTTTTTCTTCTTTAAAGTTAACCAATCACAGCGTAAGCTATCTAACTTTAAGAAACTTCTATTATTTTTGCTATTTAAGTGTAACTAAAACGAGCAAATTCCAAAAACTGTATTTTTATTATAAGTCTAACAGCAGTTCTGGCTAAGCAACTGAATGTTCTTGAAATTTTAGAAGGAAATTGGTTAACATTGCTGCGGCAGTAAAAATCATATTAATCCTCATGAAATCCACAGTAAAAAATATTTTCTCCATTAGAGATGGCGCCTTTTACAAAGACTACTCCAATATACGATACTGAATTTACTCACTCGCCTTTCAACAAAAGTAATTCTCTACTTTATGGTGTTTCCGAGATCCCACAAGATATATTTGTGATTCCAGAAGAACAGGCTGATAATAAATAAAAAAAACTTTGTGCACGGAGACCAACTGCAAAAAAGTATTTAATCTCTCAGTGAAAACAAATTTTAGAATAAGTAGTTAAGTATGTGTTATAAAGCATCTCTAACCGGAGTGCTTTGCGACAAGCAATTTCAGTTCGTCACGACGCGGGATCTGAGAATCGCAACGCGCTGCCGATTAAATGTTCCTGTTACAAAACTATTGTCCGTGACACGTCGCCGTAATTCAAGAGTAATTAAGGGAACGATACTGCATGCAAATATGTACCAGCTGGGGTTAACCTCTTAATAGCCTACGTTACTCCCAGTTTAAGCGCATTTAGCCTCTACAGACTTGATGTATGTATGTACTGCGCTAAAGTGTATTACCCCCTTTAAACGAGGGAACAACGAATTTAACTCTTCATGGAAGTCACAGATACAAAACTTTCGAGCAACTCGCACGCGTTACGATAAGGCAATCGGAATTTGGTTTGTTAGCCAAATACTTGGGCGCATTGTTTAAAGATTTGTCGAAAACATTTCAGTTCAAAAATGAATACTACCTCTGAAAATTTTTAAATTTTTATAGTAATTATTCGTCATTAAAATATGGTATCTACAAATGTAATTTTCAATTTTTTTTTATAAACTTATTAGACTTAGTGAAGAGAATAAGGAAAAACTAGGAAGAATATTTACCTTTTCATTCAAAGATTAATCTTCCATCGCATACCTAATAGTAGAACGATTTTTCACGATTTTATTTAAACACAGATGATGTACAAAATAAGTCTACTTTCCTTTCTTTAGTGTTCAGCCTTGACTTCAACGCTCGCCGATTCTAAATAACACAGATTTGCTAAATTGTGGGTCATAAAAACTTTTATAAAAATACATGCTGGGTTTATAGGAATTTGAACTGATAAATGCGATAATAACCTCAGATTTTCTCCATCACGTACAGTTTTTAACAACTTGCTTTGACGCGTTTATGTTGTAATATGTGATTGAATGAAATTAATAGTGAAAAATGAAATGTGGTATAAATATGGAGGTATATTGTTTTTCGAATTCAACACCCAAAAATATATTAAAAACAGCCAAAATATTGATAAAACTTTTTCAGTAATTAACGAACAAACCATTCTGCTCCCTTTTGTTCATAACTAACAATAAGCAGAACATATTGCAGCAGTATTTGCTATTCTATTTTCAATCAGTTATCGGCAGCTGCTTTCAGTCGGTGCGACTGGATCTTTATTTCCTTTTAAAAAGTGTCGGTATCAAAGGGGAGGGAAGGCTCAGAGAGCCACTTTGGATCAATTAGCACGAGGCAAAAAGAAAGGTAAAAAGAGAGGGGATTCGGATCTCTCGGGCCTCTTATGAATGAAGACGTCATCGCTCGCATAGTTTCGATTGGACGAGCGTAGAATGACTGGAATACGAGACGTTGACGAGTGAGAAGGGATCGAGGTCTCCTGTCTCCTCTGACTACGGTCACTGGCACGGTATGCCGAACAAGGACAGAGGGGGCCCCCGTAATAAATGCATGGGGAGGTGTAATGGGGTGAAACTCGATAGCTACGCTGGAGGAACCTGCCGCGGTGTCTATGACGTCGCGTGGCAAACTGTCATAATGGCTGTGAGCCGAAAACTCGAAAATAACGGCGAAGAAATTTACCCACTTACCGAATCACAATCACTAATTAATTCTCTACTCGCCCCTGTTGATCGTTACACTTGCGTGTACTGACAGTGGGGGTAATTGATAGATGACAGTACAACTGAGAGAAGATTAACTCCCTGGGTATAAATAATATGAACGTTGGAATAAATTGTGTTTTGTTCGAAGCTTCGATTCCGAGTTATCGATATTCATTTTCCAGCTATCGATAAAGCTGTGTGTTTTGGAGCATTTTAATAGAAAAGTGGGAGGCTTATTGAAGAATATAAATGCTGAGGTGAAAATGTGGTGGAAAAATAAAATATATTTGATTTTTATTTATTGGGTTATAGGTATTGGAGACAAGAATCTCCCGAGTGCACTGTATAATAAAAACGTAGAGAACCTTCAATATTTAAGACATAAGATTGTGGAACGTTGGGAATAATAAAGCTCATAGGACGACAGTTAGAATCGAAAATTTTAAAAACAAACCTCTAGGCGGAATAAATTATATTGCAGGCTCATTTTGGAAGATCGAGTCACCTTTTTCCTAATTTCTTTCCGAGTTTGAACACGTGTAAGGGGGAGTGAACAGGGAGAAAATTATAAAGATTATAATTGATGTGTCAACATTGCAACAGAGTCTTCGTTAACAAACGTACGACGTTGAAGAGTGAAATCGTTGCTCGGAGGACAAACGTTTCATTCATTAAGACAACGAGCAAATACAAATGCGGTACTGTTCGCGAACGTTTATAAATGTGTACCTACAAGAATTGGTCTTGCGTATTTCAATTACACGAGATAAGATAGTCTTAAGGTTAACAGCTGGTATGCAACGACAGAAAATATAAATTCATTTTATCAGTGTTTCTAATTTTTTATTGAAACAATCTAATGGAAATTATCAAGCATTGTTATTTTTATTTTAAAAATGTTACGTTGTATTTGAAAGGAATTATTAGTAGCTCGATAATATGTATTTGTTAATTGGAACAGTATTCTATTTGTTGCATGATAATTAATCCCTTTCAAATGGAAACATTTAATATTGATTCAAGGATGTTCCACAAACACACAAACATATAAACTTTCTGCTTTATACATTAAGATTAATGAAAATGGATGGTCGCATATTTTGGAGCAAAAATTTTAAATTGATTCTTCATCCAAAACATTTAAATCCAACCTTTCATAAATATTGAAATATCATTGCAATATACTTTTATTACCAACATTCATTTAATTTCATTTATTTTTTGACATGGTAAAATATTCTTCGAAACATTCATTTAAATGTAACAGGATTAGGCATAGTGAACAAACGAATCAGTTTTAACATTCCCGTTGTAAAATATTTTTAATCGCGACTTTGTATTAATTGAAAATTGCATTGACGTTTTGTGAGTTTCTATAAAACGAATAAATATTGTTTCTGGAAGTGTAGGAATGGGTGAATGTAAATACTTTCTTAAACTATCTGATTTCAGTAAATCTAATAAGTAAAATATATAAAAATACTAGAAAATATAAATGTAGCACAATAATAAACATTTGATCATAATATCATCATTCAACTATAATAACCATGTTACATGTGTCGCTGGTGTTTTAAACATTCTCATCCTTTTTGGAAAATCTTTATCAAAGAAAAAGTATAATTACACATGATTATTCGTAATTCAATTTCTAAAATACAATTGAAGCACCTACATATAATTTCGTTTAAAAAAATCCTACAGCTTATTACTGAAGTCTGTATCATAAATTGTAATTCCTAGAATCTCTAAATTTCCTTGTGTTTTGAAATAGTGTGAACCCAGACGAAAGAATGTCACCAACTAGAAAAGGGAAATTCTTGCTTCACGCATCCAACGCCATTACATCCCCTCGTGCCCTTTCCCTCCATTTCTTCGCTCAGATATACAGGATGTATAAAAAATAACGATCACAGCCTTCACGACTGAATTTTCGTCCCTGGATTGGCAGGAATTCTCTAAAAACTCCACCAAATGATCCATTTCGATCTTGAAATCCAACGTCCAAATTCTGTTTCATGTTTACATAGTCCACTAAAAGTACAAAACGAAAAAGAACGAATTCCTGCAAGATACTGTTAAAACCTTAAAAAATTAGTTTCTCCAGAGTTGTTTGTGCGAGCGGAGCACTTCGTCCACTGTCTCCCCTTCTTTAAACCGCGACAGAGCTTCCATTTATCGACTACACTGCTCAATCACTGAAATCTTACCGATCTTTTGCAATTACGACGGACGCCTTAACATTTTATCCTCTCCCCGAGTGAAACACACAGGAATAAAAGGAAGCACATAAACCTGCATTTGCATCTGCGCAGATCTACATGCATACATTCATCCGTGAAATGAACCGTTACTTTTTTCCTACCCCTTAGGTGGCAGGCGACCACGAAAATACCTGACCGAGAGTGAAACTAGATTTATGGTGGGATATCCGGCCAGGTGTTGGGTTTCAATTAAATATGATCGATGATGAGACTGTTGAGCGTCGCGTTGAAACAGCGCAGACTGCGCGCGCCCGATTCGACGGGAATTATTCGCCGGACTACGGTGCAGAAATCAACGAGCGGCCGGGAGGGGCGAGGCTCTAGCGGACGGACTAAAGCAAGCATGCCTACTATAAATATTTTCGCCAACTCGCGCGGCCTGGCCGCACCGTTATTTGTTTGTACGCAAGAGAGCGCGCGCACTTTTCCACGTGGCCGTTTCCGCGAGAACACGGGCTTGCACTCGATCCAACGCGTGTCGCCGGCGCTCCGTAGCTGGCAACGCGCGGCGCGCTAAGGAGATTTGAAACGATCCACGGGGATCGTTGCGGCATTGTGTTTAGATTCAGCGGTGATTTACGGCCGGTGTGTTTCGACCCGTGTTTCGTTGCACGTCGGTACAACGCGCGGTACATGCGCCAGCTCGCATGTTTTATCGGTTTCTCGGACTTTTTGTCTTCTATGCAGGTATCCCCTCTCCGCCAGAGGCAGGGAGAATTGCGTTCCGGCAAAGTTGCACCGTTACCGGCGAAATCGTTGTGATATTGCAATGCAAGATTTTTGTAGTCGCGCGGCGGACCAGCTTCAGAGTTGGGGCAAAATGTAATCTAATTACGACTTAGAAATTACGATTAAAATGTAATTGTGTAGTTGATTACACATTATTTTCTGTAATCATTAATGCGGGTGGTTGACCATAATTTTATTAACTATCTAAATTAACGATTACAGAAAATAATACACAATTACAGTTTAATCGTAATTTGTAAGTTGTAATTAGATTACATTTTGCCCAACTCTGACCAGTTTGTATTGTGCTTTGCAGAAATATAGTGACTAAGTGGGGAGTTCTGGGGCACACTTGAGTGGTGTAAATTAATATCCCCGAGGACGCAGAACGCTAAATGTGTTCTTAGTTGACTATTATGGGGCTGCGCTCATTTGGTTAAATTCTTGGGACGTAAAATACGATACTAATGTTCGAAAAGTGTGTTGAATACAGGCCTGTGTTCTCAACCCTACTATATTTAGTGATTGGATCGATAACGATACTATTGATAATATTTAATCAATTCAATACCAAAATACTCAATAGGAAATATTCAAACGTATCGAAATTTTAGACACTTGGATCAATTTTGTTGGTACCGATTCTTCTCGCAGATTATATACCTTCTTGCAAATTATTGCACCTGCAAAAAGAGTCCAATGTTCACTGTATTATTGTAAAAGCTAACAGGTTCAGAAATAGTCTGACGTTCGAATACTTATGTGAGTAATTGCATCTACGTTATGAAATATTTAATGCAAATTATGAAAAATATCCTATTAAGCTTATGGAACAAACCGGAACATGCAAGTTTCTTCATGGCAAAAGTAATTGAAACATTTTTTACTATTTTTATCAGTTTTCGCCTTCAAGGTATAACAACTACAGTTTAAGTATCTGAATTTCTGTTCATATCGTTGAAATTTTAAATCTAAGCCTATCGCGTGAAATTCAGAAAAGTGCTTCGAAATTCAAAATATGAACATGTGCATAATGTACTTACTTACATAAAAAATGGAGAAGAAATATGTAGGCGAGAAACATGACAGAGTAGGTCAGTAGGTGCACAGTACAAATACACAAGATTCGAGAAGAAAGTGTTGCTATACAGATTGTACCATCTTTATCTTGAAAATCAGATATGAGCACCCTAAAAAATAAAGTAATATTCATAATTTTGAATACTTACCGGCAAAAGAAACGGTTGAAAAGTCGCGTGTAGCAGTAAGTGGAAGGACTTTAGCGCGGTACTTGAGACACACTAAAGTGGTACGTAAACGATACTCTTGAAGAGCAAACTGCTAAATGTGTTCCTCGCTACTGCCTTCCTATAATGAGTGCTCACGCCTTTTCCTTGAACAATTGTTCCTCTGGTCAATGCCACTATGAAACTGTACAATAGTCGCGACGCAGATAATCCGTAGACACTAGCTGCAGCTCTCACGTGTAGGTACATGATTTCAGAACTTCAAACTCTTATAAGTCTTATAAGTAATACTTGAACCTAATACCATCAAAGACCCAGTTCCTGATCACTTAAGATGCAAAGGGAGCAGTTTCTGATCAACCTAAAACATTTTGCTATGAGGTATCAAACGTTTGCGTATAAATTTAAAAATACTTCATAATTATTTAATAATTTTTGGAATAACTTTGTATCGTGATAAACTTATTATTTGGTATTTATATACTAAATTGATCAGGAATTGGGTCCTTGACGGTAGCTAACAAAAAAAAAAAACACTATTCTATTTACAAGGCCCAATCAGGAAACTTTTTCAGAATCAATGCGTCCGTTTGAATATTTGAAGAAATCTGTGCAAGCCTGCACGCAGTGCTACCGCAGTCTCTGAGAATTTGCAAGCAAAGTCGTCGATCACGGTGGCTGGAGAGTCTTCCAGGCCAAAAAAAAAAAACGAGAAACGTTTTTGAAAGCGTAGACGTATGTAACTCGACGCCCGCAGCGCTGGCGTTCACCGCTCAAGGGTGTAAAGATGGCGTGTAAAGTGTTAACTGACACGAGTCTTTTAAGTATTCTGTGCTTTGTCTACCTCCAGACAGGATTCCTACGGTGATGCATGTATGTATTCCCGAATCGTCCGGTATATTTCACTGGCGAACGTTTACGGCCCCGTTCGGCAAAGGGGGCCCGTGACGATGTCCAGACTCGCTCCAGATCGTAACTTCGGCACAGGGACGCGGGCGGGGCCGTGAAACATTCTACGCCCGCGCCCGTTTTCGTGGCGTTACGCTCGACACGGTATAATTATTAATTTATTAACGTCTTTATTGCCCTAAAGAGGCACGCGGCGCCGATCTTTTTCTCCTTGAAACATGCTATTAAGCACAAAAATCTAAAAGACACGATTTTTCTATTTTGCCAAATTTAAATTTTCATTTTTAAGTAGTGAAACGGTCCCAAGAAAATTGGTTTCGACCAGAAATCCGCACGAGCAACGGAAACTACACTCATACAGTTTATAAAAAAAATTGAAAACTACTATAGGGTAAACCAACCAGAAATTGACCGCATAATTGGCAAAGAAATGTCAATTATAAATTTAAAAATTACTATTTGTTTATAAATAGAGTGTAGTTGCACTTTTAATATCCCATATTTTTAGTTTTGCGTATTAAACAAAAATTAATAAGTAGAATTCTTAATAAAAATATGCGGTCATTTACTGAGCTTCTTATTCAACAATTCGGTCATTTACTGGTTTCTTTACCCTATATATATATATATAAGTTTAACAGAGATAAAATGGGTGTAATATGTGCAAAAGGCAAGGTTGCGTTAGGAGCGTGGTACCTACTTTCTGCGAACGCGGCTACGATTTTCATCCAGGATATCCCACCTGCTGGGCGATCATTCATAAACCTAGGAACACGCGAAGCCGAGTTACTCGCAAACGCGAACAAATGGCAGGCTAATGCCGTAGATTAATTGACATTATCCAATAAGTTCGGTTATTGATAGGACGTTTTGCCCAGCGCGCCGTGATATTACAACTGATCCGGGTAAATACTCGGACGTATTAAGGCGGACTCATACATATCAATTCCGTGACGGTTCAGTGCCGTCAGTGTCAGTGGCAAAAATACCGTTTCCCTGTTTTTGGAGTGTAGCAGTTCACACTTGTGCGTGTCAGTCACTGACACTAACACGGAAACCACTGACACTGACGGCACTGAACCGTCACAGAACTGACATGTGTGAATGTGTCTTTAAGTGGTCTTCTTTCAGCGGACGAAAGTCAATCGAAAGGGTTATCTATAGATCCTGTTACGTTGTAATTTTTTAAGGGAGGAATTTGTTAGGTGATTGAACTTTCAATAGTATTTCTGGGTATAAATCTTTGTTTCTAATATTGAAGGAAAATTTAAAATTGAAACAAAAATTGAATTCGGCTCTAGTAATCTTATTTTCGGTGAGCCTTTTTTGTAATGAACGAAACATCTCGTAGAATATATAGCTATTCTATGTAACTTTCACCAAAAGTATGGTGAATCGTGAAATATTTTTCATTACAATAACAGGATTGTTTATAATAAGACTATATGTTGGAGGTAATTAAAGAAATTCATTATTATTTGACTCCCTTTGGAAACGAATTCTTTAATTACTGACATTCGAAATAACGGTGCTAATGAAAATAAGCACTTGTTAAATATTTATTTATGTAAGTTTAAACTGTGGAATTAAGTATGAGGCCCCGTGACATGTGCCTATTGTAGAAAACAATATTATTTCTCAAAAATATTATAGAAATATCACATTGAATATTCTAAAAATAGAACCACCCAAATGTCTTTCACCTCGTTCCTCTCAAATAAATCGAATAACCAAATGTCCCCAATTATTACAAATTGGTGCATACGCACCGAGGTCAGCGTTACAAATCTCAAGTAAATAGAAATATATAACTGCGATGTGCTAGAGATTTAATTACTTCACGTATCGCACCAAGCGCATAAAAAATCATTTTCATTTCGTGGACTTAAAAACATCAGCTTGAAAAGGTTAATCGCGAGCAAGACGATTTACAAAACTGGAGAACTGCTGCGAAGGATGTTCAGGTCGTTCAATTTGTCTAGAGACTCGGCAGTCGATCGATCATCGCGTAATGAGAACCGAGGTAAAGTGTTGCGAATGCTGAGAAATGGGTTAATTAACGTTCCAGGAGAAGATTTTCAGTTCTCCTTTTACTTTTTTAATAGATTTAGTATTGACCATTGATCGAGGCGCGAGCCAAATTAAGCCGTTTTATAAACCCGTGTATATCTTAATGCCTTGCGATCTTGATGGAAGAAGTCACGTGACCAGTGGTCCGTTGAACGTTTGCGCGTTACCTGTGATGGCAAAAACATTTCTTAAAACCAGATATTAATCGACCGCTTCGCTTCGAGACGAAGTATGGCTCCTTGCCCCTTGACAGAACGGCTGTAAATGATCGATGTCATGGTTACCTATGAAAAACCCCGTGGCAGCAAGTCTGCTATCGGATTAGCTGATGATTTTTTCCTTTTGTTTCACGGATACCGTACATCTCATAAACCATCCTTTGCGTTTGTTCGATGCATTGCCATTATAGAAACACGGGTTCCACCAAGTGGACGTTTGATGTTCGATCTTCCTTTTTGAAGTTTAACCTTTGAGGATCGGTAGATAAGGTTTCTTGACAGAAATTGTCATAACTCGGGGGAAACCGAAATCAAAATGTAGGAGTTAATGAGTATAAAAAAATCGTAGAACGTTAGTTGACTGTTTTTATGATAATTCTTTTAAACCTAAAAATTTCGAAGATGTCAAATTGACTTTGTAATTGCTTTACTTACTTCGATTCGATCTAATGAGCTGTCGTCTTACGTTCACAGGAAAAAATAAGCGATTCACAGTTTTTCATCCTCAATACTAAAAATATCTACCAAGAATTAACACAACTATTTCCAATATAACCGTCAAAGTGACAGGTGTTTGAAAAAATACGGAAAAAATCACGGGAAATCTGAAGAAATGCATTATTAAAAATTTGAATATTATTAAAAAAAATTAGAATCCAGTAATTTTGGCTAGTTCTCGTGAGAAATATTTCGTAAACTATTAAGTTCCTGCGTAACAAATCAAACACAAGTTAAATGTTTATCGTTTTTCTATCTATGTATGTAAGTAAAAAATTATATTAAAATGGGAGCACAAGGGTTCACGTGGTGCCCTTGTTGGATTTATTCGGTAAGTTTGTTATCACCTCATCGCGACATTACGGGCAGCACCTATTAAAGACATGACGAAAAAGTTCATCGAAGCGGAATATTCTTTCATCGACGCTTTAAACTTTATTACGAAAGTGGTTGCAAGAAAAGGTAAAGTAACTTCGTTCGTCGCGATTAAGGACTTAATCTTTGTCCCTAATTCGAGATTACGTAGTCAGTCAACAAGCCCCGAGGTTCGCGAAAAAGGAGCAAGAACGGTGCCTCGAAGGTAACTTTCCCGAAGGAAAAGTGTAACGAGCACTTCCGACCAACAGTTACCTCCACGCAGCAGAATTTCCAATCGTTCCCGATTCCTACCCTGGCCTTCTCTTCTTTCTACGTGATTCCCCCAGCCATCGCTTGAATTCAAACTTTTCCACGCTTATAACGGGTAGAAAATTATGCACAGATTTACCTGCTGCGAATCGAATTCACAAATTCCATATGCACCTTTCGTGCGACCATGAATAAATTCGCGTGATCTAACCGAAGACGTACGTACGAAACATATTGATGAAATTGAATTTTTGGAGAAATGCTGCTTCTGGCTCAACATTTTTATCCTCTTTAATACTGTTTATTTATATTAAGTAAATTTTATTTAACACAGAATCAAGTAATATATTCTTTAACTTATTCTTTAAAGTAACATATCACCTTCGTAATTATAGTACCTACGCGAAAAGAATATTTTTTTAGTTTTTAGACAATTTTAAAATCGTTTAACTTAATTTTTTTTTATATATTTTACATATTTTTTTTTATATATTTTACATATTTTTTTTTATATATTTTACATATTTTTTTATATATTTTACATATTTTTTAATATATTTTACATATTGTTTTTATATATTTTACATATTTTTTTATATATTTTACATATTTTTTTTATATACTTTACATATTTTTTATATATTTATATATAAGTATTCTGTAACAATTTTACGTTTACTACGAGTGTGTTACTAAACATTAGAGAAAGTGTGGCTGTTCGGGGACCCACATGCCGATGCAACGTCTACGAATCGACAAAAGTTACAAGGACTTTCCCAGCACATTCCAATTAAATAATGATGCTTAGGGGATTCGCTGGATCCCTATACAGGTGCATGTCCTGTACCAATTTTCCTTTTCCTCTGTGTCCCTAAATCGACCCGGCGGCATTGTCATTTATAGGAAACGATGATCTAGGCAACGAAGACGGAACAAAGGTCATTGTGCACAAAGGGGCTGGACTTTTAAGGGCATTGACCAGTCGCGGTGTATCGTGCTTGCAATTGTTCGATTGTCCTGGCGCGTGCTTGTGCGTGCACTGGCCTTAATTCGACGGCCGTTTATGGTGACTCACTTTCGCGTATGCCATTTGTGCCCGCGGGACGGACAAATATTATTACGCTAATAATCAGACGTAACCCTTGCGCGGCCCCGCGCCATAATTTCTTCCGCAGAGATTTTCGATTAGTGCCCGATAGCCGAGGAGGCCTGACAAACGACGTGACACGCCAGTCGATCTTTCGACGAAAAATAGGACAACGCCAGTCTGTTCGCGTCCACTCATTGGTCGTCATTAATTCCTCGTGTTGTTGACGATTGAATGCGGTTGCGCGGGTACATGACCATCTGGATTCAAGGTACCACGTTGCGCAATCGGGCACTCAACTTCTATCGTCCCGCGCGTTCAACAATCTGATCGCGGTGTTCGAGATTAGCGTGCACAAGATGCGGAAAAATAATGATTGAGTTTGAGGTGAATAGGCGGAGTGAAATAAAAGCCGTTTGTCGGACAATTTGATATATTTACGTGGAATTAGTAAGCGATGCGAATATCTAGGTGGACCCCAAGCGTTCTTCATCGTGGCTCGTCACCAACTGTATTGGCCTTCCATTGCCAGCGTTCTCTTTTAACCGAAAACGTGGCAAGGCATTAATGAAACAGGAAAAGTAATTAATAGAGAGGGAAGAAGGTTTTCTAACCAAACGCCGAAGGAAAACTTCCCCACCTGCACAGCAACTGATGATGTCTGTTCACTTCCGTACACCTTATTATTATTATTAGGTTTAGGACAAATAAAGCTTAATACGCACTTGCAGAAAATTCACTGCTCTTTTACCTACATTTCCTATTTTAGAACTTAGGTAGGGGAGACCGGGGCTAAAAGTTCCGGAGGTAAGTTGTTCCGATCGTTCTAGCTTCAAAATGAAAAAGAGCGTTGTACTTTAAATTATTTTTTCCACAGAGTCGCGTGATCAACTTACACGGAAAAAATAATTTAAAGTACAACGCTCTTTTTTATTTTGAAGATAGAACTGTCGGAACAACTTACCCCTCGGAACTTTTAGCCCCGGTCTCCCCTACTCACGGGGCGCAAGTTATGTCACTCAACCTCTATACAATATATTTTTATTATCACACACTATCAACAAACGCAACGACAGGTCGTGGGTTCTAATAGTTTATGAAGAATCTTTCATGCGATTGACACAGATTCCGAGTTGTACGGAATTTGAACTCCTATTGCTCTAATAAGAATTGGAACTGGATTAGAATGTCTAAAGCGGAGACTCAACTGATGTTGCCTTTGGCTGGTGAATATCCAACTTTTTAAAGATTTTTTGAAGTAGGAGTGGAGAATAGCCTTAGAGAATATATTTTATGGTATGAAACGATGAGAATAGCTTAGTACATTCCAAGATGATTCAGTATTTAGGGAACACGGAGTTTTAAGACATTGTAGCTAAATACCGAGGAGTACTTAAACAGAAAAAAGCTCCATGGATTGAGTTCTGTTGGGATAACGATGATTAGATTGAAGGATATAGTTTTCATATTTTCCCTACTATTTTATGGAACATTTTTTATGCTCCCAATGAAAAGATAAATACTAAATTAATACAGTAAGAAAGGACATAATTAACTATACTTAACGTCATAGAATGTTCTTATTGTGCAGAAATCATTCAACAAATTTGTAGGAATTTGTCAGATGTTAGTCTCTCCTTTTTCATTTGAATGCAGAACGCATATTTGGCCGGAGTATACGGACTTTGAGCGGTAGTGTAGGTACAAATTATTCCCTATAGACGATAGTTCTTTGATATTACATACCGTTCAATATTATCAGCGACGTTTAAACCCTTTCCAATGGTTTCCTCGTAGGATTGAAATACAGTGACATTGATATAAATCAGAATTTAAATACGAAGCGTATCGTTCGTTGCACTTTCACCGTCGCTGCAGACGTCTCCCATCATTTTCCACGTGACGTTCCATTACTCTCGGATCTCCAATTTGTACGCGGCTTATTTCTTGAGTAACGGGGAGCTTAACCTCTTCGATGCGAAAAAGAAAAAAATCTGAAACGCAAATGTCGTTTCCGATAAATGTCAAACGTAAACGGAGCCTTAGGCAATCTGTTCTATCGGTCTCTGGTATCATTCCATTCTCTCCGTCGTTCGTCTCCGGTTCAAAGAAGCCGGTCGACGAAAATAAAAATGCCAACCGATCGGAGAACAAGTTTCGTCAAACAGATATCTTCCACGAGATATATACTTGTAATTATAGAGCAAACGATATACGAGCCTCTCGGAAACCAAACTTTTCAACCCCATAAAAGAAAATTTTGGAAATTGGTAAGCTAAGCACTAATCGTGTGGTGTATTATGTAGAATATTGAAATGAGAAATTTTTAGGAAATGGAATTTATCATTTTAGCTTCTGAGACTCGTATGAGAGTCTAAAAGTTGTAACGAAACTGCTCGAAGGAATTTTCTATATTAGAAACATTCTGTACTAGTATTTGAAACACGTCGAGCCTAATATCTCACGATTTCGTTTGGAAATTTCCATGTAGTAAAAATTGAATATTAAGTGGTACAACTGGCAGAAAAGGAAACTTTGATTTTCCCTGAATACAGTGATTGATGCAATCAAGTTCTCCAGGAGGAAATTATGTAGTTATTCGCTTATTTTGCGTATCTTATCTTTTTCTGAAGTGTGGCGTGATGAAGTAAAACGGCGTAAAGCTAACAGCTCCGTGACGAGTTACGGGACAGGTTTCCGAGTTCAGTCTGAATAACGTAACCCCTTACGGATTATTAGCATATCGCTGTGCATTTAATTTGCTCGATTAGGTGCAACTGATTAGCGTTCTGGCTACTGTAATTGAAATTTCTAAATCAGGTAGACATAATAAAATCAAACCAGTGTTCAAATCCGTTAGCAAACTCTTCTGTATAAAATAGAATAAAAGAATATTCATCATAATCCTTGCTTCTTGTATTTGAAACACTAATTGTTCGCCTATATATGTGCGTGCATCAACATCCGTTGGAATGCCTCGAAATATTATGCACGATCTGTTGAGATCGATAACGGAACTTTTTATGTCGTACAGAATATCCTAGAGAGACATTATTATGCCGCCTTAAGTAGTAGTCGGCTCTGTCAGACATTGACAGTAATCGTTGATGCGTGTCATACAATAATTCCGAGCTGATAATGTTAAATGACAGAGCGCTAAAGGAGCCTGCATCAGTCTCGTTCAATAACGCTCTTTCGTGTGTGAAGGTGAACGAACACCGACGAAGTTTACGCACGTGTTAACATGTCAAGAACGTATCTTCTGACGTATATGATGTAGGTAATAATATGAAAAAGAAGATGGATTAAAAAGCAAAGTTTTTTTGCGTTTACGTGAACTAGGTATTTAGGTTTTGATGCTAACAGAATTACACCGTTTGAAGTATTTACGATTGCAGCAATTCTTTATACCGTCAAGGACCCAGTTCCTGATCAGAACCCAATTCCTGATCAGTTTAGTATATAAATACCAAATAATAAGTTCATCACGATACAAATTTATTCCAAAAAATTATTAAATAATTATGAAGTATTTTTAAATTTATACGCAAACGTTTGATAGCTCATAGTAAAATGTTTTAGGTTGATCAGAAACTGCTCCCTTACTGGTGCTCACGAAAATATCGTGAAAATGGGAGAGACGAAAGAAATCAAGAACGTTAACGAAGAAAATATTGGTAGTTTTCTGATATGTAGTTGGTACAATCATAAGGGTAGTTGCTTTCAGTTATACCACCTATTACAAAACACTCTATTTTAAGTTGAATAAAAATTTCTCAAATATCGTCGCGTCTGTAACAAAATTCGAGTACCTAACAATATTGTAGTATAGGATGATTTAGAATGAGTGTAAAATATTTTGACAAATTGTTTGAGAGGTCATTCTGAGTAAAGTCTTCTATCTATTTATATATAATATAAAAGAAGAAATCCTGACTGACTGACTCATCACTGCCCAGCTCAAATCGTTTAACCCTTTCATTGCGTATTTAAATTTCGGACGATTCTTGAAAAGTGACAATTTTACATCAATAAGAAAAGTTTTTAATTTTTCACGAGGAACATTGACGGGAAACCTTCAACTAATGCTCTGAACGTTTAACACACAATTATACATATTGTGCATTAACTATATGCGCCATTAAAACCAAATTACTGACCCGAACCTCGTCCACTCCCCTTGTTAAACTAACTTCCAAAACACATTCTACAACCAATATTTATATACGCCGTTTAATCTCCATATTTTTCCACTACAATCCCAATACTACATACCTACTCTCATTCTATCATAAGCTTAACAATACATCCAAAACTATTATCCAACTTAGACATTTCACTGATCAGTATTTTTCATCCCAAAGCTGCAAATACTTTCGCCTAGCACCAATAAGTAAACCCTCTACCTAGAACGAAGAAAAAGGAGAACAGGGGGTGGGGCAAAGATCGTTGGAATTTTGCTGAAGCGAAAATATGCTACTAAGGTAGCGGCGCGTTGCGAGTTGCGAGCATTGTTTTCACATTCTCGGAAAAATCGCAGCTGGACGATCTCCGGTGGAAGGAAAGACGCGGGCATTCCGACGATATAACGACCAGCGCACGGAGATGTAAGTTTGCGCAGGGAATCGAGTGCATAATGCGTCGGTGCCGTGGGTCTACACAGTTCTCCGCGGGTCTCCGCAGCAGCTAAGAGGCTCTCCTCACGCGAGCGTGTTTACATAAGATGGGCCAGGCCCGTCGTTATTGCATACTCCCGCCACAGGTGGGTATCCTCACACACACGCTGGCGAATAGACGCTTGCATCCGTCGTACACACCTATAGATTACGCACAAAATGGGACCTAAGTAGCGATGGATACGAAGTGCACCCTCCCCCTTTTAGGGTGTGCTTTTACATGCAAATTTTCAACTGGACTGCATGTCTCGAGCGATTAACGAGGGAGCCGAGCGCAAAGCGTACGCTAAGCACTTGGGGATCTAGATCGAATCTAGAGCGGTGAATCCACAAGTGGAACGATATTTATTGTGCGAAAGGTCTTCTTTTGGCGAATGTTAATTCGAAATGCCGGCGGTACGGCGTTTGCCACTCTGCCTGCCGCTTTTACTTATGCGTGATTTTTATTTATTATGGCGCGAGTGCTTAGGCGTTTAATGTTATTTTCTGCTCCTTACCGATGGAACTGTTCCTTTGAGAATCTGCATCCTGTTTACAAGATGCAGTTATGAAGGTTTCTGGGAATTAACGCCTTCGCTGGGGGAGTAAATGGTGCTTAGGTGCTTCTCCGCTTTGGATGCGGTTCAGGAGTCGCGTGGCACATAGTTTTGTAAACAGCAGAAAGTATATACTATCGTTACTAAAACTGTGCAAGCATTGTTAAAAAAATTAGGAAATGTTGATCTTGTTATTTAGAGTAGACACTACAGTTAAGTGTTTGAGTTACACAAAATTTGATGTTGGGTATATATAGGGTGTTGAAAAAGGGCTGTGCCAAACTTAAAACCCACATAGTATTCGTTACATTGAATGAATTTTTTATGAACATGGGTACGATGTACATATAAATATGAAATGAATGGCGGACTTTTCGAACATTTGTTAAATATAAGGGAACGTAACATCCAGCTAAATGAAACCTCATACAGATAGGAAAGAATTGATTTTTGAACCTGTGCTTATTATCTAAACATTTCATTTTTATTTTTATAAGATGTTACATTATATTTTAATGAGATCTATGTTCTTAAAATGTGGCACAACCTTTCTTAAGTGGGAATTCTATTTTTTAAGTAAAAACAGGGCAAAATTTGGTATTTTTTTAAGAAATCAATAATTCGATTTTATCTGAAATTTGGACCATGTTTTAAAGAAGGTGAAATTTCTTTTTAATAATTTAAATAATTAAGCATGATTGGCCAAGCACGCTACGAAAAATTCGTCGTCCGCTGGTGTGCATGATGTTGACCTACCACCTCAAACAGAAAATGAAACGGCGTTTTACTTTATACATACCTATGTAGATTCAAATTGATGAAACAGCAAAAAATTATTAAGGTGTGTGGAAAGTTTTCAAACTGAAAGGTCTGAATTCCAATTTTGCACGAATTTTCTTATGTAACAAAAGAATTATAGAACTTATCGGTATTCTGGTTCATCAAATTGAAGCTACATGTGTATCAAGTAAACCGCCGTTTCATTTTTCTGTTTCAGATTACTTGGAAGGTAAATATCATGCGCACCAACGGACGAGTTATGCGCGGCATTTAATTTATTATTAAAAATGAATTTAAAAATGAAACTGCAACTTCTTCAAAGATACATAAAAACATGATCCAAATTTCTTACAACTACAGATTTATTAAAATTTTATTTGTTTACGCTAAACCAGTAAAGATCGCATGAAACAAAATAAAGTATCTACTGGCGATTACCAAAGCAAATGAATACAAAAAGTGAAGAAATAAAATAAATAAAAAAATAAGAACTAACCGAAAAAAATAATCCCTCGTTTGTGTTACGAAATAATAAGTTATTTTCGCGTGCACCAATTTTATTCCTGGAAGTAGCTATTGAAATTGATTGACTTCAATAGCGTAGTACTCTATTGCGATGTATCGAACAAAATAGCATTGTATGTCGATGTCCATTGCTGTAAAGCAGTGTAAAGTACGAGTCGGGAAGCGATGGAAACAATTTGGAAAAGGAGGTCGAGTTGATATTACTGTGCATATTGGTAATATCGGTATCGACCAATCATGGAGTTCTAAGAGCTGTCCTGTATTCTTGGTAGCCGTAGTACTCATTGTTACTTAACAATGAGGATGAGAGTCAAGTCGAGAAGGACATGAGTGGAGTAGTCATTCATTAGTAGTTACCAGTGGTAGCACTAATGGTGGTGGGTGCCACTGGTGGGTGTCGACTGTCGGTGTCGTTTCTGTTACCCTTGCTGTTTCTGTCGTTGTGGTGATCGAGGACCACGTTTAATATCGACTTTTGAAGTGTAAAGAAAACTTCAAAAAAGTAAAAAAATTACGCCAAGTACATGAAATCAGAAAAAAATAGAAGAAAATATACAATCCCCACTAAAATAGAAGAAAATATACAATATAAAAAAATATGTGAGATCAAAATGAGCTGCAAGTACATAAAGGTGCTTTCCAACTGCGCTTAGGATGACACAACTACAAATACACAGCTAAAGTGCTGTGTTCGTACATTCTATTACTCATATCGCGGACATTTTAATTAACCCATCAGAATAAAAGAATCCCATTTAAAAACATTGTTGTAAATTAATAGCTTTACAAAATTAATGATATATTGAAGTGTAAAGAAAATCTCTTGAATTTGAATCTTTCTTGATATAGATATGTAAAAAGAATTTATACATTTATTTTTATAAAATTTTTTTTAACGTGGGGAAAACTCCAAAAAGCACCCCCACCCCTCCAGATGGAAATCCCCCGCAGGCCCGTGGGTAGTGTGGGATTTTTATCTACTAAAACCCCACGACCACCATGAAATGTTTAATAATTTACATGTAAATATCGCTATTATTAAGGCCTATTGGCTTAAAAGCTCCCACACCTATTTACCTACTTATTTTCAACATAGTTCCCGGTTCATACCTACGTTCGGAGCTTGAATTGGTTATGTGATTGCAGAATCTATACCGTGACGAATTTTGGTGTGAACCTTTCACAAGGTATTCGCGGGATATTATACTATAAAAATATTTATATATAAAAAAATTGATTTCCTGATAAATTTTAACCGGAAGGTCCACTTAAAACGCTCCATATTGTAAAGACTACAATACAGTAGAATTATAGAATGAAATCTGTACCAACTCTCTACTATGAATACTTTCCCATTTGAACATAATCGATAAAAACTCGAATCATCACTTCGAACTCGAGCTAATGTCGTCGTAATCCTACATTCCTTTTATCGATCAATGAAGCCAGCCCTCCAGAATTCACGGCTCATTTGGCAGCCGAATTTTCTGAAAATTCCACGCGATCCGAGACCCGCCCACATTATTCGCCCATTAATATATCGAATATTGAATAAAGCAATCACCATAACATCCTCCGAAATTGCTTCATTATTTCCCAAGCCCGTCATCGACGAGTGATCGAACGGTGCCATTGATAGCCCCGCTGTTTCGTCAAGATGATGGAACAATAATTTCCTATCGACTGATGCATTTTCCTCGTATTGAGGAGAACGATAATTATAGGGGGTGAAACTAACTGTAGTACGAGAGTTACGAGACTATATGAACACGGGGTGCACTATTTTTCCTTCTTTTTCAGTAGTATCTATACCATTTGATAAACGTAATTGATATTACAATCGTCGTAATTAAGTAGGTCCATTAAAACCTCCAATTAGATAATTGATTTTGATAATTAAACCGAAAGAACATAAACCGCCACGATTTCTTCAAGATAAAAATCTTTAAGTCTTAAGATAACTTAGTTTAGTTTATTCTTAACGCTGTTACGTTTGTTTGTTTTTGTTTTTGTCTATATTTTATTGTACTTATAATATATTATAGTTTATCGTGCATGGTTAGGCTTCATAACAGTGTCAACACTGCAGCCTCGCCTTTACTCTTATTGACTTATCACTTCTAATTTTCCTGTACCTTCATTCTCTTGAGTAATAAAGACGTCTAATAATAATAATAATAATAATATATAAATAAATAATAAGTGTTGGGAGTAATAAATTTTCCATGAAAATTCTTCTTTACTTCAATTAAAAATTGATATAGTACATTAACACTAACAACATAACAGAACATATATGATCACCCTTTTTATTCACCAATTCTAGCACCAAAATCAGACTTGACTTTAAATTCTACAATACTTATTCCACGCTATATTTCTACCCGTACGAATAAAATACAAATGATTCTATTGTAACAAATTTTTTCGCTAGTCCTTGCCTGACAATGCGAGGAGAATACATAGGGAGTTGAAGACGTACAAATAGCGGGGGAGAATGCTCGTTCGGAAAGGGAACATGTTTCGCATTCGTCGTTCCTAACGGGACCAAGTTGTTCCTCCTCGTTCGGTTTAAGTCGAGCTTTCTCATGGCGCGGACGTGGAAAACCTTTAAATCCAATTCGAAACACGCTCGCGGAGCGGTTGATGTATTCGCGTCACGACGAAAGCGGGCGTCTACTTTGGATTCGGTTCGTCTTGCGCCCCCAACTCTCCTAATAAGCCCCGCGCCGTGGAAATTCCGATTCATAATTCAGGATAGTTTTCTCCCACCCCAGTTTTCCGCTGCCCTCCCCTCCAGTCGGCGTGTACGAGTCAGCAAATTGTTATCCCTTCGTGTACAGAGGGTGGATCGAACGTCACTAAAGCACATTCTCAGCGGGATTCCTGCCTTGAAATTGGCTTTCAACGGTAACACGAATCGACACACATACAGCCACGATGACTTTTACTATTTCAAAAATTTCCCACCGATGAAGAGGGTCGAAAGATTTTCTGTGTAGTGTTCCTTAATTTTCGTAGGGTTGGGACTGTTTAACAAACTTTTCTCTATTTCAGTATTCGAGCACCTCGGGTATTCGCTGATACATAGGTACATCAAATAGAATTCAAATGTTGCATTCGAACTAAGTAGGGTTGTACTCGGATTATCGAATTTGATGTAAATCTTTCAATATTACAATTCATTTAATTATGTACTTCCAAAGGAACATCTTCAGCCTGAAATTATTCTTCATTAAGAATAAGGTAGCATAAATATGTAGGATATTAAAGAAATTAGGAACATAGGCTTTGTAATTTTGCTGATACATGCACAGTTTAAGGGGGAGGAATACCCCTTCACACCCCTATCCTTTCTTTAATTAATCTCAAACTAATTGGGGAATTAAAAATCTTTTAAACCAAAATTACTCATTTCTAAACGTAAAATTGTGTCAGAAAAATAAACTTTTCAGTATTCAAATATTCGAGGAATACTCGCAACATTCGAGTGCTTATATCAAGTATTCAAATACAGAGAACAGTTCCAACTCGTTTTTTTTATAACACTTTTATTTGCTTTGAAATGAACTATTACTGTTCATAAGTGGTTTCATACCGAAGCAAAACAGACGAGATTCCTGCCTGACGCTCGAGAAGCTTTTCCACCGTGCTTTCAATTCCCGCAACCAAAATTCTTTCATCAATTAGAGGGGAAGCAGTCTGAGGCTTTGATCTCGATTGTGAGACTAAACAAAAGCCTCCTTGAGCCATGCTTGGGCCTGACAGTGTAAAAGAAAAACCGTTGTTCGATCAAGCAGCAGCCAAAATACACGGACTCTCGCATACCATTTCCCCCTTCCTCGACTAGGGCGGGAGAGAGAGAGAAAAAAAAAGAGGAATCCTCGCAGCAAGAGGCGACGAGAATTTCCTTGAGAGGGTGGTTCGGTGGGGATGAGAGCGACAGAGGGGGAACTGTTCGGGCTTCGATGGATCGACATTATCGAGCAACCCGCACCCAGGTTTACTCGAGGGAAATCAGCCTGATAATCCGATTAATAAATTGGCTGGCATCCACGCGCCGCGTGTACCGATCGTTGTTCTCGATTTAATTGACTATCTTTCTCCGCGATCCATTTATTACTCTCAGTGTCGTGTGTTCCGTTCGTTCAAGTGCTTTAATCTCGCGGGCGCGTGAAATTTACGAGCGCCGCTTTTTATTGCCACAATATCGCGGCCTGTCGTGGCAAGGCTCGCTCAGAAAAAATCTCGAAATATATTCTCCCAGGATACTATCGTCGATCTTTTTTCGACGAGTCTCGATTTACTTTACAGTTCACAGAGATCCGTATCTGTGCGCGCGGTAAGCGGCGAGGCCGCTTTGATTCTGCTTTTCAGAATTTAGAATTTAGAGGGTCGCCTGCAGCATCCAAGCTCGAATATTTCTTTACAAATTAGTAGTGTTCCAGATCTAATAGCGAGAATAGAAATATTCAGTTGGGTGCAGGGAAGAAATGTTTGTCAGTGGTGTTTCCAGATTTGGTATTTGGAACGTGGAATAGTAACACCAAAAAATATTCCACATTTCTACATTCTTACTGACTGTCTATTTGGCATTTCGATTCGTCAATGGGAAGCGATATTCTGGAAATTCGTAGAAAATATATGAGATTAAAAGATAACAATATTCTTTGCACTGCATTTTTGATATTCGTTTATTCGAGGAAACTCAAGTGAATGTTGGAAACATTATGTTAAAAATTAAAATATCGTGTTTTGGAAGAAAATAGGAGACATTTTATTCTGTTACTAAGATATATCTGCTTTATCTTCGATACAAGGAAAGAAAAATGGTTTTCGTTTATTCGGTGTCTCGTAGATTCAGGGTTTCAACATCGCCGCAGAGGTAAAACACAGTAGAAATTAATATATGAGTATATATTAATAAGTGTTGACGAGGAAATTCGTTACAATAACTAAACTAATGATCTGGTTCACTCTTGAAATAGCAACGTTTATTTACTACAGCTCTCATTATGAATCCGCCCTTCGTTATTTCCGCTGCTATGGAAACCACTTTCCTTTTGTTTTCCCACTTACTCACAGTTGTAATGTACCTACGTGTAGATAGGTATTTCGTTTCAACTCTACATATAGCTATGTAAACAGAATAAATGGACGCTGTTCCATTATTTTATATCAATATCATCGATGTTTTATACAAGGTGCTTTAGCTTTTCTGCTACCTCCTCGGGCAACGAATCTACACGAGACAAAAAAGTAAGAAATATGAAGTGAAATTTACTGATGAGTGGTTTCTCTTTTTTCCGAGAAAATTGATGTTCTCAGCAGAATTTATCAATAAATCTGTGTCATTGCGAGTGAAAGTAATAAATGTACAAATAAGTCTCAAGTGTAAAATAACTTTCTTTGGTTAGATCTTGTTTTCGAGAAAATCGATTTAAAAGTGGAAGCGAATTTTAGTCAAGTGAGTATTGAATGGATCTTCAACCTCGATTTTCTTGAAAACAAAGTTTCATTGGAAAAAAAAGTTATTTTACAATTTCAACTTATTTGTACACTTCACTCGTAGTTGTACCATATTTACTCGTAAATTCTTCCGATTTTTTGTGAGTCGCCGCATATGCCAGTCGAGTTATTAAAATCGATATTGCCGAAAAAGAATTTCCTATGAATATAAAATTGAAAGAGCGAGCTTCACTATTTTCTCCGCTATTCCGACAAATTGCATTTTTTTTTCAAAATGCCGAAACACCGAATTTTATTCTACATTTCCTATTTATTTTTATCGTCCGGAATTACTATCGTTCCATTTAGGTATGTCTACCAATTAATACGTAACGCCCTGTATAAACTGCATCTAATAATCAACGAATGTAAAATCGTTAGCAAAAAAAAAAAAGGGAAAAAGAATTATTTTGATGGATTCCTTCGTTGAAGAGTATTTTCGTTACCTTTCATGTGCCGAAGGCAGCACGCGGGAAACCAAATCTGGGACCGGATGTTGTTGATACACGGCAGTTTGTCGAAACGGAGGATGCTGTGATCTTACGAGGCTGAAGAAGGACGTAGGTAGAGAGTAACCATCAAACGACCCACGTGCTACCTGCTGCGAGCAAAAACAAGTGGGCGATCTCAGTATGCAAATTCGTTGCCAGATTTATCCCGTCTTCCCTCCCAGCAGAATCGAAAAAAACACGTGACGATTTTACGCTATTTTCGAACAATGAACTACATATCGAGTACCACTTCTGGTTACTTTCTCGCTCAATAAATTACTTCTTGCGATACAATTATCAATATTTTATCCTGAACATTATACAAAATTTTTATCTGAAATTTCCTTATTTGATATAAGTTTTAAGGAAGCATGAAATGCTTAAGTTATCTTTTTGTAAATGGTTTTATCGATTTTAATTATGAAGCGGGGAATATAATTAGAGCCAATTGACATAAAACGTATCTTTTTATTAGTCGCATAGAAGATAAGAAATATTATTTCCTTCCGGAATTCGCTTCTCTTTTTCGGGCCTCCAGATAGATATAACCCATTAGATTCTCAGATGAATACGAAAGAATAATCGAGAATGAAAAACCGCTCTTTATTGCACTTTCCCCTGAGAATCTTCGCTGTGCTTAAAATGATTCTGTATTGCTTAATCCTTTAAAGCCCTTTTATAAGTTTGTTGACGCACTCAACTCGTTAATGAACCATAACGTTTTTAACGGCTAAAAAAACGTCGGACACCGAGGGGACGACGAGGAAGAAACCTAGCAAGGCCAACTTGACCCTCCCTGGTAATCGGCTTAAAGCGCCTTAACAATTTCATGTAGATATACGGATATAAATACGTGCATACTTTTGTAAAACTGGCCTGGTAAGTTGAATTTATGAAAGTCCCTTCAAAGCAGCACCACCGCCTTTCCCTTCTTTGCCTCCCTAACGCGTTAAACGACTGTAATCACGACGGAGGCTGAATCCGAACCTTCTACGATCACAATTAGATTTTCACCTCTACGCATTTACAGCCCATGTATAGAGGAGAGTGGGATTTTAAATAGTTACATGCTCAGAATACATAGTTTACATTTTCTGGTAGGCATAATAAGCCTGATGAATAAAAACTAAGGAATACGTTATTAGCAAAAGTAATTGCTTCAAAAGCAATTACTTAAACAAAAAAGGAATTTCTTATTTTCATAAGTAATTCCTTGTAAGTTTAGGAATTCCTACCAGATAAAGCAAATGCTTGTGTTTTTATCACATGAATTTAAGCAATTCCTAGTAAAATATTAAAAAAAAAAGCAATTGCTTACACTTTATTCATTCGAGTAGTAAGCAATTCCTTAAAAAATAAGGAAAAGCGATTCCTTTAAGTAATTCTTTGTCAGTTTAGGAATTCCTACAAGATAAAGCAAATGCTTGTGTTTTTATCACACGAATTTAAGCAATTTCTAGTAAAATATTAAAAAAAAGCAATTGCTCACACTTTATTCATTAGGCTCAATATGAAGCATTCGCGAATGGCTAAAATTTTTATCAACTTCATGGTACTTGTTAACTTCATCCTTAAATCCGCCACTGGTAGTAACCTTCACTCTGTCCAACGAAAATTCTCCTTAAAACACAAAAAAAAACCTCTTCAAAACAAGCGAACACGGTGGTCCAGTTCGAATACACGTCGTTTTGATTTCCTGCCGGATAAAAGGTTGTTGCGATTAAAGTCGGAGGTGTACACACGTCCGAGACAACAAACGGCTTTAATCGAACGTTACGCTAGAGTAACACCGTCGGACAGTCCGCGAATAAAATAAATTTCCTTGTTTCTCGTGCAGCGGGAAAGATAAAAAAAAAAAAAAAAACACAAAAACGAGCAGACAAGCGCACGTGTACGCGCAAATTGCTCGAGTGGCCGGCTTTCAAATCCCGGATTATTCGAGCAATTTCCTGACGCGGGTATGCGGGGGTCGCGGGGGCGGAGAGGGTTGTTGGAGAACATCGTGCGCGCGCAGATTTCTCGGCTGCCCGATGCTCGATGCATGCCACACGATACAAACTGTCTGGGCGCGTTTCGCCAAGGGTCACGGGGAAACGATCAGTCGAATAGCGTGCTCAGGAAGCACAACGGAGCACCGTAACTCACGTTTACGCCTGTAAAATGAGCAGGCATGCCGGCGTGTCACTTATTGCTAGCTAATATAAACATGACTCCGAGACACCCACATGGATAAAGAAAGTATACACACGGGCCGTAAATCACGGCCGTTTTACATTTTACTCGCGTTACGCCTTGTTACTAGCCGATCCGTAGAACACGTGCATTAAACGTCCAGCCGATAATTGAGAGAATCGCCGGTGAAAAATATTCGACACGAACGCGGGCCCGTTTCCCTGGGCATCGATATCGAGAGGGGGCACGTTTCGCGCGCCGCGTTTTGTAACGACACGTGATACCCGCGCGGGGTGGAAAAGCGCAAGCTCCAAACGACTGTCGCTCGAGAATCTCGCGGGGGGTTTTACGCAAGCTTAACCCTTCGTTGACACTCTGGGTGTAAGCCACGCGTACCTAAGCTGATTTTGACGCTCTATAACTTCTATATGCAAAATAAATATCTTTTCGCATAAGCCGAGTTATAAAATATTTTTTCTGTGAAAGTATTACATTTGAACAAGAATTTTCTAGATTTTTAGCTTCTAATATTGAAATTTGTAAAAGTTACAAATTTTTTATGATTTTCTTCGTTTTTTTCCGATATATGGTAATTTAGAATTTTTCCACAAGAACTGTGATAAAATTTTATAAAAAATGTATTGGAATTGGACGATACTTTGTGAGAAAATCGAGTTGGAAGGTTCGTCTTTTCCGTATCCTGTGTATGGAGCCATATGGAGAAATAGTTAAAGATTAATAGAAATTTATACGTGTACATGGAATTATGTACTAAAACCAAAATTTGAACCAAATTGGTTGACCAAATCTTGTGCATTCCACTTGACAGCGGACGCAAATAGTCGATAATCATAAGAAGCATTTGTTTCGAAACGATTATATCTTTAGGGGCTCAATTATTAGGCCTTTTACCTTGATTGATCATAATACGCCAATCAGTTTGTGTTTTCTTCAATCTAGCAAAACAATACAGCGAAAATATCCATAACTTGGAGACATGATAAAAAGGTTTCATTTCTTTTTTTTTAAAGGAATCAATTCAAAAATTAATTTCGCTGAAAGAAACGATGTAGCTGCCTTTTTCGAAGAAATTAATTTAAAAACCTCATTGGCAGGTTCTCCCGAATCCTCTTCCACTTGATCACGGTTAAAATCCTCCTTCGTGCTCGTGCTACGAACGTTGGAGAAGCGTGAACCGGTTGTTCGTCCCTTCGGCATTCTCCTCAAGATTAATCCATTTCGCGGAAGTGCAAATGGTCACCTCGTATTCCTGTTGTCGTGGTTGTGTGCTTATCTCCCCTGACCATCGTAAGTCATTGTCGCCTTGCACTTATTTTTTGCGGATTATTCTATATTTGTTCCCCTTCGCGCTTGCTCGTAAATGTACTCGACCAAAAAAAGTGAAACGTGAAACCATTACGAACGCTAATTTCTCCCTAACTTCCCCCTCCTCGTCGATTTTATAGTAGGTCATCGTAGTTCGCTGTAACTTATGGGAGGGCCGCAAAAAAAAAAATAAAAAAAAAACATGAACGTTACTTATCACATATTATTTGTTTTATTTATATTTGTCATATATCGTGACTTGTTAAAATTAAAATAACACATGGTTAGTAGGCCGCCAGCGAATCAACGGAGGGCTAATTTCGTAGCTAAATAGGTATCGATCATTTGTTTTCCAATTAATAATATCTTCTTGCCCGTGAAGCACACGTTGTATAATTAAAGCTTTGTGGTCGTTCTCCAGACATTTGCACTTTTCGCTTTATCGGCATAGTGGCAGAATTTTGGTGAAAAGTAGCCGAAGAACTTACCTGCTTTATATTTTTTTTTGTGTGGAGCTTGTTAATTGCGTATGGCCAACTGTTGTTTACACTTTCTACCGCTAAGAGCGATTGTGACTGTCTTAAGTTAAAAGAAACAGTGGCGGTACCATTTAGCCACAGATAAAAATTAGGCAAGTTTACCCTATCTATTGAAAAAGTAACCCAGGAGTTGGGTACTTACCACTTATTCAAAATGCAAATACGGACATTGGACAATGTACCGAAAAGAGCAGCATTACTAATGGAATAATCTAATATATACACACATATAATAAACATTCCAATAAATGGAACTGTAATATACTTATGCAATTTAAATCGTTTCTAAAAAATGCAAGTTTCTCGTAACAAAAAGTAGTATTTCCCCAAAAACAAATTGTATCAAATAGACTCCTACAATGCAAGTAACAAATTAGTATGCATACATTTAATTCGAACGAGCCATATAATAATTGTTCCTCAGTTAGGATATTTTCAAACTATGAAAATGAGGGATTCGTTCCGCGTACAAGAACGAATGTAGGTATCTGAAATAAAATATCAGCACTTTTAACATTAAATTCGCGTGACACGTTAATGGGGGGAAAAAGTGATCGCCGACTGTTCACGGATGTGCAACAAGCTGCTGAAGTGGCAGAGTCGCATAAAAATACAAGGACGGTTTTACCCGTGAAATAGTAATGCCGAAGATAAGTGGAAGCATGTAGAAGAAAAATGAAACGCCAGCGGGGTAAGGGGAAGCGGGAGAGCAGACGAGCAACGACCGACAGAGCTTTCGAGGGTCTCCTCCTAGATTTTCGCGGGGATGCACTCTGCTCGAAGTGCAATCGTAATTAACCGCTTTTCAGTGTCTCTCTCGCATGAAAAATACGAGCTTGCATAAGTAAGTGGGCAAAAGGAATGTGTCAAGCTGGCTTCCCGAGCGAACGTTTCCCCCTCAATTTTGCTTTTACCCTCTTTCCATCTGAAATCACCTCCTTAATCCCGGACGCGCTGGCGGAAATAAAAAGGTGGAAAAACACTGATCGATGAGCCAGCAGCTGATGACATTGGAAATATTCGCTTCCGCGTAGTCAGTCTGATATCCGATTTATGGAAACGAATGAATTGAATGACAAAAATGGCGTAGGACGAACGGAATAAACTAATGAATTACTGAGTATTGTTTATATCGCTAGCGGTATTTTGCAACATTGTGAATGTAAGGTGGAGATTTTTAGAAATTTAGAGTAAGGCACCTTAAGAGGATTTCATTAATCTTTCGACATAAGTACTATGCAGATTTGTTACCCATATTTTCACCCGTTATTTCATTCACCAATACCTAAGAATAAAGTTTCATATTAAAATCTGATCGTGTTATGATCCAAAATCCTTATGTCTTTTAAAAAATAATACTAATAATGAGTAACACGTGTAGTTTGATATTTGTTATTTAGCATGGGTACCTAACACTGTACCCGCCAAGCGAGGGCTACTGTTATAAATAATATGTAATATGCTGTACTGATAGAATTTCTTTTCTTTTGACTAACCACTCCTAATTTCGCATGTTGTGTGTTGCAGCGTGTGACTGTCACCCGATTGGGGCGTCCGGGAAAACTTGTAACCAAAGTACCGGCCAATGTCCCTGTAAAGACGGTGTAACCGGTACCACGTGTAACAGATGTGCCAGAGGTTACCAGCAGAGTAGATCTCACATTGCACCGTGCATCAGTAAGTACTCTGTACTCTGACTTGACTTACACACTGAGATAATACCTATGTCAAACCTGAAGCTCTTGTCAAGACACTGAGTGTGGAAAGAATTCAATTTTTATGAAAAATTCATGAACACATTGATGTCTTAAAATGTATAGAAGAACAAAGAAATTAATATAAACATTGTGGAACTTTAAAGTAAAAATTCTAAAAAAAAAGAAAAAAAAAAAAAAAAAACACCAAACTGATAAGCTGAATTTGTCATTTTTCGATAACATAATAAGTGTGACAGTTTGTTAAATATTCATTATAGACGTTCGTTTTAATTCGTGTACTTTAGTTTTAAATATATTTTAATTTGAAAACTATAGGTATAGTAGAAACAAATAGTTTATTGGTTATATATAGGTGAATAGTAGATATAGGTAAATACGATACTAATGGCGAGGGTTTGTAAATTGAGACGTAATTAACATAAACGCAAGGGGCGACGCACAGTGGTCCCAAATCGTCAAAAGCTGTCCAAAATTCAATTTTCGAAGCAGGTATATAGCAGATTTTTACTATTATAGCAGATTTTTGCTATTATAGCAGATTTCTGCTATTATAGCAGATTTTTGCTATTATAGCAGATTTTTGCTATTATAGCAGATTTGTTGTATATATATCAGTGCATCAAATGCCGTTTGAATTTCTTAAATATATTGATTGGTTATCGAGATATAGGCCGTCAAAGATGCCGAAATTTCGTGCTCCCGAATGTCTTGAAAATGGGAGCAGGTTTAATGTGTCAGAGAAAGTTTATCTGAAAAGATCCATATGTGAAACAGTTTACCATTAAAGTAGGTGTCGCGACGTAAGGAACGTGAGGACCGCTTCCTCTCACTAGCTGCCACTCGAACGACGCCACTTTTCTCGCGTGCTTTTGTCCGTCCGTAGGCTACGTTTCTAATTACTGGTGCGGTCATCTTCATAAAATTCTACGAAGAATCGTGCAATCTCCAATTAAAAACCTCGATCCCGAAAACCCACGAGAACTCTTTGAACGTGCCATTAACAGTCTGTGCGTGGCAAAGGATTAAGGAGAGGGGAAAAAGAATAAACCGGCACGGAGGTTTCGGATCTTAACCGTCCTGTATTTAGAAGTGATCGATCGATCAATTGGAGGGAACACGCGAGACCGGCCGACCCTGTTATCGCCCGATCGCACGTCCAATTAGGCAAAATTTGCAAACACGAAAAAGGAAACGGTGTAGTCCTTTGGAAGAGATACGAGTCTTATTTAACATGGCCACGTATTCGTCGCCGAGTAATCACGCATTTATTTCCCTTTCCGTAGAAATACCGAGGGTTGTGCAGACCCAGGGCACAGCTGGCGAGGAGAGCGGGGAGCGCGAGGACGATGACGACGAGCGTGGTTACGATGGACGAGCTGGTAAGTAAATGTGAATTAAACCGTAGCGACGTGTCTTGCAGAGGTTCATTCAGAAGGTATTGGGAAACCAAGAATTTCGATACGCCAACTAGTGACAGAAAATCAAACTACTGTGAGTAGGCCGATATCCGTCGAAGTCCATACAATTATCAGTGTTTATATAGACATTTTGTGAAAAACGAATGTTTTTAAATTTTTTTGAACACTAAATTTTTACTTATTCGGAATGTTTGGTGGGATCCGCGCCTACTTGCAATAGTTTGCCAACTTACCACCACAGCGCTGAAATCTAAGCCACGCCTCCACTTGCTTTCCCAATATATGTGCTGCGCCTTGCAGAAAAATAGCGACTATGTAAAGGTGGAATCAGACGGCACGCGAATCGGCGAGCTGGCTCCGCTCGCCCGGGTTCGGCGAGTCGGCTTGGTGAGCTTCAGTCCGCGATCCATGACCGATCTCACGGCACGTGGGTTCGGCGATTCACGCGCAAAGATCGCCGATTCGCGTGCCGTCTGATTCCACCTTAACTTGGTGTCCACTCAAGTGGTGTGTAGAGCGATATCCTTCAGGGTACAAACCACTAAATGTGTTTTTCGTCAAGAACTATATAGACTCTAGTAACTACAGGGTTGCGTTTATTTGGCCAGAGTCCTACACTCCAGGGAGTTACTACTTAGTATATTATATAGTTTCCAAAAAGTGTGCTGAATATATTTCTGGGTTTTTAGAATTTCAGGGCTGCCAACCCAGCTGTTATACTAGTTTTGCGGGAGGTGAATGAAATCGGTGGAAGTTGAAAGACAGAAAGGAAAGAACAATGTTGATCTGTTAGAATTTAGATGATTTTTTAGGTGATTTCTATGCATCACTGGAAAGATCTCATCGAGAGGAATCGATTGGTACCATTTTTAATTTGGAAATCAAATTGCGTCGCTTAAAAAAATTGACTCAAAGTTCAAGATTTTGCGGTTTTGGGCAAAAGAAACCGGTAGTAAAATCCTGTCTGGTTCGACGGGGGTGCAAGCAATACTCTCGCACCTAAGGTGCCAAATGTGTCTCAAGAGTCTCACGACTCACGACCCTCGTTTCATGGCCGTATTGGCTGCGATTCTTGCCTAGCTTGTCCATTTCCTAACCTCCAAAAACCGTACAAAATCGTCGCAGGCCAACACGACCCTGAGATAAGGGTTGTGAGGAACATTTGGTACGCTACGTGCAAGGGTATCGCTTGCACCCACTTCGAACCAGATAGAATTTTACTACCGGTTAATTTTACTACTCGCCAGCCCTGCCTCTCAGTGTGCCTCCTATTGCTCTTGTAGATATACCACCTCCTTATGCCCGGTAAGGCACTATACTTTGAACTAAATGAAGTTATCGCGTAGTTCAGAATTTAAACGATGTACCGAGAGTTACGCGGGGTGCGGTGGAGCCTGAAAGGTGCGATTGGATACGCTTAATTGCTTTAAACTGCGTATCGACTTCGCGAAGCTTCCTCGCGAGGCACGTCCCGCGAAGTGGAGCGTCTGGCTACTACCTCGACCATGATCACTTTCGAGTCAGCCTCGACGAGGAAGCGGTATACAGGGTCAGCATTTTATCTTGCAACCCGCGCTCGCGCGAACAGGTAGAATGGCAACAGCGCCTCACGCACGCATTCCTCTACAACCGTGGCCGATACTACCGCCATCTGTGAGCTGATATTGAAAGTGTACTGTCTTTTAGATGCCAATAGAGAGCGCGGGGTGCTTTTGACTTTGGCCAGAGAATATTAAATTTGACGTAGCAGACGGGGAAAAAAACTGTAGCTAAATGGAATAGAGTGCCAAGTTGAATAGTTGTGATTTACAAGTAATCTTAAAAGCTTCACATAATAATTATCATTTCCATTCTAAATTGATATTTTATTTATGAGCTGCTGACAGTTGGCAAACATGAACTGCACGAAACGAAAGCGATAATCAACGTACACAATGATACGCGGTAAATGAGGGAAGCTTTTCTCATAACTGGCAAGGAATCTCGCTTATTCGTAATTTCCCTTATAATAATTCCACAAGCAGAGACGCTTACAGCACACGCATGGGATGGAGAAATGCGGGGAGGGTAGGAAGTTTATTCGGATACAAACTCCCTTGCCACGTGGCAGCGTGGTATGTAAGCACAATATTAATTTGGCAGGCGGAGAGTGAGAAAGACAGGGGCGGGGAATGTGAGAAAGAAGGACGGAATAGAGGGTTGGAATGTCTAGCCGCTTGGTCGCAGCCTCTCAGCCACCCCTAATGGCTTAATTAAAACTACCGTCACTTGCGGCTTGCCCATTTGCTTGGAGTTTCCAACGGCCTACTTGTACAACCGTATGAGCATAAAGTTTACGGGTTTTCTTTTTTATTTACACGCTTGTACACAGCAATAAATCCTGACACCCAACCAGCCCTCATCCCTCTTACAAATTGTAAATTATTTTTTAAGGAAAAAAATCTTAATAATGGCTTACTTTTCCGGCCGCCACAGTGATGTTCCCCCTTAAGTTGAAAAAATCTGCACACAGCCAGCGATGAAAGCATGAGTGGAACGCCCATTGGTTGAGTGTTAATCACTAGGTACACGATGAGATGTAGATTGACAACATTATGTAAATATTGGTTATGGATCGGACAAACGTGGTCTGTTGATAAAGGTATTTCGAATACATTAACTTGAAATAGACTGAGTTGAAAGGAAAAAGAGTTGGGGGAAAAAACATCATGGTTCTGAATGTGTATTTTACGTACACATAGGTACTTCAGTATATTTAAACGCACGTGTACCGATAAAAGTGGCAAGATACTATTTCAGTACGATAGGAGATGATTTACAAATAAATACTTGCGCTATTTGGATAAAAAAGAGTGAAAAACAGAAAAATGTTCAGATAATACCTATTAGTGTAATGGAGGATCGAATTATGAAAGTTCCAGTGCATTAAAGTTTTTCCAGTTTTGCGTGGAAGACAGAATGGAGGAGAGAAGAGTCTCACAAATTCCTAGTGATATTTTAAGCAATGTCAACATTTAGTTTTACCAATGAAAACGCAGTGAAATTAATTGCATGCAATTCACATTATTATTATAATATATAATAACTCCAACAGTTCCATTATCATAACATTAATTAATGTGAACTACGTACGCTGATCGTTATCAAGAGCAATGAGGTAGAGCGTAACAACTATAAATAACGAAGCATTATTCTGTCCGTAACATGTCCAATAGTTGGATCAAGTATCGTATCATTGCCGAGAGGTTCCAGTTACCCCTATTATTACGTATGACTATCTCGACGGAATAATTTGCAGATAGGAGAGGAGCTAGACTTCATAAAAGCAGAGGCAGTCATTGTCGCTAGAATTAACGAATAGAGGATTGTTATATCGAAATAAAGGAAAAAATCTAGTACTTCCTAAGTAGTCTGTGCGTGCCTTCATTCCAAACAACAGTCAAAAGTGAACATACCTTCGATATTGCGTACCTTCTGCAATAAATTAAATTTGCATTTTATATTTAAGTAGATCCGGATAGTTAAGCTAAAATTTTTCGTTTTTGTATAGTTCGTGAGAACTATACAAGCTTTATCTTATAAATTCATAAACACTCAGTACACATATGTACATCTACAAAAATTTTCGCACCCATAATATCAATAATCACAATGTGCCTTATTATCAGTATTGCCTTGGCGTAAATAGTTAGTAGTATTTCAATTTCTCGGGAACGACAAAAAATAAACATGATTCTTAAATTTCATATAACTCATTTAATCTATAAATTGCACATAACGTACGATTTCTCTTAAAAAAAAGAGACTTGTACGAGAAATAGGTAGGTACCTCCAACGATAAGTGCGTCGTTTGAAGTACAATTTTGGATTGTATTTTAGCACAACCTCCCCTTTTCTTACCGTCCCCTCTTTTAAAAATTAATGTTCTCCCTGTCCTCCTCTCTTCCATTTGTTCCCCCCCCCCCCCCCACCACCACCAGCCCTCCCTGCATTGCTTTCACTTTCCCTTTTTCTCCGTTTCCTTTTCTACTTGCTAACTCTCTTTCCACCATTTCTCCCTCTTTGTCCTCCCCCGCCCTGCCGCGTGCCACCATCTCTTTCTGCATTGACGAAAGGGAGGACGAGGGTTCGCTGCGGAGTTATTATTATTTAGCCGCAGATATACATTCGTATGGGCTCCCTTTAATGGACCGACGTTTACTTCCACGCGCCTTCACTGCCCCGATGTACAACACGAGCACGCGGGGCCCATTCGCAAATTATTTGGCCCTCCTAGCTCGAGGAACGAGCAAAGGAAAACTCGACGGGGCAGCTGAATGCCCTGCGAGGCACCCGAAACCGTCATCGAGCCAGCGCTCTCATACTTAAGTGGAATTGCATTCTATGGAATGACAAGGTGGCGCGCTACGGTCACCATCCATACAGCGAGATTCTCGGCTTATGGCTTCTACAATCGATCTGAGGAGTTCCGTTGATAATCAATAATACGAGATTCGAATAATGAAATTTTTTTCGTTTTTGATAGAATTCTACGTCCGAAACTGATAGGGGATGTGTGGTAACTCGAAAATTCAAAAAAATTTGAAACCTTGCAAAAATGTAGTCCAAGTGATCCTGAAAATACTGCCTCAAAGAAATTGTAACTTTTCATATTATTAATAAATAAATTAATTTTTGCGAAATTTATTCCTAAAACCCATGATTTTTTTCCTCCAATTATATTATACATACTGTAAATTCGTCTAATCCACAACTAATAAAATCTGAGTCCCTCGAGGGGTGTTAAATAAGCCCAGGAATTATCCCAGGGTTAAGAAGCACGGAGCAGGCTGCTTGCATACACGTCGACAGCGACAGACAAGGGGATACGGTTTGCAGGGAATTGTAAAAGCTGTAATCGAGTTAATGCGATCCTATGTAACGAAACCAACGGAACGTCGCGTGGCCTATGTAGTTCTGTCGGATGAACTATGCAGAAGTGAATTCAAAGCAGGTCTTCGATTATCTGTCTTCGACCAATGCTGAATTTTTTACATGTGGTTACTATGGTTATTGTGTGGCTGAATGCACATTTTTATGCAACTAAAATTGGAATATTTTTCGTTTACGTTTTATGTTCTTCTACTTCTTTTAACTTATTTCTGTTTCATACATTGTAGCAAGTTTAATTTAAAAACGTTTTTATCGTCCTGATGAATTTTAAAATTAAGAATTAACATAGCTGAGAATGTAGGAATTACTGTTTCGTAGATTACAGTAGATTTAATTTACACATGTTTTTATCTACTTGATGAATTTTAAAATAATGAGTTGGTACATTGAAAAAAGTAAAAATTCGCGAAATACTTATTGATTTCGACGTTTTTTCACATGAGAATACAAAATAATAAATCGTATTTTTATTTTTTTTACAAATAAGATTTTATTTATATCACTTGTATAAATACTTACTGAAAAGGCTTGAAAACTTTGTTCCGAAGAAAACCTGAAAATTTTACTCTCTAGGTATGTAAATGGAATAAAAATTGGGGCATATCAGATCCCACCTTACCAGTTAGGTAACAAAACTTACAGCTCCCAGTTACTGAGTTAAATAAAACTGAGCAATGAAATTATTTAATTGTTTGCAGTGAGGGACGCTTCTTCATTTAAACTCCAAATTTTAAACAATTTTATTGCAGTTTCATAGAGCATAAAAATCATGGAATTCTCATTCCAATCATTTTTTTATATCTACTATAGGTTTCAAAATTGTATACAGGAAAATAGGAAAGCAATTTTCACCCTGAAGAATTAAAAAGCAACAGAAAAAACAATTGCCAGATTCTTCTATTAATAATTAAAGTTTCTACAAGCCTGCAAAGTTTCAAAAGTATCAGAATTTTCGGGTTACCGAACTTCCCTTGTAAGACTAAAATATCAGCCGTTTAAACTTTAAACTCGTTGGGACTAAAATATCAGTCGTTTAACAAAAGGTTTGTGAAAACCTGACGCGCGATTAAATCGCACGAATCACAGTGCGCTGCTCGTTGATGTCTATAATAGCGCGTGTATCTGGATTGCCACGAAATGGGTATCGTTGGTATCAATTTGTCGTGGGCCAAACGAAGCCAATCATCGCTGGACAACAGATCGCCGAGTTTCCGCAATCGCGTTCATATGCATCGGCCGCGAAGCATTTGTCCGGTGCGTGGGTGCGTGCAATGAGAATTACGCGCGCGGTTGCGCGCGGCATTAACATATAGATGCGATTCGTGACGCGAAATGCATACTCCCCGCGATGTATGCGCGACGGGCCGCATGCGCGATACACACACGAGATGCTCTTATTCCCCGCAAGAATGGGGATGGCGGGAAGCAGCGAGAAGTATCCTCCAGCTACTAGTTTGCAACGCTTATGAACAATGTGCGCGCTGATGCTAAAAAAGGGGATGCCCGCGGCTATCGATGCTTTCTGCCCCCTTGCGCGGTACTGAGCGTAATAACATGTTAGTACACGTCGTATCGAGGCAGCTGGCCGGTGAGTTACGTTTACGACCCGTGAATTCGCGAAAAACTTGGGGTGAAATTGTGAAATCGATGCCGAAACCGGGGGAGGGTACACTAACGTTTGTCACTTTTTCGTAGGTTACATCGGCGAAGGTGAATTTCGTGGGGTACAACCAATTTCGACAAGTTTGCGTTACGGTTACAATTAGGAAATAATAATATGAGAAATTTAATGGACAGGTGGCGGGAATGTTTATAATTCAATTATAATTAAAAAATAAGTTATATTTCTTGTATTATACAGGGATCTAGAATATCTAGTAAATTATTGAAGTTAATACATTCATTATAGGATGAGTAAATTATTTTTAATTAGCAGGACGTCAATTTGAAGAGGGTCGAAGTTAAGTGGAACCGTTAGGAGACAGGGATTTTTAACAAAATTGTCAGACCATGTTCATGTTAAGTTTTCACCACAATAATGACAGTAAGATTATTTGCAAAGTAATATCAAAATGCCAAAAAAGAAAGAAATTTTATAACAAGCTCGAGATTTGACCGTTTCAAACTGACGTAAAAGATTATATTGGCGTAGAGTTAGTTAAAAAATATAGTGTATCAAAAAGAGTAATTAAAAAAATGTGTAAAAAGTGTTTACTATTATATATAATGGATTTAAAAATTTGATAGGTTTTGGACAGAAATGATGAAAGATGATCTGTGAAGTGTTTGAAAATATGAACGACAGCCAATGATACCATCCCCACAAATTATAGAAACCTTAGAAGTAAACGTGTCTGCGAAAATTAACACGTTCAAAGACTTAAATCTAAAGAATAGTTGGCAGGCAAAATTAATTCCTACTACATATTTCAAATTCATCGACAGTTGTCTTGACATTAGATAATTTGGACACTAGAATCACAATTTAAACTATAGCCCCTTGTAAAGTACTTCTGACACACCATACTAACGCGCGCTGTTAATTTAGGTTGCACACAAAAAATGCAGTATTGTCTGTACTTCTGCGCATTCCTCTTTACGAGCGTAATTATGAACCAGAAGAAGCTTATGAGCGATGACGTCGAGCACCATGAAATTTTACATCCGTAACGTGAAACCCGAGACTAGGAAATGCTTCAACTCTGAATTACAATTCAGTACACGACGTCGTTTGAAGATTGTCGCACTTGTAACACAATAAGTACAGATAACGTCGTAGCTATTCCTTATCTCACGTAGAAATGAATTATTGTATGCAATAATTTATGGGTGCAATTAATTATTCTTGTAAAGATGACTGAAAATTTTAATTCTTCATATTATGTAAGATTTGCTCGTTTCTTTTTTTGCACTTCTATGAATAATACACCAGTGGGAGTAATTTTTGTTTACATTGTGGAAACTTGCACTGGTACAGAAGTCACTGTTGGAAAGTGTGATACGTATGAAAACCCTTCCTAAAATAGTTATGGAAAACTGTAGTAGGTAATACATATTGTAACTGTTATGGGAAGAAACGATTCTCATAGAAGTCGGCTTTACGATTTTAATATCGGTTCCAATATCGATTCCACTGGAATTGAAACTGTTAAGCATGGTACTGTGCCGAACCGTTGTACAGAATGCTCTGGCAAGGTAGCACAAACTACTGCTGTCGTAGATTTCAGAAGGGTCCTCAAACGAAAAATGTAACAAGAAGTTGCAGATTTAATTCTTCACGTTCATTATACCTAATATGAGGAAATAAGTATTTTATTAAGCTCAAATTGTCATATCGAACCTACCTCAGTGCAAATTGAAATTATAAAAAATCAGAGAGAAGTTCATAGTAATTTCAGACAATATGCAACAATACTCATGTAATTTTTTTTCTTCCAATAAATGATAAAATGGGATGACTAGCCGGATCTTTTTTCTGAAACCACTGAAAAGTTTCTATTGCATTTAGCATCATAAGTAGTATTAATCAACGTATATTTTATCATTTACTAGAAAATTACCCCCGCTCTTCGCTGCGGGCCTAAGAGATATTAAGGACTCCTTGAAAACAAATTTCACCCCTTTTCACAACCCCCTTAGGGGTTAATTACAGCAAAATCATGAAATTGGTTTATAGGCATTTATGTGGGTAGCCTTCCGAAGTAAAAACCAAGTTGATATCAAATCGGGCCTAAGAGATATTAATTAATCCGCGAAAACACATTTTACCCCGATTCACCCCTTTGGGAATGGAATTTATTCCTTGCCAAGAAAAAAGAACAGGATCCTGAACTGGGCAAGAAGTCTCCCTCCTTTGGATATGTGACAGATTTATAAACAACTACAACCTCTAATTATGCAACATTTCATTTCGTATAATAGGGTTAAAATTATTGTTACATATAATGTCATTATTTAGTATTATTAGTAGTAGGGACTAGTAGTAATAAAGAAGAATAATCAGACATAGTGAGTTAGTGAGATTGTAGGTGTAATAATCGGTTTAAACGCGGCGAGGAAGTGTATTAGTACGAAAGAAGCAGAAATAAACGTGTTGTCTGGTTTACAAGGCGAGTTAATCTGCGGTTCGTTTACTGTACCGATGCGTGAACTTATTGCTTGTGCGTATGCGCTCGGATAAACGCCCACTAAGGGTCCTTCCATTTCAGGAAACATACCCCTGGTACTGTTTGCACACCACATCGATTCGTTCTCTTTCCCGTTTTCTTCCTTTTCCGCAATCATGGATGCATTTTAAAGCAGCTAGCTCAGTTTCCCCTCGTCGCACACCAAAGTGGTAACAAAAGAAAATGAAAATCAACGCAAGATGAATTCTCAATTCCATTTGGCATCGAAAGCGTTACGTGTTGACAGTTGTGAGTTAGTTTGACAATGAATAAGTCTCGTTTCATTCTTTAAAAATTCTTTAACCAACCATAATTCGTTTCTTCGTATTCTTTCCCTTACTTGCAGTCATTTCCCTCGATTTTTCACTAGCCTCAGCGTTAACTTGAAATTAATAAATTATACCCAACTGTGCAAATCGTAACACTATATTGGCAGATTAATGTATTACAAATTGAAAATTTAAAAAGCTAAATGTCTAAAAAATTGTTTGTCCATATTTCTGGAACACCCTCTATATTAATTAATTAGTGAGAATGTGTCGTGCAAGTACAGATAAGCAACGATGATGAACAGGCTCAACTAAATTTAATGAAAAATTAATGCATCTCTTATATCTTGTAGGTACTAATTACTTTTCACTTGTGTTTAGCATTATCGACAAAAAATGCAATCGAGCGAGTAAGTTTTTGATCTCTAGTCTGCGGATAATTATTGAAATGAAAATGTGAAATATGTATATTCCGTGATCTCTATACAGTGTGTTAAAATAACATTGCTAATGATACAGCGCTGACGAAACAATGAGTAACGTGGCAACAAATAACACGTTACTCTTTGTTGAAGGATCAAGGTAATTGAGAAAGATTGCTTGAATAGATAAAAGCTAGTAAAACAGGCTTGTTTAATTTTTCACGTCGAACTTTGTTCAAGCCGCTTAACGAAGTAGGTACCTACCCACAGCGTGTACATAATTAATGGACGATTAAATTCGCGTTTCATCAAGTACTTTGTCAGAACATTAAGGAAGTTGAGATGGAATGTAATTAAAAAATGTGGTTCGTGACCAACGGATAGTAATGTTGGAATTGCATATTAATTTCCACGATACATGGAAACTTATTTGCAAATGGATATTTTCCATTTGTTTAAATTCAATATATCTATCGTAAATGAATATTAGAAAATGCGAAAATTTAAGCTACTGAAATTTGAAACAGCTCCAGTATCTTTGCAATGCAGAGCATTTATTAATAAATACAATAATTGATTTATGATTTTAAAATTATTGTAGTAAAAAATATTTATTAATGAATGAATTATTAATAAACGTGCCAGGACGAGAGGCTAGTATTATTAATATTAACTTAGATGCATTTAAACAGCCACTTCCAAATTGTAGCAAACAATTGAAGAATACCAATACCTACTATTAAATAAATAAAATGGGAATATCTATAATTAACTTTCTAGTTTTCTATCTGTGTTTAAATGCATTACAAAATATGGTCGCTACTATCAAGTTTTAATTTTAACTTCAGTCTTAATTTCAATCTCACGGTAATGCACTTCTTATTGTTAATCATTGCATTATCTTTAAAGTTTGAATACAGCGTTCTTATTGCACTTCGCCATCTTTACTAACTAGATCCTATCTGTGTTTCATGTATTTTCTTCCCTCTTACTTCCAATTAGAGTAACTGAAGCGTTTCATAAAAACCATAAAAAATCCATTGAACGTCGTTTACATTTTACGAAAACGAGGCAGTACATTACATAAACATTTTGTGTAAAGATTTTTATACTAGGCTGTTTCCACGTGAAAGGAAGAAAGTTTCGAAGGAAATGACCTTTCGCTTCGTCGGTGCGACGTACTCACGATGAGCAATCGATCTGTTTTTCGTGGACTATTAAAGCTGAAGGCACGTTTCGCCAAAGGGGAGGCTTGATGAAATGAAAAACACATCATTACCTTTTTTACGATCTGGCTCATGTAATGCTCTGCTACTGGCTCTGCGTCGTTATTTTTCACGGAGCTAATGTACATTAAAACACCATTGTCGTAAAAAAATTTAGAAACACTATAATTTAATGCCATTTTAGAGCTTACGCTTTCAAAGAAACTTATCTGTTGCTACAAATGATTCTTCTTTCATGTTTGCTAGTGTGTCCGCTGTTCACGTGCATTAAATTGATTCGTAATATGAACACGTCCGTATCAAGATTCCTTCACGCTTGAAGATCAAGAAGTCTTCATTAATGCTGCAATCTAAACTCCATTAACGCAAAGAAGGCTTTTGGTGTTTTAACATTCAAAACTCCCCTCATCCGTTACGACATTCAAAGCAGTGGATTTCTGAACAGTAACAATGTAGATCAATTTGATAATTTCATAAACTATTAAGTAATTGCATTTCTGTGTCCTTCGTTCAATTTTTATTGAAATAGACATTTCAATGAAGATTTATTTGATTGATTCTAATTGAAGTCGACGTTTCGTGGAGAACGAATAATTTTTTATCGACGTGAAAAATTATTATTGAAGACAATTTGTAATCAGGTAAATCTTTTTTTGTACATTTTTATTCGATTATAATGAATAAGCTTTGCTTGCAAAGTGGAATTTTCAACGGCGTTCTTTTAACTATAAAAAGTATTTTTCATAAATTTGCAGTGCTGAATTTTCAAATTTAAGGGGGTAGTTCCATTGGATCGGACACAAAAATCAATTATTTTTTAACACATTTTCTCAAAGTTTTTAAGAACACATTTTTTCATATTAATATAAATTTGTATATGTGGAAAACTTCAAACTGCTACGGATTGTGGTTTTAAAAAAAAGTCCCAAAAATTATATTAGAGTCGGATCATCGAATGGGAAAACCCCTTTAAAAAGGAATATCTAACACTCATCGGGTTATAAAAAAATTGAAAGTACTTAATTCTCGCATCGTCAGTTATAGCAATAAATCTCATCAAAATTATTGGACACTCAAAGATCGAACAGAGTTGATTAATGCTTTGATTCAATTCTGATCAAATCTTCCTAAAAAATGCTGCCACCTGGTGTATGCCCTTGTCGGGAAAAATAGGGAATTTCCCCGCCTTCGTTTTTACGATTTACATCTTTCACTATCAAACTTTGCGAGCGTGCCTCGACAGTCTTTTGTCTCCGCATGTGCTCTCCTGCCTATTTTTGACCGTATGTTAAATAACAAATTAGGATAAACATTAAATTGTGTCGTGATGATTTCTCCAGTTTCCTCTGGCTCTCGCCACCGGCTTCCTCTATGCTAATAATTATCTTCATTATTACAGGCACAGGCTTACCGGTTGGGCCCTAAACCAAAGTTAATTACCAGCCGCCGAAGCTAATTTAAATCAAGACTAATTGACCTCCTCCCATCCCCACTATGATCCTGCTTCCATTACTCCACCAAGTCGCGCCTCAGCTTCTAGTATCACGAAACTTTCCCTAAACTTGTCTCGTTACATCCACGCGCCGTCACAAATCCGTCGGCATATTATAATAAGAACAATTAACGTCAAACCACCCCGAGTATTTTCCCAGCCAGCCAATTTCATCGTAAATTGCGATATGAGCTTGGATGAAAACAATCTTATTACATAAATCACGCAACATGAACAAATATAACAACGAAGGTACAGAAATGTCTGTATGGGAAGCCAAAAAATTGCTCCATGTTTCCCTTGTATTTAGCATCATGCAAAATAAAAAATTGAAAAGTTACTGAAAGTTACTTTTTTAGTCCCTTGACTGTGGAGAACTGTCGAAAGTGAAAATACAAAATATATATTCCATAATCTATGCATGGTGTGTTCAAATAATTGTAATAATGGTGCTTCTCTGATGAAACAACGAGGATAAAGTTCATTGAGAAGGATTGCTTGAATAGATACAAGAATTTACAACGAAGTTGGTCCTAATAACCGCGGACCTAATAACTAATCAGATTGTAGGCAGAATCGAAAACCTAATGTATTAATAACCAAAAACAAAAATTCAGTAAATGAGGCACATCTATTCAGTTTTTTTAATTACAACATTCACGGTTCATTAAGAAACCGTCCTCATCCTTAGAAGAAGAATGAAGGTAGTCGATACACCTCGCGAATTTTCATTTCCAACAAATACCTCCTAATTATTTTTTCATCGATACGCATTGAACATAGGGTAAACCAACCAGTAATTGACCGCGTACCAGTGAATGACCATTAGGAAAAGAAATGTCAATTATAAATTTAAAAATTACTATTTGTTTATAGATAGAGTGTAGATGCACTTTTAATATTCCATATTTTTAGTTTTCCGTATTAAACAAACATTAATAAGTAGAATTCTTAATAAAAGTATGCGGTCATTTACTGGGCTTCTCATTCAACAATTCGGTCATTTACTGGTTTGTTTACCCTACTGTCTTTTTTTTTACGTACTTGAAGAAACTTAACGCGCCAAAGTTTCGTCGAATTTGTCACGGTAGGTCGTCGAGGGGGCCAAGTGACAGGTGGATGGCCACGTAAATTTCCGTTAAACGATAGACTATGATCGTAATCCGTTAATTTCGTCGCAAAAGTGCTTTACATTAAGAGCACCGTTTATCCTCGTAGGGTGGGGTCGCGTCTGAAAAGGCAGTCGCACGAAAAACCGTAGATTCTCCACGCTGTCACGGCTGGCAAGCACCCACGCGTCCATTAAAGTCCCACTCGGCCGCTGTAAGATACTTAGGGTGCCTCGTAAGGCATGCACCGCACCACCGAGGGCCTTTTATAATTAAGACGTTACTTTACGGCCGTGAGTACATCTCGTGTGCATCCTCTATGCAGGCGCTAAAAGAGGCTGAAATACCTAGGAAAAACGTGGAATGGGTCCACGTTAAAAGGGATAAAGTCACGTTACTGGGAGAACATCCACGGGATCTCTGTGTACGTTTAATAAAAAGCTAGTGTTATCCAGTCCCCTTGTTTGGATACCTATCTGATTTCCTCATATTTCCCTCAACTTTCGTAATACATATTCTTAACACTATTCCTACCTCGAACTGGTCAAAAAGACCGTTTTTAAAATGTCGATTAGAATTTCCTATATTGGGAAACCAAGAATTTCGATACGCCAACTAGTGGCAGAAAATTAAACTACTGTCAGTAGGCCAAAATCCGTCGAAGTCCATACGATTATCAGTGTTTATATAGACACTTTGTGAAAAACGAGTGTTTTTAAATTTTTTTGAACACTAAATTTTTACTTCTTCGATTAATAAATACTTATTCGGAATGTTTGGTGGGATCCGAGCCTACTTGCAATAGTTTTCCAACTTACCACCGCAGCGCTGAAATCGAAGCCACGCCTCCACTTGGTTTCCCAATACAACGTAATTGAATCGCCTTTAAACTTCACGACTTTGCCTCAAATATACGTATAATACATTTTTGAATATTCACTTCTTGTTTTATTGTTTATTTTCTGAGAAAAATTTGTAGTCTGTCTTACCTAACGCGACTGGTCAAATGACGTGAAATGTGTCGGTAGGAATAGTGTTAAAGTTCACCCGCTGACTTTAATATATTTTACAAAACATTTCACGGGCACAGGCCCGTTGATGGGTAAATATGTAGAGATTAAGTCAGATTTGTAAGTTTATCTTTGAGGTCTCCGAAAATCAAGAAAGACAAATTGTTGGAGTTGAGCTTATCTGTAATCGCGAAAGTGAAAGTAGTCAGTGAGGTGTATTAAGTTGAAATCATATAAGATCCAACAGTACGATTACAGACTTTTTGTTCCTTCTTATGTAGAATTTCCGATTTCTATATCAAATTCTTTTCAGAATAATGAATTTTTGAAAAGGCTGTCTTGCTATCATTTCTCCCTTAAGGGGGGATTTTCGTGTAACAGCTCCAAATGTAACTGATATTTAATTTTTTTTTAAAAAGACTATTGTTAATATTGGATTAAACTCTTTTGGGATATAAGGAGGCATCAGCTTTAAACTTGCAGCAAATATTTTTTCATGTCGATCCTTCTTATTATTTATTTATTATCGTGAAATCTCGTCAACCTCTTCGACCACAGAGCCCTTTCCCCTTCCCTTAACAATAAAAACTTGCAGAATGACTGTTTTCGTTCTGTAAAATTGTTTACAAGATAGAAACTAGAAACGTAGTTCCAACCATAGCGACACTCATAATAAAAAAAATAAACCAAATTTCTGTTGCGTTTGATGCTCCATAAAACTGCAATGAAATTCTTTACAACTTGTAATTTGTTATATTTAGCTAACATTCCAAAGAATATTAAAAAATCATATAATTACCAAGTTGAACGGTTTTAAATTTCAAGAACAGTATATTTTACACTTGTTAATTTACTCGAAACAATAATAGAACTCACGACTCTCACCACGGCTCGTTGCGGTTGCAGTGAAGAATCTTTCACAAAGGCATTCGCAAAATTCGTTCATCTGACAAACTGACGGGCCCACCGGCACGGACAGCTGACTTTCGGCTTTTAACATTGGATTTCGGTGGTTTCGCACGACGATTGCGATACACCAGTGGAGCCGTCGCGTTGCTGCGAAGAGAGGAAGGGAAACCAGTTTCGAGTCGCATCTATTCGATCGATCAGATCGCTCGATCGGAAAGCGAACCTTACGGTTTGGATACCTCCGATGGCAAAGCTATTGGCCATTCGGTTGATGCGGACTGGCATGGGTTAATCGACACAAAGGACGTCTCGTTAGCCGGGAATTAAACGGATTATGGTCTGAGGTCTCTGCCATCACGATCGATTCATGCCAGCTAGCCGACATCTCTCTGGCTCGCTTTCCACCCGTATTTCCTATTTCGTAATTCGGTTAATTGGCCCCGATGGCATGCTTGACGAACTGCCTACGGGATTTTTTTTCCACCGGCCGCAGGATCACGATTAAGTAACTGTTTGCTTTCGCCTTCCCTCCTTCCCGGAGCGGACATGCACGCGATAACAATACGTAAAGCGAAACAGCAAATTGAATCATCGGCTTCTGTATCGATTCGTGAGAATGGAGGAACGGTAATGAACGTTCGTTAGGCGGAAGCGTGATATTCCCTTGATGGGATTTAACAGCGCAAGTCGTACAAGTACGAGTGCTTGCTGGTAGAAAGTAGGGCTGTGATTGTTTCTTCAATTTCTTTCCACTCGAGTATCCCAGCAGCCCGGGTATTCGAATGTGCAGCGAATGAAATTCGAAGAATCTGTTTTATAGAATCTATTGACGCTTCTTTTAATTAAATATGAGGCACTGAATGCGGTTTATAACGATGGAATGACTACTCGATAAAACTGGCCTATTACTTTATCTGACCAATGTTGCATGAATAAAATACATACTATTTCTGCAAGACTACCAAAATTGTTTATTAAATTGCCACTACAAAATGGGTAGGGGAGACCGGGGCTACAAGTTCCGAGGGGTAAGTTGTTCCGACAGTTCTATCTTCAAAATGAAAGGAGCGTTGTACTTTAAATTATTTTTTCCGTGTAAGTTGATTACGCCACTCTGTGGAAAAAATAATTTAAAGTACAACGCGCTTTTTGATTTTGAAGATAGAACGATCGGAACAACTTACCCGCGGAACTTTTAGCCCCGGTCTCCCCTACTATACTTTTCTTCACCGTCACCTCAAAGTTGCCCCATCCTGGAAAAAAGTCTACGAACGCCCTTGATTCGAATACAATCTTCGAATTGGAATTACATTTAAATGTTTGAATACTTGAATCATCAAATGTGACGTGAGTCGTCAAATGTTCCGATATTACATTTGATTCTTACATTAGTTGCACAAATATGTACATGGGTACGAATTTTTTGTATTCAAGCCAGCATAAATTTTTGCTACAGCCTTTCGAATATTGAATAGCGTTTCTGTAATATTGAGAATCGTTTCAGACGAAACTTTCGCAGTTTTAAACCTAGTTTTAAAGTAGTGCACGAGTACTGCACTATCCGAGGAATATTTGTAGCATTCGAGTATGAATTATTCGAATACTTTCAATGCCAGTGGAAAGTCGAAGACCATAAAAAAATATGTTATAGCTTTGCTCTAAAAGTGTTAAAGTACACGTCAACTGTCGTGCTCTCCGAAGTATTTGAGTTTTTTTTAAATTTCAGGGGGCAGCCTCACCGATAGACGACCCCTCGGCCACCCCTCCCCCCCAGTACGGGAGCGGAATTTTTATTATTTTTTATTGGATAACACGCGCTCGGGGGTCCAACGTGGCATCGATTGAATTTCAAACGAAATTCAAATTACGTTTAATTTCGTTAGCCAACGAACGAGCAAAAGCGAAGTGGAGCGGAGCGTGTGTGCACTGGTTGCGTGCAGTTTGGATTCGTAGTTCGGGGGATTCGGTGCGTTGTACGGTTTCTATTATCGACCTGCAGCCCCGGTTCATTAAAACGGTATAAAACTTGCAAATAATGCTGCCTGCGTTTCTTTTATTTTCATTTTATTCTGCCTCCCTTCGTCGTGTGATTGCCGTTCATTATTTGAACATATGTGCCCTTTCACAAATCGCTCGGACCATCCTAACTATCAGTTCACAGGTGTTACTTGTTATTAACCTGTTGACTGGAGAAGACGAGTTAACTCGTCACCTGCGAACACTACGTTGAGGACGTATTGATTTGTCGCCATAGTTTAGTTAGAAGTTCCATTTGTCCTAAAAGGATTGAATAATATATTGGGTTACTGCAGATAAAATCAATTAATAATCAGGTTAATGTAATCAGGATTAACTATGCAATTTCTAATAGATAGATTCTTGTTTCTGGTCGAGGAAAAACCCAGTTAACATGTTAATATTACTTTTTAAAAAGGACAAGAATTTTAGAGCAACACAAAATCCGAAATGCACTTTAGACGTCCTATGGAGCAAAATGCAAAATTGAAATGTAATATTTTCGTTTATAATCCTATGTCATAAGGCAATTTACTCAAACTGACATTTTTAGCTTTATATTTCAGTGTTAAAACCCAGACTTAATCGACTAATACCATTTTTAACTTCGAAATCGGAAATCAGAAAATTCGAGATTTGGCGGTTTTGAAAAACGAAATCGAGAGTAAAATCCCATCGGGCCCGAGGGACTGCGCGTAGGCACCTGACGAAAACCCGAGAGATGTGAGCGATACTCTAGCAGGATTGAGTGGCAAGTGAGCCTCATGACAATGGTTAAAATTGTTTCCAACAATTGGCTTTGTTTTAGTACCATGTACTCTTATGTCGAGCTGTACTCCGACTGCGTCATATTGCAAACAGGCCATTGATCCTATGTTCGCTGTAAAGCAAATTCACCCGGATCGCGACACGTAATTTGATTGCAACTCGTTGAAGTGATTGCACAAACGGATTTCGTTGTGCTGAGTTTTATTAACTGACGTTACAAATGAAAAATGAATAATATCGAAATTTCTAATATTGCGGACTTTTAGGAAAAATTATTTATTTACGAAGATACGTTATAATGCATATTATACCGAGTGTTGTTTACAATAATGGGGTAAATAGCTATCGCTTTGTTAAAAATTTTCCCACACAAATTTGAAGAATTGTAGGAGAAGTGTATAGATCAATTAATTCAATTAATTAGTTAACTGAAATTAAATTATTTTAATATTGAACAGAGAATATATAAGCATGGAAATTTTTGCAATAATTAGTTACATTTCAGGTGTACAAGCAACAAAACTTCTTTAAATATTCCGTCGCAGTTGACTTTGACCATCTCTTTTTTCAAACTTTTCTGTTGGAGAGAATGATTTCATACGTCGCCCATCGTGATTCTGAATTTAGTTCAAGAACAACGTCTCCAGCGTGCTAGTAACTTGGCGAACCGAAGGAAACAAAACCACGTGTCCACATGGTGTAGCGTCAAATATAAGAAGCTCAAACGCGAAGCCGCGATGTAACGTATAATTTATGAAAAGACGTGGGCAGATGTACGCGTAACATTCATATTACAGGGTCACTGTTTTCTTTGGCGACTAAAAAACTGCCACAGGTTCGTGGAAATTTACGAAATTCGTTCTTCACCACGCAGCTCACGCCAAAGAAAACACTGTCGCGACACGGGAGATTAGTTTGCGCCCGACATTACGACCTTACGCTCGGCCAATTTAAGAATGAGCCGCGATAAAGCAAATATGTACATTTTGTCTATACCTAATGACGAACAGATGGGAAAATGTGCCCATAATCTTGAAAGATTAGGCATGGACCAGTGAGAATAAAACAGTGCAAGAGAAATGAACTGGTACCGAGTTAAGGGGCTGTTCCGGTCTACACCCCATAAAAATAGGTGATCTTTAGGAATTAATTAAAAGAAAACTGCTACATATAATTTAATGGGACTTGTTGCGTTGTATGAGGGAGGTCTTAAACTATGGAAATAAATTTTTTGTTTTATAATTAATCATTCAAGACGGCACTGGAGAGTTGTTAAATTCGAGTCGACAAAAAATTCATCCAAATTCCAAATCAGTGGAACCTGTGGCACCTAAACCATTCGTCTGAAATAAAAAACAATGACAGATTATTAAAGGGCATGAAACTCGCTCGCGGACTGACTAGAAAAAATTACAAACAATGGCATTTTTGAGAAAATAACGACGCTTGAATTTTGAAATCACTTTTTCCTTATATTTTTCGTCCTTTCAACGCCTTTAAAAATTACAAATTTCATTTTTTTTTAATTTTACTGGTTTCTCCACGAGCCAGAAGTATATTCTTCAAAATAATTATTCAAATGCTTCTAATTTCGAGTATTTTACGAATTTCAAAAAATTAGATATGATTCTTTATAATGGATCTATCATATTTCTGTCACCGTTCCAGTTTACACTTTCTTCTGACCACTACTGTACCATGCATTACTCAAAACCTTAGAAAAGCCTGCAGTGAAAGAGAAAAGATAATTGAAACTACACTACCACTTTTAAGCGATGTAACACGTAATCAGCTAATTTAGAGATTTGCATCTTGGGGAGTGTAGAGCCATTCAACAGACTGGAAAAATGCATGAAAATTAAACGATAATTTATATTACTTTTTGTAATTGACTAAGTCTCAAGTTCCACCAACTGGCGCACCGTCCAGTGAAATATTATATCGCACGCACCCTTCATGAAGGTTATTAGTTACGCCCAGGTTAAGAACCACTGGACTGAAACGTATCCCACAGAAAATTAATTGCACGACTTCGAGACGAGGACGCGTTATGCGCTGACCACGCCGTTTGAGATAATAGATGGATACCGTTGGCTACATAATAAATGGATAGATGCACCCACAGCTGTCACCGATAATGGACTATATTAAGTGTCAGAGAAGAAGGGCGGACAAAGGCAGCTTCCATTTACGATGGAACTTTTGTTATTTGAAAATTCTGACTTTTCGTTTTCTGTATTAATTGAGCTGAATCTGTAATTTGTTTTATATTATGTGGAATATTATTTGCTTCGCCTGGAGTTTTGTGTTTTAAACCAATTTAGAGTTATCAATTGTTACCCATTCAAAATTGGTTAGTTAATATTGAATGTCAGTGGGTGCTTTTTATTTATTAGGTATATCTTACTTTTTGTATGGGAATGTAAGAAAAAAGTGGATTTTCAAAATATGCAGTAATCACTGATATCAGTAGCTTATATGCATAACATTATTGCAGTGAGTTGAATAGAAATAAAAAAAGCAATGTGGTCTGTATTATTGATTCGTTTTTCTGACTCACATCCCTGCAATTTTCAGTAGCAAAATTCTACTCGATTAATGCAAAGAATAAAATAAATTTATGCACGTGTTCCAAAATATTTAAACATTTAACCTTCCACGTGGGAAGACAGTAAGTGTCATACATGATATGATTAATAACTGACAGCATTTAACCTTTTGGTGACGACCTCTTTCGCACAATCCTGATCTGGGTTGTAGACTCTCGTTTTTCAACATAAACGATGATCGAGATAGATAACTATTTTCAAGTACCTATATTATGAACGTACAATTACTAGAGAATTATTCAATTATTTACACACGCCCATTATTAGTTTGCTAATTGAAATTTATTGGAAAACATGACCCTCGTTCGTCCATGAGAACAGAGCAGTGAGCCGCGAGCCTTCGGCATCGAGGGGTTAAACATCGTGCAATGTGTGTCAGTCAAGTAGAAAATCAGAATGATCCCATACAATGCTCCCCAGCGTTTTAATTTATTAAATGAGAAGAGATCGAGCCAATAAAAACGTTTACTTCTATTTGTAGACATAAAGGAGAGACTATTGCTAAACACTGGCATAACAGATGCGTAATGAAAATGGTTTCGACTTGTAACGGTCATGTAATCTATAGCACAATTACATCTTTTAATCGAATTTTGTCAAGCCAGGAAATAATTAAGGCTTTGAATACTTGTGCAGAATTTTTAAATTGAAGAATTTGTAGGTTGCAAATGGTATTAATGATTTTTAAAAGTGGATCAGTTTGCCTGATCATTTCCATTGATTATTGCTACTGTATTATGACTGAAGATAAGTTCTTTTAGAAATGTTTAAAAATATCTCTGATAAGGATTTATTATCTATTTGGAAATATTTATACATTTCCAAGCCTTTGTATAATTATTATAAATACAATAGCCTAGGGAAATGATAAAGTATTATGTTATACGCTAAAGATTCTTGAATTTTGCATCTCTTATATCTCAAAATTCCACAAGGGTAAATTGAAAATTCTTATGTTTTTAATTTCTTTATATGTCCTATAAAGTAAAGAACATGTTGAATAGTACAAGGAATTTATCGTGTACAATATTAGTGTGTGCAATTTAACTTATTAACTCTGAAAATAATGTTTTTAATTTCACATTCTGTTTGTTATAGATCAATGCGGGAAATGTCGTGCCAGCACAAAACGATTAAACCTGAACAAATACTGCAAAAGAGATTACGGTAAGTACGAAATACTAACTTTCGCCCCATTATTTTCATAAACTTTTTCATGAAAGGTACTAGATATAATAGTCCAGCATCAATAAATCAGTTGTGCGATAAAAAAGTATGCCTTCTTAAATAAACAAACACTATTTATATCTGCATATACATTTCTTTTCAACGGAGATCTGAAATTTTCCGTATGATGGTATTTCATATAAAATAGCTGCTGTGGAAGTGCATAACGCAGAGAATCTTCCATATCTCGATACTTAAGAGTTACTATTGCAACACACATTTATTAATACCTACTTTTTTACTCATTTAAATGTGAATTATGAATCCTAAAACTTTGTAACCTAGTTTTTCGAAACACCCTCTGTACCACCCTTCTTTTTAATCCAAGATTCACAAAATTGCTTTCGCCGTCGTAGTTGCACCAACTGCGATCGATTTGCTACTACAGATACTTGCTTCGCGATTTGTTCAGCGTGTGACCGCTAATGGTATTACTACTTTCTTGTAGGGCTGGGACTATTCGAATAATTTAATATTCGAATATTTTACAAGTATTCGAATAATACGAATAAACTTCGAATATTTCAGTATTCGAATGCTATTATTCGAATACTATTCGAATACTGATGTATTCGAATAGTATGGTGTGAAGTGGGTCAAAATTAGCGTACAAGATTTCACCCTGACAAATGAACCTAAAGAACTTGATTTATAATTCACACCATACTATTCGAATATATCAGTATTCGAATACTTTAATATTCGAATAGTATTCGAATACTTTAATATTCGAATAGTATTCGAATACTTTAATATTCGAATAGTATTCGAATACTTGGTTATTCGAATTATATTCGCCAAATAATTGAGCAACTGAAGTATTCGAATATTCGAATACCGAAAAATTCGACAAATAGTCCCAGCCCTACTTTCTTGACCTGCGATCACAAGTGAAATGGCTACAAGTGGCACTACTGCGTACGGTGTGGCATGACTAGTTCTTCCACGTGGAAGCGACCGCAAGTGAAACGATTCCTTTCACGTCTTCATATCGAATTAAAAGACAATCATTCCAAATCTGCTTTTCGACCAGGGGTTCCCATTTAGTTAGAAATTATGAATTTCAGTAAAAACTCATTCCTAAGGTATAAATCCTCCTTACTATTTAATAAATTAAAAACCTCTTCGTTTTTCTTTAGCTATTCTGGGTAGAATAACAGACAGGCACAAAAAGAACGACGGATCTCCAGCTGGGACAAGCGTATCCAGCACGGTTTGGACACGTTTCACCTTAAACGTTGATTTCATTTACAAGAAAGCATCGAACTCGAGGATTCGACGGGGTGACGTGTTCCTTTACGTGCACTCGGCCGACTTAGCCTGCAGGTGCCCGAAAATCAAACCGAATAAGTAAGCTGCATATTACATGAATTATTTATTGCGTAGAGTGCACTTTCTGTTTGGATGCAATACTGATCCAGTCTCGCAGAAGCTTTCATTTCAAAAAGTGTACGTTTTTAGCTTCAAGTTTCAGTGAGGATCATACCATGAAATATCCAGTGTAATGATGTAGAAAAGAAAATACAAGTTTATACAAGTATGACATTGTAAGAGTGGTGCAAATTGTAATTAATGTCGAAAAGTTATTAGTCTCCATCCTTGAAATCGAGTTATATAAATTATTTTATCGGACTCCCTTTATTTGGACAAATAAAATCCTCTTACAATGTTAATACGCGTCGAGAAATCTTGTTTACGTCAACAATTTCTTTTATACCAGACCCCACAATAAAAAACAACTTGCAATCTTGTGGGACTTTTGCAAATGTTTTAAAGAATTCAAAAACGTGGAGATTTGAGGCAGGTTGAGACTGTTTTGGGTCTGAAATAGATTTGAAATTTTCGAAACTCTTGTAAATATTCAGACTTAACTGGACAACCCTGTTTTCTTAGTATCCTTATAATAGTGAATACAAAATACAATATCAAGACAAAAGAGAAACAAAACACTGACATTAAAAACTTAAAAATTTCCATTTTCAAAAAATTTGAAACCTCCCAAGACTTTCTTAAAACAAGATTGTACAAGTAATAAGAGTACCAAACACTTGAGCAACTCGAGTTCTGTTCTTTAGCTCAAGATTTCTTGATTGCCTTGATTACCATTATCTACTGCTTGGAAGATTCAAAATCACGGTACAACGATGGTGGGGAAAAAATCTAACGAGTTTGTTGCATCTTGCAGGTCGTACTTGATTCTTGGCCAGGAAAGCGATGGCGGAGGTCAAGGTGGATTGACAGTGACACAGAGGTCGATCGTCATCGAGTGGCGCGACGAGTGGCATCGCCGAATGCGACGCTTCCAGCGGAGGGCGAGATCGTGCCATTGAACTAATTCGCGTCACACCAAGGATAATAGACGGAGAAAGAGGGGAAGGTAGAGAGTGAGGAAAGGGGGAAGGAGGGAGAAGAAGGTGTTGGACAGGAGAGAGAGAGAGAGAGAGAGAGAGAGAGAGAGAGAGAGAAACAGAAGTTAAACCTTTACTCGTAATTCGTAGAAAGAGGTGCACGTTCATTTTTAAACTGCCAATAGCTGTATGTATGTATGTATGTATGTATGTACCTCTCACATACCTAATTTTCGCACGAAATACTCGACGACGTCCTAAGATTAACGATAAGTATCGAAACGCATGCGAAGTGAAATGCAAGTGAGAACTCGAAGGCATATAAATCGAACGCGGACTGAATTAATGGTGTGCATAGCGACTTACTTTACCTGTGTAAACGAAAGCATCTATATATTGAACAACAACTTCGTTTTTCTTATCTTACTGCTGTAAGTTTTTATTACTATTTTAAGTTTATTAATATCATAGACATTTTAGATCATTTCGTGGCACGCTGTGTGATATTTATTTAAAAAATATCTTACGTACGAATGTGTAGATAAATGCTAATGAAACATTGGCTTAATGGTAGGGAGTAAGAAGGAACGTGAGAAGCCGTGCCTCCAACATGTTTCATGTAGAATTTGATAGTATCAACTAATAAAAAAATAATTTTTCATTGATAGGAAAATAGAAAAATAATTTTTCATTGATAGAAAAATAGAAAAATAATTTTTCATTGATAGAAAAATAGAAAAAGAATTTTTCATTGATAGAAAAATAGAAAAATAATTTTTCATTGATAGAAAAATTATTTTTCTATTGAAATGTTACGTTTCTGTTTTCGCAACACGATACTACAAAGAGACATATTTTCAACGGACTCAGTAAAAATCACTTATTTAATTTCGTGTTGAAATAATCCAAGATTCAAAATCTGCGTGGCTGTCCCGCAAAAGAATCGCGATCCTTTGTTAACTAAATAGGCAACATCAGAAAATATAGCATTCCAGTGGAAAATAGCAAAGTGATTTTCCGGTGGCTTTGTGAAACTAAAAAAAAATTTCTTAGATACTATCAGATTCTATGTAAAAAAATTTGGAAACAAACCTCGCGTTTCGTCCTACCTCTTACTGTTCAGCAATTATTTCATACGACACTTAACTAGAGACACATTGTATATTTATTATTTGAATAAAAAATTAGTCTAACACGCCACATTGAATTTTCAATGACTTTTTAACGATTCATGTAATTAAATGTGTAAAATAAGTGAACGAATCTTACTGTACAATATTTATACAATTAACAGTGTCTACCATATTATGCTTCACGTTAGTATACAAGTGTATACTTTTATCTAAATTTTATATATGGCATACGTGTATTGGAAAATTACAGAGGAATCGTATTTATCGACTAATAGATTTCCCACGTGCATTTCATCAAAACCAAAAAAAAGAACAAAAAATGCAATATCTTGTACTAAATTAGACTTAGTATTTACATTGATATACAAATTTATAATTTATATACTTCTCTCAATCAAACTATAATCTGAATCAAAAGAAATCGCGATCCCGTTCAATCGTGTAAAGAGAGAATAATGTACGTTTTATAAAAGTGTAACTCGAAAATTGATTTTTATACACGACCAAGCTATGTTCCGAACCGAACAGAAACGTTCGGGTTAACTTCTAAAAATTTAACATTTTTAGTCTCCATTTGCTCAAAATATAAGAAACAAATTGATAAGAATTTATTCCACTAAATGTGCTAGTAAGCATCGAATGTGCAGTATTCGATAGTGAATTAGAATTAGTTATATTGCATATCAGTTGTAACTTGTAACGACCGTTTCGTACAAATATGTGATTTTTTATAGTTTATTACAGTTTGTATGTTGCAAAATTGAGGAATATGCAATACTTACGCCTTAAAACTGAAGGCGTAATATCGCAATATGTATAATGGATTCGTTGGCAAAATCATAGTCTTCTTATACTATTTTTTTTAATCGAAACTGAAGCTTTAACTGAAGAAGTATTCGTAAATATAAACTAAAGGAAAACTAGAAGAAGTAAACCCTGTTTTTACCCACATGAAAATCATGGTATGAGAAATAAAATTACAAATATTATTGCACTCAAGAGACTGCCAACACCCGCAATAAAAACTTGTTTGCCCGATTCTCAAAATGTTGCAAAAAACTTTTCCATGGTTAGGCGATTAATTACCATATTCCTAATTTAATCACAAGTTGCATACGATTGAATAATAATGCACACAGAATTTATCCAAATAATAGCACAAATTAATATGCATGATGTTGGTATTATTGATTGAATGTAATAATTACAAGGTAAATTTTGTATAAATAACTCCCTGTTATTCCAGTATAAATGAATGCGTTTTCGCACAGAATATTTCAGTAATTTCTAAGCTAGCGAATCGGCCAAACGAACTTTTATTATAAAATCTTTACTAGTTTTTAACTCACAATATGTTACAAAGCGAATGGAGGAATACGATAGTATATATTAATTTTTTAGTATTCATAATACCACAAACACAGATTTTTCTACGAATATACTAATTCTGTTACATCGTCGATCGAATCAAAGGTTTTTAGGTCCGCAAATTATTCCTGAATATTTTTAATATTCCATATCTCTCGTATCGCAACTGTACCATTCGTTAGAACAAGCTTTCACATAATGTTTGTAAATGGTACGGTATTTTCTCCGCCCTCAGACTTCCCATCTTTCTCACATATATGCACACACAAACGCAGACAAATAAACAAACACACATACACCCATACACACGCACACAAACCCTTCTTCTATTTATTTATTCTCCTCTCATTCGATTATCGCGAATCGATCACATTTATAAAGATATACGCATTGAATGTAGATTTTCTTGTACATTTTCTATATAAATTATTAAGATTTCTTTCTAGTTGGTATTATTATTAGTAGTATTATTATTGGTAGCGGTAGTATTAGCGATAGCAGTAGCGGTTATTCAAAGGAAAATAGAGGCTAAGCCCGAAATGTGACGAAATATCAATTATCGAAATCGTACGGTTACTACTTACTTACTGCAAGGAGGATTATCGTATTTGATATTGTCATTACGATAATTATCGTTTCCATTATCGACGTCGCGATTATTCTATGAAAGGCAAGAGAAAGGGAAACGGTATTGTATTTGCTTGACGCGCATCCCTCGAGTATTGTCGCGATATCCACCATAGAAGAAAGTTCTATGGGAACGAAAATCTCTGTTTCGCAATCGCACGCCACTTAATATAGAATAAATCGGTCTTCCGATACTTAGGGATTGTTTTTCTCACGTACCATCTGCGTATGCTTCGACAATAAAAATGCCCCGATCGTGGTAATTTTGCAAGCAAAGCCTACCCATCCCGAGACTCGCGTACAACATTATGGCGAATTAAATAAATAATCGACGATACTTGTACTTGAGGAGTAAGTTCCTAATTGTGACGGGCACTCGTGTCGCGTAGCTCCTCCCTTTTTTGTTCTGAATTCTATTCGAGCTACTTGCGTCGAGTGTGATTCGAAACGAGAAATTCAACAATTCATTCTGTCGCTAAATTATTATTCATAAATAATAAACGAAACCTGAAAGCTTTCTAACGTTCTCGAATCGTTCAATGTTTAGGACATAAATAATGGGCAAATGTTCGCAGTACATTGTAAGCTTGAAAAATTTGTATTTATATACAGGGTGTTTCGTAATAATATTAAACGATTTTTAATACGAGTGATTAATGATTGTTCAGTGGATTACTGTTTCGTGATGTGGTTTTTGTTTTATCATGTATTATTGTACATTTGCATTAAGTGATGTTAACCAGTGTATATTAAGTGATAGCAAGTACCGTTATCAAAATTTTTAAATACGTAGTAAAAGGACTATATTACTCTACTGTGTTTTCAAGTTTACTTTGTACGTCGTATTGTTTTCGAGATACCCCGTATACACCAGCTTCTACTAATTTTCAGCTACTAAGCATTCAACCAGAAAATAAAAATTTGTTAAAATCTGCTCCGAGATATCGACGTATTTCGTGTATCCAAATTGTGTTGTAAATGTAAAATATTTCGAATTACGTTGAACCCACGGCGCAGCAGTACAAATTTATCTGTCCTGTGAGAACCAAAATCTTCTGAGTGAAAAACGAAAATGAAACTCCTCATTTGCATAAGCAAATAAATCTGCTCTATTTCGTTGTTGGTAATTGTACAATATGTTTAAAGCAGAGTTCGCCGCATCATATACATAGAGAGAAAGTTTTAGTTCGTTATAAATGCCCCCTCCACTTCACGAAAGATCGATGAAATTCACATTTGATATTCTGGTTGGCAGTAAGAAGGATAGTAATTAAACACAATTACACGCACCGTAATCAACGATGTATCTATGTACTTACAATACTAAGGAGTATCGAACGCGGCAAGCGTTCATGTGATCGCGCTAGCGAATCTCATAATCGTACGTTAAAAAAAAGAAAAACCTGGCATAGACTGGTACGCCTTGAGTCTCGGTTTACGTGGCCCTTTTGTGACCCATCGACGCTGCCACGCTTAAACGTCTTCTAGAGTCGTCAGAAACTGTTGGTGATAAACCGACAGACAGGCATCATTAATAAAAACGACGGAAACACACGAATTCAAGTGGCTCCCTCTGTTCGTTCTTATCCGCCTGATTATTCTTTTAATCGAGTCCGAGACGGACACGTACGAGGAAATTAAACTTTCTCTACGGGTGGACATTACCCAATGCGCCGGGTCAGCGGTCACGTAAACAGGGATTAAGGTAACCTAACCTATGAAAACACAGTTCACTGTTCGACATCGACGGCGAGGGAATTTTTGTAAACAGAATCGTGCTTCATATTATCACTATCTCATTGTTCGCGAAATATCATCCCCACCCCCCTCTAAAAAAGGAAAAGAAATCGTTCATTGTCTCCGTCGCCTACGCTATAATTACGTGTATAAAATGTACCAACGTAAAATAGCTTTAGTATAAGTAAAGGATATATCAGCTATTCGCTAAATTAGTACATATATTCGAATGTTAGAAACGGAACACGTACAGAATACGATGGATTATAGAGGAGGATTGGTCGATCGATACGCGCGGCTTGTTATTCCGATGAAGTCGTTAATGTCGTGCGACGGCGGAATTTTATAGCGTCATGATGACGCGTGGTTCGATTCCCATGCATCATTTTGGAATCATTTCAGCTAGTACACATCTTCCAGCCTTTTTATAAAGGAGCTTAGGAATTAAAACGAAACGACGCCTTGATCTTCTGCAATCTGGATTCATCGTTTCAATTTTATCCACTCACGTATCGTTTTACGATAACAGATGTGTGTGTATCACTTTACTAATTTTATTCGTGTGAAAGCACGATATCGAAAGTTAATGATTTTCTCGAAGTTATTTAGTAGTCCGAGGTAACATTTAAGGAATTAAAGCTCCGCAGGGGTGTCCGCAAACTTTTTTCCAGGGCGGGGGGCAACTTTGGGCTTTTTTAACCCATTCTATGTAGTGCCAATTTAATTAAAAATTTAAAACCGAAATTTAAAAATACTCCCTTTTTTTAGTATAAAAGTTAATAAAGATCAGTTTTGAAAAATAAGCGATTTTTTTCAAAAGTCATGGGGGCAAGTGCCCCTTTTGCCCCCCCCCCCCCCCCCTTGCGGACGCCCATGATGCTCCCTGCATAATTTGTTACGCGATTGCAAAAGATCAACGGGCGAAAATTTATAATTGTTTTATATTACGTAAAGAATATGAAATAAATATAAAGATAAAGCGATCCTAGGTGCATTTTTCAGTCTCCTTTATGCGTATCGAGAATCGAAACTGTACTGTTTCCTTTGAAAATTTATTGCGCGACGACAACATTGTAGACGAAAGACTATGTACCATTACCAGGTCGTAAGATTTTACGAAATCCTTGACCAGTTGTATGTATATCGTAGTGTAAACACGATGTCACAGTAAGTGTGCTATTTATACCTCCACATTATTAATCGATTACTGTTGTACCACGATTACGATTTAGATTCGATTAAATTATTAAGTGTACCGTTGTGTATTGTGGTGTAATAAATGTGATTAGTTGTATGAATAATAAATACAATGCATAAAGATGACTTTACCTGCTACCGTCCATCTGACTCCTTCAATTATTATTGCCATTTTACTCTAAGCTTCGGTACACCAAGATGAATTGTTAAGATTGATATAAGTACGCACGTAACTATTTTTGCCAAGAAACATCTTTTTATATACTTACTCAGCTAAGTACACTCGTTTCGGCGTCGATTGGCGTGGTAAATGGTGGCAATATTAGGCAAAGTAGCGATCCTCTATTAGGTAAAGTGTGGCAAAGTTTCTATGACTGCGGGTGATCGCGGGGCAAAGGGAAGCAAAGTACATCAGTCGAACGATGGTAGCGCATCATGTAAAAAAACGTTCAAATCGCTTCAAGCATCTCCAATATATAGTATATATATATATAATGAGTGAGAAAAATACATTGGTTTATAGGTGTATCCTATACTCGTCTGTGGGTCTATCCTATACTTCGTCGATCCTCGTCTGTGGTAGAACACCCTTACCATTTCGTGTCGCACCCAACGTTACCGATTCAGAATGGAATACGATCGCAACACCACTAGTGGCTAGAATTGAAATTAAATATAGCAAGATTTCCAGTATTGATTCACTACCTCGTCTATGGACAAATATTTGAACTCCATTAGCCATCTACTGGTAAGCATCTATTGAATGTGTGTCACCAAATTATAACTAGATGTCGCCACATAGAAAATTTCTGTCCACAGTCTCTCTCTCTATCTCGATTATAACTACGGACTGACCAATGTAAAGAGAGGCACGCGTACACAAGTTGTGGTTAAGCGGAGTTAAGCGTTTCTGTTGAATTTGAAGGAATCAGTGCAAAGTACAAAGAATTATACAATCTACTGGAAGACGTGGATATAATATTTTTGAGGCTAACTGGTTAGTAATATCCCAGTGCGCAATGCCAAAATATTACTGTGATTACTGTGACACGTACCTAACCCACGACTCGCCGAGTGTACGCAAAACTCACTGTCAGGGTCGTAAACACAAGGACAATGTCAAATATTTCTATCAGAAATGGATGGAAGAGCAAGCACAACATCTGATCGATGCAACAACAGCAGCGTTTAAAGCAGGAAAAATTGCATCTAATCCGTTCGCGGCAAACAAGGGCGCAGCAATTCCACCGCCGTCGAATCTTGGGGCTCGACCTGGCGTACCACCACAGGGCCCACCAGGTATGATGCCCCACCCGCCAGGAATGCACCCTGGTGGTCCGATGGGCCCGGGAGGCCCAATGATGATGGGACCGCACGGACCAGTGCCGACGATGATGGGCATGAGACCACCGATGATGGGTCCTATGGGACCAATGGGCCCTATGATGGGTCCCATGGGACCAATGGGTCCTATGAGGCCTCCAATGAACGGACCACCACCACCTATGGGAGGGCCGCCGCCGATGAAGAAATAATGAATAAATGTGTATTAGTTTTGTCATTATTTTAATTGTATGGATACAAGCATCTCATCGATCATATGTATATTTAAGTCCGACATAGAGGTAATATGTACATATGGGTGTAAGTGTGAAAGTATAAATTTCATTTCTAAGTTCATGATGCTCTTTTGATATACCGAAGTACCCAAAGAATTTTAAAGTCTCAAGACTAGAGGAATTTCGAATGTGTCCGAATGTAACTTCAATATTCTTTTTGTACTCTATCCAATATTTTGACAATAAATGATGCCTGTTGTTAGTGGAAACGTGTTTCAATGGTATGATACGAAGAATTATATTTTAAACAATAAATATATAAAGAATAAAAAATCAGTATGCAAGTATATTGAAAAAGAATTTTATTTACAAAAAAAAAATAAACAAAGATAATTTGTGGGCTACCAAACTTTTCACTGCATTAGAAATATTTCCTCAAATTATTAAGTTCCATTTCACCAAAATATATAGTATAGATTTACCAACATAGATTCCAAATGTTAATGGTAATTAAAGATTAATACAACTTTGTATGTTGTACCGTGCTGCATACACTTGAGATATCATTTGATGCTCTAGTATACACGTACTCTAAGCAAACTTATATTTATTTTGGACTTACTATCTAGATATCGTTCCTATATTTAGGACTCAACCACGTTCCTTTAATTGTAACACGAACGTCATAGTTGCGTGTAGGACATAGCCGTAGTATACTGTGTACAACTGCATGTAAATTTGGTATTCGCAATAACATTTCGTCGGTTTCTTTTATAAGTTTTCATGCTAATTTTGCAGTACCATATTGGCGACAATAAATCATAGTAAGTCTCAAATAACAAAGGTATTAACAGACTTTCCCTCCAGTTAAAGGTATAACAGAACTAACATGACGCATTAGAGGAAACAGTTCAGTGTAAATAGTTGCAAAATGAAGCCACATATTGTTGGTGGTCTTTCTCTAATCTTATTAGTCTTTGCAGCATATCGATATGCTCTTGTTTAATATTTTTCTCAGTTAATCGTTTCTTCAATTCATCTACGACTTTATTCACGTACGGTAAATTGAATGCAGTAGCTTCATTTATAACTTTCGTAGCCTTACTCTCTAAGGATACATCAACATTTCCTACTTGATTCTCACTCGATTGTGCTTTATCTTCCGAAATCTTTTTTTTCTTTTCTTTTTTAGATTTTTTCTTCTTGGCACCACTGGTTGTATCATTTTCTTGCGAAGTAGATGATTTTACTGTGTCACTGCTATTATTTATTTCTTGCTGGTTCTCTCTGTTACCCTCGGGTCTTATTTCAGTGGAAGGCACGCTACTTAATTGAGCTTTCTGCAGATGTTGCGATGATGTAATATCACGTGAAGACGTTTTCACCGATATAGGAATTAAATTATGCGACAAAGTTTTTCTATCAGCCTTCTGTACTGGATTTTCCACCGGCACAGTAATTGGTATCTCTCGTTGGCCACGCGGTAACTGTATAACGTCTATTGGATGAACAGTATTAATGTTAGCGGAACTAGCCTGTGCATTGTAACAATCAAGAGGAATGTCCTTTGCAAACAAATTTTGACCATTTTCATTGTATTGACGAATATAACTCGAGGAGCCAGCAGTTGTAGAAGGTGTCGTAGCATGGATCTGTTCACCTTGTGTTTGCGCAGCTTCTGGCAACTGTTTAGTCCTACTGCTCGTGCCAGCAAATTTTTCTTTCCGCTGTTCTTGCTTACCGCTTCTCAAATTATACAGTTGTATATTCTTTACAAATTTTTCGAACAGATTAGACGGATTATTCTGTTTCTTAGATCCTTTATTTTCTTTCCCTTTGTTGTTCTCATTAATTTGCAATTGACTGTGGCTGTCAAAAAGACTTTGTAATTCTGCGTTTGTCAACGTACGAGGTAGAACCAATTTATTATAAAGAATAATAAGATAGACGTACAATCCATATTTAAGTTCGGGAGTAACGCCGTTTCTCTCTTTCTTTGCTGCTTTGTTTAACCTTCTAATAGCTTGTTCGAGTCTGGGTGCTAATGTACTCAATTTCGGTCGCAAGTGATACATTTTCACGAGTTTACCCTCAAGTTCGACTATTTTTCGTGAAACCGAAGATAGTGTATTAGCATCGTGAATATTAGCCATTGACCCCTTTAAAAACTGTATTTCTTTATGAACGTCCCTCGGATTTTCTCGCACAGGTTCCTGGAATTCCTGCCATTTTGTTGTTATGAACTGCAGCATATTTTTCATCCCACGCGGAAGATTTACATCTATACGTAGATGCTTATCTTCGTCCGAGAGTTGAAACCAATATAGAAATATTTCCATCAAGTAGTTGGACATGTTTAGCACTGTTCGAAGCCTTATCATTAAGACCTTCTGTCGGTTGCGAAATAGTTTCACTTCAAACTTAACTAACTTCGATATCTTATCCAACATCGTCGTAGAATTGTGACCTTTTAAGAAAGTTGTCATATGGTCAACTACTGGGTCTGGAGCATTTTTTAAAAGTTCTTCTCCATTCATTTTCTTCGTTTGAAAGCTACCATATGCATACAAGATCTGGCAACCCTGGGGAATATCGTTCCCCGTGGGAAAGCTTGCGTGTCTAAGCTTACCCGTTTTCATACCGGCGTTTTTGCTTAATAATATCACGTCATTGCTATTATCATATACACACGAAGGATCTTGACATTCCGATTTATCTCCGTAATGTGATACAAACGCCGGTGTTGGAAAATGTTGTGACCATCGATACTCGTGACACGTGGAAGAATCATGCCCACGTTTCGTACAATTACAGCAGTAAAGTGAATCCGCAGGTTTCATCACTTCGGATAAATTGCCCGGGATGCTTATTTCAGAATTCTGTGTCTGCAACAAAATTCACGTTCGAATTCTTCGTGTTAATACCGATGGATTAACAAAAAACTTACCGTTTGGTGAAATCTTCTCCAATGATCAGGGCACTCGGTCGATTTGTGTCCCACGGCCTTGCACATTTCGCAATATAACGTGCGACAAGATTCACAAGTTTTTCTAAATGTCCCTTGTTTCTTACCACACTGTAAAGGATTAAAACATTATCACAAGATTATAAAGCAGTATATTTTCTATGATGTATATCCGAACCGTCAGGCACATCTTTTGAGGACATCTGCTTTCAGTGTGTCCTTCGATGCCGCATATATGACATCGCGGAAGTTTCCGTGGTTCTGGACAACTGTGCGCTGGATGACCTTTCTGGTGGCAATTGTTGCAGGTCATATTCCAGAATCGTTGTCTCGAGAAATTTGGCATCAGGTCGTCATCTAAAATAGCCCAAAGTCTTGGATCCTCTATAATTCATTTAGAATATAGGAAAATCAAACTTATACAATGTAGCGTAACGTAATAATGCTTAATAACTGACTTGACATTTCACTTTGAATATCTTGGACATCAAAGTTCTCTTGTCCTCGAGATTCATTGTAAAAAGTTTTAAGAGTGTCGGACATCGGACGAAAGAAATATTCTGCCCACGATCCTTTTTCCATCTTATTTTTATCCTCGCACGGTTCAGCATCGCTTTTACCATGTTTATTTTCGTCATCCGAAGTTTTCCTTTGTTTGGCACTACTGCAAGGCTCGTTATCATCTTCAAGATACCTCTTTCGGCTTGAACTTGATTCTTTAGGATTTTGGAAAATTGTTACAGTTACCTCGTTCGCGAATGAGACCGACTTGCTTTTGTCTCTTTCGTATACAATGTTTCTGTTATTAACAGTTTCCAATGGTAATTGAGACTCAACGTTACTATCTTTCTCGTTAACAGACAGTAACGATTTATCAGTCTTACTGAGATTTTTATTGTATAGTTCACTTACGCTAACAGATTTACTTTTCTCATTGGTATCTTTATCTTTATCGGAGCATTTCTCAGGCGTGCTTTGAGCATCTTTTCTCATCTCCACTATTTCTTTTATACTCGAAGCACCTTTCTGTACTTCTGTGCAATTTAACATTATGTCTTCTGTCACAGGATCCGCTAATGCATCTGTAACAGACTCTTGGATCGACGATGCGGCACGCGAGTCTTCTTTGCGCACACGAGTCTTTTTTCTTTTCTTCTCTTTGGTCAATCTATCTTTATTCTGCGCAACAATAAAGCAATCCCGACTCGCCTCGTTGTCACTGTTTACCGAGTCCGATCCTTCATCGGAATCTTGTAAATTTATAACAGGTGGTTGCGGTTTCGGCGGAATAGGTACTTCTAAGATGGATTCCTCGGAATCGCTCTCCGTATCCGACGACAACAGCGTCACCTCCTCGGAATCATTATTTGCTTTCTGAGCTTTCGCGCTCGATGCGAGTACGCTGTACCTTGTGTCCTTCTCCGTTTGCTCCTTTTCTCCTCGCTGATTGTCTTCATTCTCTCTGATATTCATTTTCTCTTGTTCTTTGTCCCTCAAACATTTCTCTTCCTCCTCTTTGAATTCTTGTAATCGTTTCTCTATATTTTCATACTTTTCTAAATAGAGCTGGTTGATAAACGATTTTGAGAATTCATACTTCTTAAAGATATCACAACTATCGTCTACTTTTCGTTTAACAGACGCCTCTTCCTCGATATTATTGTCGATATTACATTTCTCAGGATCTATATCAGATTGAATCGTAGTCGCAGCGATCTCGACATTCAAGCTCTGTATGGATCTTAATTCCTCTTTAATTTCCTCTTCTGTTTTCAGTTCTACAAGAGCAGGCGTGTTCGCATCGTGCACTATATGCAAGTCTGAATTACTTTTAGTACTTTCCACATTATAAGATACCACTGATTGTTTATTATTTGTTGCGAATTCGATACTTCCTCGAGTCTCTTCGTTCGGCACTCCGATACGAGGTATACTCAAGTTATTTTTGTCATCTGCAGCTAATACATTGGTCTCGTTTGAAGCACGGATGGTCTCGACATTGGATTTATCATAACTTTGTGGTAATATTGAATTATCGATTGAATCATTCGTTAAATTCGTTACTGTGCGACTCCCGTCAAAATTACTTTTTGCAGAACCGTCAACAGAATCAGGTGGTTTATCGGCATTTGTGTTCCTACGCAACTGTTCGTTATGAACAGCAGCAGTTTCTACCTTGACAATTTCTTTTGCATCTAGATTTTCAACATTATTCGAGCCGTAATAAATTTCAGCATATAATCGCGACTGTAAGTCACAGTTATCTTCTTCGTCGTCTGAATTTTCGGCCTTGCAATAATCTGCAAAGTTTACATCGACTGGTTACGATAAAATTGTTTATTACCAGTAGTGAAAACAATAAGAATTATATCGGAGAATAATTTTCTTACCTCGAAATACATTGTGTTCCATGTTTATTTGTAAATTCGTTGGGGAACAGTTACGCTTTTTAAGTAGGGATATATAGTTTATATATAATACAAATGAGAGGAATAAAATCAAATATTATTAATGTTTTGGGGAAGAGGAACATACAAGCCCAAATAAAACACACGTGCCCTATATCGTCTAATACCTACATTTTACTCATTCCCCATTTCCTCATGCAAAATGATGATCTACTAACATGAAATATAAAGTTGAAGATGGTCTAGTAAAATAGTACTTTACGACACGGTGTAGAGAGCGCCCTTAGCAAGCAGATGTACTTATACAAGGTGGTCCGTTATTAGTAAACTTCATGGAAGAAAAACTTAAAAGTAAAGAATAAAGGTATTTGATTTGTCGATTTTTAAAATTTGACTAGAACACCTAGCTAAAAGTAAAGTGAACGCGTATTCGGCGAATTTTTAAAACTGATTTTCCTGAGCAGAAAGCCGCTTTCGAAAAAATACTTATTCCGCAATTTCGTCTCATTCCTTCAAAACTGCACGTCGGAAAAATGTTCTATATTTTCTGTCTATTATTTCACGGAGAACCATCCGTTTTAAGGTTGCACTATTAATAACACACCACCCTATATAAAAGTTTAATTCACCGCACTATTGAAATACTAAATTCATACATTAAAAGTAACAAGGAAGTGTCTCGTATCGGTACATGCACGCAAAGAAGCGGTACATTTAAATGCAAGCAACTGCTTAGTTTAACGAAACGTTATTTTGAAAATGCAACCCGTATGTGTCGTTCTTAAGATCTCGAAATCGCACGTTGTGGAGTAAGTTTGACATTAGGCGATCGTTCAGTTGCGTCGGCTGCTTCGGGAAGATTCGGCAGTAACACGACCAATCAGGATCACTTGTAGTTTCCGATCAGTGCAGTTGATAAATGGAGGATTTGTGTTTGTCAAGGTAGTTTTGTTTACGCGTAAATTTTCACTCGGCATCAACTCCTCGTGCGTTTTGTGTGTGCTAAGAGGTAGATGAAGGTGCGTAACAGTTTCCTTCGGGTTTCGTATTAAATTTGAAAGGTAGGGAAAATATGGACTCGGAGAAATGTATTGTAACGCCAAAGCTTGTCGTGCGGAACATATGAACTGTGTTGAGACGAATGATCGTTCACGTTAAAAAAATAAAGATTACCTTGCAAGGCATCACTTAAAAATTGTATTAATATCTCTGAAATATGCTCCGGTCGGGTCGTTCCTAAAAAGCAGTGAGGTTATCTTTCGGATATTAGGCAATCCATATCTACATTTTTACTTCAGAGGTTATGGATTCATTTACATAGGATCGCTAAAACGATACACACCGAATTCAATAAACTACTATCGAGTAATCGTAGGTTCTCTGTTATAAATGTCAAACAGTTTACACCCCCATCTGTACAACAATATACTTTCGTTATGTTAGCATAATCTACATAAACTGTAAATAGTACACATAGCTCTGCTTTTCTAATTAAAATCCTATAACGTTCGAAACAGTGAGACAATCATGTGCATGTGGAGAGCATTAGATGAGGTTACTTATCGAATAGTATCTAGTATTAAACTTTTCTATCGTCCCATAGTTTCTCTAAGACTTTAACTTATCCTTTACTTAACCTTTCATGTCCTTAATGTGACATTAAATAACTTCCTTTATAGTGCACCAGGGTGATATCCTAATTTCCCGAATCCCTCTGAACGAAATGAAGAATTTTCCACTCAACGTTTCAAGTCTCTTCAATGTGGCGTTTCTTTTCCTATTCATACATGTATTATGTACCCAAGAAGTACCTTATTCTCTAAGAAACTTGTATTTAATATAGACTGTCCCACAAATTCGTTGTTTTCTATATTCTTTATGCAGTGTTAAGTTAGGTTAGTTTAATCAGATATGATTGCACAAATCTGGTTACTTAGAAATAAATGCAAATTTTTATTCACAAATTATTATATCTTACAAGTAACTTCTGTACTAATATATAATCATGATTCATTGAAGAATTCGTTTCTCGAGAATTACATTTATTACGTAGCATAAAAACTGAACCGAACACACAGATTCAAGGATTTTTACCTCGAGTTATTATAATATCGCGTGGGTTACGTCTGTTCATATCGTATCGTGTACATTAGTTTTTAAATAAAATATAGTTCTCGTATAATTATAAGACTAATTATTCTTCAAATATATTCTTCTAGGATTTAAGATGTCTCGCAACCATAAAGACAAATATGAAAACTCCAACCCACGACGCACTCACACTTTCATGTCCACAGAGGACGCAAACTCTGGGAAGAAATCTTATTGGCCGGAGTTGGAGATAACAGGCAGTATAAGAAATTTGAGCCCAAACTTGTGGCATCTAACACATTTGACGGCTTTGTATCTCAACGACAATAGTCTGCAAAGGATACCGTGCGAGGTTGGCCGGCTGGCTAACTTGCGTACTTTAGATCTCAGTAGCAATAAATTACGCAGTTTACCAGCTGAACTGGGGGACCTCATCTACCTCAGGTACGGTTTACCTCCGTATTTCTGTGGATCGTTCGATACCTCGAGTATTTAATACGATAATACGAAAGGTAAAGTTATATTTAATGCCAGCGTTATTAACCTAAGTTCTATTCGTGTTCCAGAGAATTGTTATTGAACCAAAATTACCTCCGCGTGTTACCGTACGAACTAGGAAAGTTGTTCCAGTTACAAGTGCTTGGACTTCAGGGTAACCCTCTCAGCAAAGAAGTAATGGCATTATACGGAGAACCATCGGGGACTCACAAGCTGCTCTCGTACATGCTGGACAACTTACAAGGTATGTGCATGAGATTTCTTTTTTTATATTTACTGACGTAGTCATTAGAGAAAGTTGAGGATTGGGTGAATTCTTTTTTACCAATCCATTATTATGAAATGCGTTCTGAATTCATAGTTGTTTGTGTTTAACATGTAATGATAACTGCTAAAGTCGACGTATTACAGTCGTTATCGATCGATACGTACTGTATTACGTACTTAAGTGTTCCACCGCCAGATGGCAGTGCGTGTTTACTTCCGGACCGGTAACGTCGTGTTATCTTCCGCGTTTTCGGTAATAGAGCTTTGATAAGGTTGTCTTGCGAGATTCCAATTGTTTTCAGACATAAATTTTGTGTCTGTTGTATATTGCAGTATAAATATTTTGCTTGCACCAGTAAAAATGCAATATCAGTCGCAATTATTTCGTACGTAATAAGAATTTTTCGAGACCGTTTGGTACTCGATTCGAATGTCCCAGGAAGTGGTAATATTATAATTCCAGCTTAATTTCATGAAACTAGATTAGTAACGTTCAACGCTTCGAAAACGTAATATGTTAAATTTGTTCGGATTGTTCGGATATTATTACCAATTAAAAATCTATAAACTGTTTCTGTTAAAATACGTTTCTCACACCTTTTCCAACTTAAAATTTGAAATTATAAATTTGAAATTAAAATAAATTCGTGTGACATATGAAACACTAATATTAATAGTCGAGAAAAGATCGACTCTTTTGGCGCGAAAATTTCAAAATTTAGCGCTCTTCGCGTGCGATATTCGTTGAGCATAAATCACTAACCGTGTTCACTGAACTCCCGTGAACGTTCTCCGCAGAAACTCGTCGAATTAATTTATTAAAGCCAATGTATCTGCATCGAGTATATTTTGAAGATCGTGTTTAAACAGAAATCGTCGATTTCGTGAAACAGAACACCGCGCAACCGATAGGGTAATTCCGGGTGAGATGGCACTGCGGGTGAGATGGCTCGATCACGCTCCTTTTGGAAATATATTTTTGTCCTTTATAAAACTACCAAATTTACGGTGTGCGGATGTTTTTAAAAAGTGGGCCATCTCTCCCCGACTTACCCTACACTTTAAACAAGTAGACCTGAGTTACGGAGACCGTTTAGTGTTCTAGTGTTCACATTAGTGCCCACATAATTTAATTTCTTTTAACTTCGGGGTCAAGTGGGTGTGCCGGGGGCGCAGTCGCGTCGTGTGTACAGATGGTTACGTTAGGGAATACTTGGAGGAACGTGGGGGAATTGCAAAGGGGGCCAGAAGGGAAGGCGTACTTTTATCCATTGTGTTTCACGATTTTTGCCAGTTACCCGATTGCCTGAAAGGTCTCGGGTGTACCACTCCGTTTATCCATTGTTCTCCAACTTTTACTATTCGGCAGCGTAGTACTGTGCCAGTCATTTCCTCCTCTTCCACAGGATACTCCCTTGTCATCATCGTCCTCCACCTTTCCTTCGTCTTCGTTTATACCGTGGATTGTTCCCTGTACCTCGAATCACGCTCGAGTTACGTACATTTGTACGCCCGTGAAAGGGCATCGGCTTAGGAACTTATCGCGATCGGCCACGGTTCGAAATGTGCTTTCAACTTTTGTGACGGACCCAAATGACGTGTATCGGAAGAAGAAAGTCGATGGGGTCGATGGTTTGTGAAATTTAGGGACTTCGTTTGTTTCTTTTTCTTGTACTTGGAACACAATGAATCATATAATTGTTGAGGATCACGTCACTTTCTCTTTAAGGGGAGGTTCCGGTCTAGAACCCCCAAAATAGGTGATCTTTAGGAATTAATTAAAGGGAAACTACTGTATATAACTTAATGGGACTTTTTGCATTGTATTAAGGATATATTGAATTATAGAAATATATTTTTTGTTTTATAATTAGTCATTGCAAACGGAATTGGGGAGTCGTTAAAGTCGAGGCATCAAAAAATTAATCCAAATCGGTGGGACCTGTGTTTCCAAAAGTTATAATCCGATTCGACTGAAATTTTTTTATTTTGAAGAATATACTGATGACTAGAGGAAAACTAGAAAAATTGCAAAAATTACATTTTTTTAGAAAAATATGACACTTGAAGTTTGAAATCACTTTTTCCCTATATTTTTCGTCCTTTCAACGCTTTTGAAAACTATAACTTATCAATTTTTTGTATTTTTCCCGGTTTCCCCTCTAGCCAGAAGTATATCCTTCAAAATAAAAAAAGTTTCAGTCGAATCGTATAATAACTTTTGGAGATACACGTCCCACCGTTTCGAGAAAAACGCGTTTAAAGTTTTACGTGAGTGCCGAGTGGCCGGTTGTTGCCCATGCATTTGGCGTACTCAAATGCCTATACCTTCGGGAATTTTACGAATTTCAACAAATCCTCTTAAACACGTATTCCTAAAAGTTTGAACATTCGAAAGATAAAATAAAAAAAATCGATTTTTAGACCGGAACCTCCCCTTAATATCCCCTCAGAACCAGAAATTAAAAAGGGCAAAGCACAGTACATCGCAGACAGACTTAAATACAATTTTTAGCATTACCAAAAAACAAGTAATTTGCAAAAATTAGTTAGGGTAGACTGGGTACGGTTGACACATTTTAGCGTTTATCGTCCATTGCATCGGGATTAGTTAAGCGAGCGATGACGGAAATATATTAAATAAAAGACCACATATCTGTCTACTAATGGGCAATGTTATTTGAGATCACTGTATTGTATTTTATCTGTAAAATCAAATTTAAAAAAAAATGTAATTTGTTTCAACCGTCCCAATGCCAGGGTCGGTTGAAACAGTGCCTGGGGTCAATTGAAACACATGCAAATAATACAAAATATAATAAATGAACATGTTTTATTCATCGTCTAATAACATTTTACGACTCGTAATGGCACAGTTGAACATCACAAATATTTTTTTATTAATATTCAAGTCTTTCACGATACTTATAATCTAACATAATTTTTAATCAGCCTTCAAAGGTTTATATTAAGTACAACTTAAATTATATAATAATCAGATGTTGGTGACGATTATTTTTTTTGTAATGTTTGTGTACTACAGCAGCTTTAAAAAAAAAACAAAAAAAACTTTAGCACTTCAGCTATAAAATAGGTTAAAAAAAAATTAAAGACTTATTATTTCTATAAAAATCAATATTTTATTTATATTTTTCTCGTAGTCTTCCTTTAGCGTACCCTTGGCATCTAAGAAACAAGAAAAATAAATAAATAAACTGGTTCAACCGTACCCACAAAAATTGTTTCAACTGTCCCCAACCCCCCTTCTAGGTATAAAACGATTCACAGTAAGAATGATAATAAATTTCAATAAAAACTAATCATACAGCTGTATTCCACACACTTCAATTAAAACGATACAAAATTCTCAATACTCTAACTTTAATAAAACCACAATAATTGCAAAAATGTACGAACAAAAAATACTTACTTTTCCGTCAAAAAACACAATGGGGCCTCCTATACACAAGCACAGCACGCGAAGAGCGACGCAACACTAAACTTCGTGTTTCGACTTGTCGCCCGCTTCGTTCTACCCTTGCACCCCTCACCCCCTCATGCACGGTGTCGAGATATTCGCTTTGTTTCAACCGTCCACCGTTTCAACCGTACCCAGTCTACCCTACACTATACAGTAATTCGTCGTTAGTGTCACGTTTTTACCATGCGTTATAATCACGCTCACTATCCCCACCATTTCATGGCATCCTTCAGTCGAGAGTGAGAGAATCCGATATTTGCGATAGAGAACAAAAGAGTTGACGCGAAGTTGTCGTCGGCACGAAATAGTATCCACATCGCGTTAGTATCACGCTGCCAGCCCCGATCGTCGTGATTCTAACGAGGCATTACTGTACCCACATTATCGTCAACATTTCGATACGGCAAGGTGTAAGTAGAAAAAGCAAACAATAGACAGACAAGTTGAACAAGTAGTAGATACTTTCCCCTATGAATCTTCAAAATCAATTTTCTCAGAAATAATGCTTCCTAAAAACATATTACCTACTCAAATTTGTAATCTTTCTTTTTACAAAAAAAAATCATCTCCCATTCGATTATACCACTAATTACACGTCATCCTTTCATTAATCTAAAGTACATCCACACTTCTCCGTTATCACAACTTTCCCCCATCTGTTCATTTATTCCTGAAGAATCAAGGTTCCGTTCTCGCACAGTTTTCCGTGACACGTATGCACGAGTGCGCACGGAAGATCTCGCCGACGCGATTCAGGCGGGGAAGTAGAAAGCAAAGAAACTCTCGTCACGAGCAAATGTGAAAATATTCGTTTTTAGTATTCTCAGGTGGAGGGGTTGGTGGGGAGTGTAAGAAAACTGGGTCTCGGCATCAGCGAGGCAAGTGAAAGGGGTCCCCGGAGCCGAAAAGAGAAAAAGAAAAAAGAAATTATGCGCGATTCACTAGGCTGCCCAGTGCCACCTCACCCGTGTAATTACACGGGGCCTCGGTCTCGGCTTCGTGTAATTGAGGACGAGTTTGAGAGGAGAAAGTGAACCGTGGTTTAGTGTGGACATCGCGGGCGAGAGCAGCTCGTATGATTCATTCGTTATTCGGTGGGCCACGGTTCTGTGTATGCGGTTAGGCATTGAGCACGAGCCGTGAATCGCGATGACACGCGTTTCGAATTCGTTTCGGCGTCTTCTTCTTGTCGACCCCGTTACATCCACGTTCCTGCTTGCCTTTTTTTCTCCCCCCTTTTCATGGCGTACGCGAAATCGAACGACGTTTCGAAAGTACACGCGCTTCCGGGTAGAAAATCGAGTGAATCGAAAAGGGTCGGCGAAGAAACATCCGAACGATTCTACGGACGAGTTTTTGCGAATGCGCTGAATAATACTGGTAATTCGTCTGTAAAATTGTTTGTCCGATACTGTATTGAAATTCTGCTGACCAACTTGCAATTTTCTCATTGCAATATATTCGTTTAGATTGTCCAACTGGTTACAATGTTCGTATTTGTGTATGAATCTTCGCTCGGAATCTCGGAGCGAAGGAATGTTTTCTTTTATCGTAAAAGGGACGTAGAAAATAAGAATAATCTATATATATATCGTCGTCAGAAAGCTATTGTTATTTTCGTTTCATTTTATTTGCAATAATTTTAGTTAATTCTTAGTCTCTGTTCTTAAGGCTAGGCTTATTAATAGTTCCTACTATTGCCTCGACTTTACTCTAATTTTACTATCTCTATATGTATTATATCTTGCATTCAAGGAGTAATAAAGTCGTAAAAATAATAACAATAGTAGTATGTGTACCTACAGATTATGTTCGATAAATAATTGTACACAAATAGATACTTGGAAAAATTAATTTTCGAGTGCGTCAGGTTCGAGTCACTGATTTGGTAAAAATATTACTTGTCGTTATTTTACAATATGTACAACAACGTATTAAACGCATAGGACGTGTGTGCTACTAAATAAATGTTGCAGGGAACTTAGTTGAAAGTTTTGCTTCCCCAGATACTGCACTTGATTTTATTTTTACTTATTTCTAAGTAAAAGTCTTATTGTTAGTTTACATGTATTATATACACGATTTGGAAAATATAGAAATTTGTAGTTAATACCATCAAAAAATTTTTAATATCACGAGTGTATATGGCATGGACTAACTGTGGGGAATATAAATAACACACGCGTTTCTCAATTAACATAAAAATATAATAGATATATAAGAATTGTACATTTCACATTCCTGCATGCTCAAGAAAAAAAGCAAAACCATAATAGGGTAAAGAAACCAGTAAATGACCGAATTGTTTAATGAAAAGCCCAGTAAATGACCGCATACTTTTATTAAGAATTGTACTTATTAATGTTTGTTTAATACGCAAAACTAAAAATATGGGATATTAAAAGTGCAATTACACTGTATTTATAAACAAATAGTCATTTTTAAATTTATAATTGACATTTCTTTGCCTAATGGTCATTCACTGGTATGCGGTCAATTACTGGTTGGTTTACCCTAATACTAGACGGCATTCTACATCGTACCATTGAAAGAAACAAGAAAAATAGCGACCCGGATGCCGCGATCGATTGACTAAATAAGAAATAAGAAAGACAATTATAAAAACAATCTCCACACTAACTGTATGCAAGATTTTAAAGTCAGCACAAACCATTAGGTTTCTCCCGGTCGACAATTTATTCCACGTGGTAAATGGGCTTATAAAGGAGCACCCATATTTCATGATTGCTTACCGAGTCGACAAAATAGCCAAATCGTGGACGGTGCTGAATTCGACTAAGCATTTCAGTGGATGGAAGGACTATAGGTAGCACGCGCTAGTCGAATCGACTTGCCTCGATGACACGAACCCTGTGCACTCCCATTGTAAAATAATGGAGGTTGATTTAGTCGCGTGAACCAGGCTACCTTTCGGTTTATAAAGTTCCTGTACGCTTGAATACATTTAAATAGACTTGGACGATATAAACGCGCGCGGATCCTATTTACCACGTTTTTATAGACGCCCCACGCCTCCGTGTTTCGCATCGAACCGTGTTGGCTGTGGTTTTTGCGATCCGCTGAACGATTCGGACGTGGGAAAGCGTAGAGTGTTTTCAGGCGGAAAACTCGTTGCACGTTTCTCCGCGGATACTTCTTTTTGAAAGTTGAACGCTTTTTATTGCCTCCTTCCAGGGGCTCGTCGAAAATTACTTCGTTCGTTAAGTTGAAAGGTTTCAAATAAAATGCCGTTGATACACGCTGGGGGGTACTGCAACTGTATACGTGGGTACCGTATTTTCTGTAACGAAGAAACCAATGGTTCTGTCCGTCAAAATTCTCTACATAATTAATATATTAACCATTTGATGGCGCACAGTTCGACTAATTAAATAGGAGTCAGTGTCTGGGTCTATTTTGACCCTTAGAAACTCTCCCACTATAAATCAAACGTATAGTTTAGTTAATAAGGTTATAGGTTACGTTATAGTAACTTCATTATAGTTTGAAGTAAATAGTTCTTATTACTAGAACAATTAATTTCTTCCATTTCTCAGGTCTCATCGGGCGTTCACTTGGGTCTACAAAGACCCAGGCACAGTCGCCCGAGAGAGAAAAACATGTGCCATGTAATTTCCAGTAATAACAACCATGCAACCAGCACAGAGTTGGATCACAGAATCGTTGCTTCAATTCTGTCCTCACAGGAGATAATCGCGTACCTAGGATTTCCAGTCGAGCGATTTGCATTGACCGACAGGTTTCAGAACCGTGTCCCCGCTAACTCTGTTTGAAGTTTGTAATATTGGGTGTAGTATCGCGTATTCACTGTTGTACGAGTATATACAAAGCGGTTCGACCATTCACGTTTTTTCTCGACGTTAGAAAATCACGGAGACGATAGGGTAAACGCACCAGTAAATGAACAGTTAAGGCTAATGAATGAACACTATTATAAAATTATGTTTGCGGCGCGATTGAATCCACGTGCTGCAAGAATTGTATGGATATGAAGCAAGAAATGAAAAGAAGTCTCTAATTAATTAGTTGCTTACTTTAATAACTTATTTTACTCATTTTAATTAAAAATGTTCATTCACTGGTACGTGTTCATTTACTGGCACATAAAGTGCCAACGGTGACGAATTGTCTGCTGTTGTTACGACGTAGGAACCCACTCGTATTTTAGCTAAGTAACAAGCTTTATTTTAAATATGAAATACGCTTTACACTTTGGAGGAGAAGACGCGAGATGTCGCAATCTAAGTCTCCTAGAAATTTCTAAAAGTAGCAATGTTACATCTAGTGGATCCAGGTGCAGGTATCAATTTATTCTTAATATTGTTATAATTCTCCTGTCTTAAATCAGCCCATCAACTTATAGTTAGTCAAAGAAAGCGGGAACAGTTGTGGATTTTCAAGCTTTTTTAGGTAACGTCATTGAAGACTACACATCCTTGTTGACACGAGTGAGGATCCCGTCCATAAATAGTGGTGGGCTTCCTAACCCGGGTCCTAACCGAGGCGAGCACGAACCTCGTTTCGTCGTGTTTGGTTGCATTTTCACCAGGAAAACCTCGCAAACACGGTGGAAGTTTTCTCATGAAGTTAAAATAAAAAATATAAAAATTTTATTTGCGCTTGTCATGCATATTATCTCTTTAGAGTACCCGCCGGCGGGTGGTCGTGGAGAGTTGCTAGTTTACTAGCAGTTCTATAATTGGACAGCAAGCCTCAAGTTTCAAGGGTTTCAAAAGGGACAAGAGCGAGGAAAAACTCTATGTTCTTTCCAAATGTTCCACTCCTGCTGGATCCTTGGATTTTGTTCGCGAATACAATCCTATCCATGTCCAACATGGACATCAGGATGATTACATTTCTATTAGTAAAGACATTTCTCAACACTATTTCACGTTCGCGTGAAGGCGAAGAGCTAGGTAACATGCTCGCGGTGAAATGTTCGCTAAAGGCTCATACACACGCTGATACATGTTGCTACGTCTGGAGATCGGTTTCCGTGTTTCAGCATCAGATGCGGCTTGCCTACACACGCTGATGCAAGAGTCCGTGAAACACTGATGCCGCATCACGGATGCAGCATCATGATACATGTTGCTACGTCTGTAGATCGGTTTCCGTGTTTCAGCATCAGAAGCAGAACTGGCATCTTGCTCATCAGCTGGGCGCGTGAGCAAGATGCAGGAGTCATGAAACCTGCATCGTGATGCGGCATCAGTGTTTCACGGACTCTTGCATCAGCGTGTGTAGGAGCCTTTACTGATTCCTTGAGGCAAGCCGCATCTGATGCTGAAACACGGAAACCGATCTACAGACGTAGGAACATGTATCATGATGCTGCATCCGTGATGCGGCCTCAGTGTTTCACGGACTCTTGCATCAGCGTGTGTATGAGCCTTTACACTGTTCCCCTCGGTGTGCACCCAGGTTTTACGCAGTGTTTTTGTTCGCGTTCGCCTCGGTGTGAACCCGGGATTAGTAGCGTGTCCCGCTGAACGGCTCTTCCTACCGACAGTATCGTCGGACGGTGGTCTGCGATAGTGGGACACGTTTCGATAGCCGAGCCAACCAGACGGGTTGCGTTCACGTTCTCATTCTCGTTCTCGAGTTCCAAGTACACGCGGTTCACTTTCTACGAGCACCTGACCTGTGCCACCCAATAGGCTGCCCGAGTACTTTCCTTGCTCCAACTATTATTAACCACGAGCGAATTCGCTGTTAAATCGCCCCACGTACTTAGGATAACCACCGACTCGTTCTACTTCCACGAGTTATCATTCTGAAAGTCATCGACATCCGTTATTGGGGGCACTCCCGTTTCTTTTTGTCTGTGGCCAGTGAATGTCATTTTTCGTGGTTATTCGTTGTTTCATTGATTTTGGCTGTTGTTTGGAGGTTGGCGAAGTATTCGCGATAGGTATTCGTGGATTTGTATTTCAGAGAGAGGGAAAGAATGTTGGAAGTCTATCTGGTTCGTGTTCCAGTAGCTTGTCTTGTCTCGAGGGGGTACTTTTCTCGAGTCCATAGTCTTTGCTGATCTAAAGATTTTCGATTTGGAGTATCAACATAAGATAGTGATTTAAAATCAATTTCTCTAAGCCACGATGTTGGCTTTGGTTTTGCTCTTCAGTGACTTCGCGAAGTCTGGTAACCAGCAAAAAAAATTTTTTAATATTTGAGGATAAATAATCATTTTAACTATTTTGGAAACTCAAATTTAGTTTAACTGCAAAACAATTAAGGTCTCTTCTCTTGTAGGTATATCTAACTCCTTTGAATAAAAGAAATTATCTTCGAAATACAAGAACTTTTCTCAAGTTAAATTTAATTTGAAATAATTCTATTGTAGGTTTTGTATTAATGTAGTCTTTCCAGTTCTTAAGAATTCAATTGTTCGTGTTTTCTTTCATATTTCCATAAATTACTACCAAAATTGTTTGGTATTATTCCTAAGTGTAAATTTTAATTTTCCTTGTAATCTAATTTTGTAAGTTACCAATGAAATTACTATAAATGTATATAAATTTTGGTACCTAGTCTACAGCTATATTACCTACATTGTCAATGTATGTACTTTCATTTTCATCAACGGACGTTAACTGAACGATGCAATGGCAGAAATAAATAACTCACCCTGAACTTGATATTTCCAACTTTCACTTTTAATAATGCTCCATATGTTTCATAATATCGAATCGTATAAAGTAGAACCGTGCAAAAAAGTCAGCAATACGCGCATTTCTTTACTCAATAATTCATTACAATTCCCGCCACATAATACATTTATATCACACAATTCCGCTTCATAATTAACACCTTTTAATGAGATTCACTTAAGAAAAACGCGATTCTATTCAATACTTCAGTCTTCCTTGTATACCCGTGGAAAATAAACTGTGAACGCAGCATTCAAAATTAGAAGCATCTCTTAAACACTCATAACTATGTGCAGAGCCCACACACGTCGAATTTTTGTTTTACAAAATACATTGAGGCATCTGAAAGCGCACCTTCTACAGAATTGAATTAATATATCATCTTCTTCAGTTCTCTCGTTTTCTCGCAATTTGTGAAAGTGAGCTTTCGTAATAATCTGCGCGTTCGATCTGAGAATTCGCTCATTACTCGCCGATAAAATGCCCCGCACCTGCGTTCCCCTCTCGACGCAGCATTTTTCACATTTTGTAACGCGCACTTTCGTCGCTTCCGAAGCATTTGTTACTCCCGCGCCGAGCGCCGGCTTGATATTCCTGAAATATTCTGGAGCGCGTCGCTATAAAGGTAATGAATATTTTGCCGGGCAATCGTGATTAATGGAACTCTGAAAAAAATTCCGCTCCCAGTTCGTCTACAATATCATCCATTCGCGATTCGTTCCACTTGAATGCTATATTGAAATACGCGTAATTAGTATATCGTTCATACCAATGGCGCCCAAGGGAACATTCACGAGCTTTGATGCCATAAATCATTGCACCAGCACGATTTTAATTTCCCGATTTAAAAACGGACCTCTTTTCTGTCACAGTAAACGATTTCCAATTCCTTTTATCCGCCCGGAGACGCCTCTAATGAAAATATATACGATTTAAAAAAAAAAAAGGCTAATTCATTAGCCCACTTTCTCCACGGTTCTTATCTCCCGGCCCGTAAACCGCCACCTTAATAAATGTTCCGTAATTAATGCGCGTAAACTTTCCTCTGGCAATGCGATCGACTCGACAGTCGATTACCCCGCTTCTGTCCACAACTTTCTCGACAGCCAGCGCGTAGAAATCGGTTCGTGTGGGTTCGCTTTGCGATCCGTAGCACCGAAACCACCGTTCCGTCCGTTCGACGAATCCTGCCCGTGTGTATACAGGGTGATCCGAATTGTTGGCACGACCGCCAGAGGGATGATTCTCCCCGAAAGTGTTTGTTGAAAATGTGGAATGACTTTGATTTAAAATTCGATCTAAATTTCAGCTAAAATTCGCTCTTTAATCATCTTTTTATCTTTCGAGCATGCAGTGACATTATTTTTTGCGAAGTATTAACCCTTTAGCGTCCAGTGCGACGTAAACGTCACATCAGTTTCAGACGTATACAAAAAATCGATAGTAAAGTATTTTGGGTCCCAAAACGTATTAGTTCTCTAAATGGCTCCGAGATGCAAGCCACTGATGCGTTTACCGCTGTAAATAATGTTTGCAGTAACCATGGAAACGTTTCTGGTGAATGCATGTTGGACATTTTTCGAAAATCTGGAACGTTGCTCTCGTTTTCTCTAAAAAGTTGAGAGTAGAATTATTTTTCTTTTATTTTATTTGGTAGATTCGTGTAAATTGATTGTTATACTAATAGAATATTACTTATAAAGTTTGATTTGATAAAATGTAATGTCTGCGGGTGCAATAAAGAATTATTAATGTTGGGGCTTACTTTTCGGAAAAAGGTAATGTTTTTGAATGTGTTTAAATGACTGTACCTACAGGAAATATTTATTGCATCACTCTCAAATTTACGCATAAACATAGCAATATGATTGATAAAATTATTCGTATCAAACTTATTTTGGTGAAGATAACAAGCTACACCTTTTTGCAATAATACTTTCCTAGTAGCAATAATAAACAAGATATAAGTGTTTATTCAAATGTCACAATAAATATTTCCACTACTGTAAATATAAAGAAGCGAATATGGCATAAATGTGGAATAAATCCTGGTGCAAAAATAAGTCGAAATCATAAACTAACATTTTTTCAAATCTCAAAAAAAAACAAAACAATACATGCACCAGTGAGTGCCCTCGACTAGAAATCGGATTCATTGCCAAAGCCGATTCTCTCGAAAACAAAGCCCCTTTTGAAAAAAAAGTTATTCCACAATTGCAGTTGAATTGTGCATGAAAATACATTTCACCGTCAGCTCTGCCACTTCTGCATTCCGTCAATTAAGGTACCGTTGCGCGTTCAAGATCGATTTTCTCGCGGAAGAAGCGCCGAAAGAAAGAACGCCACGCCGCATTAGTGACTTATTATTTTTTCACCACGAACCTTCGAATTTTTGGCTACACGTACCATCAATAACGGGCCACCCTGTACACGTGTACACTCCATGGGTCGTGCGGGCATATGCGCGCACGAGCGCGCTGGCATAACCACACGCGATTTCCTGCCTTTCTCTATAGCTAACAAACTCGGCAAACGAAGCGAATCAAACGATAAGGCATTCACTTGGCGAACACTGGCGTACAGAGACGCGAATGTGGCCAGTGGGCAGCGGCAGCTATTATAAACGAGACTCCTTATCTCTGAGAACTAACCGGCACCGCTCTTTCCCACGTTTTGTTGCTCCTGCAACGAAAGAGGGCGTTCCCTCTGCCACGAGCAACTGTGAAAGATAGTTCGAATTTCGTTCCACCCTTTCCAGCTTTCATTGCCCGTTGTTACGGTGTAGGAAAACACGAGTGTTTTCGCTAACAACGGAATATTCTCCACCCCCAAAATTCTGATTTTAGTGAAACTTCGTGTAAATATAGAGCACATTGGAGTGTGCAATGAGGAATTTTTTTAATGCGGAAATTCATGCTGGAATCATCCCTTGAAATTATCGCATCTTTTCGTTTCTTCGATGTAACTTTATTTTTCTTTTAATAGTGTGTTAGAGCATAAAAATTGAATAATTTGTATGTTTAAAGGTTTGATCTATTTTGCACTGTTACGAAGTTATATTAAAAAGATGAACAACGCGATGGCGTTAGGGGCTGATTTCAACCTTTCGGAGTGAAGTTCCGCAAAAATGTCCTCCTTGCATACTTCAATATATGCTCTAATATGAGCTCATTCGGAGTTTCATTAAATTCAGAATTTTTCGGTTGGAAATGTTCCCTTGTAAGTAACAAACTTCATTTTAAATATGAAGTACGCTTTACACTTGAGAAGAGAAGACGCGAGATGGATCCGCGAGTAAGAGAATAATGAAGAGTCTTTGTAGGAAACACTATAAGTGTCAAAAATAAAATTTTTCTGAAGAGAGAAAAAGCTTCCCTGAGTTAAAATTGTTTACCAAATTTGATTTGTTTTGACTGCTAAATATATTTAAGTATACAATTACACCAAACTTTTATCACTATTGGTAACTAATTGCACTAAAATATTATACTATAGTATTACCATTAACACGTAGAATATTTTCCAATTAATTTTCTTTTTAATTTTGGCACACAGTGTTTTCTACAAGGACTCTTTAATTATGATGTAGCTAAGTACTCACGTCGTAAGTCTGAATCTAAGTGTCTTGGGGTGTTCATCGGGTCTTATTTATCCACTAGGAATTTCTAAAATTAATGGTCCCGTGTGAAAAGGAGGTTTCTAGAAATATTGCATCTATTGTATCCAGATGTTCTTATTCTTAATATTGTTATAACTCTCCTACGTGACCAACCGATCAGCTTACAATTAGTCAAAGCGGAAACAGTTGTGTGTTATCAACCCTTTTTAGGGTAACGCCATTGAAAACGATACATCCTCGTTGACACGAGTGAGGATCCTGTCCATAAGTAGTGACGGGCTTCCTAACACCGTTTCCCTCCGCTCCTACTCCTGAAATCTTCCTGATTTCTGCCTGCCTGGCTGGCAGTCCTGCGAGCCGCCAATCCTTTTATCGCCGAGAGAAAGTTCCACCGGAGGTGGCTCTTTTTCTCGGCTCTGTCCTGGATTCGAAACGCGTGATCTCTCCTCCGATGACGGTCGAGGGACGTATCGTTCGCCGATGAGTTTGCCTCAGGTTTCGTTTCAAATTTACGTGTCTGCCGAATTAGGTATTTAAATTTCGTGTGACATTTTGATTCAGCGAGTAAATTATTGTAGAAAATATTATTTGTTGTCGATATCTATTGAAAATGGAATATTCTGACTCCTCAGATCTGTCTGTGGGCAAAAAGAAATAGAAAAATTCTATCAGTAAAATGTTTACAATTAGTATCTCTAACAAAATCTATAACACCATGCTAGTAGAGCATTTGAATATCTTTATCCACTTAAACATAACTGTGAGTCACAAGATACCACATCAGATCACAGAATAACGTTCAACTAGGTATTCCTCTTACCATTTTACTTTATTTTCGAAGCAGCAAAAAGCACAAGTCATTCTAGGTGCATGACTCACTCTCCCACACAAGCGTGTTAAGCTGACTAGTGAAGTTACCATCCAAATAGTAGATAGCCTATAAATCATTAGCACTATCTGTTTCACGTTAGGAATGTTAATAGGCATGATAAATTTTTAGAGCACCTTGCTCGTCGAATCTCTTTCACTGAATGGAATCATTAACGCGTTTAAAGTAGGACGTTGAAGCTAACAATCGTATATAAATTCTTTCAGCCGATTTTCCGAGTAGAGGATAATGAATGGATGAACGAATGAATGAATAATTATCCATGTGTCGCGAAAATTCAAGTATTAATGAAGGTTTATCCAGAATACGAGGGAATCTGTCACATGGCCCGAGGGTCGTTAATTCCACTTCTTGAAGCTCTTGAAAATTCCCTCTTGGGAGGACGGTAATTCATGAAGTATTCCCAGAATAAACAACTGTTTCGACAAGAGGCAACGTCTACTTTCTATTCTCTGGCTGTCGTCGTTCCCTGAACACGAGCAATAGAAAGACGAGAAATATTCATGAAATACCAGAAATTTCTTCAACCAGATTAAAACTCCAGTATCTGATGTTCTTGTTTCACAATGTTTTTTTTATGTCTTTACTAAGAAGTTGATTCAGATAAAACGTAAAATTCTAACGAATGGAAGTCTCGATGTAAACGTGATTCTTTTGTGGTACCAGGCTGAAAATGTAGGTAAAGTCTAGTAAGTATAACCTGGTTCTAGAATATTAGGGACTTCTGCCAGTTAGTTCCTGTAAAATATTGTTCCAAATATTGAAATTCCGAAGTTTCCTTTTTATACCCCTATTAGCATAATTTAAACGAAGAAGCAGCAGGAAACTTTATTAGTTATTGTCAAAAAATCTATTTTTTGCCATGATATACGAGGATTTAAGCAGGTTCTAAGCGTTATAATAATCGAGGTTTAAGCGACTCTTAACCCTTCGTGGTCACACGGGGTGTATTGTACCCCAAGAGCAATTTTTGATTTGAAATTCCGCACCTTTACATCTTCCAAAGGGGATTTATCGCAACAAAAAAAATAAAAAACTTTTTAAAAAATCTGTATTTTACCACGACGATGAAAAATCGCTCGTTTTCAACTACAAATTTTAGCATATCAAACTTTACATTTCTAGAAAAAGACTATTAGACCATGGCTGTATAAGTATTACGAACGTAGAATTATCACTGAAAAGTTAAAAGATTCAAAAATACGAAAATGGTAACTCAAAAAATGACGCTGGGGTACAGTGAACCCCGTGTGACCAACTTGTGATTATAAGAAGGTGTGACCACGAAGGGTTAATTTCGCATGCGGTGCAAATAATCTAATCCATAACTCCCATCGATAAGGTATTAATTACCTTCTAATAAGACGCGTCAAGCCTTCGGGTCCTTACGATTTCCTCGCGTTTTAACCACAGTTTCTGTACGCCCACGAGCTCTTAAAATAAATTCGTCGCCGGATCGGCGAAGCTCCAGAATTATTTAAATCTTGCAGCGACTTCATCGGATTTATTCGAGATAAAGCGATCCTCGCTTAAGAATCTCGGGTTCGAGAGGAGCCCGTATAAAATGTGTATCCCCGTCGCTGTTAAGGGACGTATTTGAATTCTTTTGTTCGTACATCTTGCCCCGGCTCCGTTCATTTAAGATGCGCAGAGACAAAGCGTTTGAAACGGTGCATAAGTGCACTTTCACGTTTAAACGCTCGTCGTGCTTACATCGGTAATGGAAAATAATGCCGACTGTTAGGTGCACGCCGGGTTGCATGCCACCCTTTGTACTCGCAGTGCTGCACATTTCTGACAGGTCGTTCAGTTCAATTAAGCTGGTTCGAGGGACCTTTGAAGTCCGGCTTCCGCTCGTGCTTTTCCTTTTTCCCTTGCTTCCCAATGGACGGGACGAAACAGAATTTCCTTATGGAATTATAGCTGCTCGAACGGTTGATCCGATAAGCGGGCAATAGGCATGGCCCGCCTAATTTCAACGCGAAAGAGGAGCACAGTTTCGGTATTGTTTCCCTTGATGCGGGTTGATCTTGTTAGTTGGAAGTTGCCTCTAATTGTTTCGAGTAGTTGGAGCTACAGAAACGTGAGGACGAACGGAAACGCGACGGTGTGTATAGTCGCTGCTGTGTCACGATAACTCTGTCGCCAGCGCCAGCAGAATTTCCTAGTCACGATTTTCCAGAAGCGTTTCGAGCCAGTGGAAATATATTTTCATCCCGTTTCTCTGGCATAAAGCAAAATTCAGAACGATGTCTTTCCTTGGGAAGATTACAGCCCCATTTTCTTACATTTTAAATATGATTCGATATCACGTATACTAAGTAGATTTTGTTTAAACACGATTCAGAAGTGTGGTGAACGTCGCGTCACTTTTGTCGTTGCTGATTTCATTAAAATTTTAAATGTACTCACTCTGTGCGAGGGTAGTTAATTTGCAGGGAGATGTTAATACGGAGGAGATATAGGAGAAGTAGGAATATCTTTAGTCATTGAAGGGAAATTGCTTCCTCTTTTAATATTTATAACATTATTATTATTATTATTAAATGTCTTTATTGCACCATTACAATTAAATTAAATTAAATTATAATGGCGAGTAGGCAAGGTTCAGCATTAACTGCTGCTCTACAACCTAACCTAAAAAGCCGTTGGGAGGTAAGAAAAAGGAAAGAAAGAAAAGAAAAGGAAAGAAAACAAAATAAAATAAAATACAATAGGAAATTACATAGGAAATAATATAATACACACAATAGTATATTAAGGGGACATTCTACAGTCTCGGCCGAAAATTCGGCCGCTTACGGTGATGGTTTTTACAATTGAATAAACACTTAACATTTTCAAACTTTTGAGGGTAAATTGTACCGCTCTTAAAATACACGAAAAAATCTTTTTTCTTTGTTTACATAAATATTTCGCAGTGAAGTTCACGTCTTCAGAATTGGACCCTCCGCTATCGCTTAAAATTTTCAGCCGAGACTATAGAATGTCCATTTACGAGAATTTACTAATTCCCTCTGATGCACTCAAAGTTCGTTGCAATTCGCCTGTCCGTGGGTAATAATGCCACGGAGATTCCGTGGCTAATATAGAAGTCTAAATTTTCATTAGTGTCGGCGTGTGGTGGGGGAACTGGATAAAACTTTCCCAGTAGAAACGATCACTCAGAATGTCCTGACCTACTTGAAGGGGCATTTTTCAAAACCGTGCACCGTTCACTGTTAACCTGGATCGAGTATATACCGGGCATAATTACGGTACGCAACAAAGATACACGATCGTCTTCGGTATCCTAACGCCTTCTAATAACAATCTCTATTATCGGGGTAATCGAACGATCGTCTGTAATTACCGATTAGGCTAGCCGATGCTCACGCGGCCGACAGGTGGGAGATGACGAGGACGAACACGAGTTAGACACACGTGAAAGCGAGGCGAAGCCTCATTTATAATCCACGGGAACGTTCTACTGCCTCTTGACGCGATTTTACGACGCTCTGACGGAGAGTTTCACCTGTCACGCTAACGGTCTAGTCAGGCAACATGATCGTTCTTTCGGTCTTACGATCACGCTTCTTCACGGGGATCATTGTAGTTCCGCAATCCAGACCCACGGTAGCTGATGAATATAACAATATGTATATCCAGTTCGGTGAGCATGTCGAAATTCTTGCTGGCAGGAATCACCAAGTATTTAACACTATTCCTACCACGAACCGGTCAAAAACACCGTTTTTAAAATGTCGATTAGAATTTCCTATATAGGGTAGATGTCCCAATTACCGTGCCTTGTACCTATTACCGTGCCTTTATACTTAAAGTAGCCGTACAAAAAAACTCGCACACATAACTAAGGAAAGAAATTTTTTTAATTAAATTGAACTATTACTATACAGTAATGCCTCGTTAGAATCACGACGATCGGGGCTGGCAGCGTGATACTAACGCGATGCGGATACTATTTCGTGCCGACGACAACTTCGCGTCGTCTCTTTTGTTCTGTCTCGCATATATCGGATTCTCTCACTCTCGACTGAAGGATGCCATGAACTGGTGGGGATAGTGAGCGTGATTATAACGCATGGTAAAAACGTGACACTAACGACGAATTACTGTATGTGTTACAAATGAATAGATTGCATTTCTAAACGATTAAAGCTTCTTTAAGTATAAAGGCACGGTAATAGGTACAGGGCACGGTAACTGGGACATCTACCCTACAACGTAATTGAATCGCCTTTGAACTTCACGACTTTGCCTCAAATATACGTATAATACATTTTTGAATATTCACTTCTTGTTTTATTGTTTATTTTCGGAGAAAAATTTGTAGTCTGTCTTACCTAACGCGACCGGTCAAATGACGTGAAATGTGTCGGTAGGAATAGTGTTAATACTTCGAGAATTGGACCGAGCGGGAATGTAACGTGTGTCAGATAATCACGAGAGGACATTTAAGAAAGGAAGCCAATATAATCGACGACGAAGGGGGGACATTGATTAGTGTTTTATTGCAATGTCTGTTGAATATTACAGAAGTTCGAAATCCATTGGAAAAAGTTTGAAATTAACAAAATAGCGAGATTTCAAAATTAGAGGCATTATTTCAACTATTTTCATTTACTTTATTCTACCAAGAAATATATCAAATTTTTGACAGGCATACTTTACACACCTAACAGATACAAAAGAATGTTAAAAAAATCGATTTTCTTCACTACCCTAAATCAAAATCTCTTCCTGCCATATATTTCTACCAAGAAATATATCAAATTTTTTACAGGCATTCTTTGCACACCTAACAGATACAAAAGAATGTTAAAAAAATCGATTTTCTTCACTACCCTAAATCAAAACCTCTTCCTGGGAGGAGGTTTGAAAAATGGCTGTAGTAAACTGAAAATATCTCTTCGGTTGAAACGTACATACCCAGAAGCAAGCAATTTAATTGCTCACTAACCAACTTTCCACGTCCATTCGGAAAATGCTGAATATGCTCCTCATTTACCGCGTTCAACCGAGGTCGCATAAAACGTGTGCATCTCATTTCTCGTCGAAATGTAAGAGGCCTCCCTGTTTCACGGTTCATTTGTATCGATCTACCTGTTCCCTACTATTTAGAGAGTGCTTTTTGTTGAGGCGTTCTCATAATGCTTCAGCGTTGAGGCGAGGGTTTATGAAACATCATCCTTTTCCCCCATTTTTCCATTCGGCCCTCCTTTGTTTCCCAACAGTGTAATGTTCTCGTCCAATACCCGCAAAATTAATTACGAAAGGCGAATTTATTATTTGTTCTATGGTGCGGTCAGTCACTCGAATTAAAAATAAGCTGGCAAAAATTCTTTGTATTTGGTGCTCTTGTAACAAGTTATAAAAACATGTTATTCAACAAATTGATAAAACTATTTGTTCTATAACTAATAGAATTAATATTCCTCATTTTTATTTCAATTATTGTTCTACTCCACTATGGTAAAAAATTAGCATTTTTCCAAAATCATCTGCGACGCGTTAAGATTGAATCACACGATTATTTTCTCCGAGTCCTCTGCAAACTACCCGCAATTACAATGTCCGAGATCCGCTAATGAAAGTCGTCAGCGACGTTATTAAATTTCGCTAATAACGTTCTTAAGGGACGCGAATTCTCATTTAATCGCAGAATCCCCCCCGTAACGATATGAAAATGAAGGTATTACGTGGAAGCTTGATTCAACACCGTCAAACAGTACAATAGCGGGCCGCAGAGAAAGGATAAGGCGATGTCTGAGCAAACAACAAGATGATGCTTGAAAAGGGACGAGCGTTCGTTGAATTGGGCTATAAATCACCTGCGGTTGTAGAATGTTGCAATTGCGTAAATGGACGCGGATACCGAGCCTGTATTCAATCGCCCACGCCTTTAAATCACTGTACCGTTTCGTTCTTTGTAGAATTCCTCCACTGTCCCCTGACAAGCCTGCTAATCAAGAAGAAATATGGTCCGACAAATTTTGACGATGCTAAATTTTCGTCGCCGGGAAAAAAACGATTTTTTGGGGGGAGGAAAGGGTTATCTAATTTTTACGCCCTTCGAGGCAGTTTCTGTCGAATATGCACAGGAACTATTGGTTTTTGTAGCGTTATAAATCGCCGTGGACACCGATCGAAAAGTAACGCGATACCTTTTTTTTCCTCAGCGACTGACAAAATCGAGATAACGAATGGCGGGGCGTTATCAATCACGATAAATTTCCGGGCACGTACGATCCTAGAAATTTATCGGTAATGTTGCATCGCGCTTTGCCGGGGATATAACGCGTATCTATCTCGTAGGACGTTTCCGTTTTTCTCCCGGCCCCCTTGTTTCTCTTTTACGGGCATGTCTTCGCGGCCGCCTCCCTTCACCTTTCTCCCGGTCAGTGGCATCGGCGTGACGCGAATCAATAATCACCGATCGGCAGCGGAGCTGTCGCGGCGCGCATTACGAGCCGGATGAATATTCATATTCCTTTTTCGGTCCGCGTAGCGGACCTTGTGTGCCACCGATCACCTCTATCGCGAATTTAACGGAACGATTGATATGCTCGGTTTCGAAGTTTTTGATGGGACCGATTACGAGGTCTGTTCACCGTTATAGGTGCAGGTTAAGAAGACTCTTCGCGAGAAGAGCGTGGCAGTTTATAGTCTTCCGACAAGGGGAGTGGAGACGGGTCGAGTCACCGATTTCATTCAAACTTTCTGTACAGTTAGTGCACTGTATGTGTGATAATGTACTAAACGCTGTGGTTAATAGTTTTTTAGGAAATCGGGTTCAATTTTTTTTACAGTGACAGCTGAAGTATAATCTATGTAGCAATTTCAAGCATATGCATACTTTTGTTATTGTTTTTTTTTTTTAATTATTCATACTAATACATGTATAAAAGTGAGACATTGTTTGGTTGTTTGTCCTTCTTTCACTCGTAAACGAATTAACAGATTTCAATGAAATTTTTAATATATATTGCATGAGGTCCTAGATTAGATTATAGGATTTTTATTTTGGAAATATTATAAACAATTCACGGACGAAACCGGGTAATGGGTCTGCTAGTAACGAATAAAGCTGTTATCTTGTGTTATGTAGTTTATTGTTTTTTTTTCTGTTGAAGTTGGGTATTTTAAAATAACGAAGAAGAATCGAGGGGATTAGTAATTTAAATATTTGAACGGAGGCCATTCGTACACAGAGTGATATTAGTGGACATTGTTTAGTTGCGAAGGGGTTAAATCGTTCTCGTTCTTATATACATATATAGATGCAAATATAGGATTTAAGCTGCAATAAAACTTTGACGTGGATTTTTGCACAAAACATTGCAAAATGTGGTATGAGATTTGCCTTCGCGCAACTTTCTCCTTTTTACTTACCCAGAGGAAAGTCCAGCGTTAGAAGTAACTGGTGTTTACATTGTCCGATGGTTTCTGTGCCTTCTTACCGTTTCATTTTTTCGAGAAACTTTAGAGAAATTCGAAGTTAAATTCCGTCGAAGGAATATCATCCCGTTTTATATCGTTAAAAATGGTCCGAATTTTTATATTTTTTTTTTTATTTTTTTCAGAGGTTAAAATGCATAAAACCAATGAATACAGGGTTCAGGTAGGTTCATCTTTCTTCAATAAATAAAACTCCTCTGAACATGTACTAATCTGGTGCAAACAGCGAATTTGTTCCGCTTTCAAAGGGAAAATTACGTCCAGCACGATATATTTATTAAATACGTTTATAAAGAGGTATATACAGTTCTTGATAAAAGCAGCGTCACAATATATACCTCATACGAACATTTGTCGCTATTGAAAAGATTTCTCGCATATAATTTTTTGCATGGATTGTTATTAATTTTTCAAACAGAAAACAGATCACTAGGAAAAATACGTTTTACAACCGGTTAACGCTTTGACAAAAGTAGAAGCTACCAATGAAAAATATTATTCCACATAAATAGTAATTATCATTTCTTGAAATAAATTTTTAAAACGTATTTTTACGAGTGGATGAATGTTGTGAGAAATAATTTACATAGAGAAATATTGACAATTTGAATATTGTAAATAAAATAATTTTCACAATAACGACAAACACTATATAGATTTACGTACTATGTCAATGCTTTCGTGTAACACAGTGTGCATTGTGAAAGTTCTCATCATACCCACACACTGCTTTCAAAATACTCAACACACTCGAACACTGTCAGTTGTGCAGACTGGAGCAAAAAAAGTACATAAAACTTCGTAGAACGCGTACGTTCTTCGGACAGCGGTTAAGAGGATTGAAGTCTAATCCTTATAATGCGATCACTCCTTCCCTTCTCCCTTTTCGTCCTCTGCCTTTCGTCTGGTTTCTCGCACGGAGTCACCACCCACGGAAGTCTTGTTTGTCGCGGACTGTTTTCGAAATCTTCCTGCTCGTTGATACATGTACCGGCTGCAGAAGCAGGTCGTTTCCGGTCACGATGCCATTATTTCGCGGAAAGTTTCGATGCACCCGTCACTCGAGTGTCCCCACGAAAGTCATTCTTTTCTCCCAGCTTTCTCCTCCTTCCGCACTTTTGTTTCTACATCCACCATTCTACTTACTCGATTTCCCAAAACGCCTGGCCATGTTTCACCAACGTATTCTGCACATCGAACCCAAGAAAAACTGCCTTGGAAACATCCGCTATCTTCTACAATTATTTCAGTGGACAGCTTGATTCAAAGTGGTAAAATAGAACATTACTAATTAGTAATTTGTGCAGATTCTTGCATTTGGAAAATGATCCTCTGACTTTGTGGTTCAAGTGATTCTGTTTGCATCTATTCTGTCTTCTACTTGAAAGGACAATAGAAGCTGAGCTTTGCGTGGCATGAGTTTTACTCGAGGAAATAATTGAGGCGTTGAGGACAAAAAGGGACTAATCCACATTGAAAAAAATTAATTTTTCTTATTTTAATATAGCAATAAATTATTGTTAACTCAATTTCTTAAAAATGTGGGTTAGTCCGTTTTTGGTTTCAATGCCTCAATTCTATATCGAAGTTTTTATCACTTACTTCCTATTACTTTCCCCCACAAATGCGTGATAAATTCAATGTATATGAGCAGTTTAGTGGTGAGGATCCATTTAGGTGTTTTCATCAGAGTTGGGCAAATTGTAATCTAATTACAACTTACACATTACGATTAAAATGTAATTGTGTATTATTTTCTGTAATCGTTAATTTAGATAGTTGACAAAATTAAAGCCAACCACTTAAATTAACGATTACAGAAAATAATGTGTAATCAACTACACAATTACATTTTAATCGTAATTTGTAAGTTGTAATTAGATTACAATTTGCCCAACTCTGATGAAAACACCTAAATGGATCCTTTATTTTCCATTTAGATAGTTGACAAAATTAAGGCCAACCACTTAAATTAACGATTACAGAAAATAATGTGTAATCAACTACACAATTACATTAAAATCGTAATTTGTAAGTTGTAATTAGATTACAATTTGCCCAACTCTGATAAAAACACCTAAATGGATCCTTTATTTTCCATTTAGATAGTTGACAAAATTAAGGCCAACCACCTAAATTACCGATTACAGAAAATAATGTGTAATCAACTACACAATTACATTTTAATCGTAATTTGTAAGTTGTAATTAGATTACATTTTGCCCAACTCTGGTTTTCATGAATCTGGTATTGCCACAGGGCGTTAGTAAAAGTATATCAGGATTTGTTCAAACACCTACCGTAGAAGCAAGTGCTCGGTTTGATATGAAATATCGCAGGAGCATCTACAAGACAAGTTGTTATGGTACCGACTTTCTCGTATCATACCGTGTAGAGAGTTCTTCGAAAGCAACTTCCTCGCCCCCACCATCTGCAACGAGTTCAGACTTTCTCTCTACTTAATTGTCTCCAACGAATCGTGTTTCGCCACCGATATCTGCCGCAGCACCCAATTTTTAATAATGCGAATTTCGTATGAATATTCAAAAATTCTGAGGGCCAAGAAATTGTTGTGATAATATTGAATGCAAGTCTTTAGAGAAATGAAAATCCACGGCCTGTCTCTGACTCGATATCGTGCGACGATATTAAATGTATCAGTGTCTTTGCCAGCTACAATGAATGCTCGTATTTTATACTACATTTCACGGAGAGAGGTGTTTGTGATGCTGCGAGAAATTCCATCGTATAGGCGAGGCTAAATGTTCTACATGCATGACGGAGCTTCGGTTCGTTTTAACCGCACTGTTCAATAATGATTTAATAAAAATCGCCCTAGATGTTAAATAGACCCGTCCAACATCGACGCTTATTTATCGGGAAATAGCTTAGATTATTTGCCTGCCACTAGCTGCTACTATTTCCTCTATTTTCAATAGGCAGAATCTTTTGCTCTTCGACTAATTGTTAAATTAGAATTTTATTAATCTGTCATTCTGTTCTAATCTAATTATTAGAGAAGCAGAGAAGCTACCAGCGTATTCTGAATAGCATGACAATTTTCTGCTGCCCAAATTTTGCAAATTATGCAAATTTTGCAAATTACCATCTACTGACTGATAAGAAATCTCACAACGCCGATTTGGCTAAAATTCAGCATACAGTTAGTCCATGCCATGTATACTAACGCGTGAAATGCATAGGATGCAGAAAATTTTAAAAGGAAATCGAGTTAAAAAAATTACCTTTTCCATATCCTGTATTTATAGGGCAAAGCAATATTCATGGCATAAAGAATAAACAAATATCACCGAATAATTGTTTCTGACCGAGGCTCTGTTTTCGAGAAAAACAATTTCGAAGTAAAATAATATTGACGTAGTCTAGAATTACAGAAGATATGAATTGCATTCGAGTTGCCGTTGCAATACGGTTTCGTGTTTACGTAGAAGTGCATATATGAGGGTAGGGAAAAGTCGATTTGTGAAACTATGAGTTTCGTACATTTTGAAAATTTCTCATCAAAGTAACAGAATTGGTAAATCGCGTGTCTTTTCAAATTAATAAAATTTACATGTAACTTCAAAAATTTCTGTTACAAAGAAAACATTCACGAAAAAGCATGCTTTTCATAAACTTTTTTACTACAATTAGTAGAATCACATTAATTGAACATTTTAGAAACACCTTTTACATTCGACTTTTCCAATTCCGTTTTCCGTCTCTTCCTGTTCTGCCGCGTTCTGCAGCATATTTAACTTCTACGTTCTCTTGGAATACATTTCCTCTCGAATTTCTGGCTCGTCTTTGAAGCATTCCTATCGAGCAGTCGTCGAAATTGTCTACGGTCTCAGAGATCGTCGCGGATTGCACCGAATTTTCGGATCGTTACGGTCGCACTCGCGCAGCTGGAAAGTTACGAAGCGGTCCGTAAAGTTGTTGCGTGTAACTTTCAAATGGAACGATTGAAGTCCGTGCTGCTGTTGTAGTCGATACTCCGCCGTTTGCAAGTAAATTGGAGCAAGTTGTCCAAGTGTAATGAGCGTGTTCCGCGCACCGAGACGAATAATACTTATTGTTAGCTACAGTGTATATTTAGTGTCTGGTGCCATTAAAATTAATAATCTGTAATCGCTAACACGTTGTTATGTTTAAGTCTGATTTGGTGTATGTGCGGAAATATCTAACAATAAGTAAGAGAATTTTCTTCGTAACACTGTTTTATTCGAAATTTTCTATCGAAGGACAATCAGATTCAAATATATTAATTGTATGCATCGTTTTAATTAGTATGCCAATTAGATTTGGGTTTCATTTGGATTTGTTTAGCGTGGTAAACATTAATAAACGTTAGGATTCATTTTAAATTTACCAAGCACTGGATAAAGTTACATAAACGGATATTCATAATTGCTTCGCGTCTTCCTTTTCCTTTCGTGATGTACTGTAATTTTAAATTCATGCAGCATTAAGATTATATTTTGCGGACATATTAACTAAATATACGTGATCTACTGCATCCGTTTAAGCAAATTTCAAAATACTTAATATCCTACTGAATACTATATAGATATAGGTTAAGTAAAAAATACTTAATGCACAGAAGTTGGAAAATCAAAACCCTGACAGAGGTAGAAACGATTTTCGGAGTTAGTAATGCGAGTGAATCACCTGCTTCCATTCATTATATGCGAAAGGAAGACAAAGGATTATCTTATTACATTCTTACTTTGATGTTTGAAAGTCCTTACATCCGTATCTTGCAAATAAAACAGAAGTCTGCCAAATCTACAGTTTTATCGACGATAAATATGAAATAATATTGAATTCCAAACTCACGCGGCAAATAAATAAAAATATAGTCCCAACTAGCGCCAGGAATAATATCCCAAATCAGCCGCGTACATTCGATATAAATCACAAAGGTGTCAGGATCTCAATGCTAAGCATGATCCACATCAATTAACTAATTTCCTCGCGCTCAATTCAACCGCGCATACGGCCGTCGACGGAGGAACGTGGAAAACAGGGCGAGCGTCGTCTATTAGTGTAAAAAGGCTTGCCTGCGGGGCGGGTCTGTTAAGAGGAAGTTTTGGCAAAACATCTAGGTTGTTTTGCCTTACCTCTACGTTTAAGCTAATGCCGACCCAAAAGGACGGGCGCCCAAAGAGACTTCGCGATGTAACGAAGTTCGCAGGAGCTTCCTATCTCGCTGCTTCGTGTCGATACGACAAAACGTGCACGGGGGCGCGGTTACTCGCTTCGTTTTATCGATTCCCAAGCGATCGGGATACTTTACTGCAACTACTTAATGCCGTGGTTACATACAGTGCATGCGATTTCGCGCGAGCATCTGCTTTTCAGAAATACGTGGTTATTGGGTAATTCCGGTGGAGATTGACCAGGTTCTTAAAATCCTCTCGAACTTAAATATTTTAAAAGTAGTGAATATTAGACTTATTAGTTCGTGAAGTGAACTATTTTTTCTAGGATATGCAATGATCGTGACATAATATATTTATAAATAACGGTGTGGTCCACGTCTCCCTTACTAATACAGGTGAGTTGGACCACTTCGATAAAAGTTAAAGTCATTTATTAAATTGACAATGTAGGTGGCAATTATTTTTATTTAATTATTTAATTGTTTCAATAAACAAAAAAAAAGAATATTTCTATTCCTAATATTATTACTGGAATATAATATAATGATTTTATACACCGCGACTGATAAGACTGCTAAGTAGCCCATATCGCCACATCTTTTACGATTATTTATTAATGAGTATGAAAATTTGTGAAAATCTTCCTTGTATATTAAGGAAAAACTTTTTCGCTGCAAGTTATAGGTATTTACCTAGCTCAAAATGCCTCGATACTTTTTATCGGGAACGTCGAGAAACATGGGTTCTGCTAAGTAGTATTACTTTTTAATTAAATATTATTACATTTTTTAACATAAGAGTTTTGTACATACACTTTAAGGCTTCACTAGAGTTATCTGAAGTTACGTTTTAAGTCTCATAACGACCCGCTAATATTTACTCAAGTTGTCGCAATTTATGTTTAAAGAAATATTGTTTATTCTTCATCGCCATCTGAAAAATCTGTAATCGAAATTCGCTTTATTTGCATTTAATGATATTTACACGAAGACACGACGGGTGAGATGGACGAGACTGCCGAATCGCATCGTATAGTGGGTCATCTATCGGAGCCATTACAGTTGGCTTCAAATTCACCGTTGTGGGTTAGCATCCCAGCTATATGTGTAATAATTAGAGCTTATTTTATGAGAACGATGTAAATGTCTCGTCAAACAACAGAGTTACACTAATTCTTAAGACTGCGTAAAAAATTATCATCCTTTCCCGGCAACGCAGACCTTTCCAGAAATCAAAATGTTGAGTGTCGTCAAAATTTTATAAAAATATGATATAAAATTTAACACTGACACATTTCGTATTTGACGGATATTTTGAAAAATACTTAACTGGACCGACCCTCCCGACGGTCCATCTCCACCGGAATTGCCCTACTTTGGATTGCACATTTTTACTCGTACATGACGACAGCCGAAATGGCTGCATCGATGTTTTGCCGCGACGAGAGCAGTCGTTGGAGCCAAGATATCGAGGGAAGCCGCGCACAAGCCGAGTTACACTCGCCTTCGAGACGTTGCTACTTTGAATTTCCACGGCTACCATACCGTGAAAGCGTCTTCCACCGATTCTCGATTCGAATGAGAGAATTGTGTGCCGAACGTGACACCTCCCATCGTGTAGCTCCCTCCGGTGTCTGATACGCCCAGGGCCAGTAACCAGTTTTTGCAATCGTACGCCCGCGAGAATTCGAAATTTCTAGATAGGTCGCTTTCGTGCCTCGGCATAAGTCTCCTCTGGTACGGGGCGAAATGTGGCTGGCGGCGATATGAATGCAGAAGGTTTGCAGAAGGTCGCCTTTGTGTTGCAGGGAACGTTGAATAGATTCTTTGGTACTTTAGAAATCAACGAGCGGCAATTTGTGTGCAAAGGGTGAACAATCGCTCTTTTTTCGCAGCGGGTGGAATCGTTTTCGCTATCGTTTATCGATCGCTCTACTCCCTCCAAGTCGTTTTCGTTAACAGCGTATGAGGATTCAAAATAATATTTCGGTGATTATTAGAATTCTTTTTTTTCTGCTGGGTCCTTGTCAGTGGAAGTTATTTTAGAAGGTGAAAAATCGTTTCTTCTTTGATGGTCTTTAGAAGAATCTTCGTTTATTCACCACTCGAGTCTTTTGATCCCTCAGTTAAGGGGTTAGGCCACCTTGGACGGAGCAAAATTGCAGTCATTTTCGGAATTTTTTTTTAGGAAGATAATGAAATAAACAGGAAGATTAATATGAAGCCTCTTATTATACAACTCTCGCCAGAAAAAATCGTATTTTTTGTTCTTACAAAATGGCGGCGGTAGAGCCGTGATACGCAAGTTTTTGAGGACCGACGTTTTCCATGGTGTTCAATCTCACGGCTATACCGTTTGACTTAGAACAAAAAACGAAAAAGATTTATTTTTTGCATGCCTAAAACTATGGAAGTACGTAGGGAAATCCATAAATATTAATTTGTCACGAAATGGTGAACATGGGGAGAAAAAGTGCATTTTTTTTTTATAAAAGTGTCAATTGCAAAGAATATGTTCAAGATATCGCAAAACCGCTACGTACTTCCATAGCTTTACAATGCAGAAAATAAATCTTTTTGGTTTTTTGTTCTAAGTCAAACGGTATAGCCGTGAGAGTGAACACCGTGGAAAACGTCGTTCGTGAAGATCTTGCGTATCACGGCTCTACCACCGCCATTTTGTAATAACAAAAAATACCATTTTTTTCTGGCGAGAGTTGTATAATAACAGACTTCATATTAAACTTCTTGTTTATTTCATTATGTTCCTAAAAAAAATGCCGAAAATGACTGCAATTTTGCTCCGTCCAAGGTGGCCTAACCCCTTAACACTGAGGATAGATGAGAAGTGTAATGTCAGAAGTGGAACAATGAGGATGAAGAGTCAAAGTAATGTTTGGATGATCGTTAGAATTACGTATTCTGAGTTCCTTGCTGCTATAGCCGTTTATAGGGAAGCTGCTTTAGAGCTATTAAGATTTTTAAGTCTCCCAGTCAGACGTTACCTAGGCCAGTAGAGTCGTAAACTTTGAGGAGTGGAGAACTTTCGCAATTTCCCAATAATCTCTCTGAACCACGACAATTCTGAAGTTTAATTTTCTTGGTGACCCTCGAGAGACTAACTAATATCACTTAGAGAAAATACGGGGAAATACGCGGGCTATGTTACTTCACGGTGAAAGTTTCGCGTCGAATGCTGTGAACTTATGCATTTAACGTATCTATCGGTTTTCTCCATCACCTTAACATGTATATTTTATATACATCTCAAACTCAACCTTATTTCGTAACACTCATTTCCACCGCAAATTCCTGCTTCTGCGATACGAAATATCCCGGGAAGATTTATCGTGCCTCTCGAAGAAATTTAAAGACAAGTTTTATATTTACAACAAAAATTTCAGAATATATTGAGTATTTCTACGATCTGCAAAGTTGACTTGCAAATTTTATTTTAAAAAAAATTGAGGAAATTTTGACCAAATCAGTGCAGAAACGATTAACAGGCGATTCAAACATTGACGCAAAGAGAAATTTTAGTTTTCTTACGAATAGAGAATTCTTGAAAATTGTAGATTGAACATACAAAAAGAGAATAGTGCCAAAATTGGGATTTCATCCTAAATAGGTACCTACTACACGTCACTACCAATAACCCCCCAAAATGGCAACCTGCCAGCCATCCCCTTCTGACTGAAAATCGCGGCCATATTCTTTCACCCTTTTTGTAACAGCAATTTAAATCAGATGCTTCCCCGTCGCATTTAAACAGAATTATTATTTGTTGTTTACAAGGGAAGTTAGGCAATCCGGAAATTCAGAAAATTATGCAGCCTATTTTTTGTTGGTGCCATAATGCAGTTTTGGGGGTGAAATCACCCCTTCAAAGTAAGGGACATCGAAAAGAAGTTTAAACAAAACTTGCATCTTTTTTTATATCTACAAAACTGCGCAAAAATAATTCTGAAAAAATCCATACTTTTCAAATTACCTACCCCTACCACCAATAATTCGATAATTTTTTTTACACAGTTTTGTAGATATAAAAAAAAGGAACAACTTTTGTTTAAACTTCTTGACTCTTGCACTAAAGAATTATGGAAGAATGCCTCTACCCGAGACAGAAAATTGAAAAAGCCACGGGAACACGGATCCTTGGTTCTTGTAACGGTCGGCCGTTTCTAAAAGAAAGTTCATCCCGATGGAATCGGTGTTCGATTTCTCGTCGGCTATAGAAAAAGCAGCGACGACTACGAAACGAGGGGAGAGTGAAAGCCGACATGTCCTTCCTTTTCTTTTTCGTGGTGCTGAATACGAATCGCGGCACGTGGCGCAGAGTCTACGGCTACGTCGAGACGCGGGCTGCTCGACGTTTGGCGACGGGAAGATATTCTTCCCCATGGAAACAAACGTCCTACGTGCTCGGAAAATCCGATCGTACGATTCGATATCCTCGGGTGGACTTTTCCAATTAGGCTAGCACGGAGATTCATGACGATGCACGCCACACTCGAGGATGAAAACTTCTCTCGTACATCTCCGAGCACCGTTGAGCAACGCGCTTCAGGCGCTCCGCTATACGTACCTATTCCTTGGTTTTTCACCCTCGAGAGCCGGAGATACGAGTGTTTAGACGGAGCACGGTTGATTTTTTTTTTCTCTGCTGGTGTTATTCAATTTTAAAAAAACGCGACGTTGGCAAGCGTCATTAAACTTTGAAGTACCTCGCTGCATTCGCGCAATTTTCCCTCTTCTTTCGGTGAATTCTGGCGAGTTTTATGTCGTTCGTAAAATTCACTACCATCCCGCGTTATTCAACATCTTATTTTCTTTCATTTTTCTTCGCGGGGAAGGAAATATGTACTGTGTTTCTTTTTTCGAGTATAATTTTGTAAAAGGATTGCTGGAGTTTCTGAATTTTTAGGATTTAGTGATTGTTGGTGTGAGAAATTAATGGTTTTGTGAATAGTGTATAGTAGAAGCTGCAGTTCGTTTTGAACAAAATCGGTGAGCAGAGATGTTGGACTGAAATTTGTACCTATTGCACTTTGGTTTTATATACGGTTTCGTTTCTTTCAATCGTAAACTCTACTATTACTTTCGGTCCATCTAATCAATTCATTTAATTTCAAGAAACGAGGAACACATTTTGGTAACAAGTTCCTTATATTTTTCTAGAAATTTGAAATGGTTTTTATACAAATGAAACCCCGATTGAGTCGAAAAGGACTCAAGATTCGTGTGAGAGTTAACCTTTTACTCTTAAATTTAAGGGGTCATTCTGGTTAGACGGATTGAAAAAACCGATTTTTATTTTTAAACATTTTTCACCCAAGAAAATTTAACAGTACATTCTGCCCCAAACACATGGTTCCTCCAAAACCGAAAGCGCAATCGAGGTAACTTTTTTTTTTACAGGGCATATTCCATCCACCTATTTTGACGAAAGTGAGTATTAAAAAAATATGACATAAATGCCTTTGCATTCCCAAAACACGCATTAACAAGTAGAAAAAACCTCAACTCAGTATAATTACCTATTCTTGTTTTTACAAAAAACAGTTCCAAAGAACAGAAATTCCCTAGATCGTTTCAGTGAAAACACCCCTCAATCCACCAGAGATAAATTTCACACTGTACTTATTAAATAATTTTAAAAATCAATGAATTTAGAGTGCAGAGGTTTACAACAAACGCTACAATATTTCCTCCGAATCCTAACATTTCACCACTCGAACAAATAAAAACAATCAGCCTTGTACGTTTCTATAAATCTGCCGTTTTACACGATCCTCGTTCACAAGAGAACTTATTCTTTCTCCCAAGCATTACCGTCAACTCGCTCGACTTTAGCTCGACGATGGCAATGGATGTTTCTTAGTTGGAGGGAAAATCGCTCCAATTAAGTGGAAACGGAGCGTTTCAAGGTACTACTATGAATTGTAAAAGGAGGGCACGGAGAGAGAGGAGAGTGGTGTAAGTTGCCGTGCATGCCGGAGAGAAGTGCGTTAGGAAAGGGACGGGACGGGAAAGGCGAAGGTAACTTTCTCCGGTGATCGTCCTACTAACCGCGATATTATCGAGTCGAAGATTTCTATGTATATCTACTATATTCACCACTCGCCCACAGATTTCCCCTCTATACGTTTTTATACCACTGCGAGCGCGCGATTCGACCTCCATTTCCTATCTTTTATCTATTTACTGGGTAAGTGAAAGAAGCAGCCGTATATGGAGGGTGCTCGGTGGAAAGAATCTCTCGTAGAAATTTATGCCGTGGGTGGAGAAAATGTGATCGCTCGTTATGGTTCACTAAGATGAATGGTTTACGCTAGCAGAAATGGGACACGCTCTCTTTTCGATGGATATGTTTGTGTCCCCTTGCACGATGCCAGTCTATGAATATGCGTTGTTAGCGGGATTCGAATGTATTCGAACAGTGGATGAAACGATGAATAATGGATCAGTCATTTGTATTTTACTCATTTCGCTGTGATTGCGTTCGCGTTAATGGGATTTTTGGATATTTTTTTAAAGCGGGGGAATTCAACCGGGTTAATAATCTTCTATAAGACATAGTTTACAATTTAATACTTTTTGTTATGTAAATATAAAATATATTTGTTTCTGAGGATAATTGAAGTTTCGTTTCTGCGTTAATGGGATTTTTGGATATTTTTTTAAAGCGAGGGAATTCAACCGGGTTAATAATCCTCTATACGACATAGTTTATAATTTAATACTTTTTGTTATGTAAATATAAAATATATTTGTTTCTCAGGATAATTGAAGTTTCGTTTCTGTATTGACACATTTCTTTTAAATTTGTAAACGCTTTTATATAATAAATAGAAGGCGACGAAGTTAATATCAGGGATGACGAAGATGTACTCCTTTGTTTCGAGGCATTCGTTGCTTTACATTTTACAAAAAGGCTATGTTAAAAGAGCTACCTGGTGTAGCTGCCAAAATAATTCGAAATCCATAAAGTTGACCTCTTTCAATTATTGAATTTTAAAAAATTTCCTCTAAAATATGTACAGTCGAACGATCATAAATCTTATTTCACTTCCCCCGAAATATCCTTTTGGAAACATACGTCACCCACAAATCCACGCAGTGTACACAATTTTCATGCCCACAAAGAGATATCGAGAACTAAATTCCTGTTTAGTCAACAACCATTCAATAACTTTTTCCCAATACAAAACTGAACCCTCAAAAGATCGCCCTATCCTCCAGAAGTCCCTTCTCTCAAACATGTTTACTCGCTTATTAATTCAAATAATGTAGCTTCTACTTCTTTCGAGGCCCACAAACCCGGTGCACTTTGGTGACGAAAATGGTCCTCCGTTCGCCGTTCATCGTTCCTTTTATTCCCCGTTCAACCTCGTCAGCCACCCAGGCGATAGTTCCAAGTTAATTCCCCTGCTGGGTCAAAGACAGGGAAGCGTCGGCAGTTTTCCGCGCATACATACATACATATGTACGCCGTCGAAATTGCGGCCGGCCTGTTCTATTAAAGTGAAGTGCGAACGTGGCTGCAGAAAATAAGTGGGTGATTCACGCACGTTCTATAATCGTCAAAGGGGCGCATCTAGCGCGAACAGCCTGCGGGGTTATTTCCTGCGACACTGCGGTGTCTGCTCTGGAAGACGGAAATCCGACGGCACCGATGAGGACAGAAGCTAAAAAGGGGTATTCGGAGGAAGCGCGATTTCACGACGTGACAATTCCTTTGACTGCGGCCAGCGGCGGGAGTCTATGAGGCCAGTATTTCAGGGAACCCCCGCGAGCGACCGTCACTTTCATTTCGCAGCCGCGCGGGGAAGGATGCCTGCGCCCCGTTTATATGCGCGCTCTTGCTGCCCGAACGGTTTGGGAAAACAAACTGAGCTGAAATACTGTAAGGAGGTGGAACTACTTTCTCGTGACTTTTGCACGGTTTTGTAATGAATTATGACTAGTGGTGGAGAACTATCGATGGTACTTACTATTGAAATTTGTAATAATATTAGAAATTAAATTTGGGATTCTGAATTTCAGCTGTTATTATTTTTTAATTGACTAACCTAGGATTTTCAATACCGATAATTATCGATAGTGGAAATAAGCCATCTATAGTTACCGATTTTTGTAATAATATTACAAATTAAATTTGGGATTCTGAATTTCAGCTGTTATTATTTTTTAATTGACTAACCTACGATTTTCAATACCGATAATTATCGATAGTGGAAATAAGCCATCTATAGTTACCGATTTTTGTAATAATATTAGAAATTAAATTTGGGATTCTGAATTTCAGCTGTTATTATTTTTTAATTGACTAACCTACGATTTTCAATACCGATAATTATCGATAGTGGAAATAAGCCATCTATAGTTACCGATTTTTGTAATAATATTAAAAATTAAATTTGGGATTCTGAATTTTAGCTTTTATTATTTTTAAATTGACTAACCTACGATTTTCAATACCGATAATTATCGATAGTGGAAATAAGCCATCTATAGTTATCGATTTTTGTAATAATATTACAAATTAAATTTGGGATTCTGAATTTTAGCTTTTATTATTTTTTAATTGACTAACCTACGATTTTGAATACCGATAATTATCGATAGTGAAAATAAGCCATCGAGAACCATCGATAACTATCGTAAGTACCATCGATAGTTCTCCACCACTAATTATGACACGAAGAAAGAAAATAAATTGATTGATTATTCATAGATTGCAATAAAAGTCACTAAAATTCGCCAAAAATGCATCGCTGTAAATTTCAGCAATTTTTATAAGAAATTACAATCATTTCTCGATATAACTTTATATACCTACATACTTCACAATTTTTAGAAAATGCATACAAAATTTTGAAAGTATTTTTAAACCTTCTGAAGTACCTAGAAAGGTCTTTTAGCTACTTGGGCAGTTCTAATGCGTGCTTTCATGAGCAGTGTTAGACAACCGAAGCAAGGAGAGAAAAATAGGAAAAATAGGGAGTGTGTACGCATTCTTCAAGAAGCGCAGCCAGCTTATTACGAGATGCAGCCACCGTTGCTGAAATAAATACGTTGCTCCTTGAACGAATGTTCCTGGAGACCCACTCTGGCCATTTCCGTATGTTTTGTACTTGTAACGGTCTTGAGTTCTTATAAGTCTGTCCTTTCGAGATGAAAAGCAAGAAAGGAACCGAGGAAACGGATGAAGATGTCAGGAAGAGCTACCCCAACCGTGTAAAGGTTTTTTCGTATACCTACTCTGTGTTGTGTTGCTTGACTTTATTTATTGTGACGAATGCTGTTGCACGCTACGTTGAAGTCAGTGTGTTAGCTACACGTTTTGTCATTTTCTCAAATATCTGCTAAGCTAGACAGAGTCAGAGAAATCCCTTAAAATGGCTAAAATACTAAGTTTTTTCTTCCTCCTTTAAAATCGGTAAAACGCAGATCCGCGGTATTTACAAAATGGTATTTCGCACTATCACCGACGATACGTCGAGACTCGAGACTGTTGGCTTTACTATCTGGCTTTGCTCGGAATTTAGATTCTGATTTTAGAAAAAAAAATTTGTGAAAATATTCACAACCTCAGAGTTTACCTTTGGAAAGTTTCTAGGCGACAGACAAATGCACAACATATGAACCTTCTGCTTTATATATTAAGATTTTCACATTGAGTGTGGTAGTGGAATCGAAAGTTCTTAATAGAACTTTAAAAAACTGACCAAAGTTGTATTATAATACTGACCTATGGGAAAATTGAGGTTATTATTATTATTATTATTATTATTATTGAAGTTATGTTATTATTATTATTATTATTATTATTATTGAAGTTATGTTATTATTATTATTATTATTATTATTATTGAAGTTATGTTAAATTGTCCATAATCTGTGCTTCACTTTCTCCTCTTTTATTTCAAGATAGAATCCAAGAATATGCAATTTCCTTCAATCAGAGGTTTCTTTACGATAGTCATCGATAACCAACAAAATAATATACAAAAAGCAATGATTGCCATATATTTAGCGATTTCAAAATGAAGAATGTTGGGTAACAGGAAGAAACGACATTTATTATGGAATCACGTAGTGCAATCGCAAAGTGTTTCTGAATGCACGTCCGTCATTTTAGATACGCGCCGTGGCTCCCGCGATAAACTCACGAGCAGCATTTTACAGTAGGCTTTTTACGGTGGAAGGAACGATACAGTGGGGAAAAATAAACATCGGAACCTTGCATATTGTTCCCTGGGGTACTTTTGATTTCGAAGCATCAGGTACAGCTGTGATACGTCAGAAGCACGTGTGCATTCGCAAGGAAGGAATGGCGAAAGGGAACGCGAGAGAATGAGCAAAAGAAACTGAAACTTTTGAATACTGAAACATCAGAACCAGCCTTTGATTTGCACGAATTTTCTGCACTGATAGAATGTTTAAAATAGTGTTTTTCATCCGATTCACGATATTCTGAAAACTCACTGTTTCTTCGAAGGGGTATTTTCAACCTTGGGACCGTTTTATTGCCAAAATAAAAAAATAATTACGTTATCAGTATCACGTTTCAATGTTTTTTTTTTAATTTTCGAATTGCCAAACTTCCTTTTTAGTGACAAGAGGTAGTCTAGAATACTGATTGATTCAATTTATTATTAACTACAGATACAGGTACAATTTCGTTTTTTTATTGTACCATAGAAATGATATATCTAAACTATTCTCTCATGCACTGACAAAAAGTAAATATGGAGTTCTCCAAGAAGCAACTCATTCAAAAATTATTGCTTTTAATTTTCGCCATCAAATCGCTTAGCGCTAACAAGTAAATCTCAACAGGTTTCCACTCCCAAATGTAGTCCCTCGAATTTCAACACAAAGAATAAAACTACCAACGTAAGTTAGTAGTAAGTTGTGAACAAGATTCGTGAACTACTGTATAAATTTCCCTTTCACTGGTAGCCTCATTATCATCACATTTTCGATATTCCATTCGCTATTGTGCTTCACCCATCAAACATTAAATTGTTCGCAAGATGGCTGCTTCATTATCGTAATTATGTTTCTCCCTTGAAGTTTTTCCATTTCGCTGGGTCGTTATTCCGAAAATCCATCAGGTCGCGAGGAGCAGGGAGTTTAATTTAGGGTATTGTTTCGTTGTCCTATTGAATTCACGTTCAATAACACGCTATAGACAACCCATCATTTCATCGACAAAGGACCGCGCAGCCATTAGGTACACGCGAACTAATTAACTTACCGAGTCTGAGCCGCTGTTCCCCGAAATCTTTTCCAACAAATTGGGAAGGGATGCTAATATCCGTGGTCGATGTAACTTTCTGGCCGCTGCGAGTGACAGTGAATAAGGGACGAGTTCGCGCAAAGAAGCATCGTGTAGTAGCTGGCTTGTGCCAGCGATATCACACTGGTCAGTTTTAATTACACGAGGCCACTGCAGGGGTTCTGGTGCCCATGGTCCACGAGAAAATTCATATCGTTCAACGCTGACTGTCCAGGGCTAAAGGTTGATTTCCGTCAGTGCTCTGGGGACGCTGCATCCAGGCGAAGCTGGTAGTCAAGAAATAAAAAGTGATCATACTGTTTTAATCCTAAGACTACCTGGTTCCAGTTGAACTCCTAGCGATTGTTTAAATATACACATTTTTTTTATGTAAAATATAACCTTACTTCCGAGCTAGTACTTGTTTTAATTAGGACTATCATTTAGTAACTCAGGTACAGTTCTTACAGTTCGCGAATTAAAACACAAAATCGGAAAATAGCGAATTTTCGGGGACCAATTTCACCTCTCTAGAGTGACTTTATGCAGCAAAAAAAATCCATAGATTCACAATTTTGTAAATTTTCAGGTTGAGAATCTTCCTTTGTTAGATACGAGTTGCGAGCAGTTAGTCAATATCGATTCACAAAATTTCCCATAGCTCTGTCAACTTTAGAGATACGACAACGAAATTTAGAGGACATATGCAGAAAAGAATGAGGAATCTAATTATTCCTTTTATGCAAGAAGGACCTGATTGTCCTGAGACTGTTCTTCCAACCCAACAGTAGCTACATTTGTATTAGAAATAAATTAAAACATATTCGCAGTGGCAGTGGGCAAGTCCAGGTAGCTCGCCTTCATGCATTTGCCACTTCACGCACAGAGGGCATTTCTGATTGAGAAAATCCCTCGTTTATAGGTTGAGGACCCCGTGTCAGGTTCACCCAGGCGATATCACAGCCAGAATCATCGCATCTATGTATGAATACACGCGGGGTCCACCGATTACAAACGCATCTACTCGTGTCTGGAATTTCATACTACATGACGACGATGACAGTAGTAGGGTAAGGGACCCAATTACTGACACCTGACCAATTACTGTCACCTTAAGCTATTTTACTTAAAATAATAAATAAATAAACTATAGATTATAGGTTGAATTACATAATTCTTTTTGTGTATGACTTTCCAACGTTTATTTATTTCTTATTTTAAGTAAAATAGCTTAATTTGACAGTAATTGGTCAGGTGTCAGTAATTGGGTCCTTTACCCAATGCTCAGGCATTAACATCAAAGTGTACTGTGTTACCGTTTGTGCATCGCCGGCGACGCGTTCTAAGTCGTCGCCTCAGACTCTAGGCTTCAGTGTCCCAAACGATGTTCTAACTTCTCAATCATACAGTCCCAAAGTGTTTGAAGACACTTTGTTTAGCTTCTTACATGGCAACGAAATTTGAATAACCTTCATCCCTGTATTTTTATTTGGCGCTTTGTATAAGAGTGTATTAAATATCATATTCATGACGGATACCTTCGCTACCGTACACTGCATTCACGTTATCTTAAACTACCGATAGGTTAAGGCTGAGGCACACAGAAACGAATAAACGCTATCAAAGTACCGTTTTAATGCCCACGCGATTGCCTCACATACTACGTACGATACTCTTTAACGCGGTAATTGTGACGCGTTTCTCGAATATTTCCACGATTTTTCCTTCTGCAAGGTTCGAATTCTCCCCTGCAACGGTATCCGCGACGAATGAATACCGCGTAATTAATCTTTTGTAGTGCGGCACACGAACGCCTCCCGCAAGTAAGTGTTCGCATTTGTCTAAAGCGAGGGCACGTGTGTGCGTGGCAGCGCGTCACTGGGGTCGATTAATTATACACGCGATAGTTAACGGGCTACGTTCTGTCCAATATGATTTCGGTACCGTGAAACGTAACCACTAATAGAAATGAGAGGGATTAGAAGAGGTCTATAAATGAACCGTACTTCTTTTAGACCTGTTTCGCACGACCCCTTTGCACCCGATACCGTACACTTCTGTCTTGAGCGATGATTCACGGTCTTAGGTTTTCTGACTAATGAAACTGCGTCTCTTAAAGGATTATTCTGTTTCCAAGCAGGCCTGCGCTTTGAATGATAGGGACAGGGAACGATTGTAAAAGTGGCCGGTATTATAAATGCGTCAAGATAACGTCGAACCGGAGTGAATGCCACTTATACACGCGTGTCAGAAGTATCAGAACGATACAAGGGTTTTCGAGCAAGGCACTGCACCGTTATTTGTGTTTTATTAAGTTGTTGCCTAAGTGATGCACCTTCTCTGGGAATTGAGTTTGTAAAATATGGATAATTCGACACGAGGATCATTTATTTATTTGAAACAAATACAGTGGTACCTCGAACTTACGTACGAATTGTTTTCAGAATAATCGTCGTAAGTCGAGATAGAAGGAAACGGTGGAATATCTCGTAAAAAATCGTTCCTACGAAAGTTGTTACGTGGTGGAGATAGTTTCTCTGCAGGTGGAGAAATGGGAGAGATTTGAAGGTCAATTTAATTCTCCTAAATGGGACGCTATATTATTTTTATTCATGATATGATAACGGTTTGTTGCGGCGAATTCAACGATGTGCAACACTAAGTCATTCCGTTTTATGGAAGGTCGTAAAGTCGTGAGGCCCCGAGGCGTCAGTTCAACGCATGTCACGCGGTTTTGACCAGCTAAACTCTGCTAAACTCTAGTGGACCGTTTTACTAATCGCCAAAAGCGTGCCACAGCTGACCTTAAAAGCCACCATAGTAAACTAATCCTTCTGGCTTCTCAAAAAATATCAAGTCGTTTGGACCGCTTCTTAAAAAGTTATTCCGCTTCAAAAGGTGTCCCAACACTTTTGTCCGACATTGTATAATCATACATTGAACTTCTATTTATTTCCAGTCGTTTAGATCGGAAAAACTGCATACACGGTGCGTCGAACTAGAAGCGCATAGGGTAAGTCGGGGAGAGATGGCCCGCTTTTTAAAAAAATCAGCACACCGTAAATTTAGTGGTTTTATAAAGGACAAAAATATATTTGCCAAAGGAGCGTGATCGAGCCATCTCACCCGGAATTATCCTATTATATATGTTTGCTAAACTCATTTTACAAAAATTGTCAGAAAACTAGAAGCAATAAAAGACTGTTATCCAAAGTCTATCCAGTGTGGTCAAAGAAAGATCAACGCGGTGTTTCCTATTAATACATGTGTCAACATGTCGCTATTGGTCAAACGTTTCCATCCGTTCGCATGCATATTAATAAATGGAAATTAAATAGAACTTCTACGTATCATTTCCTGAGTACCTACAGCTTGTTTTTGTGAACTATACATTCATTATCTTGTGGAGCATATCCCCCTAACTACATTGTATATAAATCTAAATATTATGAAACATTAATTATCTATTTTTGTCGAATCCAAGTAGAAAACCTACAAAAAAAACCTGACATCTGCAGTATAACCGTGTCCTCCATATCATTACCCCCATTTCGCTGCGTTGATTTTGTAACAATTTTTTTTTGCTCACGTGGTCACTTCATCGTCGCATAAATTAATAATCAGCGCGTTAAACTGTTGGCGATTAATATGTACGTGGACGTGTCTGCGGAATAAAAAACGTGTTACTTATGCAAATTACTGACAACTGTAAAGTAATCAATCTAGTGAAATGACGCATACCATGCGTACACGAGTTTGCATCGAGGGTCAGGAAATTCTTGTTGTACGAAACAGTATTTTTCATTTTATGTAGCAGTCTCGAGAGCATCATCGGGTAATAAAACTTTACGACGCAACATCCCTTTTCTTATTGGAAAAAGGTACGCCACTCGTAACTTTGCCCCCTCTTTACACGCATAAACTTCTATTAAAATAATCCTCAAACAATCCTCGGATATTCCCCGCTAGCGAGATGTAATCTTCTGTGGGAAATTATTCTTTTGCGGCCGGGAAAATGTTCTCGTTTGTGGAAAAATGTATTTTAATAACCGCACGAGCTGCGCGTGCTTCATGGTGGCATGGTATATTATGTGTGCCGGCGATGAACAGCTGGAAAACAGTCGTGGGTGGCGAGGAGAATAATTATTTTTCGAGTACCCCGCAGGTACTCAATCTAGCTTGACGCCTGCATCGTACGATACTAATTACCCAGAAATCTTCGTACCCGTTAGTGACGCTAAGTGTATTGTTTCCGTCTTGTTTCAGGTAAGCTTCTTAGAACCGGGTCACTAATGACTGACTGAATTCGTGCTTGCGAAAGGGATCGATGCGGTGAGTAAGCAACTCTCGAATAACGTGTAACGCGAAAGGAAGTGCAGAAAGAATCACATTGTTAACGATGTCATTCCTACAAAACGCGGGCACTCTGAATTTCATGAAATAATTTTAGAATTCGTATTTTTCTTTCGTTTTCTTTATTACCTCTCTAGCTCTCTACCTTCTTTTTATATCGAGTACTAGTTTCTGTTTACTCGTAAAGAGAATGCACAAAGTTTGGATGATGGATCTGGCTCCAATTTGACGTAGGGTGCATTACTCAAAATTTTTTGGGTAAACCCAAGTGAAAGTTTTATCTTTCTCGTACCTTGATTGAGAAGGATTTAAATAATTGATAGTGGAAATAATTACGAATCAGGAAGTGTGTGTACATAGGAGCAGAAAAGAAAAGTGACTATTTCGAGGGTGTGGAAAAGGTATAACTTTGAGCTCGAGTTTCTCGTGAAATTTAAGTCATGACGTATTTAGCTAGAATTCAAATTCAATTTTCTCGATAACGGAGCGCGATGTAAAAAATTTTTATTCCATATTTTCGTCTTATTTGGATCTGTAGAATCACCCCCTAAAAGGATGACCATCATAACAAAATAGCGTTGCAGTTTTCATTGGTTGTTCCATGAAACTATTTGCAAAATGTTTCGACAAACTTAACAGTCCATAGCTGACTTAATCTATTCTTAAATTTCTCCCTCGTTCTTAATTTGATGAACTGCCACAACACAAATTTTCAGTAGAAAGAAGAGCAAATTACTTACGTTAGAAAACTATGAAAGTGTTAATTAATTTATGCCGTATAAATTGAACACTGATTTCAATGATATTTTGATGAAAGCTGGTGGATATGATATCCCTTTGTTTCGACGTCGAAAGAAATTGGCTTTGTTGATGGTGTTTCAGCGGATATTCCCATTGTTCATTAGCGCCGCGTCCAAGTGCAGTGCTGTTTCGAAAGGCATAGCAGGTACTCATTGTTGTGTCGGTGAATGATTGATCGATTCGAAAGCGATTACTTGCACCTTGGATTCACTTCAGGCATTGGTTTGCACAGATTCAGAATGCGATTAAGTCAACGGTATTGTTGCAACAATTAACAATAGGCAGCAAGGTTAATGGTGCCTCAAGCAGCATTTACTGTTGCACTCCAAGACCTCTATCTGAACTCAAAGTACAATCAACGAGTTGTTTACATCCGCGTAAAGCTGTCTAACGTTCGTGGCTATTCAATCTAATTAAGTGAGACGCACGATAAACTGTAAATCTTCATGGAGAATATTATGTGTTGGAAATGATGAGGCGTTGAGAGACTCGTTAAAATAATGACGTTTAATAATAATAATAATAATAATAATAATATGATGTTAGGTTTGTTGAAAATTTCTGTTGCTCTTCACTTGAAATGCTTGAAATGCTAATGAACCCTCTCGTTATTTCAAAGCTGTCTCCGCTTTTTGGCACGCAGTTTAAAAATTCAAAACACTGTGCGATTTTTTAAGAAATGAGTTTAGCCGCGTCATCATCGCACTCCGACAATTAGCAAAAAACGTCGAAGGTTGTTCTGCTAGTGCAGAATATTCAAAGTACCTGCAAATCTACCTATTTGCGATCTCGCATGTAACCAGACGTATAATCCAAGAATCTCTGCTCCCCTCACCAAATACTCATCCCGTACCAATTTTCTCCACGCTATCCTCGCGCCACAACAATTCGCCAAAGAATTTTTGGATAACGACGACGAACGTTGTTGCACGTTATTCGGAAGACGCATATGTCTCTTCTTGCGAGACAGGAGGGTTCTCGAATGCGTCGTGTCACAGCCCCCGAAGCATGTAGGAATGAGGCTGCGGCAACATGCAACAGCAGTAATGGCAACGCAACAACAGAGACAACGTCGAACGAGCGTGTCCTGTGTACAAATGGCAAGGCATTTCGTGCATCCTTGGATAATATGCGGCGCAATGCCAAATGCCAGCACGTCCACGCGGCAGCCAGCCTTCCAATATGCATGTGTGCAACCTGTGCCCCGCACGCGCATCCTGCGGCTCTACACGTGCACTTACATCGCAAAAACCGGCTACCCATATCGATGCCCGGAGCCTCTCCCTTCGTGATGTTTTTCGGCGGTATCCCCTCTGTGTTATTCCTGATCAAAACAAATACCCATCCCGCCACCTGAGCACTCCATTGGCGAGTCTGAACGCTGAGAAGGGGAGCGCAGGCTCGAGTCATCGATTTCCTTCAAATTTTGCATAGGTATAGAGTAGATGTACCTTTTTTGGCCATGTGCATAATTATCGCAGTTTTTTTTCAGACACTTAATTAGGGTAGAAGTACCGTTTGTGGTCATTGCACTGTTTTTGGCCATGTGCATAATTATCTTATTTTTAAATTACTTGCAGATCATTATTATGTGGAGAATTTCACATCATAAATATTTTGTTTAGTATACCGCCCGAAATATAAGGTTATAATTATTCTTTACACGGAAAAATATTATATTTTTTAAGAAGTGGCCAAAAGTGGTACAATATCTTAGTGTGGTAACAAATGGTGCATCTACCCTATGTGTAGAATTTCAAACCGTAAATATTTTGTTTAGTATACCACCAGAAATATAAGGTTACATTTATTGCTTACGCGAAAAGTGGTCACAAACGGTGAAAAATGGATTTCTTATATTTTTTAACTTTATTAGTTCCTTAAAGATTTCTCTAGTTAATGGTAACTTACAAGGAAAGATCCCGAAGCCGGAAATTCAAAAAATTCTGAAACTTTGTGAATATATAGTGAATTTCCTTCTGATTACAACGCAATTTTTATTTACTGCCCAAAATCACTGTAAGGAGTCTAAGGGGGTGTAATTGACCGCTGAAAATCCGGTTATTTTCCGAATTTGTGTTATAACTCGTGAATTGTAAAATAATTTTTTCACCAAATCAGAGAGTCTAATTAAAACAAGTAACTTTTGTCTCAAAACTTTTTTTCTATCTCTTACAGTTCACGAGTTATAACACAAAATCGGAAAATAGCCGAATTTTCAGGCAGAAAAGTGTAAAATTTAGTAAAGCTTTTAGTTTCCTGATTTGAAGTACAATTTTAAAGATAATTACGATGAAAGTCACTGAAATCCTTAAAGTGCCCACAAATGGTGCATCTACCCTAGAACAGTTAGGACAAAATGTTAAACGCAGGAGTGCTGCGATCTTCATAGGGTAAACGCACCAGTAAATGAACAGTTAAGGCTAATGAATGAACACTACTATAAAATTATGTTTGCAGCGCGATTGATTTCACGTGCTGCAAAAATTGTTTTGATATGAAGCAAGAAATGAAAAGAAGTCTCTAATTAATTAGTTGCTTACTTTAATAACTTATTTTACTCATTTTAATAAAAAATGTTCATTCACTGGTACGTGTTCATTTACTGGTACATACACCCTAGTTGGCATCTGTTTTCTTGTTTATTCATTCGGGAAGGTGAAAGAGAATATCGAAGTAGGCAATATTTTTATCGAATATATGAATTATGAATTAGTCCCTCCTACAATAGTATTTAATCATTTTTTAGCAAAAGGTACTTAGACATCTATGCCCACAAAAAATTTCTTTTACTCCACACGGTTTGTTAAAAGTTCAACCTTTGGATGAAAACTAAAACTACAACGTATACATTTCTCAACGACTCGGCCACCTGTGAGATGCGTGCATACAGGAATTACTCAGCCACATGTTTTACTTTCAACCCTACTTCCGTGCTCGGGATGTCTAATATTAGGCTTTCGTCTCTTGCCAAAGCCAATTAAACGTTCCCGCAGTGGCTGTAATTAGGAAATCAAAATTACCTCGCAAGACTGCATAAACGCGCCGGTTACCTTCATTTTAGGTCTGCCAGCAGGTAGTCGGATGCCTGGTCGTTGATTCGTTCTGCTGCTTTTAATCGAGCATAACTCGCGTGCTGCGTCTATGTTAATAGTTAATGGACGGTGGAAAACCATTGCTGTATCCTTCATAGACGCGCTAATTTTTCCCATTCCCGCGCAGCCTTGCTTCTCCCTTTTTCGAAGCCTTTCGATTCTACGCGGACGACCACTTGACACGAGGAGGATCGTTCGCGTAAGCTCGATAGAGTTGAAAACGAATGGCCATCGGCCGTTACGAAGTGCTTAGTCAGCTACTCGAGAAAGCACCTGCACATAATGCCCGACGTCGCGGCATAGACGTCCGTAGATAGTTGACTTCCCCCCCTGGAAAATTCGGAATACTCGATTTCACGGACGACGTGGCTCTCGGGCATTACCCGTTCGTTGCTCCTGCTGAAGTCAAGTCAAGGAACATCAGGCGGTCCTTTTTTCCGTCTAATCATTGCGAAACGGCCCTTGCCTCGCCGACTCGCTTTTTCCGGCCGACCCCTGTTACAGATTTCGCTCGCCTCTGTTACTTTCTCCCGTCGAACCCATCTCCACAGGCATTTAAATTCAAATAAAACAGATACGTGTTGAAAGTGGTGGGAAATGGAATTTTATCTGTGGTGTCCTTGTTGGGGTGAATCTACAAGGGCATGTAACTCGTATCGATTCTTTTTCAGTTCTGGATGTGGTGCTGTAAAAAAGCATTAAGAATAACGTAGGTACAATAACTGCACAGTGTAATATATATTCTTCATTAATTTCGTATAGTTACTATACATGACCACGTTTAACACTTTGGTTGTTATGGACGCATTGTTTTCGTTCAGTGTATGCAGCGTGTGCTGAGAACGCACATAGGCGTTCAGTCACTATGGTTAACAGATACGACTAGAGCAATCCCGCACGCGGCTTACGCTGAGTGTTTTTAAATTTCCAGGGCCTAAACGGTTAATTGAACTTTCTGAATGACTATATCATCGTAATTTCTCATTGTTTGTATTACGATCATGGTCAACTGTGATGATTTTCTTTTTAAAGATTCTATTATATCGTTAAAAATAATCGACATATTCTGGTTAATAACGTAGGGTTGGGTCCCATAACAAAGCACAACTTTGTTAAAAAAAGAAGCTGATGGAATCTTTACTAATTGAACACGAGAGGGGATGTTCATAAACGATATTTTTAGAATTCTGTAATGATCCAGGTACACGCTTGCGTCTGTATTTCATTAATGCCAGGATAACGATATGATCGCAGCAATCAAATATTTCTTGGCGCTTCTTTATTTCTTCTAATCAATGCGGAACGGCCCTTGCTTCCTCCATTGCCTTTTTCAAACCCGGCTCTGTTACGGGCTTCCGTCTCCTCTAAGCAATTGGCATCTTGTAACTTCATTGACATTCTTTAATACACAATTTCTTTTGCTTCAACGAGTTATCTTATTTTGACAAGTATACGTGGTACGTTCAATTACGTTTTTGTGCTTTCGAGCATAAAATTCGATTAATTGTTATCGAAGATGGTACAGAGACGGAGAAATAACGACGGAGCACGGGGAACGGTGAAATATAGAGTAATAAAGAATCCGATATGAAGTTGCCGCGATCCATCATGAAACTTCAGTTTTCCAATATTAAATATTTCAGGTTGCCGAGAAAACTAGGTAAAGGTAAACAAACCTAAAAGTTTATGGTAACTTTACACCTTGTGGCATATTTTTCTTCAGGTTGAAGTTAATTACAAATTTTACGAATAAAAAACGAATTACAAATTTCTTACCAAATATCGTTTAAATCTTGAGAGTAATTTTAACTGCGAGGTTGCAACGAATTGACTTCTTCGTTCTTAAATGACTTGATGATACATTCTCCAATGCTCAGTGCCCAAACTGCGGATACAAATGTGGGTGGAGACACTTTTCAAGTTTTATGAATTTTTCCATATTAATATATTATCAACGGCAAGTTTGATTAATTAAACTTTTACAGCTTCTTTAATGGCGCCTCTCAAGTGTTCCAATTTAAATAAATGAATGAATGCAAGAAGCAAAAAATTTTTGCTGTGGAGTTTCATGTATTCGTACCGTTTTTTCATGAGATTTCTAGATGTCGAAGCGTTCAGCGTGACGGAATTAAAATACATGAAGCAACACGATTAATCACTTTGGGTGTCTATCGATCGGCGTCTCCCGAACATAGAAGTCTCAACGCGTTCCAAATTCAGAAGTAAATCTTTGGTATAATAATTAATTATTCACTGCGAAGTTCGACTGGCAGCGTCGACTTTCGAAATTTGGTATTATTTCCACCGTTAGGCCTAAGTTGACATCGAGTTACATAATTTTAACGTAAAAAATGTATTCCTACCGTTGAGGATTTATATATTCAGGTGTTGTAATCGTTTGTTGCGCGATAACATTTTTCGAACATTTATCTGACATAAAACTACTCGAGTGTCGTAATAGGGTCGCTTAGCTGAAGATTAGGTTGTTGAAACAGTTGCTGATGTTTGTCTGTATGTTCTCAGCCTCTCATCTAAAGTATTGCAAGCTACTTTTGGGAATCATTAGAACGTGTTATTACAAAATCTTTAAGGTAGCGATAAAATTCTAACATTTGATTTCATTCTAAGTGACCTTGTGACCTCTTAATGTTTCTTTCAGATGAAATAACATGTAAATCTTCACAATTGTGAAACGTCACTTTATTTACGTAAGTAACACTTGACACATTTTGTATATAATTTGCATATTAAGGAAGTATGACGAAACAAATCCAGAGATGGGCAACATTTTTTTTAAATAAAATGCCGAATAACTAATAAGAGGTAAAAAATTATTCCTCGTGTGTCGAATAAAGTTAACCCAACGTCGAATAAAAAAATTAATTTTATTCGTCGAATAATCTAAATTTAAAGTAACTTTTATTCGATATGTTATTTAAATAATTTTTTATATAGTTAATGCCCAACGCTGAAGACATCCTTAACCAATAAAACCATATCTTGATTTGATTTCATCAAATCTTTAAGGCGATGCATATCTACATTTTTCTGAATAGGTATTTATCAATTCCTTTCGAATATTATTTCGAATGTTCGAGAATTTACGATTATGGCTATTTTTGTAGTTACCGTTGACAGAAATATATAACAGTTTTGGTAATAAATTCCATAATACCATACTTTATTTTAGGACATTCTGTAATGCATTGCGTAAAGTATTTTACATTTGTATTCTTGGTGCAATATTATTTATGCACCAAGCATAAATTATATTTATGTTTGTAATAAGCAAGACATTGTTAATATTTCAAAAATGAAAAATGAGAGTCAGGCGAACATTTTTATTAGCGATACACAGGGCACACGCGGGTATGTAAACAGTCATTGTCGTGACACATTCGAGCGGTTAGCTTTCTCTTTCACATTGGAAATCACGTAGTGCGACAGTAAAATGGGTCGCTTTTGATTTCGCACGATGTCCTGGATATGACGTGTCATAATGCGTATACGACCAGAATATACGGACTCGTGAAAGAGTCGAAAGAGAAGAGGGTTCGGTTCACTCCAATTGAAACTTTCAATATCAGACGAGTGCAAAATCGGAAGTGTATTGTTGCCAGATTTCATTCTTATGTTTATATTAATTTATTGTCACTAAATTGAACCGATGTTAGGTACACCATTTTTGTATTGAGGATAAAATACCCAAATCTTTTCTTAAAGGTACATTCTCGTGTAATTCCTCCAAAATTATGTTTTTTTTTTAAAGAAAACTGTGATATACAGAGGAAAAAGTCTTCTCGGTATTGATTTATACAAATCATAAGATGATAATTTTTTTTATTGATTTTTCTCTAATGTAATCTTGAATAAATAGCTATAACTCTAATGGTGATAAAAAACGGTGTACATGATATTTCAAAGTAGGCTCGTCTGAAATAAAAAATCGATAGTTTTCTTAAAATATATGAGTATGAGTATTTTCACGTCGAGGACTTGAATTCTGCCCACGGTTTTGGTATCTTTTCGCTTCAGAGATCGGCAAAATTTTTATTTAAATGAAAATTTCGAATAACGAATAAAAGTTAAAAAAAATATTCGTCAGGTTTCAAATAAAGTTAAATTTTTTAATTAATATTTTTATTCACAGTAGGTTAACACCCAACTCTGTTTCACGTCACTACTTTCTAGAAAACATCAAAAGTATAATTCTCGAGTTCCTCAATGCTTCCTTTGAAAACGAACCAAACAAGGAGTTCGCTTTCTACGCTGTGTACGAAACTTTCCCGACAAACTTTCCTCGGAAAGGCCTAACCGACTTACGGCGGATCACGCGTATCAGTTCCGTGACGGTTCATTGCCGTCAGCATCAGTGGTCAAAAATATCGTTTCCCTGTTTTGGGATTGAGCCGTTCACACTTCTCCGTGTCACTTACTAACACTGACGGCACTGCACAGTCACGAAATTGCTACGCGTGATTCCGCTTTTAAAAAGGCATTTTTCAATACCTTGCACCACTCAAAGCGTCCTCCCTAACTGTCTCCTCCCCGATTTCAGTATATCAATTCGCTTCTCACTGTTAGCTAAGTAGTACATGGCATGCCATTTTCAACGATTTCCCATAAGAACACGTGCCCCTGTGTGAATAATATTCACTGAATATCCAAAAACGGTAAGGTAAATGTCCCCATTAGCGACTGTTTAAGAGTGCGACTGGTTCGAAATAGTAATTTTTTACTAATATAGGACAATGTTCGAGTAAAGTATGGATCATTGTGTTTTTTTAAATCTCTAGTTTCTTAATCAAATTAGTTTTAGAGTGATATTTGACTATTTATACAAAAATTATGGTGAAAATTATTGCCCAACTTGTACCTCTTGATTCTCTGCTACAATAATGAAAGGAAATGAATCTTTTCTGTTTATTTTATTGCATGGGTCCATGTATTTTTATTGTAAAATTTGCGAGTTTAATAATATCTGTAGTATAACCTCACATTGAAATTTACATGTGAATTTACTTAAAGATGAATGTACGGCTACTTAAATAACGTATGCAACTATAAATGAAATACCTCTAATTATAATTGCTGAACTTTCTGGTTGATATTTTGCTTTCTGTGTTGCAATAAACAATATACATGAATAATTGGTCACTAATGGGGACGCGGTCAGTAATGGGGACATTTACCTTAGTGGCCTAAAGTTGCCTTCGCAGCCAGTGCAGCGCTTTACAACGAATGGAACACTGTACACATTTTACTGGTAGCCCTTCTTCTTCTTCTTCTTCTTCTTCTTCGTGTTCTTGTATCCACCAATGCCAAGGTTGCAGGGCAAACAAACGGTAGGGTGGTATACGCGAATCCGAGCACGTCGCCTCGTGTTTGCATATGCACAGCGTTTTCGACCTCACAGGCCGGCGTACTTGTACGCTGGCATCGGTTTTATGGCTCGCAGTTTGCCCAGGAATCGTCCTTAGCCCGCCACCATTTTGCTAGGACATGCACGATTTTCACCGGACACGCGATTTCTCGCAAAATGTCCTTTCGTCCTCGGAAAGAAGAAAGGATGACTCCACTCTATTATGCCGCCTGCATCATCCGTCCCATTCCTGCGCGAGACGTGACAGGGTAAAACAACTTATCATGGCTCTAAGCGAGGGTTTATAGCCTGGATTTCTGGGAACGACGTTGACATCCACCTTGCGATAGCTTGCAGCGGAATGAAGGGTGGCATTAAAATTTCGGAAAAAATAAATACGTATTCTGGGAAGTTGTGAGCATTTAAATATCTACTAAAATAGATTTAAACCTGACGAAACGCTTGGAAATGTTTAGACTTTCGAAACCCTCAATGGCTGCTTGATGGTATAGATAGAAAGAATAGTCTGCTTGCGTTTACGTTACAACTCGGTGTAAGTTCAAGTGGCTTCGAATATAAAGTCACTAATTATTCAAAACTCAAGAATTTCAAGACTTCCAAAACCGTTGGAACCAAAACACAACACTTCTTTCATGGAGCATTTCTCTGTGACAGCTTGAAAAAATCGATTTTTTCTCCATTTTTCGAGAATATATATATATTTGAGAATGTAGGTACCTTTAATTTTTGGAAGAGATATTTCAAGTGTTGTGGTTAATAGTTAATATTAAGTTTATTCAGTCACTCTCCAACCGACTTGTACTTCGCACGTCGAATACGTTGCGGAATTTATAAAAGTGAACGCAGCTTTTCTTTTGATATAATTATTGCCTTGATAATGGTCTCAATATTGACCGAAACGTTTGAAATTCAATCATAAAATTTGCAACATAACTTATTCAATTGACCGAACCTATGCACCGATAACATTTATTCTTAAAATTAACAATTACTTCGGTCGAAATTCTGAATCATTTTATTAAGTTTATAGTTAATATAAGTTAATAGTTAATATATTTTTAGAATTCTTAAGATTCTAGCTTTAACTCTATCCTTTTGAACCATCTTCCGCCCCATGACTCGGTACAGTCCATTTGCCTCGAGTATACGACGCTGCCATCTTCGTATTACGTTCCACGCCTGAAATTGAACAATTCCCCATAGCACAGCTGTTTCGACAGTTGCGGGACCTCGTTAAAAAAAAAACATCTCGCAAGCACAGGTTCCTGAATAGAACCGGGCAAAGGGCGTGACACGAAAGAAATTTAAGATATTCGTTGAGCGATCCCTTAACGAAGCAGTTGAGCCGGCATGCGCGTGCCATCGAATATTCAGCGTTCAGACGAGGCCTGTGTTGGCACGACGCCGCATTACCAAAAGGGCGGTATTTAGAGGATGATTTCGAGGCACGTGCCGGTACACAGAAGCGGGCATCGATACCCACGATCGGCATTTTCAAAGGAGTCATTCGGCAAGGTATGCTCTGATCTGCCCGCGAAACCATCTGAATAGAATGCCAAATCTCCTGTTCACCTGCATACCTCATCCTACTCTCTCTCTCTCTCCCTCTCTCTCTCTCTCTCTGTCGCGTCTTCGGCTGTTCCTCTGCCATTTTCCCTCCCCCTCAACCCCATCCCTCTTCCGCGACTCCACCTATTTATCTCTATCCCCGGGCCGCGCTATATAGTGTCATCCAGTTTGTCTCTCGTTCCCTCCTTCGACGCTCCGTGCAGTTCGCCTCTCGGTCTCTCCCTCGACGCTCCATCTCCCCCAGCTGCGGATTGATTAATTGAACATCGAAGTTCAAAGGCGCCTGCCGTCTACGATCCGCGTAATCTTGGTTGCACTTGCCGGGTGTAGCTTGTTTAACGATCTGTATTGATCCGTTTCGCGATGGTTCAGCGACACGCTAGACGGAACGAGATTGTTTGATTAAACGTCGGGCTTTGCCGATCGCGAGATAATGGCGCGCCAACCGCGCGATCGGAGTGTGTCGTTAGGAGCATCGGGGCGCTGTGGATAGACGCGCGGGAAGCCAATTTCTTCGTGCTCCAATCGACACCTCTGCTTTTACACCTTTTGTGATCGACGAGATTTCTAACGGAAACGTGTCGTTCCATTTAGTTCTTACGACGGTTGTTTAAAGGGGGCGGTTGTTGATCGTGAGAAAGCATCGACCAGCAACTTGGAGAAGGGACATGTTGTAAAAAGGTGGAAGGGAATCGCGTTTAATGGAGAATCCTATTCTTGGGGTTAAAAACGTGGCAGAATTTGGGATTTGTTTTTAGGAAACTAGCGATTCGATTCATCGGAAATTTGAAATCAGAATTATGATAAATTGTATACTTCTTTTATTACATAAGAAAATTGGCGCAAAATTGGATAGTAAAAATTAACGATTCTGACTTTTCAGTTTGAAAACGCACCACTCTCTTCAATATTTTTGTTTGTTTCATTCTGGAAGATAAATATCATGCATACTAGGGGACGACGAAATTTTGCGTGGAGTGATGGTCGATCATGAATGATTCCTATATTTATTAGTAAAAATTAATAAAAAAAACTGCAACTTTTCAAAGATGCACAAAAAGAAGGTTGAAATTTTAGACAAATGGAATCTCTAGTACCTATCTTAAAAAAAATCCCAAACTTAGCTATGGTTTTAGCCTAAAATAGGATTCCTCCCTTAATTGAAGTCTTCCAACAATTAAACCATATTTCATTATTATTATTATTTATTCCACGGGCGAAGACCTATTCATTATCTGGGTTACTGTAGTATTCTGAACAAAATCCACATATATTGGGTAGTAACATTGAATAACATCCTCCAGTAATAAAATATTACTTCATCCTTATACAAAACTGTAAGTACCTCCCACATTCATTCGCTCGATGCTGTAATTAATTTCAATTTTCCAATTTTGTGTCCCAACTTCAACACAAAAAATCTCAAAAATCCATGCTCTACCGTTTCCTATTGTCGATTACATTTCACCCGACGACGCAACCAACGTGGTTAACAACAGCACAATCAAATTTCATTTAATTAAATTTAACAATTTTATGAACATTCAACCTATAAATATTATTTTTAGGATTAAACCTAAAGAATCATCAACCAATATCGATAAATGTAAAACACTCAAGAAAAGCGTCAAAGGTACGTATTAATATAAAAATACAGTACAACCATCGAGACTCCGTTTATAACTGATATGTATTTACAGAACTCTGTAATGATCGAAGTAGTAACACACTGGCGCCTGCATTGAATTAATGCCAGGGTAACGGTACGAGCCCCGCAATCAAATATTGTCGTTCAATAAGAGCGAAGTGAAAGTCAATAACAGTTTCCATTTATTCCAGCGCCTGTGCCCGCGGCGCGAGCCGATGGATCCGCTCGGCCCGGTCCGGTGTCTTTCCCTAACATTAAATAAATGTTAACGCATGGGTGATAAAGCACTGTACACGGTGTGCAGAAAAGCACGCGAGGGAAGAACTCCCTCAGTCCATAAAGCGCAAGGCCCGATATGGAAAGGCAGCGCGATGCGTTAAACTGTCCGCGAGTTTTCGATTTACGACGTGACGGGATCGAAGTTTATACACGTACTGGCTTTAAGAGACCATCGGTTTTCCGCGGTGGCCACTTTTTCTTCGATCCCTCTGTACACGCTAGATCCTATTTGCATAAGTGGATAGAATAATGCTGGTAAACGGTTAACACAGCCGCCTGTTCTCTGCTCTTTGCATAGGTACAGGTTCAGGGGTTCAACGCACCGCGCTTTTCAATGTTTTCAAACACGAACATGGAAGGTAAAACGGAATGTAAAAATCATCTTTGTCGCGGCTTTAATAGGAGATCCTGTACACCTGGGTTTGGAGGAGTGCTGTTGAAAAACCGTGTCGCAGAATTGATCTTGACTTCTAAATTGAGGATTCAAGTTTTCCTTTTCAATGTTTGTACACGATTGGATTTTTTAAAAATTGTGACGAGCGCGATACCGCTGCTTGAATAATAAAAATCTTAAATTCTACTTGTTCCATTTGCTTACAGAGTTATTAGGTAATTCTAATTTCGTTTATTGAAAAAGCGGTTCGTTTCGAATGTCCCTACTTAGTCCTCCACTCTTCCGGTTGCTATTTTTCCAATTATCAACACATAGATCAGATTATAATATTCATTCCTCCTAATGTGTGTATATTTAGCGTTTCTAATGGCATAGCACTTCATTCGAGAAATGCCGATTTTCGAAATTGCGAGGCTACTTCACCCCTAAGAAATCAAATTTAATAAACTAAAAAAAAAAATCGCGGTTCTTAAATATTTGTGTTTGACAACATATTTCACGGAGAAAAAAAAATCGGTGCCGCACACATCGATAGTATCATCCCCTGTAAGCTAGTTTAAAATTCCAAATAAAAAATTTAGGAGAACAACTAGCAATAATTTCCGCAATTAATCCCTCTGTACTTCGACAGGCATCGGCGTTCAGTTAGAAAGTTGCCGCGACGTAAAATGATTTTGTATACCTACACCGAGTCCGTGGCGCCGTAACTCGTGAACGCAGAAGCGAAAGAATGGCACGGAAGCTCGTCACTCGCGCCAACGCCTCTCCGTAATGCACTCTGATACAGTAACTTCCGTCAAGTGGAGGCGCGAGCCGTGTATCCAGCAAGTTAAGCGCGGTGCCGTGCTGTTAGGTATTTTACTCGGCGGCCACTGTGCCCGGGTATAGTTTTCTCATCCTCATTATGTATTCTCCTGATGGCCGTTTAAGCCCCTCCGCGCCCCGCCTCGCATTTCATGGCCGCGAGGCAAAACTTTGCGCGCCCGAGCCACCGGAAAGTTCAATGAAATTAACTCTGCTTTGCATACACTTAATAGCCCGTATCGCGCTGCCGCGATCTGTGAACGTACCGTAAGGTCCCCAGCGCTCTCGACCTCACCCCTTTCGATCCCCCCCACCCCCGCTCCCACCCCCGCCCCGCCTCGATTTTCCGTGCGAGCAGCTTTTACTGGCAACTATGAATTTCCTTCTCGATGGCACGTGCGCACCTTGCCCCACCGACCTGCTGTCTTCTATTTTAACTTTCGCCCTGACATCTCGACCGCCGATTCCCTTCACCCCCTCGCATATTTCGTGTGGATTCAATTCGGTATACACACCTTTGTCCCTTGCGATGGGACATCTCGAAGTGAGAGGCGCCGATTTTGATGAAACTTGCGTAGGAAGTGGTTGTCACAAAAATATTTAACAAGTATATTTTTTATTGGACGGCGCCCTTATTGAAGGGGTGAAGGTAGACCACAAAATTGGGGTGAGAAACGTATCTTGTTGAACACCTCAGAAACTGTTAGATGAGGAAAATTATTAAAATGTGATATTTTTTTACTGTATCTTTTAAAAAAACATATGTTTCTGGAAGCTGCTTACGTAGCTGGATTTCTTATACAGAAATAAATAATTCTGTCAATTAAACCGTTTTTACTTCTTCTCTGTGGACGTTGACAGACAACACTTTTCTGACAGAAAACTACTTTTTAGTTCTTAGGTACTTACTAAAATCGGCGATTATCATTTTTGGAATGGTGCCTTGTTAATTCAGTGCAGGAATCAAATTTTCAAAAACTGAAATATTTGTTGAAACGAGAGGTAACATCGTGTATTTTGAAAACCGTGCTGCATTTTTACTGTACTTTTTCAATATCGTACGTATTTGTAATTAAGTACGGTAGAAAATTTAATAAAATGGTCAAAAAGAGGACCTCGTTTGTTTTATCAGTGTAAACTGCAAAATCATCGTTGGCACACCTCTGAAACGCGCAGCAGCGAACGTGTTAGAGAAGATTCAACGAATTCTTAATTAGTTCTTCGGCTCGTTCGCATATAAATATGTCAGGGTCCTGCTGCTCTTGTTCGTCCCCTTGCCGTAACCATTACGCAAGTTTACGGCGTTTCCCCTAAATCGCGAACCCTTACGCAACGAGGCTACGTTATTATACAATCTAACGAAATGGTCGTTAATAATTGGTTAAAAAGTGTCGTGGAAATTGCTTCGAGTGCGATTAATAATCTGTAGCGGTTAGATGAAGAGAACTGTATATGAACCGGTTTGATATCCTCTCCTTCGACATTCTATTCATAGCTTTTCAAATTTACGTAACTGGCGACAAATTCGCGTCATATTCGCGGACTTCAACTTTCTACAGCAACGTGCTCGCATGTCTGAAATAATGTCTACGCATTACGCAAAATTATGTGCAAAAGTGCGCCAATAGGCTTGAAAATTCAATCGCGTGCCCCTATTACTAATTTCACGACATGTAAAGTCGAGAATCCACCTGGAATCTAAGCTATTTTATGCGATTCTATTCCAAGCTACGTTTTAAAAAATTAGCTTCAATACTTTTTTATAAAACCGTTTCCACCAAAAGCTAAGTTAAAAAAACATAGCATAACTTAGCTTAGCTTCTCGATGGATTCCCGGCTTAATTGCTCCTAATGTAAATTTAACGCATTTGTTGTAATTCCCTCTTTTTTTGTTACAGGTAAGTCGTTGGCTTCTTTCTAGAAATAATGGTGCAGTCATGTCGTGTATAAATGGTGAATGAGGTATGGTGAACCTTTTATTTAGAATATAATGAAACGAACAAACTATAAATATAACTACAACGAGCAATAATAAGGTTTATAGGTGGAGTGAACATTTTATCTAATGCTCACACCTTTACTCAAGTTCACGACTTCTATTTAGATATTATCACATGTGAGCTTAGGATTTAAATTTCATAGTTGTTACGCTTAGAACTGTGTCACTGAAAGATATGTATTCAGTCTACAATTCTACAAACTGCAGTTGTCAAGATTTTAAAGAACCAACGATTAGTCCAGAGAGAATAAGTTTGCTCCAAAATGCGTGACAGGTAAAGCGTTAAGGTGAGGCAGTGAAAAACAAAGGTCTTTAGTTGCCAACCACATGGCAGTAAAGCCTCGTCACCTGTCAACCCCCGAATCCACTCATCGCTATCCCCACAGAATTCCCACTGTGGAATGGGAAACAAACGAAACATGTTTACAAACGTTTTCCAAATTCTCCTAAACGTTGCATTTATCTTGACCATGAAAATCACGAACACAACGTCACGTGTCACGTCTGCCACAAAAATACTACCCTCGACCTCCGCAGTATTTCGAAAATTCCCAAATCTGATGTGCCACAAAATTACAAATTTCAAACATAGAAACAAATATCTAACCCCTCTGAGTTTCAAATTCCTCCCACCTTGTCCACAATAGCGGCTCAGAACCGCTTAAATTCCAGTTTAGTGAAAGGACGCTGTAAACGCTCAGAATTTCCGAAGTATTTCGAAAATTCCCAAATCTGATGTGCCACAAAATTACAAATTTCAAACATAGAAACAAATATCTAACCCCTCTGAGTTTCAAATTCCTCCCACCTTGTCCACAATAGCGGCTCAGAACCGCTTAAATTCCAGTTTAGTGAAAGGACGCTGTAAACGCTCAGAATTTCCGAAGTATTTCGAAAATTCCCAAATCTGATGTGCCACAAAATTACAAATTTCAAACATAGAAACAAATATTTATCCCCTCTCAGTTTCAAATTCCTCCCACCTTGTCCACAATAGCGGCTCAGAACCGCTTAAATTCCAGTTTAATAAAAGGACGCTGTAAACGCTCAGAATCATCTTTTTTTTTTTTTAATGAAAATAATAGTCGTTAGCGTCTAATCCCAGGATTTATTCAGCCCACCCCTAAGCCTCCATTTCCCAGCTGGGTCTCGTTAAAAAAAAATCGCTCGCCTCGATCGCTTCCGCCCCGTTCATATTATTCAGTTGCCCCGCGTTCGGCCGGACATTGTTGTTCGCAGAACTCCGTCGGCCGAGATTATACCCCGTATCTTCGGAACGGTGCGTCCGCGCCTGCGCGTCCCCGCTTAATTTACGAGCTCGCTGTGTCTCCTTTAAGCCGCCGCGGCTCGGCGAAGAATTCCATCCGCCACGGGCAGGTGAGTGTGCAATAAGCGCGGGGAGGTTTAACGACCCTGGGTCGTTTATGTATCGGTGTTAATGGGCCTATATCCTGAGAACCTGTCATTTCTTGCATAAGAGGGCTCGTCGTACAGCTGCGTGCGTACTTGATTCTGATCAACGATCGCACAATGATCTTTCTCGACCCGCGCCGTGTACTCCGCGCCTCGCCTCGCTGGGAGCGCGCGTATTTTGATAAATTAATTCCCGTCCCGTCCGTGGGCTTAAATAAACGATATTCACACCAGCCATTAGTAACGGTCTACCTAGTGAATATGGGATAACAACAAAGTCGCTCGAGCATCGGGGATCCGAGGGGGAGGGAGTTTATTAACCGTGAATGGTATACGTCGTCAGTATTCGTACGGAAAAGAAGAGACAGCCGTGAATTTATTAATGGATAGTCACCAGCCCTGTGTACCACATTCAGTTGCCGGAAACTAAATAGTTATTTCGTTAGCACCACTGGTCGAGCGCCCTCTCGCCCCGTCCTCGGGTTATATGTATGTACATGGCGAGCTTCGTGCGATGAAATAAATCATTTCAGTAATCGAATACATGTTTGCAAACCATTTAACTTCGCATTGACAGATTTGTTTAAAAAACCAGCCGAAATTCCATTTATTGTTCGCTTTCCAGTTTCCTTGTTATTTCGGGCACTGACACAATACTTGTTAACCACTTCAACACGCTGGAACAAATAGAAGGCTGATAAAAAGATGTTTTTTCCGGACTGGACGCTGATGGCTGGTTAGTTCCGGTGTCGAAGTCTTAATTATTGTATATCGAGGTTTTTAATGTATTTTTATTTGTGTTTTGGAAAGATTAGGTGGCTAAGTGTGAAAAATGCAGTTTTGGACACTAGTTTTATAGTGTCTCCACAAGCAAAATTATTTTCAAAATGAGAAGGGGAAAAGTAGTGGGTGTTGACTGAAATTCAGGTGGTGTCGAAAGTGTGTGGTTGGATATTTTAAATCAGAAAACTGAGGGCTGAATAATTCTGCGTTCTTTTCTGACCCTTTGCTGTGGTTTGAAACGTAAAGATTCATACTCACGACATGTTACTCGGCGTGTTCCGCGCCGTGGGATCGCACCTTAAGGGGGAATCCTATTTTATGAGCTGAAAATATAGCGAAATTCGGGATTTTTTTTTGGAGAATCTAGCCATTCGATTCATCTGAAAGTTGGACCATGTTTTTTTGCATCTCTGAAGAAGTCACTGCTTTTTTTAAATTCTTTTTTAATAATAAATGTAGGAGTTATGCATGATTGACGACCACGCCGCGCAAATTTCGAAACAAAAAAATTAAACGGCGTTCTACTTTATACGTATATATGTGGCTTCATTTTGTACTGCTTTTGTTACATAAGAAAATTGGCGTAAAACTGGATGGCGGAAATTAAAGGTGCAGACCTTTCAGTCTGAAAACTCAGCACTCTCTCCAACAATTTGTTTTGTTTTATTCTGGTTCACCAAACTAAAGCTACATATGTATAAAGTAAACCGCCGTTTTATTGTACTCTCCCGGATTATTTGGTAAATAAATATGATGCACACCAGCGTACCTACGACGAATGTTGCGCGGCGTGTTGTTGGATCATGCATAACTCCTATATTTATTACTAAAACTTAATAAAAAAAAAACCTGCAACTTTTTCAACGATGCATAAAAACATGGTAAAAATTTCAGATGAATTGAATTGCTAGTTGTCTAAAAAAAATATCCCCAATTTTTTTAGGTTTTTAGCCTCAAAAATAGAACTCCCCTTAAGCTCCGCGTTCGGCTTTGAACCGCCACGGCTCCCAGCACGCAGAAATTTTCGGCTCCCAGTTGTGGGCGGCTGCTTTCATAGTTCGTTTCAAATTGGAAAAATATATAATAATCTTGCCGCTGTATTGGGTTAGGTATAATAAGAAGTGATGAAATAAACGCTTGGAATTTCTATTAAGGATATTAAATTCTCCACTGAAAATTAAATTCTTTATCGAACTTGAGGTACATGGAGAATAATTAGTTCTCTTCTAAGAAAAACATCTTCGAAATTGAGAATTATATATTATTTACATTACGTATATACATATTGCGACGAATTAAATGCCGTGTAACGAAAAACGATAGTGATGTACAGTAGTGAGAGAACAACGTTACTGATGTGGAACTTTATCAGATGCACTCAGATTTCTGTGATTATAATGCTAATTTATGGTTTAGTTAATAAAATTATAATTTCGACCGCAAAATTTCTTTAAAATATTAAAATATGATCTCGGCGCACAGTTTCGGTCAATTAAAAAGAATAAATAATAATATTATGTCAATTATTCTTTTTAATTGACCGAAACTGTGCGCCGGGATCATATTTTAATATTTTATGGTTTAGTGTTACAATTAATGTTGATCCGGGGAATTATATGATTTTCTCTGATGATACTATATTGTACATTTTCGCAAAGAAGTTACTTTCACGTAATTACAACTTGCATTTTACTATAATAAAAATGCATAGAATATACATGCTGGGAGCAGCGATTATTTTCAAAGGCATGAAATAGGAACAATATTTCGAACTCGAGTGATAGATTCTGTAATTATGACTGTGACACCGCGTGGATCCGTTTCTATACGAAGTCATAAGAATGATAAATATCGTCGCAGCGAGCGATAAATAACGGTAGATTAAGCAATTTCATTAAGCCGGCTTGAAAGCAAATCGAACAGTTTCTACAGCACAAAAGTTTCCCGCTTAAGCCATTCTCCAGGGCGAATCAAGTTCCGAGTCTAACTGTAATGCAAACGTTAATGGGCTTTTTTCCCCTCCGTCTCTTGCCCCTCCACTTATCTGCAGCTCTAGCTCTTTTATCTATTCGTTTCATATGCACCGAGGGGAATATGTTCTAATGTCGATCACAGTGGAATTTTAACTCTTCCATTCCTTCGTAGTTCCTTCGGACGATACTTCGATCGAAATAGGTCGATGCAATCGTCGTAAAAACCGGTATTAAAAAAATGAAAAAACTACAGAATATTTATAAAAGTGAAGGCCATCTTCAAATCTCTAAAGCGCCACCTAGAAAAAGAATTGTCACACTCGGCTTTTGTTAGACAAATTTTGGTCCTTTTGCACTCTTCCATGCTATAGGTGCTTTTCAATCGCATATTTTCTTTATCTTCTTTCTCGTTTTCATATATGTTTTCTTTTGTAAAGTGTGTTGTGCAATAAAGAATTATTATATAATTTTGATGAGATTGAACGTGCTATTAATTATTGCTTCACCCTGTATTTTGGTAAGAAATGGCACCATAATTCGATATGCACCAGATCATCGATGCACTCGGAAGAATTTTGTGAATTTGTACAAAATTCAAACTTGATACCAACAATTTTCATTTTTTCAACACAAGTTCCGAGTATCTAATTCTTGTGTTGGAGCCAATTCGTATTCGTCAAGTTTAAGATACTAGGAAGAATCAATTTTTAATATCCAATTGGTGGATAAATTCACAAATATCCTTTAAATTACTGGAACAAATAATTAGAAATATGTGTACGTTTTTAACCATCCTGTGGGATCCAAGCAAAGTAATTCACAAAAACATATATTACATATTTAATCAATATCAAACTTAGAATTACTGATTCTAATTCATTTTAGTAGAAACGTTGATGAATCTCATTTTCGTCAGTATACTATCTACCAAAAAATCCTCAAACAAATTTTAATTGAAGAATGAATCAAAATAATCACGAATCTTACATTAAATCTATTTAATACTTTCAAAGAGATCTCAGGGATAACTGAAGGGATATTAATTTATCATAATTGAATTTACATAAAATAACTATTGAATTTCATCGACTATGTTCCTGCTCTAAATTCTTTTCAGATAAGCTACATATAATTTTTCAAACGAACGCACATTAATCCGAACTATATTAATTAGCGTTTATACTAACCCCAATTACAATTTCTAATTGTAGTTCCAACACTAATTAAATATGTAATACATGATACGTACAAAACGGGCGGAGACTTTCATGAGTCACCTACACGTTTTCAAGTTTCATGCTCGCGGAAGTTCCAGCAGTAGTACAGTAACGGTAACGCGTATTAATTAATTAGGAACGGAAAAATGAATAGGCCTCGCGGTAGATTTTGCCGAAACGTGGCGAAGATTTGCTTTCATGTTACCCTCTGGCTGGCCATCGTAACTCGAAATGTATGGCCCCCGTTGGCTTACGTAATGCGTCCAGCTGCCTGCATGCATATGTAGATGCATCGCGGGCTATTTTACCAACTTCTCGTTCGCCGGGGAATAGGAAGGGCTGCGGGTTGCATCGCCGGGCGCGTTTCTCTTTCAACGGGCGCCAGTCATTTCGTTTTCATGTATATTCGCTCGGTGGCTCCGCGCTCGTATTATCCACGGGATTCCCTTGCGCGTCTCTACCCTTCGATCTAATCGAATTCTCTTTCCGCATCCCTCCTGGATCGGCGTCCACCGCTTTGCCCACGACGCAGTTTCAAAATAGACTTCGCCTTTCAACGGAAACAATGGCCGCTCAATCAGAACCAGGTATATGTATCGATTTTTCAAATGTCGGACTGATATTTCGGTTGATACTTTTTTTTATTAATGCGTTTTGGTTCGGGCTTTCGAGTTTGATTCGAGGGAAACTTCGATAAGTAACTCGATTAAGATTTTTTTCTTAATTTCGCAGGTTTGTGGGGGACCTTAATAGGGATAAACTAAGGTATGACTTAAGTATTGTAATGAACTGAACTTTTGAGGAGTAGGGAGGGAGGGGAAGAGGACCACTATTATAAAACTTTAGCTTCAGGTATTTGTTGGTTTCGGAGATATTAATAAAAAACTTTCGACATAATACATTGAAATTTGCCAATACAGACGTTACTAATGCAATCATCTTCTCGTCACCGTCCCCTCATTTCCGTCGAGGTCCCCTACGGACCTACAAAGTTTTAAAAAAAAGTCCAAATTTTGGGTCATCGAAGTTGATGATTTCTAATGATTTTTTATCTGTTTAGTTCGTTTCAATCGAAATCATAGTACAACCGAGAAGGGTGTGATTTTTTATACAAATATAAATCCACTCCGTGTGGAACTAATGTCCCAAATTTTTCGTGCCATTTCCGATGTCTGTCACTTCCTTCTCCGGTGCGCACGTCTTGGGCGCGTGACCACCGGGAAATCAAATCTCGGTTCCGTTCGCGATAATTCGTCCGTATTGATTAACCAGTATGATTACGCTGTCCCTCTGCGAAACGAGCCTTGTATCGAACTGTCACTAGACGGGCAAGCCAGTGACGCACACAGAAATGACCCATGGTGTGTCGTTCCCCTGTTCGTAGGTGGCTGTGTTTCCCATCATTCTCTCTTACCCCGCCAATCGATGACCTACCTATATACCATCGAGTTTGATTCGACGTCGTTCCATATCGCGGTTCTAACATGTCCATTGGGATATTGCGCCCAGCAGTTCCCAGCGACTTTATGGCCCACCAATTTTCAGTCCTCCTATATCGTGACGTGCACGGTCCTTTTTACAACGCAACAAATACTGCTCCAGGTGGATTTTCTCTTTGGTGAAAATGTGGGTTGTGTAATTCGACTTATTGTAACTCGGGCGCTATGATGATTTGTGAAATATTGGCCTGGAAGTTTAAATATTATGGAGTCAATGAATCCACTGTTTTTTGGAAAGGTGGAAGTATTTATCATAGTTTATTTTTATTAGTTAATTGGTACAGTTTCTTATGTTTTGAGTAATCGCATAAACTGTTGCGAAAATAATTAAATACCGTCAAGGTCCCAGTTCCTGATCAGTTTAGTATATAAATACCAAAATAATAAGTTTATCACGATACAAATTTGGTTAAAAAAATTATTAAATAATTATGAAGTATTTTTAAATTTATACGCAAACATTTAATAGCTCATAGTAAAATGTTTCAGGTTGATCAGAAACTGCTCCCTTTGCATCTTAAGTGATCAGGAATTGGGTCCTTGACGGTATGTATTTTGTTATTTGTGAGATCAGTTGGTCGAAAACGGCACGCAAAGTCAAAAATAGATTTGTTTAAAAATACTTGATTTGCCAGATGCCCGCGGCAGTTTCAGGAAAATTGGGAACGGTCTTGAATTATTTGAAGGAACAGAATGGAAGTGCATCCCAGAATACATCGCCAAGTGTTGAAGGAAAGTGGATGCAATGGTAAAGCTGCTTGCAAAAAGGACAAACGCGAGCGAAGCGAATTGAAGGAATACTTGCTTCTCGCCAATGATTTGGTCTGTAAAGACTAGAACTGTGTTTTTCGTGGATGAAAGGAAATTTAAAGTGCTCGACTCTGATCAGCGAGAAATTGTCTAGCGAAAACGAATGGAGAAGATAATGTTAAAAGTTTCCAACTAGCGATGGATTACAGTGGCGAAAGTTTAATTGTTGAAGGTTGTGTGTCGACTATTTGAATGAACGAATTACTATTCATCGACGAAATTCTAAATAAAAATGAATATTCAATAAGATTGAATAAGAAATGCACCTAATCTGCCTTCAACAAAAGCAGCTTCTTCTGAAAAACAGTGTTCCGCGGCCGGAAAGATTTCTCCTTTAATTTTTTACCTAGAACGAGAAACCAAAAATTCCTCAGTCCTATATAAGATTATCTCGAGAAGTACTCGAGGAAATTAAAAAATACAGATTTTTGTAAGAATGGTGCGTGATGGAAGAAAACACAAAACCGCCACAACCTCGAAATTATTGAAACGTTTTGGTCAATCACGCACCATTTTTACAAAAACTAGTATTTTTTCATTTCCTCGAGTACTTCCCGAGATAATCTTATATAGAACTCAAAAAATTGTGGTTCTTCGTTCTAAGTAAAAAATTGAAGGAGAATTATTTCCAGCCGCGGAACACAGTTTTTTAGAAAAACCTGCTTTTGTTAAACTGTGGCGCCGTCATTTTGTATTAAAAAAATTAAAAATAAATTGTGATCATACTTCAAGGTATGTGCAATAAAGGACGTCAAACAGATTTGATATTCCATTCACCATACTCGCATAAAAAATTCTCAAAATCAGGCTGCCTTTCCGGGCTCTAGAGTGGCATTACCCTTTAACTCATTAAAAGCAGTTAATTCGTAAGCTTGTAATAAGCAAATACAGAAAGCAGTAACACACGGAACACCATGGTATCCGGGCAGGTAGCGAATCACTATATGCATGGCTAGACGCGAGACCCGCTCGTATGGATTTTCACATGAAACGGGATGAGAATGAAAAGGTAATGGTAATTTTGATGGAATATTCATCTCGCAGGAGCGGTGTCGAGGTGAAATAGTATCGCTGGTAATATTCGCCATCTTGCGTTGCATAGATTGGAAGAAAAAAACTATATATATTCCGTGCGATATTTCAAAGAATACATTTTAACCTCTGAGAAGCGTGGAACGCGAGTTAACACGTTATTTAGAAATTCTTCAGTGTTGGGTAAAATTCGCCGTGAAGATTTAAAATTTAAAAATGAACTTGCTTCCCTTTTAACCATTTTTAAATAACAATTTCTAGTTGAAAATGGCCCACATTACCGCATTAAAACCTAACCACTTGTTTTCAGTGTCAATAACATTTCAAAATTCTTAAAAACCTGGATCATCTTCAATCCATAGATATTTTGATACCACGCTGATACAAAAACACACTCCCTGAAACAAGAACACTTCCATTTCGACAGCAATTGTTCGGAATCATCCGCGATATCTTGGTGCGCGCGGGATTGAAATAAGCAGAGCCAAAACGACCACAAACTCGTTAGCTTTAGGTTATTTATTTTCCGCTGGAACGTTAGCCATAGCCTCATCGCGAACATGTACGCCGGAAGTTACACATTCCGGTTGGTTGCCGCGCGTTCGTTAGTACTTCGGCGTGAACTTAGAGTCTTTGCCAATCAGTTAACTAACACTACCGGGAAACGAAGTTTCCCCCTGGAAGGAGGTAGTTAGAGTGATAGGAAAATCGTTCGAACGAGTGTTACACGTGAAATGTTGAAAATAAACTCCCGCAAGGATTGGCAAGTATCGATCCTGTTATCCGAAACATCCGTGGACTAGCTAGCCAGTAGACCGCTTCATTAATGTTCCATCGGCTGTCCTCAGTAATAATCTAGCATTTGATACATAGGTACTCTATTTATTCCAGATATATTTACAACAGAATCGTGGTATAAATGAACTGCAATTTCCATTGGATCGTCCTCGAATGAGGGTAAAGACGCCACCCTCGTCTCCGTCATTCGAGCCATTCACTCGACAGACTCATCTTTAATGCACGCGATAACTTATGCCACCCATATTGTTCCGGTGGACGATTTAAATTAGAAGCGCCCATGCCATACTTGAAACATTTAAAGGATTGAAATTCGTTCGTCACGCTAGGCTCACTTATATAAAACGTGGAAACCCCCCAGCGTATCGGCGTGTCGACACGGATCTCGCAATCATCGATCTGTCGGCGAATAGATCGAATCGCGGCGCGTGACGCGAATTCGTGTCACCTTGGCCGGCATCGAACTGCTTCTGGTTTCCATTGATCCCCTAACCTTTGACGTACACCTGTCGATTGGCCCCCATTTCTCCCGGCGACGTGGCTTTTCGGTTCGGTGAGGAAGCTTTCTAACTCGACGGAAACCAAAATCCATTCGAGCCCGGGTCACCGACGTTCTCGCCCGTCTCCCTCCGTGCTTGCAAGGTAGCTGCCTCCTGTACCGTCGCCCATAAACCCACGGACAATCACCATAATGGATGCCTTCTAGGAAAAGTTATAGCCGTTTCGGTGGGGTAATTGAGGGACCCTCGAAGCGAGGAAGCGAGAGGGTGAAAATAAGGGAGAAAGAAAAAAGAGAACCTTTTCACCCGGGCCCGTGGAGACAGATCTGAGAAAGTGTGCGGAAACGTATCCCACGGTGGTTGTTTCCGACGGTACAAAAGGTCGGGGGGCTGCGTTGTTTTTGGTGCGGAACCGAGGCATGTGGTCGACACTTCTCGTAATCGATGTACCAACTTGCCCAGCTTTCTTCCCTTCAATCCGATCGAGCTCCCCTATTCGGTTTCTCCCTGCTTTTTTGCAGGTACAATTTCTTCTGTTTCTTTTCTCTTTTTTCTTGTATGAAAAACTCTGTGCCGTTGATTTTAACAGTCACTCCATAAGATGCATCTGGGATACACTTTGTGACCCAAAAAGGCGATGTTTTTTTGGAGGAATTGCACTGTGAGGAGGACCTCGAATATTCCAGAAATCTGAATCTGAATGTAGGAAGCGTCATACTAGTCACTGGGTCGAGCTATTGCTATGCTGTAAATGAAGATAGAATTACCATTCTATAATTTTTTTTAAATGGAACCATATGAGCCAAATAAATCGATTCTTCAAGCTATTCTGTGGATAGAAGTTAGATAAAGGTATAGAAACTATCCTAATAAGTAATACACTACCGTTTAATGTCTGAATTTTCTTTAAATAAATAATAAACTCAGCCCTGGACGAGTCAGCACTTCATGCAAAAAATTATTTTTCTTGAACAGCGTATTTTTACGAAACACTATCTGTTCTGAGATTTTCATCATTTTCCAACTCCCTTTGGAGGCTTTTCCCTTGTCAGTTAAATATTCGATTAACGGAAAGGTTTATAAATAAAGCCCGCGGAACATATGAAACTCGACCCGTTTTAAAGCTCCAGTTCGGCTGATGTAAAGCAGTGGTCTGTATTATCAGGAAACGGATTAACAGAGCAAGACCATGGCGGATGAATTTTTAGTAAAATCGCCAGCTTGGTACGTAGCTACCGTTGTTAGCTGTTGAACGAATTTGTCTCTATTTCGTAGCCTGATTTAAAATTAAGGGTAAAAGGGTAATTTTTTGTGATAACATATTTTGTTAATTGCACCTGGGACTACAGAACTGTCGAATCATAAAGGCTCATAAAGTTTTGGTATGCTGGTTAAAAACATCCAATATTCACTCTGCAGTGGAATAAAACACCTAATTTTCTCGATAAAACTGTTCTGTGACATTTTCTGTTTTCTCTCTCTACTCTTCAAATTACTTCTTTTGAACAGATACTTTATATGATACGGATAAACATTCGAAATCATACAAGCGGTGATCAAATCAATGTTTAAGAAAAATTCTCATAAAAAATTGTGTTATCATTCTCATCTAAATACAGTGATGAAGGAAAGAAAGTTTCAAACTGATATTTTTACATGTCTGCTTAACTAACTTAATATGTACTACTTTTTAAGTATTATATTGGTACTGCTGGCCTATTCTCTCTCCCTTTCTCTCCCCCCACCCCCCCTCTCTCTCTCTCTCTCTCTCTCTCTCCAACATTTGAAGATATTCATATGCACATAATTCTTTCTGATCGAAGGTGGCCATATTATTTGTCTTAATGTTCACAATTTAAACTTTCTTTTGACCTGCACTCTATTCGAATAATAAATATTCTAACTTGGACGAATCGTTAAATAGTTACGAACGTTACTATACATCGTTGTTATGGAATCGCAAATGTCCTCTATTAATGCGCGCATTGTATTTCTCATTATCGACTGCTTTGATTTATTCCCTGTTATCGTAAGGGATGCGGCATTGTAACACGGAACTCAATTCGGATTGCGCTAAGAGATTACCGCGTTTGCAAAGCATTGGTCGCGCTGATCAGCTCTGATTAGCCGTAACCGAAGGGATATCAGCCCGATCGTGATATCGTTGATAGATTTACACGTTCAATGGAAATGAATTTGCCCATTGTTACAAGAATACCCTCCATTCACAATTGTCGCCCTCACCTTGACAATTAGAGCAATTTCCATTGAGAACCAACTGATCGTATTACCTGTACAAAACGCTTTCACGACTCCCTCTTTACTCAGGTAACGTGCACATATATTGGAATACACGATTTAATATCTCCTTTATTGTGAACAGAGAAGGAACGAATTTATTCTCCCAAGTTTCCTGCTTCGCAGTTACGTGTTTCTGCATGTTCACTAAAATTGTACCAAAACCTTGGGACTAGGCCTTTTATTAAGAACGACTGAATTCCACGCGAATTCCGTTACAAGGCTCTTCTTCGAAGTTGCGTGATTGTTACTGGTATTTTACGTAAGCGGATAAACGCGTATTTCGTGAAAAGAATACGGTATGCGTTACATACGCTCGTCCCAACCTGTCTCACGATCCTTATCGCGACGTGCTTTAGTACCAACGCTGGTACAATTACAACAATTAATTAACGATTAATTATATGATACTCAGATCTTTATTGTTCGCTAATCGACAGCTGTCATTCTGCAAGATATTATCGTCTGCGATCATATCAGACGTTTTCACGGTATATTTTAAATCCATGTTGATTTTAGTATGTGCATTTTTTAATTTTATTATCAACAGCATACATATACATTAATATTGTATATTTTACAATATAAAGGTATATGTTACATATTAAAATGCATTTTCGCACAGATTAACTACCATTTCCAATGAGGAATACACTTCCCGAAATTCTGCTTCTTCTTCTATTATTACCTTGGGTTGATCTTCTTGATCGATTGATAGTTTTTTTTTTTTTTTTTTAATAGGTTTAGTTCCACGAGATAGAGTTAGAAATTCTGGCTGATTATGATTTTGTGAGGTTTTATTGAAAAATTATGTTTAAACCTTAATAAATGTATCGATCTGCTTGGAGGACGCACTTATAAGATTTCCATATTTGTGGCTCGTTTTTAGTTATTATGTGTGAACGTGTAAATCTTCTGTAATCAGTACTCAGCCTCGTGGGTATTTTAGCATTTTTTCATAATGTTACGCACGTTGTGTGTATACTAGATAAAGATTTACATTTATTCTTCGAACATTATTTACATTTAGTGGTTGCTGAGATTTTTGTCTCGTGATAGTATAATCTCATGCAAAAGCTGATAGTGGATTCGCACCTTAACTCCCTGAAACAGGAAGATACGAAGGCGTTAACCCAGTCACAGTCACAATAATAAATTAACCTTGATCAAATTTTAAGCGGTGTACTTCACCACACGGTCCCCGGCTAATTTATAACAGTATTCTCCACCCGTGAACGTGATCATCCAAATCCCCAGCTCGTCCATCAAAAAGTACGAAGTGTCCAGAAAACGAGAGTCAAAAAATGTTTCGCCATCGGTAAATTTCAAACCAGAAACGAAAGCGTTCTATCATGGTCGTCAGCGTTAGCGAGCAGTTTCGACGCGTATCGCTTTCACCGTAATATCGCTCGGTTCGGTCGTGCTTATCGACCGAGATTTTCACAACGGTCACCGCGTACTTTCACGTAACACTTCGTCTCGCGCTCCTCTCTGTTCCCTTCGATGCGCGTCATTTCTCTTTCACGAAAACCCCGCGTACTGTTTCTTGCAGATGTACAGTATAAAATAATATCTCTGAAGATAGAAACCATCAAATGGAGGGCCGAGATTCATAGCGATGAAAGACACTCGCACGGTGTTTCTCCTAAAATAATGTTTTGCGTTTACTGTTATAAAAAATACTACGTATATGTATATCGCAATTTTGCGAACACTACTAAAAGCTTAAAATACTACCATAATATATATGTAAGTACTTAAAAATTTAAAAAGAGAAAATAATTTAAAAAAAAATCGATTTTTAAAATTTTTTTACTTTTCAGCACAACGCATGAACAGCTCCCAATGAGCATCAGCATATTCCTTATATTAATTTATACTGTTTATGCGTTATGTTGATAAGAGCGACGACGTTTATTGTTAGTGGGACTTAACCAGTAGGTATGTTTCGAAACGCTCTGTTCTTGTCAAGTTTTAAAGAGACCTGTTCTTATTTCTCAGTCAAGATTGAAGTTATAACTTAATTTTATGCACTATGAAAGTAAACAGATGGCCCCTTGAAAGATTGAAAATTGTTTAATTAACTCAATTAATTGGACTTACACCACTATGATCCTCAGCCTTTAAAATGTGCTATTCCTACTTTAAATTTCCATAAACATAATAGTTAAAATTATATTAAACTTTAAAAAATAATTTTATTCTATATTTTCAACCTATAGGACCACCTGTAGTGAAACACTCTGTATAGCAAAATATGGTAGGTACGCTTAGTCGCACCTAAAACGCGTCTCGCCCTAACATTACTACTCACTGTAGCGTCGCACAACCACGTCACTTGTAGGTATCAAGCAAGAATCATCTTCAATCATCGTCTATCTAAGAAGCCCACTATATTCCCACTGCAGCTGAGAAAACTGTAGCCTCGTTACTTGATTATCGGTCCGCTCGTACGTATCGCTGTTTCGACGGCGCGCAGGGTTTCCAGGCGGGCCAATGCCGCCGCCCGTCACGCGTGATTAGTTTCTTACACGGAATATCCGTTAGGAAAGTGTGCCAAGACGTCCGCGAGTTTCTACGTCCGGCCTGCTTATAAAATTATGACGAATCTCATCGCTGGAAACGCATTTACGGCGAAACGGTGAAAACTCTCTTTGCAAGTTGGCGCGCGTCGCGTCGCCCCGCGGCGCAGAGTAACTTTATCGCGCTTCATTAGTCTCGCGGTTGCGCGCGCGCGCATTTATCCCGTTGACGTTCCCTGCCCGCACATCGGCAACCCTTCCTAAATGGAATCGATGAGCACCACGCGCCACGAACGATACGAACGTCGCGGCGACATTCCCGCGGCGTGTTTTCGAAAAATCATCCCCGGGACAATCGGTAACGGTACGACGGTCGATCGCATCGCGCGATACTGCGCGGCACGTACGGTTCGATATCGCTGTTAAACGTTCGTGCTACGCTGCAGACGGTAAACCTCTGCTCGACGATCGTTGTCGTGTCTTATACGCATCCTGCACTGCAGACGTTGACTATCGATTAAACGTCCTAAATAAGACACAAATTTGTCTTGCTCGATGGCTGTTTATCGAACGGTCGCACGCGAAGCGAGTTTGTCGAAGCGCAACGAAGTCTGCTCTGTATTCCTCGCGGAGATCGCGCGATCGTAGGTTCCTAGCGACTTATAAATAAGTTTCTTGGGTTTCTTCCTTGAAAGGAATCATATGGTTCATTGACGAATCTAATAATCGTGATCCTCCACCTTCTTCGCTTCATTCGTCCAGATCTCGACTGCAGTTCATTAATCCACCCTTAAAGGAATCATTCCTGAAGCTAATAGCGAGTCGGAAGTGCAATCTCGTTTCGAGTAGCAATTATTTTCATCCATCAAAGAACCCTATGTATATTTTCTAGCGGTACCACCGCGCAAGACTATGACCAAGTTTGTTTTCACAATTTCTCATGTCCTTACCAGTTTCTACGCATACCTGTTTCGTCCTACCTAGAAATGTCCCCCAGCGTCTAAGCCAGGATCTTCTAAACGAGCCTCTGGCAACTCCAACCAGTAGATCCAGGCCGAAACGCGCACCTAAATCTTCACCTCATCCTGTCCCACATTCCGTCTGCTAAGTTTCAACCCCTTGCTCCTCGCATCCATCGTGGAAAGTGGGATTTCCGCGACGATTAAAACGGAGCAGTCTGGGGTGGATGAATGAACGCGATGGAATCGAAGCTCACCCATCTGGGAACACTTTCCACCGCGGGAACGGTCTCCGAAGCGTGGCGGAGAGCGTGTCGCTGGGTCGTTCCGGTGAAACGTCTTGATGTCGCCGGTGATTCTCTGACTCGTTGGCACGGAATCCTCATGATCACGCTCGCTTGGCGCTTGGGGGACATGCGGAGGAGGCTCGCGACAGGCTTGATAACGGCAGTGCGAACGAAAGGAGGGATCGAACGTCGGGTTACTTCGCTCCAGATGAGAGACGGTTGCAGGGGAGAGGAGAGAGTAGGAGGTGGGTCGTGTATGCGAGGGGTTCAACCGGGGGCGGGTAGCGTGCCGCGGGCGATTGATGACTTGTGACCCACTTTTAAAGGCTTGTGGCCTAGATGCGAGAGTGCCGTAGCCTGATCTAAGATATCAGGCTTCCTTCCTCCTCTTCCTCCATTTTTTTTTTGCCACCGACTACACTGTTCCTCGTCCCCCCCCTCTCCATCTCGATCGTTTTCCGTTCTTTTACTCTTTCCAGTCGCGTCGCCGTTGCCATCCACTTCTCGGCTGACTGTCCTCGCCCGTGCTTGGCCGGTCGGGGTACCTACCATAACGCCCGTCCCACGAGGACCAGCGCCCCCATCTTTGTAAATATTACCGGCCTCCGTTGCTCTCCCGCGCTCCTCTGCTTTTAGAACTGGCCCGATTAAAATTTCAAAGAGCTTTTCACCGGGGCACACGCGGTATTTTTGTCGCTCCAAGCGGCTCTGCTGTCTTCTACGTGAAGTTTTTCGGGGAGGTATTCGGTTTTTGATGTAGATACAGTTCTGTAGCGAAGAACGTGGAATTGATTTTGAATTGTAATAATGTAGATGAGACGAAAGGAAATTGAGGTGTAGACAGCAAAAACGGATTAACCCACATTTCTGCGGAATTAAATTAGTAGCAATAATGTATTCCAATAGGCTGTACTGACCATATAAAATAGAAATCATTTTTTTTCAATGTGAGTTAGTTTCAATGTGGTATGTTGTTCGATTTTGCTGTCAATGTCTCAAATGGTGAATCGATTCGTCATCTTGCGATTACGTAAAGGAATGATTTAAATAAAGGCAAGATCAAATTGTATTTGTAATTCAATGCATTCGCGGTTTATGCAACCTCCTTTATGCCTTTCTAGTGGGAACTACTTTAGGGATAGAGCAAAAATATAAAAAATTCAGTAAGCGCGTGGTTATACTCGAAAAAAGCACTGCATCATGGTATGGGTATAAGAAGCGTGTAGTTTTTGCATCATTTTGTGTCTTGACTTGATAGAAAAAAAAATAATGTAAAAATGACAGTTAATCGCAGATGATCAATACGCAATCCTCTTTACGTCGATGTTCGCAAATGTGGTTATGTAAGGACGTTAGTAACAGTTTCCTATTACCTATCTCAGTTACGTATATCAGTTACAATTATCGACAAAACGAACTTTCTGTTACTGGTTTGTCGTCTGAAAATTTAAAGTCGATTACCCAACACAATCTTTCTACATTATTTTGCTAAATTATAGCAGGTAGGTACATCCACTTGCCAAGAAATAATCGCTATCTCGATCTAACTACCGAGCCAATGATTTAAACAGTCTATCTGGGCAACTTGTCGACTGCACAAGCACACATACACTCGAATCACTCGAAAACTTAAAAAACAACACCCTGCTGTTGGGATATTAAATTTTCGTACGTATAGGTATACCGAACAATAGTGAGATTTGGAAATGCTCAGTTCCAAACAGACAGCTTCACAGTGCGAATTCTGTGCAGATAATTATGATTCGATTCGAAATTTGGCAGACTATCGGACGTTGAGGCATTGCTATTGTGCGGGTGGCAATCAAAGACCTCCCATGGACTCCTCTGTTCCCATCCAATTCTCTTAACTCCTATAAACCCCATTGTTTCTCGGTATACCTGTACTTCAATTTTATATGTGTTCAACGTGGATCTGCTCGACATCGCTTTTGGCAGAAGTAGGTACCTTTATAATTAGTTTAAAATTGAAGAAGAAAAGGGAGACGATGATGGGAAAAGACGATTTTTCAAGTATAGTAAAAGGTACAGAGATCTTAACCGTGGATTTGAGAAGTGGTTTCCAAGAATCCTCAACGAAATCGAAAATTGATGTTACAATATGTCTAAATGAAACAACACCAAAGATTTTTCAACAAAACACAAGTCTTCGTACAGTATTCTCTTGAAAAGAATCCACACCTCTATGTCGTGGCGAGCGAGAGGGACTAAGAAGTAGTGAGAGGGCACGCGACAACGACAAGCCATAAATTACGGTCGGCACAGCCGCGGCGTCGTTTATCCAAAAAAAAAAAGACGGGATAGGTCTCTCTGGCACCTCTCACTCGCCGCGGCAACTACGAAAGAAGTAGCGGCGGCCGCGACGGCCTTTTTTCAAGGCAAAAGACGCAGGTTCTTGTCGAGGCATCACTGTACACGCGGTACCCCTTATCTTGCCATTAGAGGTGCCCCATACTTCAAAATCCCGATACAATCTATGCCATTTACAGTCCTCGAATTTCATGAAGCACAAATTCCCCAACTTCACATTGTATTAACAATCTCGTCCACGTTGACCGATGTTTCCCCGTCATACTAGGAAACGGTCTGCGGGTACATTCTCTGTTACGTCGATGGACAATCGGTCGACCAGACACAGTCGATCGACAGTTGCTGGGCGACAATACCTAACCAGCAGGACACAGCTCGCTGACAGTCGGTCGACTGTCGTGGACACAATGTTTCCTCCAGCCTAGTGTTCCCCGGTCTGTACGAGCCTTTATGTGTATATAAACGAATACGCGCGTGGTACATATAGTTTCTTTGAGCGGTGTGGAGAGGTACATCGTAAAGAAAGGAGCCGGCGAGGAAAGCGGTGGGGATAGGTCCATCGGCGGCGAGCGTGGTAGCGGCAGCCGGTGGAGGTGGCAGTATCACTGGAGGGGGAAACTCGGCGAGTGGTGGGGGGTCCTCCATGTCGCAGAGTGTACTGAAAGACGGTGTAGGTGCGTTCGGCGGATCCAGCTTCAGTGTCGTTCCGGCTGCGGCTCCGTACGGTTGTATAATCGTGGGCTCGCGTTCGGTCGTCATAACCGTCGTCGCCGCATCAATCTTCCCAGTCGGCCTGTTTCCATTGCCTAAAACGCGTTCGCCCTTTACAGGTGTTTCCGGACGACGTTGCTCACGCGGGACACGGTCGGTTCGTGGCAGTGTCGATTTGATCGTGACATCGGTAGAGACAGATTCACGTTGACAATGGGCTAAATCGGTGGTTCGGGGTTCATCATCGGGAACGTCACCTGCAGATCTGGGTCAGTGGAGTAGAGCATGTTAAGGTGCGACGTAACAACGAACAACGTAAGCTCTGTGAATTGTGTAATCCACTGAAAACCGAGGGAATCTAACGGTGTTGTTAATAATATAAGTGGTATCGTTCGCGGGCATTGTAAGATGAGCCCGGCCTCCCAGGGAGGCGTGGAGGTGGAGCGTTACATCGGCAGTTGTTTGATATCGTCGAACCTAAGGCCTGGATCGCACAAGCCGATAGTGGGCAAGAAGCAGGAACCTGTGATACGCGGGAAAACACGAGGCTGTTACGGGGGCCAGAATTTCGCAAACCCCACCGACCAGTGTCAGGTCCAATATGGTCCTGGTGGATGGGCAGGTGCCCCTCTGATCTCGATGACGTCCAGTCCACGAAGATGTAATCAGAGATCGTCGCCGTCTCTGACCCAACAGCAGCAACAACAACAACAGCAGCAGCAACAGGCTTGCGATCAGCAAGTGTCGCCTCACTTACAGAAGAATCCGCTCTCTAGGTTAGCTATCCACACGCAGGGAGCGCCGCTAATCTTGGCCAGTCGGTTTCACAATCGGGGCAAGATAAATAACAGCGGGAACGTAAATGGCATCGCTAATGCGGTCTGCAGCAATACACCGGTGGTTAATAGTTACGTTCACAATAATGGGAACACCGCGGCATCGAACGGCACGATGAACAATACCGTGAGGTGTCCAGCGTCGCGGCCGCAAAGGCCCGGCGCGGAACTAGCCAAGAAGCAGCAAGTGAATACCAAGTCGGATTGCTCGACGGGCAAGGAGACCACTGGGACTGGTAGCAACGTCGCCAACATCGACTCCCTGAGCATCGCCAGCGACGAGAGTTCGGGATCGAACAACTCTGAAAATAGCCTGCCCCGTATAATCAAGCCCCGAAAGCGCAGAAAGAAGGACAGGAAACCGACGAATAACGCGGTGAATTCAACAGAGGTTGTGAAACACGACGACCAGCAACAGCAGTCGGGCCCGAACGTGACCGTCGAACAATCGAACGTGGTCTCCTTAAAACCTTACATACCGGCTTGTTACGAGCCACGTTACGATGCCGCGCCACCTCACCTTAGGAACCATAGAAGGCCGCCTATAGCGAGGGAAAGTGTGTACGGCTGTAGAGTGCAGGCTACGACGGGCATGTCGGTGCAGGAGATCGCCGACGTCAGACAAAGGTATGCACATCGGCACGTGGAAGTGAAAGTGCTGGACGACAACAGAAATGTCGTCGTGCCCGGGCATATTCGCTCGGCCCCGCCGAAGGGGTACAGGCAACACAATGCCCATCACATCGGCGGCGGCGGCGGCAACGTCCCCCGTTATATGCACGAGTATAACAGCCTGGCGGGCTGCGAGGACGGGATCAAGGATGGATTAGGATCGTGTCAGTGCCGGTACTGCGATCCCTCGGGTCTCATATGGGACGTCGAGCAGAACTGTTACTCGCCCTTTTTGACCCCGTCACCGTCAACCGAGTTCTGCCCCGGCCACTTCCCTCACATGCCGCTGTTCCTGTCCCGGCCCAGTCTCGGCTGTCAGGGACAAAGCGTCGAGAGGCTTTTCAGCGTCGATAATCATCCGCGGGCCCATCACGAGAAAGACACCGGCAACGGTGGTGTCGTGCTCAGGCGCAGCTGGAGCGATCCGAGCAGCTACTTCAGCGAGGAGATCACCGCGCCTAGCAAAGACGTCGGCGTGATCGGTGACAGGGGGCAGGCTGAAAGTGGGAAGCGCCGAACGCTGTGGCGCGGGGACACGATCGGCATTCCCACGAATAACCTCGGATCATCCGGTGCGGGAATGAACGGTACTATATCGACGTCGAAGGGATTAGAGGTCTCCACGGAGATCATCACGTCGCCAAACGGCCACCGGGACCTGGAAATAAAGTTCTACTCGCCCTCACCGAACGCCCCGGCGCCGGAAGAGGATAAGATCATATTGGCGGAGGAGGTCGACGAGGACGAGGAAGATTTCAGCGATATTTGGAGTTACCACGAGTCGAAGTTGCAGCAGGATTTCCGTACGTTACTGCAGGCGGAGGAATAAACGCGCGGACTAGGGTGACAGAGGGACAGAGGGTGACAGAGAGATTCCCTTTCGTACGCGCCTGGTCTCATGGTCCTCCGGCTCGTTAGGATCGAAAGAGAGAGCGTCCGCGCGTGTGCGACACTTTGTGGGGGATCCTATGTGTACGTATGTGTAGCGGGACGAAAGCCGAAGAGGAAAGTAATATCGCGATTATATATATACGATACATATATGTCGATGTGAGATTGTGAGTGTGAGCGAAAGAGGTGGCCCTGGAGATATTCAATTAGTTCGTCGATAGGGAACAAAGAATCGAATGGACCGTGTATAAACGTGCCCAGCGGTCGCGTTGAATGCGCTAGGCGCGTCGCGCTGATCGTAACACATCCTCGCCCCAAAACTCCCTATTTCCATGTCGTTCGGACGTTACGGGCGCGGTGGTATCGCGTGACAGGCTGTCCATCGCGCCCGCCTCTTTAGATTTGTCCCCGCGACGACGCCCACGTTGCCAACGATCCTCGAACGGAACGGCCGACGAGTGTAAAGCGGCGGTTAACGAGCAAAACTCTACGTGTCGAACGATTCTTCCTCTATAACGGTGTACGTTGTATACACGTAGTATACGTGACGTGCGTGCACGCGTAAGGCACGCATGCTACTAGGCGCTGAAGGATCGTACCTCGACGTCGTCGGCAGTGCACGCGGTCTGTTTATCGATGACAGTGTACCTAGTAATAAGCGGTGGTTGGCTGGCGTCCTGAAGCGAATCTGGCTTCGATAAGGCCAGGTGTCACAACTAGCCTTGGGGTATACGGCACATACGAGAAAGATCGTTGAAATGGTGTTACGCGTGTCTGGACGCCACGGAACGATCGCGCGTGTGTGTAAGTGTGCCTCTTTCTCCATTTCTCTTTCGGTTTCCGTGTCATATCCGGCGCCACGCGCTAGTCCATCGACAACCACCCGACATCAGCGACTAGGCGCAAGATCCTTTTCTCGCCAACCGCTGTGAACGAGACGTACGCAGATGGGAACGTTTAAATCGTCAAGTAATAATCAATAGATCAAGGATTAGTTCAACGATCGTTCTATAGTATCGCGTAGTTCGTGTCTACGCGTTCCTCCCCATTTTTTTAACTGGGGTCACGCGATACCTGTGAGTGTTCGCGTTCCTCTGCCCGCGGTTAATTGCGTTCCCATCGGATGCTGACGTTTCAAGTGGACTCTTTTTTTTGTCGCCAGCCTGGGTTTCACGTTGGGATCCACGAGTGCTATCCAAACCATTCGACGGGTCGCGATAGTTTCTATACGTACTTCGGGCTATTGTGCGCGGTTGTACGATATTCGGAGAGCGCGGCTCGACTCGCCTCGAATTTTTCGCCCGGCGCTGGAACCTTAAAGTCTACAAACATAATTAAAGTGTCAGAATTTCGTGAAAACCTGTACAAAGAGGCTGTGGTAACCTTTTACGCCTCCGACGTAAAACGCTTCGTAACTGGGGTGGAAAATTGTTTCCCAGTGGAATTCGGGATTCTTAATTCGACTGCGTTTACTGCATGGTGAGAAGTGCTTGTAAAGTGGCATTATCGAAGTTACGATTCATTCAGGCGCAGCGTGACCGTTATTCGCTGTTAGTCAAAGGGCATCGCGCGGGGATTTCCTTAAATCCCCTAGAGAGCGGCGAAAAAGGAGTCGATCGATCAGCACTCGCGAAACTGTGGTCGACTGTGTCTGCCACGCTGACTGGGGCGACAGCGTCGTGATAGGTCGACCTGCTCGTTTTCAAGAAGCGCTCGACGGCCTTAAATTCGCGACTTCGGACGGGGGCAGCGAGCAACGTTCACGAACTTTCGTCGTTTCGTGCGCGACTCCGGGACTCCTCGCTGCGACATTGATAGGAAAGCGAGGAAAAGGAACGACACGTATAGTTGGTGGTAGAGGATGTCACGAAGTCATAGATTTGGGAGTTAAGTGGTGACATCTGCCGGGGCAGGAGGCCTAATAGCGAGTCCCACTTTGGGGGTTTATATATTCTGCATTGGGATTAATGGGGAGAATTGAGATACTTTTATGACTCATAGTAAATACTTCGATGCACCCATTCTGAAAGAAGACTTCAATGATGAATTTCGATTAGATTATTTCTTTGAAGTGTTTTTCTCCAAATATTAGGATCTGCATAATAATTCGTTACAATGGGTGCATAGACTAATTGTATTAACTAGTTTTCCATAACTATATATATTCCCAGCAATTGTGATATTTTGAGCCATATTTTGTATCGTTACCAATGCAAATCAAATCTACCCTGTTAAAGTGATCTACTATCTGGGCGAGGCTGAAACAAACCTCATCTCAATATTTCTTTCAAGTGGCTGGTCCCTATGCCCAAAATATTACTTCGATACCTAACTTATTTTACGACTTTGCCATACCTCTGCCGCCAAGTATACACGTATTTAACCGATACCCACCCACACACACACACGTAAGAAGCATCATGTACCCACCATCCTCTTTCGTTTAGACCGTAAGCCTAGATAATAAGGCGATCCACTTAGATTATCACCGTTGTCTATATGTGTATAGAAGAAGTCGCGCGTTAAACGGTCCGCCTTTTGTTTACCATTAAACCGTTACGGGATCTAAAAGACGACGCGGCGATTTAGATGGCGGTGGAAGAGCGAGCCGCGCGGGGATCACTGACGACTAATTAGACTTCGTGGTGGCGCATGCGCGTGCTTCGTGTCTCGAGTATGACTGACGAGACGCAAAGCCGCCCGTCCACCCACCCACGAAGAAGAATCGTATTAGCAATATTTCTCTCTTGCTGGTTCGCGCCGTACGTAGCAAGTTTTATTGCTACGTAGCAACAGATAAATATTGATGTTGACCCTTGTTAAAGCAGCACACCCGCGTATCAAATACGGTCCTGGCGTAACAATTTGTTGCTGCTTTAATAACATCGTCGTTGGTATGTTTCTTCGGGTACGAAAAACAAAAAGAGAAGAGAAAAGTCGTTCAGGCGATGCCACGTTCGCTCTTGTTGCAACCGAACGCGCATCAACGCCTCCCCCCCCCCAATCCTCGTCGATAATAGTTTTTTTTTTTCAATTGATTCGCGTCGATGTTTTCAGTTCTCAGTGTATCGCGTTTTCCTTTCTTTTCTGCGATAAGTAAACGGCACGCGCCGTTCGTTGGTAAGCGTTTCGACGAGAATGATCGACATCGACACCGTTGATCCGCGATTTTTTTTAAGGAAAACTGGAGTTCTTAATCGACGACGTCCGTAAACCACGAAACGATCTTCTAACGCAATATTATTCGATTAACGACACTGCTCGAACGCGAAGCTTGTCGATTATTATTTCATTATTGTTTGCGAAGAAATCGAAGAGAAGTTTAATTTATTCGTTGCTCGAGGCATCGAGGTTTGTTGAGCATTAAAAGCGAGCGACCCTTGGAACTTCGTGTCGCGGGTTTTCGTGTGTTGGAAGAATCGTATCGAAGAAACGGGAATTGGTGAAAATGATTTCGACGGATAAACGCCAGTGTTAAAAGTGTCTGTTTTGTTTCGTTTGTAATAAAGTAATACGGATGTTCGAATGAAAGATAGATCTTGAGAAATGCCAATGCATCGCAGAATGCATCGGAACGCGGGATGAGCGAGAAGTGAGCTTTACTTAATTTTCAGCGATCATCGACGAGCGCTTTTTCCGTTTCTACTCTGCTTTTCGTGGCCTACCGATCGCGATCGTTTGCTAATCGCGTTTTCCGCTGTCTGATCTCTGTGAAAGAAAGAGAGAGAGAGAGAGAGAGAGAGAGAGAGAAAAGGAAAGAGATTCAGAGATGGTGAAAGATACTTTACAGAGGCCGCGTTAGTTCGACTGATTTCGGTACATTTCTACGTTACACCGGCGAAACTTTCGCTTCTTTTTGGCCCTTCTCCCTCTCTCCTTCTACCGTAATTTATTTTACGCATCGTCGTTCGACGATTCAACGTATTGTGATAACGTAACAATGATACACTCGACTCTGCTTCGTCGTCCAGACTGATTGATCAACGCCGATCTACGAGCGTCGCTTTAGTGCTGTTACCGCACTGACTCAAATTACAACAGTGTTTGGAAAATTCAATAAAATCGTCTTTAATTTAAATCCTCCAGCTTTCGTGCTTTTTACCACAACCATTCACCGCTTTAACCCTTCGCATCGAATAGCAAGCCAGCGCGACAAATTTTTCCGGGGCCATTTAAGGACCTCGGATTATTACAACAAAATATATAACGAAAATTTTTCCACGATACAGGATCGTCTGCAGTTCCAGCAGAATGACGCGCACGAGTTACTGTCTCGTGTTCAGGGAATCGTTTAAAGAAGCATTCGTCAGGCATTCCGTAGTCACAGATTCGTTTCGCACCGTTTGAACTGAATTGAAATTTTACGTTCGGTATAGGGAATTAAAAGGTACGAGTGGAGAAATGATTCTTCTTTTTTCACATCGCAAGGGAATAGAGTGTTCCTTCGATTTAATCAAAGCTCCGTGTTCCTGGAGCTCCGCGAGACTGTATTTCGATTTATTCTCTCGCCTGCTCGTCCAATAATCAGGAGTCAGTTTTATGTGCATTTGATCGCCAGCGCCAGGCACGAACAGCCACGCACACCAGATTCCTATAAACGCTATCCACCTCTATAAAGTTTCACGATTTCATTTCGGATCAACGACGGATTCTACGAGCCAACGGTATAGAATTGCCCTCCGCAGGATGTTGCTTTCCCTCTGCTTCAACGCGGAATAAAGACGAATCGATTGATCTCGGTTTAAACGCGTCGAATCCCATCGATACCCACTGAGACTTACATTTTCTTTTACTCCTGGATCATTGGTTACTCGTAACACGGTAGGGGGATGTATACCTATAGGTATCTGCGATTATTTTGGGGCGAATTCGTGTATTTACAAATACGTTCAACTTTTATAACTTAATTTCCAGTCTTAAATAAGATATCGTCGCGAACCTTGTTATTCACAGCCTTCAGCACTGTGTGGGTTTTGTAAAATATTTCCGTATCTCGTCACTTGCTTCCTTATTTTTTAAACTTTCGGAATCACTGCGTTTATTCCACAGTTAGAATTCATTTTTGTTTCATTACTATTTAGTTTAGAGCATTATTATTTTTCAATGCCATCATGTCATTTGCAAATTCAGTCTCAAATCTTGTTCGAGTTAATTAAAATAAAATGTTTTATTTACGAGTCGCTAGTTTGGAACCGCTGGCATTTCGGCCCCTATTCCGATGAATACTTCGTGAATCAATGTAAAATCAGATTAACATTATGCACTTGGCGGTGGAGCTCGTTCCATCCTCGTGTGTCGACGACCCATTATCTCGCAATTGAGTAATGGCGCCTACGCGTTCTCCGCGTGGGTTGGTAAACTGTTATAATTCGCCCACATTTGCCTAATTTATATCTCATCTTCCAGCTTCGGTCCATCTCTTTTTCTATTTATTTATTCATTCGTTACGATATTTTGGAAACGCGACATTGGGCGATATACACTACTTAGGGTGGCTCTTATTTTCGCTTGGATTTTTTTTTTAATATAATAAAAAATACACTTTTTAGACTTCATAAATTAAGTTTTCAAAATACAATAAGGGTCACTTTTTCCATTCTTCCCCCATTTTTTTCGAAAACCGTTTGTCGCACGAGGGAAAGTAATACGATATAAAAGAACCAAAATGAGCATATCGTTTATTCCTATGAACTACAAATTCTACAATTCTCCTAAATTTAATAGAATATTAATAATACGTCTTCATTCCATTCTGTAACTTAAAATGCTTGTTACAGTAGTACATAATGAGTCAGACAAAAATAAATTACATGATACTACAATGCAAGAGGCAAAGCACCCTTCAAACTGCTATTAATCTAACATTAAAAAGTCAAATAATACAAAACAGAAGACAATAGAAGAAACGAGAAAAGGCCAGACGAGAGTAATCAACATCTGACCTTAATTTAAAGTTCAATATGCCTCGGATTTATACTTACAGTGCAAAGGGTTAAAATAATGTTGAACAGTCTTTTATCTTGTATAGATATAGATAGAGGTCTCTTAACGTCAGTCTTGGTTTTTAAGATTCCATTAAGACTGCTTATCCTTCGATGTCTAATTTACTGGATACTCATTAATCACGCCGACGCACATTGTTGTATATTTGAGGAAGGTTCAAATACACTTCTCTGGCGCGTAATTTCGTTGAGTGTTTATTTTCGCGCGAATAAAATGGGCCAGGGTAACGACTGAAGTCCATGGCGAGCCAGAACGATAAGAGTAATCTACGTATTTCGTTGACTCAGCGACTCGTAAGCGTTTCTTTCATTGTTTTAATGACTCGATATTATCTCTAATTGTTTTTTTTTTTGCAACGTAACTCGACGTTTCGTACACTCATCTCTCTATCTGTCTATTGAAAATGCGTGTCACGGTGTTAATTGCGCTGTCCCGGGTCTCTTAATTAAGTCGCTTGCGAATTTATTCCGTATTAACATCCCTCCCCTTTTTCATTCAAAAAGGGACATCTGTTTGGAATATAGGTCGAAGCTAATCACATTTGTCCAATGTGTTTGGTGTCGCGCAGGAAGAGCCTCCAGAACCCCTCTTTGAGCCCAAATTAACGTTTCTAATGAGTGACAGTTCATTACCTGATCATCGTATTGTTTGATGGCTCGCAGCGCGAACATCCAATTAGCCGATCATTCTCTTTGACCGCGACGAGTCGTATGATAAGTAACGATGAAACGGATGACTGTTGTGTGAATTTCGCGCGGTTTAAAAATAGAATTTTTGAACGTGAATTGGATTTTTATCTTTTCGTGATTACTTTTTTTTATCACTACTCTCGCAATCTCCGAATTCTGTTACGTGGCCTGTTAAAACTTGCATTGCACTATCAGTTCTAATTATACTATCAGTTTAACACGTTTCGTGCCACGTGGGCCATCGATGACCCACGATATTTCTCAGAAATGAAAGCTTTATCGTATCGAACTTTTTTTCAAGTCTATGTTGAATTCGTAGGTGACAGAACTGAAATTATTAAGGATTTCATGGAATTCATATTTTCCTTGGTATCTGATTTTCATGTTGTTTCCTGTAATATTATTGAAAATTTAAAATTCTACCTGGGCACAGAACGCGTTATTATTTTCATTGTAATCGTGATGCATTGCTGCAGAATGAATTACTCGTCATCGTAGTTTCTATATAATATAAGATACAATCTTACAATCTAACAATCTTAATTTCATTGCTACCTGAATGAACTTCGAGAGCATTTTACATTCTACAGTAACAGGTGGTATACTAGTCCACAAATATTATGGGATTGAAGAAAACACTTACTAGTATCTAATATAAATATGAAGAAGAATTCAATGAACTTTCGTAATCTGATTTCTAAAAATTGTTCTCTCAAACATTAGTGCAGATTGTTTTAATAACAAATATACATTTTGCCATCTTTACGGCACAGCAAAGTCTTTAAGGGGACAATATCGTATAGATGTCTAAAATAAAGCCTGAGTTTTGGAATTTTTTTTCAAAGAAATAATTTATTCTAACTTATTGAAACTTTCTTCTAAAAATCACTGTGAAACCTGTACTGATGCATCGTCCAGAAGTAGAATAATTGGATCGTCAGCATATTCATCGTTCCGATAAATTTAACAGAAGGTGGCACGCTTATCCTGATAATCTGTCTTTCGAATAATTAATTCTCTCATAATCGACGTTTCCATTAATTATCGCTGGAATAACCAATGATCCATTGTATTTTTCTGACACGCTGAGGATGAATCGCGGGTATTAGGGGTATTAATATTTCGTATGCGAACAAACACGGATTATCGTCTGATACGTAGTACGCGCGTTTATCATTCGTAACAGGCTCGTTAGTCTCGAAACTGCAAGGGTCTTTTGCATGGGAGAAACGGCACGAAAGGAATGATAAAAGGATACTACTTCCTTTTCCTGAGACACTTAGCTGTCGAGTAAAAGTTTGCGGTGCCAGCGGGACCGGAAACGCGTGCGTTTAACGTGCCACAGCGATTAATCTTCGCGTTTGTTGAAGCGGGGAAAGGCGATTAAACGGGTAGATAATCCTCTGAAATGGCCTCCTTTCCGCTTAAACGACGGGTTATGTGGTTTCTACCGACGTACCGCTTCTTGCACTTCAACCAAATACACATCCCCTTTTTTTCCAGTCTACTTAGTGTTCAATTCAGCCTTTGTTATATGTTATATTAATAAATGGATCATATTGCAGAGATTCTATATTTTGTTAGATCACCGGTTCGCTAGCTGAGTTTCCGGCTCATTGCACCATTAAAGTCACAGTAAACCTTAAATGATTGAGCAATGACTAAATCACTGTATAAAACTCTTCGCTTAAAATATTAATCTGTTTTGGGGGAGAATCACTACGTATGTCCCTTCTGTAATGAATAATATATAATATGAATAATTGGTTACATCGGTAGTCTTTATTTCTCGGTCTCCGTTTATATTCGTGAGATATATAAACATCGCTTGGATTCTAAAATTACCTGTAACGCACATGAAAAACAGTGTCGAGAACTAAATAGATAAAGTGAATCTTAAATCAAAATATCAATGTTGAGAATACAGGGTGACAAAAAATACATCCATCTAAATTTAAATTGTTCTAAAAGAAAAATGTGACAACGTATTGTCGATTTTGGAGGCCAGAGTTTAAAATGACTCAAAGATCCCGTGTGCCTTATAAAATTTTAAAAAATTTCGGTTTCAAGAGGTGCGGCGGGTAGCAAAAAATTTTACCAAGCGTTTGAATCTATGCATCAAAGCCAATGGTAGTCATTTTTAATATTTGTAAATATATTGTACTCATAGCCATACATTATTATGAATTTTTACTTTATAAACTTATAAAGATTTACTAAAATTTTATAACCAAAACTAGATATGCATTTATTTTTTGTCTCCCTGTATAGAGAAGCACATACTATATTTATATATATGTAATCATCTACATCTAGCTACCCTAAATTAGCATAAACAGTCATAAAACCTAGAGAAACGTACCATAGTAACAAATGATTTATTTTATAACAACTGTTTTACAGCAATCCCTGTATTAAGCGGCATATTTGGAAAACCAGATCGTGATCGGAAGCTTTTCGCCAGCAGAGTATGTCCTGCTTGAAAGACATTTCAAGTTGTAAGCACTTAACGAAGTATGGAGTAAAACACCATAGTTCCATTAAAATCGATGTGTAACACTTCACGTGGCGCCCTGGTTAGACGTTCTCACCAGAAGCACTCTTACCTTTGTGTAAATCTGATTGACATATCGTTCCATGAAGTCAAGTTTTCGAAATTCACGAATCTTATAAATTACCATTCAGGATATTAATTTTAAATTAATTCTTCTGTCGGACCGAATAATTTGAAGCTATTTCGCCCTCAGGCCATCATCCTCCATAGAGTTTTCATCCGAGTAAGGACGTTCGTCACCAATAATTTATTAAGCTCTGTCTTCGCTTCGGTCAATAATTTGATATGGTAATGCCGACCTGAATCGTTGTACCATCGTGAAACGGGATAAACAGAGTGTATCCATTATTTCTGCTTTGCATATCGCGTTATTTTCCCATTTCCAGCGGATCGTCGTAATTGTGTAATAAATGGGGTGCGTGTAAATGCGAGCGATCTTACCATTAATGTTCGTTTCATTATCGATCGAGTGTCCGCACACGATACCTTGGAGATGGCACGATACGTGAACGAAAATAAAGCATCACGTATGTAATAACTTTTTAGAAAATATAATCAAATGCCTATAATTTAAACAAGTGAACATTGTGACTGGCGCGACGTTTTGAAAATAATAAACAACGACGGTAGAATCTCTCGGCGTGAAAACACGCCAAAATCAGTCGTAGAGTGAAACTGGAAAACTGTTTCCACATCTGGTTTTCACAGCACGTTCTTCTGTCCTCTTTGATTAACATTCTCTGTTTCGCTCCAATTCAAGTTGGGACACCTAAGGTGCCTTTCATACCAGACGCTTTTATGCCTCGTGATTGGTAACAGCTAGATATAGCTGCAGTAAGTATACACCTGATTGCTCTCATAGGAGCAAAATAGAAATGAAGATTTGAATTCATCTTGAAGTGTTTGGAATGCTTCACGACGTGCAGGTTTCTAGGGTTTGTATAAATTATTCTTGCGTTAATAAAAAGGGCGAACACTTCTCATTGGTTTTCAATCTCTACATTTATAAAAATTAAATGAGTTAGGGAGCTGGTAGATTTGTGACACAAGAAGCTTTGAAGTGGATAATAAGTAAGATTGTATCTTATATTATATAGAAACTACGATGACGAGTAATTCATTCTGCAGGAAATTGCTAAACTAGTAGAATACTAACGAAAAGCTGGTCGTCCAACAATTATCCAACACGAGCTATCAATTCTGTGCCACGTTTTTCACTTATTCGTTTTACTCGCATAGATGTAGACGCAGCAACGAGCACCAATTACTTACAAGAGGGGCAAGTGTACGACACTTGCTGGAGTGGGTCTTAAAGCACGGGCCGTGGAAATAAAGTACTCGAGCATCATAAAGCAATCGTCGAATGTTCTTTGGCTGTCCTACGACTGGAAATATGGTAATTCTGATAATTTCGTTTGGCAGAGACTTCTGCGTTCCTCGCGAAACCGAGTCCCACGGCGCGTTTGTTCCGTTCTGTTTCGAAGTTCCGCGAACTGTAGCGTGCAAAGAAATTTGTGGAACTGTTGGAAATTCGATAAAGCGAGCGGAGCATCAATCTGAAGCATTAAAACAGAAAGTCTAGGCGAGGTTTATCGCCGGGTTTCCACCCTTTCTGGGCGGGTAACAAAATTCGATACTGATTCTGTGCTATTGTGTACAACGTTGGAGTTCGAACAAATTTTTTCGATACTCCCTATCTGTTGTATTACGCAAACAAGCTTCGTGGCAGAGAAATGCCTGGCGAAACTGTAGGACACTGGGTTAAGGGCATTGTGGAACAGTATCAAATGCGTTTATTTTTACACCACGCTTTTTACTGAAAATGAACAGTTCCTTTATGTTTTAAAAGCACGCCAGAACAACGGGCACAATGGTCCAGCAGGACTGTATGCCCGGAAATTGTGGAACAATACACCAGATTCCGAGACTCATTAAATTTTTATGAATAGTCTGCCGTACTATGATTATGTCTGCAAGGCGGTTTTATTTAGTAATTACATGAAATGCAGTGGATTGAAAACTATGAGAAGAATTTTCCCCATTTCAGATGAAGGGGAGGATAATATGATGAGATTTTCTATTGCTATTTCCAGGAAGAAAATCCTCGGGGTTCGAAATAAGTAGCTTTTAAATTAAACAGAAATTGAATACGTGATTTTGCAGAACCATGGGTCAAGTTGAACCGTTAAGACTTAAGTAAATTTAAGTTATTAAATTTAAGCGAAGTTGAAAGGTAAAAGCGTGAATTAAACTTTCAAGTCGAAAGGTAAATACTTGAGTTGAACTTAATTGAAGTCAAAATGTAAATACTTAAGTTAAAATTAAATTAAGTCGAAAGGTAAATACGTTTCACTTAACTCTATTGCGTTAACACTTAAACTGAGTCCGGACGTTAAATGTGAAGTTACACTTTACTTTGCCCGAGGGTCATGCTTGAATTGCAAAGGGTTAACATCTCCGCTGGCACTTGTTAATTTCCTTTTCAGTTTTATACGGAAGCTTCCCACCGCCAGTGTTTATTTTCTTTCGTCCCAACGTACATTACAGCTCGTGTCCAGCGAGTTTCGGTGTAACGTGCGTGCGTGACGCATCGGGGATTTTTTGAATGAAACTCGTCCTTCCCGCTATTCCTGCGCGTGACGACCTTTTGAAGCATCCGCGTTGGAATGTAACGGGCCAACGCGAGGAAATCATTGATAATTTTTGCAGTTGCAACGATGCGTCTGAATTATGAAGGTTCAAGCAATCCGACTACTCTTCGGTCCGTGGGAGTCTTCGGCGAAACCAGCCACGTGCAGACTTGTCTCTCCATTAAACTTCTTCCATCGGTATCGCTTGAGTTTACCTTTTCGTCTTCGATCCTTTAGCGATAGTATTGGGGAGATTAAAGCAGAAAAATACATGCTGATATTCCTGTTCTTGCCTGGCACAGTTTCTTCGCGTGCTTTTTCAATTTTTGTGTACGTAGTATCTGTGCATTTATATGCAAACGACGGTATCCTATCTGAACAAGTTTAGTGGATGGGAACGCGACAGGAATTCATTATAGCTTGAGAAAAGCACGCTTAATCAGTGAATGAATGGATGTAGCTTCCGAGATTCAGGTGCAGCGCGAAATTCATTCATTTGATAAACTTGTAATAATATTATTTTGGAAGGTATATCTGATGATTAACAATAAGTATGGTTACGAGCAACACTTATCAGCTCTGTGACGGAGCCGAAAAGTGATTCGTCAATTATATGTAGAACGAACTGTTGTCACTTACATAACGTACATAATTTTGAAAAAATGTCTATGTGTAAATTTAACTTCTGACATTTACTAAGTCAAGCCAAATAACCAAATACCCAAATATTCAAACTTCTCAGTGAATTCTTATCAAAAGTAAGCACTATGCATTGGAATTCAGTTGATACCATGTTCAGCTTGATAATCACATAAGTATTTTTAAAAAGAACCTTAAAATTGACAACCACAAGCATGAAACCAAAAGAAACCCATAGCACATTCACATTTTGTCGAATATTGTAGAAATCCTGTAAATAATTGCAAATAGCTTTTAACAGTTAAACTGACCGTACTAGTGCGCCGAAAACACTTATTATTTATTGTAGAAATTAAAGAAAAACAGAGCGACCAGAAATGTTCCCTAAGGGAAGGAACACGACAACCCACCGTAGAATTTAAGGAGCAAAACTTCCCCAGCATTGATAAAGGCACCAAGTAGTAAAGAAGATGAAAAAGTGGGGGAAGTGTTTCACTCGTAAATTCGATGAGCAAAGTACCAACGCTGGAGACCTCTACAAACGAAGTTAGATGCGAATTTGGAGAAGAAAGCAGGGGTTAGAGAGATAGGGTAGAAGAAAGGCCGTAAAGTGAATGAGGGACAGAGAGATATCAGTGAGTTAATTAAATGGCGAGGTCGCGCCAAGAGTTTAGCCGACGCGTGGGCGCATTGCAGAGGGCTCGGCCGTTACTTGGCAGGCATAGGTCGTTTACGTGTGCACGGAGTTCGGGCGAAACGGAGAAAGCTGTTCAGAAACGGAAGGACGGGCGTAGAAAGGAAAGAAAGGAGGTAAAGAAACGTGGCAGACAGGGTGTATGGAAACGTAACGCGGCTGGACGAGCTGCGGTGTGGTCTAGCCAGCTGTGTCAACGCGTGAAAGAAGAGGGCCAACTAGTTAATTAGATGTATGAATAATCTGCAGAGGCGGTATCCGGTGATTAACTTCTGACGAAAGAAGTTGCGTCGCGAGTATGTTCGCTTGATACGTTACAACTGTCGTTTTTGGAATCGCTAATGGAATGATATGTTCGTAAATTATAGATATCAATTCACTTTCCTTTTATTGGAGAAAGGTAGTGGCGTGATAATTTAATAATCGCTTTCATGGCTTCCTTTTTGGTTACGATTTCATAATCTGTTTAATTTATTTCAGCTTATAGATATTCTTGTCTGCCTAACTTGCTCGCTCCTTGCTGGCATTCTCACTCGCACCCTCCTTTACATATTTCTCATTCATGCTGCCTCGCTTATTCTTATTACCCTATTTTTCTTCCACAACTTATTCTGGGCTCCTTTCTTTTCTCTATTCTCTCTTTCGTTATTTCTCCTTCATTTTACTTTTGGGCTGTAATGATGTAAGGTGTTTTTAAAATAGGGTAGATAGTAGTTGCTAGGCTGGGTAAGAAATACTTAACTGAATAAAAAATTATTTAAATGACGGATGGAATAAAAGTTAGTTTAACCTTAGATTATTCGTCGAGTAAAGTTATTTCGGGTTAACTTCATTCGAATAATTTTTTTAACTTTTATTTGTAACTCGAAATTTTATTTAAATGAAAATTTTGCCCATCTCTGCCGTGGATAAATCCTGTCGGAGTTAGAAGCTTGAATTGGGCAGTAAACAAAAATTGCATTGTAATCAGCAGAAAATATTCTACATATTCACATAAGTTTCAGAATTTTTAAATTTCCGGGTTCGGGATGTCCCCTTGTCAACTTACTAAATACTATCATTCTTTTAAGAATAAGACACCCTGTATATTTCATTATCCGCTTAAGATACTATCTATACTATCTAATACACAATCAATTGCAAGTTTGCTTCTTGGTTTTGAGGAACACTGCTCTGCAGAGAAATAGACGAACCTGAGTGTTCTCAGGTAGCGTAGAAAGCGGTAGGAGAAAGGTGGGATCACATCAGTTTATATCACAACTCAAATAATTAAATACAAACAAAGTAAACGATTATTATTATTTTAATAAAAAAGAAAAACTGTCATCAACTATCCCACCTTTCCCTGTCCATGAGGGTGCAAGCTGCCGAGTGTGTTCTTTGATTCCATTCCCACACGCATCAGGACCTTGAAGTAGTAACGTCCAAAAAGTCCGCTGAATACGTCCCTGGCCTCTTGGCTTCTAGACAAGGCCCCCAGGGCGCAACTAACATGCCCCCTGCTGCTTTCGTGCTACACATCGCGTCTCTAGCAATCACAAAACAACATTCTCCTAATGCATGTATCTTCTCGCCCTAGACACATTCTTTCGCCATTATCATACTCGCCACTCCCTCAAGAAATGCCTCGTGACATTTCAGAGTCGAGCCTCTCTTTTCCTCTTCAACCACCGAATCCGCCAGCGTGTCGTCCTTCTTCCCGTAGCGAGAGTAGGTCAAACGCGTATCGAACACAGCGGGGTATTAGTGCTAGATAGATATTTCGGGCACACCGGGTTGTTACACGTTCGAGCACGTTCCGCGGGAAGGTCTCGCACTCGATAAATCTCTGTTTATAGAGATTTCGTTGTGGACTACCGGTAGCGGTCTCTCAGGATTGTTAATTTCACAGACACACGCGGAATGAATCAACCGTGGAGTGGTTGCGGAACGGACGGCTCTCGTCGCCTGACGCAATCAGGTACAGGCTAGCGGTTGCACGAGACATTCAACAATGCCAACGTTCGCTTTTCTGCCGGATAGTGGTCAGATGGCCAAAGGAATCCAGCTTTCGATGAAACTCAGGGGTTGCATACGTTTAGCCGTCGCGAAAATGAATGGGTTTTAGGAATATTTTTAGAAGTTTTTTAAAAAAAAAATTGATAATCCATAAAGTGCACGAAAAAACGTTGTATTAAATTATTTATGATTTCTGAGGTTCTTTAGACTACTGAAGAAAAAATGGTCAGCATGATATCAAAATTATGGGGTGAGGGGGCCATTTATTTGATCTTTTGTTTCATTATTTTTATCCACAATTACACAGAAAAATTTTACGTGAGAAGAATTTATTTAATTTTGAAGTGCCACAAATTGTGTATTTTTTTAAATTAAAAATTTTAGCCCATCAGTCCAGAATGAGAACATTATTTTATAAGAATATCATTTTATTTTTCAGATCCATCAATTTTTAAAGGAGATATCACGCTGACCATTTTTTCTGCAGTGGTCTAAAGAACCTAAAAAATCATGCATAATTTAATATAAAAATTATTGTAAATAAATATTTTCGCCCACTTTATGAACTAATAAATTATATGTAATAAGTATTTTTTTTTTAAATGAAGCCCCTAAAAATTCCTAAAATCATTCATTTTCGCCGACTAATTATACATTCTTATATTTTAACGACGTGTGTAGTAGGTTGATATTTTGGTAATATTTTCTATGAATAACACCAGTGACAACTTGACGCTTCGAGCGACGCAACTTCTTTATGCATTCAAAGTAAACATTCGGGGCACATGGCCAATACATTTTTGCTTTCCAGAAAGTATAATTGTACCTAACAAGGAATGTTCGGCAACCCAAAAATTAAAAGAAACTTTTGAACTTTGAAGAAATACAGTTAAAGTGATGGTAATAACGTAACCATTTTTTTGTTCCGCCATGAAACGGTTGTTGAGTTTAAAACACCCTCTCTCAAAAAAAAGAAAAAAAAAACGGTCGTGATGTTAAACTTCGAAAAATGAATTTTTTCAATATAGGATAATATTCTGTAAACTAACAATAGGAACGTTTATACCTTTTCTTATGAACTTTGCGGGGTGATATGAAAATAAAAAACTCGTATTTGTTATTTTTCTTATTTTATTGTCCTCTAAATCATATCCAGAAACCAAAGAAATCGGAGGCGGACACATAAAAACATATCCTTGTTAGTAGCATAATGAATTTCAGTGGGATTGATGAAAAAGACCGGAAAATCGAAGTCTCAGATCGTCTTCCATCATTTCCTCTTCTCTGCAAAATCTATTTTGCATCCCTGATTCTTCATAATTCTTCCATGAATTCTTACTGCTTCTCAAGTTCCTAATTTTTCAGTAAAACCCTGAAAACAGGTTCCACACATTTCGCCCCTTCTACTTGCAGTGTAAGTCTTGTTCACGCCATTTCAAAAGTCGGTTCTTATATCACCGAGAAAAAAAAAAGTTGAAAATTCCAATGGCCAAAAAGCAGGCAGAACGCGTCCTCGGTTTCTTGACTAGAGAGAAGGCATTCAAGGACGCAACTGATTTCGCCACATCTCTGCAAGCCACTGTACCAGTGTCTTCGCTGTATCCATGACGATGAGCTGATCTACATTCGACGCGCTGCTTTGAATGAAGGCGCGCAGGACAAGCCGGTGAACAGAAAAGGAAATGAGAGAGACGAATTTTGCAGCGGGAGAGACGTACCTATGTGACCGTCGTAAAAGGAAGACCGCGAAAACGGAAAAGAGAGGCGGAGGATCGAGGGAGACGCAAAAACCAGAAGACGCAAGAATGAGAGAAAGAAAAGGGAAACGTGCACATGTGCGTAGCCGTACACAGATAAGACTTGTCGCAATTCCGCCCGGCCCCGGTATCCACCGCCGCGTGCAGACTCGTTGCACTTGTTCGCAGCCTACCTAGTTCTCTTTTCTTTGCCAACCTGACTAGACGTGCTCGTGATAACGCACCACCACGTACGCCAGTATTTTTGCGGCACTGTCGCGGCTGGAGAGCGGTTTTTTCCCTTCGCGCAGACGGGTTATCGAGAACAGGAGGATGACCGATGCCACGTTTTTCTTTTTCGCTGTCTGGTAGTTGCTCCAATGTTTAACCTAGATCTCGGCCGGCAATTACATCGCATTCAAAAGATATCGTAAATTGAGCAGGGCGTTACTTATCAATATTATCATAATCACATGAAATACTAACTAGAATAATTTTTTTAAAAGTGACTTTTGCGATTCTGCTTCTTCTTTCTAGTTTCGAGGAATTATTAATATGAGCTGTTTGTTAGTTCGGGTTTTTGAGACGGATTTCGACGTCATCGCTGCTTTTTAAAATGGAACTGCTTTTTTTTGGGAAGAGAAGATGAATTCATTTACGTGTTATATGTTAATTTTCAGACGAACTTGAGATTAAAAATTCCCTGTTCGGTTAGTCGCTGTGTCTCTATTTTTATCGTTGCCTTCTGTATTCGTTTCTCGCCGTTCATTAACACTCGTGATTAATTAAATGTGAAATTTTCCTGTTTGAGATTGTGCGAAGAACATGCTTGTTTCATTTTTATTAGCATATTAAGTTACATTCATTCCACAACTGGGTTTCTAAAAATGCTAATCTACGTTCACTGTCTCTAGAAATATTCCAATGCTTTTCCACCAAAACTCGTGCAGACTAACTAACCACTGACTATGGTCGCTAATATTCAAGGAAGCTGATGCGACCAAAAAAAAAAATGTTATACGAATTTGATAAATACATATTCCGAACGAAAGCAGACACGTTTCTACTTCCTCACGAATACACCTAAACTAGTAGAAAATACGTTCATCCGTGACACACGCTCCCTTTTGTCAACCTAATACAAATGTTAGCTCAAGTATCTTATATCAAGCAGAAAATTGAGGTTCTCATAGATCCCGATCCAAAAACATACGTGGACGTAAGTCGTCCTTCGATATGCCTTGCCTTTGAAAAGCGATCCTTTTCAAGTGGTTCAAGTGTGTTGTGCGCGGCGAGTTGCAGATAGGAATGGAGCTTAAAATGCATCGGACGAAATGTTTTTATGTGATCTGCTGAAATCTCTATGCATAGTGGCCAGAGATGGGCAACAAATTATTTTAAATAAAAATTTCGTACACAAATTTTTAGTTTAAATAAAAATTTCGTACACAAATTTTTAGTTTAAATAAAAATTTCGTACACAAATTTTTAGTTTAAATAAAAATTTCGTACACAAATTTTTAGTTTAAATAAAAATTTCGTACACAAATTTTTAGTTTAAATAAAAATTTCGTACACAAATTTTTAGTTTAAATAAAAATTTCGTACACAAATTTTTAGTTTAAATAAAAATTTCGTACACAAATTTTTATTTCATATGTTGCGATTATTAAAATTTACACTTCATTGTTGCTAAGGGTTTTTGATATCGCTAATCACGATTCTAACCATTTTTTCCTTCCACACTCCACTCTTGGCTTATTCTATGAGTCTTATAAACTTATACTTTTAACTAAAAATAAAATAAAATATAAACTACATAAAATATTATAAAATTCAAAACTGAAAGCTAGAATCGTTGCATTTATTACACAGCTATCGCGATCCCACAAATAAATATTCATTCGTAGCTGCGTTCTGCTTTCCTTTCAGCAGTGTAATATAGTTTCGCTGAATGCAAATGTTTGCACCGACGGGAAAGGGGAAAATTTCTGTGTTCAGTGAGAGTGGGCTAGCACTAATTGAAATAATGTACATCGAAGCTTAATTAAAAAATAACGCTCGATTCTGAGACGCGCTTCTGCTTTCACGCAGACCTCGGTCGTCTTCCGCAAATAAGCCGACATGTTTCCTCTACTTGATGATGCACGGCTGGCGATATGAATAGAAGTGGAGAGCAAACTTCCCCATCTTTTTTTTTCCAAAAGGAACTCGTGGAAAACGAAACTTGTCGTTACGTAATCATTGACGTTGAAATTGTACGATACATGCTGCATACTGTGTCTATATTCGTATCGCACAGCATTTTCCTTCCACGGAAATGGCTCCGATATTCTTTACAAGGAGTACTCAGTTTTCGAGATTTTCAGTAGGAAGAATTGTGAAGATTGACAATCGTATCTATCGTGAATTTTTCTATGTGCTATAGAAGAAAATATGGAAAACAGTAGAGACGAAGGTGTTTCACTGTCATTTAAAAGGAATTCTGCATCATAAATCAATTTTCACGATTTAAAACCTCTCACGAGATATTTTCGTGACTTGATATTTTCCATCTACTCACCTATCTTTGTTTAACTGAAGCTATCTTTGCCAACTGAACATATCGATGGCTTACTGAACAAATATTCTATGTCTAATTTTTGTGAAATCGTGTATTTTTTTAATTATAATAAAATACGCTTGCACTTTTAAAACTGTTTTTCTCGAATTTGCTAAAAATGGGTATACAATATTTGCAATACCTAAGCAATCGATATCCAAAGTATCAATTTTGTGCCACATATGTGTCTGCTGCAAAAACGTTTATTTCAGCACGAAATGAAATTGTATTTTCAAAGAGTATTTGCAATTGGAAATATTTTTAAATTTCCCCAATCCTGGTTCTACCACGAAAACCTGGAAACCGTATTTGCCTGATGGCGAATTGCTTTGACGCCCTTCTGTGCGTCACCAAAACTCTATAATTTTTATGCCCTTCCGCGAATCGGCAAACCGCTAACATTTTGGAAGCGGCCGGTCCCGATAGTTTGCTCGACACATGATGGATTATGACACACGATGGAACGACTCAATTTGATATTTTATCTATGAAGCTTGGGAATAATAACGCGTCTGCCTGCGTGCACCGAAAGAAATCGATCGCCAAGCCGTGCAGCAGGGAGCGATGAAGAAGTTGTCAGGCCGGATCGAATCGAAGCTCGGTCGATTGATACGCCGCGTGTGTAGAGAAACAGCCGATAAGCATAAGTCACCGCTAGCCAGACGGGAATTTCTAAACGCGAAGCAGATGCTAAGTTATTCCGTCTGAACTGTCTTCGCTATTGTATTCGACGCGTGTCTCCCCCGTCGACAGCGGACTTAATTCTTTGTCTCCGATCGAAGCACGTGCGCGCACCGCGCGGAGCCCGGGAATCTCGAAATCTCTCCGCGGTGTCGAAATCAATATGAATCAGGCGGGAGACGTCTTATCTGGCCTGGTCATCGGCTGGATCAGCTTTCCACGAAACCGGTGACAATTTCAAATGTTTCTGGCCGCGTGGAATCTGACGTAACTGCGCGGTATACATACATCGCAAAAGGTTTATGCTAATATGTTCTCCTTGCATCGATTTTACCGAGGCCCCTGGTATATCTGTCGATTTCACGGGGCGTCTACTGCCTGCGAAATCAGAGCTATATATATACTCCTCTTTGCTTATCGGAGAGTTTTGATGTTTACACGCTGGGAGGAAATCAACGGGGAATCTTGGTTATTTTAAGGTTTGTTATTTCACCCCTTAAAACTGCACTTTGGCATCAACAAAAAATAAGTTTGTCTTACGAATGAACTACCGTTAAGGAACTAGTTTCTGATCAGTTTAGAGGGTTTCCCGCTTTAATATTTATTTTTAACCTAATAAAACATTAAACCATAGACTTTTTTATACTAAAAGTTGAATTAATGTTTAAACTTCAAGGAAAAATTTTAAAAAGTTGAAAATAAGTATATAATTTAATTATTTATAAGGTATGAAATAATAAGGTGTCTAGGAACTAGTTTTTGATCATCTAAAATTAACAATACTAACTGCTTTCACAGACAACACCTATATTTTTGAATTATCAGTTTTTATGTTAGTAATTATTTCAAGCAATTATTTATTGACATAAACTCAAAAGAACGATTTATTTCATGAACTGATCAAAAATTAGTGCCTGATCAAGAACTAGTTCCTTAACGGTAGTCTACTTGCACACAAAGTTGCATAATTTTCTGAATTTCCGTGTGACTTAATTTTCCTTGTTATCTACAGCTCAATACTTATATGTAGTTTATTTATATTGACAAATAATTTGACAGTTATGTTTGCTCAAATTTTATCTACGGAATCGGGTTGATCTCAGTAACTGTGATTTATTGTTTCAAATAAATATATTCCAAATTTCTTTTAACGAAGGAAAAGTGTACTGAAGACTTCTATCATTAAAATTGCATATATAACGTAAAGTATATTTAATATCCACAGCATGTGTAGCAAAACACTCCTGACTGTTACGCGAGATAAACTTCCCAGAACAACGTCCTCGTTTGTAATTCTTCCAGAGGACCCCGTGCCACTGTGGTTTAATTAATCTCCCCCCTTCATATCACCTTCTTCTCACGTACGCGCGCATGTATTACGCGTGGATTCCGAATTCGTACACGTGGGTATTTCTTTCTCGCCAGGAGATACACGAAGCAATCCGCGCACGTGCCATACAGTCGCTCGATACATACTTACAGCCAATCGAAATTACACGTCACACAATGACTGACAAATTAAACAACCAAATATTCTGCATAATTTGTTTTACTCCTCCCTCCAGCAAATTCAGAGGTCGAATGAAACTGTTAGAATTTTCAATTAATTATGAAATAACTATTATCAATTCCGTTCCAAGAAAACTGTTAAAAAATTCAGTGTATTAATTGGAAACTTTTTATGCAAATAAGAAACATTTATTTTCCTGGAAGTAGAAAAAAGTTCTAGTTAAACAGGATGATATATTCTGCTCCGAAAAAGTTAAACTTGTGACAGGCAGATTTGTTGAACTTGAAACGTTAAACCGCTCGGTGAAGATAATTATATAAAAATCACAATATACATTCTCTTCTATATTTATGCTGCTCCAAATTCCTTAAATAATACTAATTAAAAAAATATTCCTAACTTTTATATTTTACCCTTAAATATCTGATCCTCCAAAACTTTTTTTAATCGAACCTAAAGTAACTATTAAAACTGAACTCTTACAGCGGAGTTAAAGCGTCAATGTACAAAGCTAACTTAAAACAGAAAAGAGATGATTGAAAGGTTAAAATTCGATAAATAACATTTATTTACAGAAGTTAACAGTTACATTCGACGCCTGAGGAGAACATAAACAGTAAAACGCGACGCTGTGTATGCGCGTGGTACGTTTTCACCAACAGAATGTTAAAAATCTTTGGATGGTTTCCAGAGCTTTTGTCTGGGTCCCGTATAAAACCACGTAATAATGCATCGGCACAGTCGACGGCATTATGCATGTACAGTTATACAGTCAGGCGTTATCAGCTGGCTGGCACGGCCCGTGCCACCGCGGCCGTCGTCCATTCTTCGTCGAACCCTATCACACGGAATCGCCTTCGTTTCATTACCATTCCATTCAGTTGCAATTTCATGTTTCATCATTCTCTGCTCCCTCCCCTTCAGCTGCCGATCCCCGTGCCGTCCACTAATCGACGACGAATCCAATCCACCTACGCTTAATGGGACTTGTCGCGGCACACGTACGCTCGTCGACTGCTTCCAGCGTATCTCGATAAGTGTACACCGCTCGCGTGGACGTCCCAGCGTTGTAACGTCTCTGTTTTCCCGCCGGGGCGATGATAAAAGGCGTACCACGGGGCAGAGATTATTTCGCGGGATCAGTTAATGTTGGCGAGTCGAGTCAAAGGGAATATGGTACACTGTGTGGAATAGTTGAGAGAATTTGTCATTAGGACGGAACAGCGGGTGGCACAGCTGGAGAAATAGTAATTCTACGCGAAAAAATGAGGGGGCAATGTGTTATACGACGAAAATGTTTCGTATGAGGCTTCAGTTTGGAGAAAATAGATTTTGCGAACGGGATTGATGGAGCAGGGGTGAATGTGGAACAACTGTGGGCAATGTGAATTTTTGGGCAGACGTAGGTAAAGCACCCAATTACTGACACTTGACTAATTACTGTCACCTTAAGCTATTTTACTTAAAATAACAAATAAATAAACGTTGTAAAGTCAAACACAAAAAGAATTATGTAATTCAACCTATAATCTATACTATAGTTTATTTATTCGTTATTTTAAGTAAAATAGCTTAAGGTGACAGTAATTGGTTAGGTGTCAGTACTTGGGTCCTTTACCCTACGTCTGAATTTTCTGGAATTTTTTTGTTACGTATATTACACGTGATAACTCAGAAGCTGTCAAAACTGAAGTTGAAGCCCTCTTGCTGCAAGATTCTCAATTTCGACATAGGGTAAAGGACCCAAGTACTGACACCTGACCAATTACTGTCACCTTAAGCTATTTTACTTAAAATAACAAATAAATAAACGTTGTAAAGTCAAACACAAAAAGAATTATGTAATTCAACCTATAATCTATAGTATAGTTTATTTATTCGTTATTTTAAGTAAAATAGCTTAAGCTGACAGTAATTGGTCAGGTGTCGGTAATTGGGTCCTTTACCCTACGTCGAAATTGAGAATCTTGCAGCAAGAGGGCTTCAACTCCAGTTTTGACAGCTTCTGAGTTATCACGTGTAATATACGCAACAAAAAAATTCCACAGCGTGTGATACACGTTTGATGCAAGTCCGTTAACAAAATAGCGATTTATTGTAATTTTTAAGCTCCACCCACTACTGTTTTGAGCAATATTTTTATTTCAGGCAGCTCCAGATATGAAAAATTCGCAAAAATAGAAATGAAAACTTGGCAACTCGGTAACTACTACTTATTGGGTGGAAAATATATATTTTTCAATTAGTGCTTCTCTTTTTAATGTTAAGTCAAAGCAGTACTGGTATAAACAGTTTTTTCTAATTAACTCGAAGTTGATAAACATGGAGCTGCACCCTTCTTACTGCTAGATATTTACCTACCTAACTGTGTTTAAAACTAGATTTTTTATTCGAGAGAGAAGCTTTTCAAAGTCTTTTAAAATCGATTTCCTCAAAAAACAAAGCCTCCCGCGAGGAAATTTCACCCCACACTTTCCACGTATTTTTCCATCCAGAATCACTACCTTGCCAGTTGAAGCACCCACCACGAAACAGCCTGTGTTTCAGAGCGGTACGACGTTGGCATGTCGATGCGAGAATTCCACTTAATCGATAAAATGTACGTTGACGGCTGTATATAGGCGTCCAGAGCTGTACTTTCCTGGCAGAATGGTTTTATATTGTTCCGTTTGATACGACGGAGCTCGCATTGCTCTTCGAACATCGATGCGATCCGATGTCTCGCTAAGAATAAAATTTCGACCCAGGCATTTCCACGCGAAGAGAAGTTAAATTATCCCCGCGTAGAGAGTTCACTGTGGGGGCCATTTGTATTTGAGCAGGCCGGACGAATTGCTTGTTAGATCGCGTAGAAAAGGAACAGCTCCAAATCGTTTGCAAAGCGCAATCTGCGCGGACGGTTAAGGGGTAGATGAGAAATGAAAATGTTTGCGAAATGTTGCTTTCCCTAGTTACGGGATGGCGGAAACTGTTCGCGATTTCCTGGTCTTCGCTCCTTCTTCCTCCCAACTTTGCGCGAACTCATCATAGCCACGCTTCCTGTGCACCTTCTCCTGTTTTTCCTTCTTCCTTTCTCTTCGCTTATCTTATTTATTTGCGCAAATCACCTGGGTTCCTTTTTTTCTTCTCTCTCTCTCTCTCTCTCTCTCTCTCTCTCTCTCTCTCTCTCTCTCTTTCTCTTGACTCCATAAATCCGTTTTACCGCGCGATGCTTTATTATACCGTCGCTGCGTTCGGTATCACGCTGGGATCTTGAATTTACTGTGCCGCGAGATGCGTGCCAGTGTATTGCGTTCCCGCGTATGAATGTTAAATAGAAATTATTCAGGTAACATATTGTATAACAGTCCTCTTTACCGCGTTGCTAAAGTAGCGCGTACCTGTCGATGGTATATATCGGGGGATTGCGTATCCGCTTATTGAAATTGCAGTCTTTCATCGAGCAATAATTATAATTGCCTGCTTTGTCCAATAAGTTTTGAAAAATTTCGTTAATCCCATTTTTCTGTGTTAAGGGATATTCTAGTTTTGAAGGCGCTTTTTTTACAACTTTTCCTATTTTTTTTTTATGGATCATTTATACAATTGTTTTCGTCAAACCACGTTTCATATGTTTATCCATGTTTCAGTAATGTTTACAAATTTTTGTGGAGAGAAACAATTCTTTGTAGCAGCGCAAGCGTTTGAACGAATTCGTTAAAATAAAAAAACGTCGTGCTCTTGCTGGTGTAAGTTCGACTATTCTGTTGATTTGAAATGGAAAGACTGAAGTGATTTTTATTTAGGAGGAGTTTGGCTATAGTCGGTACCAAACCAAAAGAACGAACCGATTATTAAAAAAATGGCGACACTTTGAAGTTTGACTATCAATTTTTTCATGATTTCACTACAAAACATTATTATTAATTAATTTCGGTACGGACGGTAAACACACGTGCAGTGAAGGCGCGCAAAAAATCTGGGATCAATCCGTCAAGTAGATCTTAAGATATTATAGTAACCATTTAGAAAACACGGTTTTGAGAAAAATTCGTTTAAAGTTTTCCATATCACCCGTCGAGACGCGCGTCGCCGCGTCGTTCAAACACGTATAACTTTTTTAATTTTAGGAGTTCAGACATAAGGCTTTGCACATACATTTTTGAAAGAATATTCCTTGGGAAAATGTAAAAAAATATCGATTTTTAAAGTAGAGTACCTCCTTAAAACGGGTAGTTTTACCATAATCCGACATTTTTCGTTATGAAAATCGGTGCTTTGAAAACTTATTTTATTTATCACACTTCGAAAGCAGAACCTGACGAATTGTCAAGCGGTGGAAAAATGCTTGAACACCGGGTAGCGTGATCTCGAGCAAAATCGAGCATCGTAATAATTCGAATTCAGTCGATTAACGTTCCCTTGCCTGGCTTGTAAAAATACGAATCACGATGTAGATACAATCTGCAACGTCTACATTTCGAGCACCGATTGGAGTTCCTTTCAGGTGGTTACTGCGCCGAGTGAGCAACGCCTCAGTGCGTCCGTTCGGTTATTACGGAATGAATTAAACACCGATCCAATATCGCGTGATTCAAATCTACGCTGGGTCCGTGGAATCGGCCACGCGTAATTATCAAACGCATGCGCGGTGAAATCGAAGCCTTAAGGCGGCTCCACACGTCGTTCGGTGTTCACCTCTTTTCGCAATCTGATAATTGCTACAGCTGAATTAAATAATTATGAATAATGGGTAGATATTAAAAAAAAAAAAAGAAAACTTAGTAAATTCGCAGTCAAATCTTTTTGAATTCGTTTCCAAGTATTATAGACTTTTTAAATTCTAAATTACAGACGCTTTCACATATCTCAAAAACTGTTGAAAATGGAGTTGCAGCTCTGTTGCAACAAGGTCCTCATTTATATCAAATACAATATGCATTTACAACTATTCTCCAGTTTGTGAAAGGAGTTAGGGAAGACTTTCCTCCTGCAAAGTAGTTCCTTTTTCGACTCGAGAATATTCGCTAGGTAATCGCCGAACGTTCATGTGCTCTTATCGAAAATATAATCACTTTCTTATCGAAAATATGGTCCGTTGGTATGAGAAATAATCGAACTTCCAAACATATCGAATAGGACCGATTCGTTATTCAGTATATGTATTTCGAATCCCGAAAATTCACCCCCAATCATCCGTCCAGGTATTTTCTGAATGACAAATAGTCTTTAATCAATATTTAGCAAATTCCAAATGACAAACATTCGTCATTAAATATTCGGCATATACCGAATGTGTGTAGCCGGCTTTACGTTGGTTGTTCGGATCTGAATTCGCTCGTGCACCCGGTATTCTTCTCGACTTATCGCTCCCCCGACGCCGTCTTGTAGCACGATTTATTGTAACAAATGATCGTGCCGTCACTTTTTGTTAAAAAGAGCAAGCCGCTGTTGGCTCGCGATTGAAAATAATGGTAACTACTGCTCGAGGCGGTCGGTCGTGGCTTCGATGCTGTTGCACGCCGACTGTGGTCGCAGCGTTATTGAGAGCGCAGAACCGATTCTGATTGCTATGCAGGTGCATCGACCTGGCCGACGATTGATTTCGCACTTGCTTTGACACGGCACGCTTTCATGATTGGCTACGGGCTAATCTAATGAATTATGATGTCGATGCCCCATTAATCAGCGTGCTCTACGCTTTTGCGCATAAATAGCTTCCCTCTGCCCTCGAACCAAGTGTTTCACTGACACAGTGCGCTCTTTTTACAGCCGTTTGATACAGTTGCGCGGCACGCGCTCTCATTACGCTCCCACGAAAATTTCTTGCCCGCGATCTCAAAGCTGTGACCCCGTTTCCCGTTAATCTTCTCGCCTGGCGACTGTTTAGCAACCGACGATGCCAAACGAGCCAGGCGGCGTCCCACGAGCCTCTGCAATTCGCGCCAGTCTCCCGGCCCTCCAGTGAGAAAACCCTCGGCCGATGGTCGATATTTAAGAAGAATCATTTCGACCGATTATTTATGGATGTCACGTTTAGTCGCCCAGCGTGTGCGTATGAAAATTGCCGGGACGTGCCGATTTGCTGGCGCGTTCGACCTTCCACGGAAGTGGTAGTGCCAACTATTGTCCATTAACCATTTTTCCACCGCGAATCTGCGGAAATGCCCGGCGCGCTTTTACCATTCGTCGCGCATGCGTATTGGAATTCCAATGAGTTATTCCCCGCTGAATATTGCGGATTAGGTAACTGGTATTTCTATTCATATTCTACCTATTGTTCTGTTAGTATTGTATGTGTTTCACGATCGATTTAACACACCTACTTGGCAGGGATCGATAATTTACACGCGATGCAATTAATGCTACGCGATAAAACGACGATAAGCAAAATCGAATTCCATTTTATACAAATTTTCCGCTCTCAAGCGATCACCGATTTGTGATTATTTTTAGAAACATCGATGGCTTAGTAGGTATGTGCATACTGAGTGTTATTAAAATTCATAAAACTGGCGTCAATAATTCGGATATCGAGCTCGTTTTGAATTATGACTCAGTTTGTTTTTTAGAAATCGCACTTGTGTTTCGATTGTCCCGTGGTTTACATACAGCCTTGTATTTTGATCTCATATTTTAATTTGATAGTGATTTTTGCAATAGAAATTAAGGATAGAATGTTTTAACTGTAGATGCTGTATTGAACACTTTTAGGCGCAAAATAAATGTGAAATACTGAAACTGAGGGGTTTTAGGTGAAATTTTAGAATTCTTCATTGGACGATAATGTTCAACGTGTTATCTTCACCTTTGACACGGATACCGCGAAATTACAATGCGTCTTGCCATGTTGATGTGATTTTTCAAAACTTTACTGCTTGAGTTTGGAACTTGTAAGTACTTAGTTTCTTAATCCTATTTGTAACCCGTAAAGGTCTTGAAAAAAATTAATAATCATTGTATCACTGAGTATATTCGAGCAAAATTCTATTAATCTATATCATTATTTATAAAAAATACCGAAATATTTGTCAGTTCCATTATTTTCATACATCTGCCACTTACAAGAAAAACACTGAGCATTAATAATGTTAATATTCCGCAAATGAGAAGATCAGAGATTCATAATAATTGCCATTTATTATAGTAGAACCATGTTTCCTAAGAAACACAAATAATAAAGTAAAAATCCCTAGTAAGAAATACAACTTTCCTTTGTGCACCATTCCACGTATGAAAAAAGCAAGATCAGCCTTCTGACTTTTCCACCACCGTGTTTTTCTCCATTGTCAACTGCAAAACATGTAAAACCCATCCCAGTTGCGTGACTCACGGCGTACGTAAATAGTAAAACATACGTAAAGAGGACCAGATTTTTCGAAAGAAGAAAAACAAGCCGGAGTAATATGTGCTACGCGTTCGAATGCAATCCACCGCGTATTTTTCAACGTGCCATTCGCAGCCTGTATGCGTTACGAGCTCCCGCGAAATACGCTCGTCGCCAGCGAAGTCAAAGCTGTGTTAGCAATGGAGCGTTAAAACTGAGACATTTACCCCTACTACGGCCCTCGGATCTTTTTAACCCTGTCCGTGTTCTCATTACATTAAGGGGTTAGACCATCTTGGGTCGGATTAAGAGATGAGATTGAGAATTTATTTTCTAAGTGACGAAAACACTTTTTTCGATTAAAATTTTTCAATAAAGACAGACCATCTTTCAATGGCGTATACATTTTTTCAAATTTTCTTGACCATCTTGGGCCGGGTCAAGAGATGAGATTGAGAATTTATTTTCTAAGTGATGAAAACACTTTTTTCGATTAAAATTTTTCAATAAAGACAGAGCATCTTTCAATGGCGTATACATTTTATCAAATTTTCTTGACCATCTTGGGTCGGGTCAGGAGATGAGATTGAGAATTTATTTTCTAAGTGACGAAAACACTTTTTTCGATTAAAATTTTTCAATAAAGACAGAGCAGAGGCATCTTTCAATGGCGTATACATTTTCTTTAAGAATCAATATAGCGGCCGAGAGTATATAGTTCCGTAGACATTATTGCTGATGAACAGGATTCTGAACCAGAATTTTAACAATAGAATATCTATTAAATAAAAGTAAGTTTTCTATCGACCGACGATTAATTTTTTCGATGGAATGAAAAATAACAAAATAGCTACACTTTAAATTAAAAAGCTTTCGTGTCCAAGAAAATAGACCTTTATTTAGGCAAAAATCAAAATATCGAAAAATACCTATATTTAATATTCTATCGTTAAAATTTTATTTTAAAATCTTGTTGGATGCTTTTAAAGGAAATTTGAAAAAATTGTATATATTTTTCAAAGATGTCTCTGTCTTTCTTGAAAAATTGTAATTGAAAAAGTAGTTTTGTCACTTGGAAATAAATTCCCGGGGATGCTGTGCTTCTTGACCTGGCCAAGGTGGTCTGATCCTTTAACATAGCTACGTCCCTTGGGTCTTTTCTGACCCAATTGTGGTTTCGTTTCTTGAACTCTCAGTTTTTATTGCCCGGATCGTGTTCTTATTACTGTGACACTACTACGTCCTTTGGGTCTCTTTTGACCCTGCTGTGTTTCCATTTTATTAACCCCATTACATCCCTCGATTTTTTTTTACCCAATTGCGTTTCCGTTTCTATAAAAACTGGTTTAATTATGAGAGAAGTTGAATGTGTAGAATTATGAGAGAGCATTATGTTGAATGTGTAGGTGAAGCGAAGGTCCTTGTAAGGTTGAAAGAAAATAACTTCAATCCCTTCGCATCGACACTGCCACTTTATGGATTTGGAAATCGCTGCGACCAGTTAGTGGCGTTCTGGTAGATTTCAGTGAATCGCCTGGCGTTCTGCTTCGTCGACATCCATTGCTACACGATTTACTATCATCCGCTGATATTCCGTGCAGTTAATGTGGGAAAGAGCAGGCCTGCATAGTTTAAGAGAAAGGGGAAGGAAAACTTCAATCCTGTCGCGGTGCATCAATGGGGACGAGAATTCGCATACTCGGTGGCCCGTAATAGAATTAATGGAGCGTGATAACCGTCGTCAGGACATTTTCCTCCGTTCGTTTACCTCTCTGACTTTTGCTTAAGTAATCCGAGGTTTCAGTTTCTCTGCTCTCGTTCAATATCTCACGCACTTCTAACGAGGGTGTGCACGAGTTTCGACTAGTGAATTTCGTTTAAATTTTTTCTACACTTAGTGCACGACATCTAAATACAATAATGTGTTTGCGAAAAAGGTAAACGTTTTCGAGGTGAATTCAGCACGCTCATATAATAAAGAAAGTTGATATTTATTGCATTTCTAGAATTCTTGTTAAAAAATATTCGTGGAATCCTCACAGAAGCTTGTTCTAAAACAAAAGTAGTCGAAAAGGCCACCTTGGACATTCAATTCAATCCCATTCAGTTTCTACCTAGAAAATCCTTAATTTTTTATTGTGAGAAGAGTTACGCCAGCTCAGTTTCGAAGAATTACTGAAACACAAAAACACTTGTTACTTAGAAGTCAGGTCAATTAGGGCAAAGAACTTTCCTAATTATGTTTCTGCGCTGTATCTTTTTTTTAGCCACGAGAATGTGGTGATAAAAATGTACGGTTCCATTTGCAAAAAATACAGTTTGGAATCTACCCAGAGAAAACTATTCGCACCGCACTACATCCTCCTCTAAATCACACTATCTTTATATCAAATAGTTGTTTGTACCTCTAACTAACTAAGGCATCATTAATAGTATTCTGTTAAATTAGACAAACTGTCTACCCATATGTAAAACAGAAACCTTAATTAATTTGTGGTAGCAAGTCGACTATAATCCACATAGGGTAATTCCGGATGAGATGGCTCGATCACGCTCCTTTTGCAAATATATTTTTGTCCTTTATAAAACCACTAAATTTACGGTGTGCTGATTTTTTTTAAAAAGTGGGCCATCTCTCCCCGACTTACCCTACATAGCAATTCCACCCATGTGTTCCCATTTTCTCTAATTCTAAACTGTTCCTACGATTAAAAGTTTTAAAAAATGTTTCGCTTTTGAAATTTTGATCACACACAAGATTTCATCGAAACCTCTGACCTGAACCTTATGCACCTTATTCAGGAATATCGTTGAAATGTTTCTGCTACTTGGTGGCACACGCTAGTCATCCTTACGTGTTCATAAATTATTCTCCAACTATTTCTGGCCATTATTCCACGTGACGGTTCGAGCTTTTCGTCCAAGTGCTACGCTGCATATTAGAGTAATGGGTTAATTCATAACTCTTGGCGTCTGAAATGCATTGGTGGGGCATAGAAGGACGAGATAAAACTGGTTGTCAGTTCGAGTCATTCATATGCACGCGCAATCAATCGTTGAGGCGTTTCATCTGTAGCAATTTGAACGAATCAGAAAAAGATTTGAGGAATCGCAGCCGCTTACCTACGTGTAATAAGTCAGTCGTGAATAGGCTATTGAAAGAGAATTGCATCAGCATTTACCAGATGCAATTATAATTCACAAAAAATTACAACACGGAGATATTCGTCACAACATAACGCTCATAATAATCTCTGATTTCTGGATACCTTGACTAGGTATGCATTTTTCTTAAGGGGGGATTGCGTCTTGTTTGGCCGAACAATAGTTAATTCTTTGTGAATTTTTGGTAAAAAAAAAAAGGTTCGACAAATTAATTTGAGGTTTGGCAGGCTGTTTTATTGTATTTTGAACTATAGTTCTGAATTTTTGCGTGACAGTGAAAAAAACATGGCAGATACAGTGAGAGCGTGGAAAAATAATCGAGTGGCCCTGGCGTTGATGAAAAGTACTGTGAGGGTTATCCGAAACACAAAAAGGAAAAGAGATTCTTAAACTATGAGAATGTGGCTTTAGGTGGTAGTAGATGCATTAAGAAAAATAAAAGAAATGTTAAAATGGCAGCCCTTTGAAGAAGTTGAAACGCCCTGATTTGAGTCAGAGGAAGGTTTTGCCAAAAAATCGGGAAAACTTCTTTAAATAAAAAAGGAACGAAAACAAATACGGCAATAAATCTACTACTAGGGTGAATGTACCAGTAAATGAACACGTACCAGTGAATGGACATTTTATATTAAAATGAGTAAAATAAGTTATTAAAACAAGCTACTAATTAATTACAGACTTTTTTTAATTTCTTGCTTCATATCCAAATAATTTTTGTAGCACGTGGAATCAATCGCACTGGGAACATAATTCTATAATAGTGTTCATTCATTAGCCTTAAGTGTTCATTTATTGGTGCGTTTACCCAACCCATAGCAACATTCATATAGTTTAAGAATCTCTTTTCCTTTTTGTGTTTCGGATAACACTTACAGTACTTTTCGTCAAGCCAGCACTACCCGATTATTTCGTATCTGCCAAGTTTTTTTTCACCGTCACACAAAAATTCAAAACAATTGTTCAAGATGTACAAATAATTCATAAAGAATTACCTATTTTTCGACCCAACAAGGCGCAATCCCCCTTAAATATTCTCGAATAAATACAAGCCAGCACAAGTATTGTCTGTTATTCCAGTTTGGAAGGGAACGAATGGCGCGCAGATTTTCCGAAAGAGGAAAAAGTGGAAGAAGGAAACAAAAGGTTTTGAAACGGCGGCAATAAATATCAAGATCCGTGGAACGTGCTGAAAGGAGATTTAGAGGTCGCGGAAATGAGTATAAACGAGTTTCCATGGAACTTCATTTGAAACGAGGAAAAACGTTTAAGCGAAAACATTACTCTCTAGATTAATTCAGAGTTGTTGCGCGCCGCGCTGCCGACGATGCATCGGGGAAAGAGGAATATCACGGTTCTTAGTCCCGTCAGCGCGTAAAAGGCCGAGACATCGGCCGCATTGACATATTGTCGCACATATTTCCTTCTTTTTACGGCGAAGACGGATACGTTGTGTTGCCCACGTTCAGAAACCAGCTATTCGATCCTCGCTAGTTGCAACCGGTACTTTACGGCCCCCAGACAGCCGATGCTTCGATTCGCCTTAACATACTTCCGATGGATTACGCGCGCCCGCGTTACGTGTACGTTATACTTCATTTCCATGCGTACGGCGCATATGTTCCCTCTACTTGCCACGCTTCGCAATCGTCGCGCGTCAAATACGATTGTCACAGGCGCAATTTACTTCGAAACTACTGGAATCTTAAGTACCATTCAAGAAGAACAGACCATCAACGCGCATCCTTCATCTCCGCGATTCTCATCGTCGATAATGGCGAATTAATTTTCGTACGCTCGCTGCGGGAGCTAATTTTAATCCCTGAGCAGCGCGATAAAAAGATAACAAATGACGTAGGAAATGTGTATTTTTTGTCGTCTAAATTGTTCAATTCCCCTTCGGCAAAGAATAAAAATAAATGTTATTTACCTGTTCCGCGTGGTGGGAACTTTGATAATTACGTCGCGAGGGGTGAATGTGTAGTTTCGTAAAAAATTGCGTAGGGATGGTTGGGAAGCATCGAGAAATATGGAAGTCGTTACTTAGTATAAACGTCACGTTTTTGTTGCCGCGCATCGACAGTGATACAGGATATCGTCTGTCCTGCGCTGCAGCGAACTTGTAAAATATACAAGAGATAATACTGAGATAAGTGAGCTACTGAGAGCAAGTGGAAGTAATTTACAGGTTCTATATTAGTCGTCCTACGCGAGGTAAGATGTGACGGCGATACTGATTTCAAGTAAGTGACTTCGATTTTGTAATTTGTACAGCAGAGCCGTGATAATCTTGGGTAAGAGGATTTAAACCGGCTTGAATTATCAGGAACTCGAATTAAGCGAGGCGTACGCACATTTCACGTATGAAGAACTCGGTGTGACAGGAAACGCCTTGGGAACCAAAAATTTGTCTGCCAATAGGATAACGGAAATGTGAACTTCTGTTGAAATAAGAAGTCAAATAGAACACGCATCGGTTTAAGCGGAACTCGAATTATTTATCCAGCCTGCATTTCGAATAGAGCACGCTTGTTTGTTTATTTAATTATGGTCTCTGATTCTTTACAATTTTTTTATGGTTTTCTACTAAATTTTAGCTTCCCCTTTCATAGAATTATTTTTTTTCAGTTTACGCGACAAAATGTGTGGGGTACACCTCGCTCCTGCTAGGGATATAAACGAGATTGCAATCAAAATTATTAAGCGAGGTGACCTGGAGTCGTTTTAATGTATTTTTTAACAGATTTTATGTAGCTTTTCACTCCGCTGTGTGTTTGTTATTTTTTTTTTATTTTTTTTTATTTTATCAAATTTTGTAACTCAATTTAGCCCACTTTCCCTACAATTTTAACCCATAACCACAAGTCCAATCGAATTGAAATTAGCCTCTCGCGTTCTTCTCGAAAACGACCAAAAATCGGTGCGTGACTTGAATATTAGCATCGCGATTTCCGTAAATACCCGATAGAAGTGATCCGTCACGTTCAAATAGTTAAATTCTTCAAGTGCAAAATTCCAACACTAAAAAGTAACTAATAAAACAAACATGTAAAAAAAATTCAAGTTAAACGTCTTTATTTAATTTCATCAAAAATGCGTTAAAAACTAAAAAATAATTCTCTTCTGATACTATATACAATTACGATGGTAATATGACACTTTAAATAAAATCGTGGAGCAGAATATTTCATAACACGATACGAATCAATTTAACACAGAATTAAGCGTTAAAGTGAGCAATGAAAACCGATGAAATATCCTGCCACTCGATTTTATTTAAAGTGACATATCACCATCCTAATTGTACGTACTACCAGAAAAAAATTATTTTTTAGTGTTTAACGCATTTGTGATCAAATTAAATAAAATCGTTTAACTTAATTTTATTACATATTTATTTCATGCCGAAAAATTGTGGTGACAGCCACATAGCTGTATCTCAAAATAAGTGAGTCTATTTCTAAAAAAAAAATCACCTCACAAGTGCTTGTCACCGTCAGAGTTGCGTTGTCTTTTTTGTTAAACTCGTATGTCATAAGATGCCGTATATGCTGTTTCATCGCGTTCCCCTGAAACGTTTGCAGCAAGCAAAATATTCGACCAACGTTCTTCAACTTTTGACGCAATCTAAGTTAATATTTACACGAAATGGACAAATGGCACCCCGGCCAGGTTACATTTCCGCAAAATCAGCTCCCAGACATACCGCGTTACTTGCATCATAACCTGACGCAACTATCCTGCCACGTGTATGCAGAAATCGTAAGTCGATTTCGGCAAGCAATAAGAGGCACAGAAATGTGGGGAGTTCTCCTAACGTTGCTCGTGGTCAATGATCGAGGCACGATGAAAATTCATTCGTGATACGCGGCTGTGATGCGCACGAATATTCGCCAGACGAAATGGGATGCAAGGGAATGCGAGGCGGAGAAGAAAGGAAAGAGAGGGACGAGGGGGGGAGGGAAAAAGAGAGGAGTCATAACTGGAGAGCGGCACAGTTATCGTATATGGGCACAGATCTCGCTTCTAATAACCGCATGTACAGCTACGTACGTTCTACATAGGCTATCACGTACGGACGAGATCCTACTTACTGCCTCTAACGCTCAAAGATACCGTCGTCCTGCTGTGTGTAGCCTGTGTCACTGGTGACGATGATGGACGACTACGACTGTAATTTCCGCGGTAACGCCCCATTGGCTAGCAATTACTCGCGCGAAATGAAGCGGTCAGTTTATGTGTGTGTGCGTGCATGCGTGGTTCAGCGGTGGTGCTTAACGGAATTAAAGACGCGAAGTCAATAGCTTCATAGGGATTCTCGGGAGTGGAAGGGCGAGGGAGGAAAGGGGACGTAGCTAGTGGTGGAGAACTATCGATGGTACTTGCGATAGTTATCGATGGTTCTCACTATCGAAAAGTATAGATGACTTATTTCCACTATTGATAATTATGGGTATTGAAAATCGTGGGTTAGTCAATTGAAAAATAATAACAGCTGAAATTCAGAATCCCAAATTTAATTTGTAATATTATTACAAAAATCGATAACTATAGATGGCTTATTTTCACTATCGTTAATTATCGGTATTGAAAATCGTGGGTTAGTCAATTGAAAAATGATAACAGCTGAAATTCAGAATTCCAAATTTAATTTGTAATATTATTACAAAAATCGATAATTATAGATGGCTTATTTCCACTATCGATAATTATCGGTATTGAAAATCGTGGGTTAGTCAGTTGAAAAATAATAACAACTGAAATTCAGAATCCCAAATTTAATTTGTAATATTATTACAAAAATCGATAACTATAGATGGCTTATTTCCACTATCGATAATTATCGGTATTGAAAATCGTGGGTTAGTCAATTGAAAAATAATAACAGCTGAAATTCAGAATCCCAAATTTAATTTGTAATATTATTAGAAATTTCGATACTGAGAACCATCGATAACTATCGTAAGTACCATCGATAGTTCTCCACCACTACACGCAGCTCTCCGCGAACTCCATGTAACGTTCATTTCATATCAATCATTTTTGGTAGTTACAGAGATTTCATTTTAGGAGATATTGATCGTATATCTGGGAACAGGGTAGTGGAGTAAGAAAGTGTTTTGCGTGAGATATAAATAACAGTAAAATGTAATAATGTCTTTGGAGTAGATTATACGTTTTGTGGAGACAGATGAACATGGGGTTTTTAAATAAATCTTTTCTTATTGTTAGGGAGGCTTAGGATTGCTGTGTACACTGTGAAGCGGTGAAAAGTGAAGGTCTGCTACAAAAATCTGTGATCAGCAAAGGTAAAGACCCAATTGAGGGGCTCAGTGGGAAACAGGCACATGCCACATTGTATATATTTTTCCACCACCACCTATTACAATAGCATTTACGTTTCACCGAGCAGAATCGTATTAAGTTTTGTTCACACCAAGAAAAAAAAATCAAATCTGTAGTGGAAAAGGGGCTCATGGCACTCGGCTCTTTGGGAACACGTGATAGATCTTACATTGTTTTCAAGATTGAGATAACAGATATGTAAGAAATTAATCATTTATCTAAAGCAAACACAGAAATGAATGACAGATAACGAAAGAAAAATTTCAAGGAATAGTGGTAAATAATATACATGGCGAAATAAGAAAAAATGAATTAATTTTTCTGCCAGATAATAGTTGTCATTTAGCATTGAATTCGAGAACCGTTTTAAATAATTATAATTTTATGTCGCATTTCTTATGAAAATAATTTTTCCTTCAACTTGCTTTCCCCTAAAATCGTGAAACGGTGGCATGTGTCTGTTTTCCACTGGGTCCCTCAATTCCAGAAGTCAAAATAGTCTATTTCTGATTTCGAGGATAGCAAAACTAAAAATAAAAATTTCTGGAAAATTATATAAACAGAAAATGTAGGAATATTTTCAAGTAAAGTGTCATAGGCTACAAAAGTACCTTTCTACCGACCAGTTCCGCGTGCTTCAATTAACAATTAAAACGCTTTTTGGGTTTCGTGGGTTTCATTTATTATAACCATACGATTCAGGCACGATTGTATCGGTCATTTTGTGTGCTTCAGTAAACTTGTTGCGGAAACTAAAACCAGTTACGGATTTAATATCCCTTCGGCCCTTTAGAAGGTCCCAACTTCAAAAAAATATTATGTTTTTATCAAAACACTATATTTTTTTCTGTACTACTGTACTGAGCCTGTTTTTAGTGAACTATCTCTTCATTTTCCCGAAAAATGTGTCCCTCAGAACCTTTGCCACCTGGGTTCTTTTCCTTACATGCTCAAGTTACGTTAAACGAGATTTACTCAGTGATTATTGCTTCCAAGGTGTTAAAAATGATTTTAAAACGGGGTTGTTAGCTCGCCTTAAAAGCGGGTTAAACCCGCGATAGTTCGGCCTGAAAATATTCTTGGAGCCTAGCGCGAGCATCAGTTTTGACACGAGCTAACATTTTGTTTGACATGGTTGCCTTGGAATATGCAAAGCAGCCAGCCCTGTCCGTTATGTTGATACGGTGTTACTGGGTGCAGTATACGCGTACGTCATAAAACGCCATGTACAGCTTATGTACGGCTATGTAATTACTGAATCTTTGCGATTCCGCGGATGTGCCGCGCGCGTACCTCGCTTTCAGCCTCCGAACCGCTGTTACCCACGCGAACGCGAGAAGGGGGCCCGCAATCTCTCGGCGAAATTCGCCGTCGCATTCGATTCCTTTTTCGCGATAATCCTAATTCGTGTCATTCAACGAAAATCACGAAACCCTGAAATTGCCGTGTAATTTAACAGGGAAACGGCGACGTGAATACCCAACCCAAGAATAAATCACGCATGGGAAAGCTGATGGTGTCCATATTTAATAAGCGCTAGAGATTTTACGTGTAATTACATTCCCCATTTAAATATGATACCGTACGGGCAGCTTCGAAAAATTGATCAATGTAATTTGCACCGATGTTCTTTCTGCAGAGTTAGCTGGATAATGTGTGCCCCCGGGGGAGTTTATTATATGCGCGCTGACAGAAGGAAAAACTAGCGCCAGTTTTTGCGAATATTTCTGCCGTTCGTGCTTCGCGAATCCTTCAACTTACACGGTTGGCTGGCTGCCGTGGTCGCGAATCTCGTTTCGATTCTGGTGCCAGGTATCTTTCGACGAGTTGTAAATGCTGTCATTAACGCACTCTATTAGATCAGTCAGTGACGAGTTACTCATTCTTTCGCCTGTGCCATTAGCCTTTTCGATAATCGGCTCTTGCTTTCACGAAGTCCTTTTCCAATCGCGGCTGACGACTGATATTATTTAGCTGCGCCTTGTTGCAACACGTTTCTTAACTTCCTGCGTTGCGTTCATCATAGACCATACTTTTTCAGCATTTTTAATATCTTTGTATACAAAACTATATTAAATTGTTATCGGCGCACTGGATCGGTCAGTTTTACACAATTATTATTTTAAGAAACTTTTCGAAAAAGCCTTTTCTCTTAAAATAATATATCAAAGCTGTTTGCAATTAATCAATTATATATCAATATATTCCGACGTTTCGATCTTAATTTAGATCATCTTCAAGATCATTTCTGTATATCTTTGTATACGGTTTGAATACACTAATTTTATTTTGCTTTAAGAAAATTTTGTGTAAAAAAGCGAACGTTATAGATGAACTTCATTTTTTATACCATTGGTACGTCGTTCTGTTTCTTTTCCGTTGTTTCGATTTTTTTTTCTGTACTTTATACAATAAAGTCGTTATTTTTAGTGCTACGTTTCGAACGTTGTCACGCATTTGATAGTGTCTTCTATATTTTTCAATCTATCGCTAGTTTCGCCGAGTGATTGCGTTGAAAATGCCAGTCGCGAGCCACAGAAGTGCCCTATGTGAAAATTGACTTTCCACCGACTGAACTGTTTGGCCAAATAGAGGGCCGTCCACAATTTGAGTACTTTGTTGAGTCAACTAGCTATCAACAAATATCGACGCTCCTATGTTGGTCCAATTTACGATAAGTAAACTGTCGATCAATAGAAAGTCGATAGTATGCGCCAGGCGTTGAAGTTTGTGTCTCTAGAATCTAGATTCGATACAGTAATGGGCAGTTTAATATGGAGAGTAATGGGTTTGTTAATATGGAATGAATTATCAGTATAATATATCTCTGATGAGCGGGCAAACGAGTATAAGTCAGAATTTAGGAGCTTAGCAGCAAGACGGGTGCAGCTCCAGTTTTGACAGTTTTTGAGTTATGACGTGTAATATACGTAAATAAAATTCTACATCGTTTGGTGCACGTTTGAAGCAAATCCGATAACAAATGAGCGATTTATTGCAAATTTTGAACCTGTTTTGGACAAGTGCCCATTTGAAAAATTCGCCAAAAATAGAAATAAAAGCTTATCAGCTCGATAACTACTACTTATTTTTAAAATTTCACTTAGCTATACTCGTTTTTCCGCCCACCAGAGATGTATCTTTCCCATTTATATCTGCAGAGATATTCAGAAGAGTTTCGTACGTTTTTATTAAATATTTTTGTTAAGCGTTAATGTAAAAGGAATTGGCGGCACAGGGTGTGTCCGTTGGCGACGATGGTTCCCGAAAGCTTCTGAAGGAACTAAGGCGTCGAGCGTGGGTAGTGCAACTGCAGTTGTACCTGTCGTCGCGGCTACTATTCATTCGTGTCCGCACCGTTAATCGTTCCACTGATAAATCAGCAAACCGAGCGCGATCTTTAATACGCACAGCTAATTGGAAGGTTGTAAAAGCTGTCTATTGATGGGAAGCCTGTGTATAAGCAGTGATGGACGATAACCCGATTTCTAATACCGTGTACATTACTTTATACAGCAGCTAGGAACGCCTGGGTCGAGTGAGAGGCTAATGTGCCGTTCTGTATATGGTAGATAATTGTTCATCGAAGATTTCACCTCAGTTATGTGGTTAGAAATACGTTGATTAAATTTGATGTCGGTTTGTGTGCCTTTTCGAAGATGGAGCTGGTTACTATTCAAGTGTACATGTGATTTTGAGAATATATTTTCTTGAAAAGAAAGCTTCTTTCGGAGAAAAGTTTTTTTCTTTCAATTTTCTGTGGTGTTCACTCATTTCTGTTATTTGTGTATTTTCGACATGTTACTTCACGAAAAATCATCCCTTCATCGATTAGCTTGTGAATAAGGACTCAATCTGTACTGAGGTTGAAACTATTCGAATACTGCATAAGTACTGAAATGTCACGAATATTCCTTGAATATTTCAATTTTCGAATATTACATTCGAATTAGAGTTGTAGGTATTCCAATATTCGAAGCTAAATATTTTGTTCATACTCTAATAGTCTTTTTCTAGAAATGTATATTTAATATATTGAAATTTGTGTTTGAAAAAATATTTGCGAAGAGAAGCGATTTTTTTTGTTAAAATTCAGAAAATTTTAAATTTTATTATTAAGGACCAAAAATTTACAGAAATTTTGGCAAATGCATATCCTGGGGTGCGAAAAACCCCGCGTGACCACGAAGGGTTAATTTGAATGTAATATTCAAGTAGATCCTTAATTCGAATTTAATATTCCACTGGTACCTTAATTCGATGATAATACATATTCGTATTCAACTCCACAATATTCAAATTTCAGCCAATATAAATTCAAATACTCAGATTCCTCGCATATATAAAATCCCAACAAATCCTCCGGTCCCAACATCATCCACGCGTCCATTCGAATTCCGAAAACACCGCGGTCGATTGCTGGAACGCCGTACACATTCCCGCGGCGCGCTCTTCGGTTCTGTGTATATGTCGTTGTATTAGCCGGCAATAATAGCATCGACGTGAACCGTACAATCTCTTCGTGAGGCGACTGACTGGCCATAGATTTATAGAGGGCTCACTCGATGTCTGAACTAAATCGCTTTCGCAAAACTGTTCCGATTTGTGCGAGGAGAATTGCCCTTTAACTCGGCCGGTCGGCTATAATAAGCGTTGAGGCTGTGTCGAGGCACATTGTGGCATTATGGCGAAACCTTTCGTGATATGTCACGGGGAAACCGACGAACGGGATCGCATTTGCGCTCCTAGAACCGCTTGTATATATATATATATATACATATATATATGTGTGTATATATCTGTCTATGGTACACGGTACGTTCGATCGGTCGAGCGCTTTTGTGTCTCCATTATTGTTTCCCCTCCGTGACTTCTCCCCTTTTCTGCCAGTTTGTTCCGCGGCGTATTATTTGTAACGAGATATCTGGCTGCGTCGGTGGCGCTGATAGCACTACGTGGGTCACGGTGCCGGGCGTTAAATTGGAATACCGCTAATGACGCTCCGTAGACACCGTCGTGTCGGTCCGCGATTATTTAGACCGTGCGGATAAATTTAATTGGCGTGCTGAAATGGTCTTGGCCATGGAGATCGTTTCGCAGAACGATGATTTATAGTAACTAGAAGCTGCTTTATACCTGACCGCTGCAACGGACGTTTATTCGAAATCATACTTACGGGTTGCCACCTAAGTAGGAAGAGTAATTTGGAAGTATCTGGGATGAATCTCGACTGAGAATTGAACTCTTGAAGAACAATTCAACATCCCTTCAATTTATTTTCTTGATATTTCTGAATAAATCTCCTTCCAGCCTTTTACTAATCTCTTTCATAAGTAGGTACACTCTTCAGTTTGGGAATATTTCCTCTATTTTTTTTTTAATCCGGATCATCCCTCAACTTTTCGGTTGGATTAGGTGTCATAAGTAACACAAGTAAATATGGCGAATTAAAAGAATAACGTCACTTTAGGAACTTTTACCTATATTCCAATAAAGTAGTGTATGAATCCAGTAGCTTACAAGGGAAGATCCCGAACCCGGAATCTCAAAAAATTCTGAAACTTTGTGGATACGTAGGGAATTTCCTCCTGATTACAACGCAATTTTTTTTGCTCCCAAAATCACTCTAAGGGGGTGAAATTAACCCCCCAAAATTCGGTTATTTTCCGATTTTGTGTTATAACTTGTGAAATGTAAAATAATTTTTTTACCAAATGATAGATCTAATTAAAAGAAGTAACTTTTGTCTTGAAACTTTTTTTCTATCTCGTACAGTTCGCGAGTTATAACACAAAATCGGAAAATAGCCGAATTTTGGGGGGTTAATTTCACCCCCTTAGAGTGATTTTGGGCAGCAAAAAAAAATTACGGTGTAATCAGGAGGAAATTCCCTACATATCCACAATGTTTCAGAATTTTTTGAAATTCCGTCTTCGGGATCTTTCCTTGTTAGATGTGATGTTCAGTACTGTTAGAATTCTGTTACTCTGTCTGAGGAGCGTACCGACCGATACCCCTAAGACACAGTGGTGCAAAGAGCGAACGTAAATAGGAAGGAGAATGTCCCTTTGGATTAGGGAAAATCGAAGCAGTGGCCACCCTTTAACTTAATCAATGTTATCGCGGGATTAAACACAGGCTGGCTCTGTGTCCGAGCTGGCATCGGCCAAACAGGCTTTCAGCTGCGGGTCCTTTATCCAGCAATCCCCGTGCTACAGTCAATTGTAAAATGTCCATTTGATGCTTATTCGCCGTCTATTTTCGTTGCTGGCCAAAACCCCCATCGGCGGTGCGCGCGAAAACACTTCAGTGGGCTACAGTGGATCGACGTTCCCGTCGCGAATTGCGTCGTCCAATTACTGAAATCGTATTGTGTTTTATACGACGAGTTGACACTTTGAGAATGTAACTGGGCAGATGTTGGCGCTTTTAACGGGTCCGCTTGTTCTTGTGAAATGAAATTTCTGGTAATATAATAGGCACGGTGGGGCTGGGTGAAAGGTGCAAATGAAATTTTGTACTTAAGGTGGGTGGTACCAGATCGACAGACTAGACAAACTTGCTTTATTTTCACCGTTATACCCTTTCGTCGATTTTAAATCGTATTTGGCGTTTACCTGCTCGCGCTACGTGTTTCACTGGGGCAAGAGGATTTGAAGTGTCGGTGGAAACAGGAAGTTCAGGGGAAAGAGGGGCTGATTCGGAGGTAGACGGGAAATTACATACGTTCAGGGTGTTTTAGAATTGTTGGTAAGGAGTGGATCGCAGATTTCACGAAAAGGTGGAAAAGAGACTTACCTCTTCGGGTGCTGATAAATAATTTGAACGCTCAGCGTAGATAGGCTGTGTGCGGGACTCCTGTAATTGCATCTCTTAATCACAGTCGGTGGTCGCCTTTGGGCGTTCCCCGCACACACTGCGTGCACTCAATGAGTACACGTACATGCGCGCTTAGAACACGTAAAGCGTTAATGATCCTCGAATTGATCGTTTTCGAAGTATACCTACAGCTTTGCTTGGTGATTAAAGCGATCATTCCACTAAGGAAATTACACTATTAAATAATAATATTATAATAAAATAATAATAAAATAATAATAAAATGATATAGTAATAATAAAATAATAATAAAATGATATAATAATAATAAAATAATAATGTTAATAAGAAAATTTCTGGAAATTTATCATCGTGGTAATACGTTTAAAACATAAATTTAATGCTGTATTTCACGAAATAAATAAAAAACAAAACTACAAATTAAATTTATGAAATTGAATTTATCTGTTCCTCTTGGTTTAATTTGTTCTGACTTTTATTACTAAGAAAGTAGCAGTAAAAATTACGAATTAAAGCACATTTCATTTCAGAGTCACAATCTAATTTCTAGTGTTATTAATCGTAGCCTAATTACTAAATACGTAATGTAATATAAAACCACTTTCTGAATTACCAGTTCTGTGTTTGTGACTCATTTGCGTCACTGCGCATTTTCTCTTCAAACGACCATGGGGACCATTATCTGTATTTACTTTCTAGAATATAAACATTACTCCCATTTGATAGAGATTAATTGCCATTAATCGCTGATTGATAAACGGCTCTGTGCTCTGTGTACCCCTTTTTTTGTCCAATCCCCTCTGTCCACGTTAATTTATGATATTTGTTCAATCGATGATAAGTTCACAAGAACGTGTGCAATACTCTTTTCAATTGGAAGATAGTACCTACCTATATCTACACACGGAATGAAAAATGAAATTACTATTGATCTCTTTTTTTATTAACACAGTGACTACCAAGCCTATTTTTGTTGCTTGTACCATTTCCTATGGCTCGGCAAATAAAAAAAGTTTAGACAGATGTTTCGTTAAAGTTATGGAAACACTTGTGCTTACATGGCACAGCGTACAATTGGTAACACGTGCGATCACGTGGCAGTGAACGTGTTAGAATAGGTATACATAGAATATAAATGGAGAATAGCACATTCGACATGTTTGGAAATAAATATTTCACACCGTTTTCATTTTGAATTACAATCTTTAAAAATGAGCGTTTGATTCTACGCATAATTATTACAAAATGAATTTTCGGATACGAAATTCGAAGGGTTTTGAACAATTTATGAGGCCCATCAAACACGCATATTGGCATATTATGCGCGCCGGCGATCGCCATTGCCAGCCAATAAATTTATTCGCGATACCCGTATGAATAATGAATTATTGCAAAATCACGAATTAATTGTTCGCGTACCATGTCATCAGATATTTACTTTGCAAACATTATGTTTTACCGCATTATGACAAACTGATAAACGTATTTTGCAGTTGGTTTCTGAACGCGTGACCACTAAATTTTGGATGAAGATACGTGTTTAAGTGTGTGTAGTTCCTTTAGTGATGTAACTGTGGAAAGAATTAATTTCATTCAGCTCTGTGTGTATAACATTTTTCGGTAGTTACATTAAACTGCGGATGAAGCTTTAATTCAAAATTGAGAGAACATACGCTTCCAAAGTTTATACTGGATTTAAATTTATTTCAATGTAGTATATGATACAGAATGATAACCGTGGGTACATCGTTGAACTTAATTTATTCGTATATCGTGCTGCACGATACAAAGGATAATATTGGTAATTGTTCATAAACGACGTAACTGAAAATTCACTATTTTGGGGGAAACGGGTTCAATAGATTCGTTAGATCACCGCTTTTTCTACACAAATAACTCAAAAACTGCAAATTTTGAGTTGTGTCGTTGTTGCAGTAAATGAGCGATGTGAGTATTAATTGCCAGAAGAAACTGTTAGCAAAATTTTCATAGAGTGCATTGACCTTCTCGTGATTCGAAGCGTTCGATATACGGGCAAGCTAAAAGTTACACCCGAATACGTTAGAAGATAAATATAAAACGTGATTTCTAGAATTTTTATTTTCACTCATAAAATCCTAGATGTCTTTTTTTACTGTAGGTACTCCACATTCTTTGAAATTAAAAAATACAATTAATGCTTTCGTTGTAATATACAGTTGATAGATATATTAAAATAAATTAATTTTCTTAACCTTTTAACACTTAAGGTTAAGTGTTTTGGGCACACATGTGCGTTCCTTCAGTGCATGTAGTGGGTGCGAGGAACGCGCATAGGCGTTCCACAACTGTGGTTAAAAGAAAAGACTGAAGAAGACGCTGAAAATACGGTAGCGTTACCTAATATTACCACGGACCGCGATTTTGCCCCGCCAGTATTGACTCGTAGTGATCATTCGCATTATAGTTGATCCACGATAACCCACATTCCTGTACATGAGATATTAGAACAGAGAATGCTATCTATGCTCGCCACAGCTGAGCGAAATCGTCTTCCCCGATATTCGATTTTCCCCCGAAATTAATTACATTCTTTGAAGTGTATAGGTACATACCACAAACATTATTATATATCAATATTCCACATAGGAATGTAAGAAATTTCATTACTTTGACGAGGTTGCACCGAAAATCGAAGCAGAGAGCTTCAGACTAACATTCTCAACGCAATGCACCGTTTATCATTACCTATATCAAGTCATCAGAAAATATGCTAATTAATTAGCGTCATGATGATTACGGTTTCGTTCCGAACCGTCACTTTAGAGTTTAGATCCAGCCACATCTATATTTCTATACCACGTAATTGATGACACAGATACCACGTGGGTGGACAAATAGTTGTGAGAATTAGCATATACGTTTTTTCATCTCGTTCGCCTGGGAATTCGATAATGAATGTTAAGCTTCGGTGTTATCGTTAACTCCTCCCGGAAAATATCAGCGATAAGCGTCAGTCGGCGCGTGGGATTGGTAGACCGATTGATTTATTTATTGCGACTCCCATCGAATGAGTGTATTAAATCTTTCGAACGATAGCCTGAACTGCTGCCATATTCGTAATCCAGATACTTTATGACAGGGATCCGTGCTATCCATCTCGGCTTCTGACTGTGTGGTTGCTGCAAGACTTGGGCGGAATTGGAGTTGGCTCTCTCTTTCGGCTTCAGTCGAACTTTCTAACGGTTGGGGAACGTGGACAGTTTCCGTTCGTCGCTGGTGGGAAAATCAATCCCCTTGTGAAGCTGGCAGACCAACTATCACAAACTTCTCCTGCTGTGGCGTTTTCGTCCAATTGTGAGATTCGATCAGTGTATAATAACCGGGACGTTATCGAATGCTGGGCGAGAAATGGCTACGTTGAACGGGTTAAATTGCATCCGGGGATTGTTGACGATTAGTGGTCAGTGGGACGCATTGATCCACACCTTTGTTCTTTCCGCTGGCGTTGATCTTGTTGATCTGTGAAATCATAAGAGTAACGATGAAAAAGATGGTAGCAAGTAGGTCTATTGGAATTGTTTCTTAGATCTAGAATTGTGTGTAAAATGGCGAGATTTACCTTTTTCTTTCAAGTTCATTTATATTACTTTCAACGTCAAAGAAACCATCTGGCAACGGCGCTAAGATTTGGAGCTGGAATTGTGTTAATGATATATGATAGGTTTTATAGATTTTTTAAGTGAAAAAGGGGACAATATGTAGAGTAGGGTTGAAGTTTCGGTATGGAACATGGATCATGGAAGGACTTGAGGTTCATGTTGAACAAATGACGATGTGTTAACCGATGTAGAGAAAGTTGATATTACGAAAAGATTATATTTATAAAAATGATAATATTAATAAGAATACACACACAGAGTTTGGATACCTATATGATGCGCATTTGGGAACTCGAAGAATTCTGTATAATTAGGAATTGATTGTGTAAGGCAGTTGAAAATGAGGTATGAGGGGATTTAGAGTCAATATAAAATATAGTTAAGAGTGAAAATCAAATAGTCTTTGAATATAAAGACTCACTTGCAATGATAAGAAATTAGTTTCAGAATTAGTTTTTTTCAGAATTAGGATCCCTGTCATAAAGTATCTGGATTACGAATATGGCAGCAGTTCAGGCTATCGTTCGAAAGATTTAATACACTCATTCGATGGGAGTCGCAATAAATGAAATAGAATTAGTTTCAGAATTAGAATCACCATTTCCACCTGTGCATTTTGTGCACCCACCACGCCTATTACACGCGAACTCGAGACCAATGAATAGTTTAGAGTTTAGAAGCTTCAGCTCCGAAACGCGGGACCGTCAAAGTGTCAAGTGACAACTCCGATTGAAGTGGAGTCTACGGCACCCCAGTTCAGAATTCTCTGCATTCTTGAACGATATTAGTCGAAACTGAATGAGGTCTGAACTGCTTCCATACGACCCCAAGTGTAACCCTATACTTCATTCCCCCTTATTTCTTTCCCTAGCCGCTTGTCCTCACCTTCGAAGCACGTTCACTTTAACACCTAAGAATCTAATTTCTAAATCTTACTTCTGGTGTTCCACGCTCTTTTTTATAATTATCACGTACTTTAAAAATTTCAGCATCATTGAGCTACCCTAAATATAGATCAATAGTGCTCATTTTATTTTTTATGAAAATAAATAAATTGACATGGTAAGAAGATCATATTTTTATAATTGAAAAACAAGCTCCACACCTAATCTATACCTAACCTCGATTTACCGCATCATGAAGAATTATTTAAAATTCATTGAAATAAACAACACCGAAATGTGACTTTTTCGCGTGGGAGTCGGTGCGCGTATAAATCAATGTGGCTACCACGCGGGGGCCTAGATTCGAAGATTTATCGCGAGTACAATGAAACGTGTTCATGATGGAGTAGATTCGCTTGTCAGGCTAAACGATTTCGTTCTAATACGGTCGCCCCAGGGCGGAAGGATCGGATCCTTGAGTAGGGCATAACACAGGGGATACGGGTGCACGGCACCGATGGCACGGAGATTGAAACGTGTTATACGAGGTACAGGATTTTGTGGTACGCGAAGAAGGTCGCTTAACGGGGCGGTAGTTCGATGATGCAGAAAAAACATTATGTGACAGGCTGTCCGCTTTTATAACAGGCACGTCGTGTGTGTTGATCGCGGAAAAACGAGCTTTGAAAAAGGACGCGTTCGCCGCGCCAGCCTCACAGTGACGCCGGAGGAAAAGCCGATATCGTAATTTATCTCGTTCGACCGCGTAATAACTTTCGGGGAATTCTGTCGATCGGTTGGTCAAAGTCGGAACTTTTCAAAAAATTCAGCCGACCCACAGTTTCGAGCCCCCGAACCCTTTAACCCGAATTATCTGCTCGCGTACACGGTATGCAAGATTTTTAACTCGCTTGAATATTTATTGAACGATAGTTGGAGTCGTCGGGTAGGTTTGAAGTTCTGCGTTAATTCTGTGTCTATTATTTGGACCATTTCTGCCATTTGTTACAGTCACTACTATTAATATTGTTACGGGAACGAGCGAATTAGCATGACAGAGGGAACAGCGAATTCCAGCAGCCGGAATTCGGCAGTCGAATTAGGAATACCTTGCGGCGTTTACGTATGTTGAGTATCTTTGTTGAGATACTTCATCTAAATCTAATTTGTCGTATACAGTACCTACGGGAAATATTTATTGCATCACTCGAATATTTAGCTTGTATTCATTTCCAGTTACAAAGGAAATTAGGCAACCCGGAAATTCGGAAAATTATAGAACTTAGAGTGCGCCCTAAAATAAGTTCGTGGATTTGGGGGTAATGCCATAAATATTTATAGAACTGTACCCCGTACACGTGCTCGAATCTAAATCTATTCAGCTATTCTTTTAACAATATAAAAAATCATCTTCGTTTCCTCGGGTCAGGATCTTGAGTGCCAAAAAATCATTATTGTAAAACCGTCCATGGACAAAGGAGCCAAATGTCGATGTTGAAAAAAGGACACCAAAAAGAAGCAGAAATCACAGTATTTTTCTACCTTTGGCTTGTTATTCCAGCGAGGTTCTTAATAGAAATTCGGTACAGGAGGCGGACATGCTCTACGATATTTTGCTGCTCGTGCTTTTAGCAGTATTAATAGTCTAACTGGCACTGAAACAGTGGTCGATGGTCTTTGTCCCTGGAAGCAAATAAATGGTCTCGCCAGCGTTCTTCAATCACAGCATCGCTCACTGCATCGTCCGTTTGTTTTACTTGTTATCGAGTCAGAATGAAATAACGATCGGACAAAGCGCACTCAAATCTGTTGATCGTTCCGTGAGAAATAAAATTGGTTTACGAGTCTTGCAAGTGGGTCTTGATAACCTTTTTACATATTGCTTATTCGTGCTTCGAAATTGGTCGTATATTATTACGCTTTTTCATCTCGAATCTGCCTTTCAGTAATACCTACGACGAGTCCAATGAATATCGCATAACAATTTTATTAAAGCTGAAGTTACATAACCAAAGAGTCTTTTCAGCGTATGCAAAGAAGCAGTGTACGAGCATTCTTACTTTGATATTCGTTTTTATGTCTTCACTTTGTTACGTGACCAATGGCACTTATATCCAGTCGCTGTTGCCTCGTCGATAAAAAATAAGAATGACAATTGTTGATGCTGGGTTTTGCCGTTGATACTTCGGATATCGTTAAGGTTTTGAAGAAAACGAAAAGCAAAATTGAGCTCGTCATGCTGTTTAATTATATGTCGACTGTAATGAAAATTTAAATTTCTATATTGTCTATTAAACCTTCATTAGAATACTACCAATTGACAGATAAGAGTTTTTCGATGAGTGTGAGTCAAAATATGAGCTTATTTGAGGTAGTTTTAATTATAGATAATTCGAATCATTTCCGAAGTTCGTTCACCAATTATACCTACATCAGGTGTGATTAAAAATAGCTGGAATGAACTCGAATTTAGAATCAATTTCATCAATAGAATCTCGCCAATCCATAGTTCCACGAATAACTAAAGGAGAATCTCAAAATTACCGTTTTCATTCCTAGCTTGGTTTGTTTTCAAAGTAAAGATTCGAGGGTTCCTGGAAAATATTGTGATACTTGCCAGAAAATATCTACCTGAAAACACGCCGAAGCTGTACACAGGATGCAAATGCCATTGAATTTATTAATAACACCCGAAGCTTTCGAAATAATTTTCAAGCATGTCATAAACATTTCCGAACAATCTCGACGCAAGCTACACCTAGAAATTCGAAGCATTAAACCAGACAAGATATGGAATCTAAAACATAATATCCGTAAACTTTTCTCAAAGTATCGGCAGACCTTGAAAGCAATAAATCCTCCGAACACTCCATTCATTGCTTTCCACTATCCAACAAGTAGAATCGAAGAAATCGGGGACCACCAGAAACCTAAGCGTATCAGTGCCCTGGTTTCGGTTCCTCAGTAGGTCTGCCGCGGTTCTAATTGAATTCTTTTATCATAATACGTACGGCAGATGATATGCGCAGTTGAACGGAGTACAATGTATCGTAATGACTATGCTGAAAGCACGACGGGACCGAGGAACCTTGTCCTCTAATATGAATCATGGAAGCTTCGCTGTAGGCTGGGCGAAATCGTTCCATTGTGTACGCCCGTGTAGCCTCAGTTTGCGCGGGTACATACTTGCGTCCACGTATCATTATGTGAAAACCTCGTGGAATCCGTGAACAATACGTCTCAGCCATGTGTGCCGGGCATGTAAGAGGAAGAACGTAACAATAGAATTACTGGGTTACGCGATACTGTTAATAACCTGGCCGCTCGTTCGCCCGCCAATGTTTTCCATATCCTGTAGAGCCGCCCGTCGTTTCCACAGTGTTTATCTACCCCCTGGTTAGGGAGGATGTTCGATATCTCACGAAACGCTTCGTTTGTTACCTCGCTGACAATCCGGCGTCGTGTCGTTGGCTTGTTATTAGGCGAAGCTTCCCGTCCTCTCGTTCATTAAACTACGGATACGTTATTCGCATTAGACCCGGGCGCGTTTACTCCGGCTCTCAGGCAACTGTCGTTCATTGATAACGATGCGAACGCGGCGATACGAAACGAGACAATAATACACCGAGCCATTCTGTGGGCTTTAACGAGCAGAAGCGATCTCCCACTGTTCAGCTTCTTGACACGCCGTTAGGGCGCGTATACGCCACGCGGTAAAGTATCGCCAAAGTATCGGATCACTGTAGCATGAACACGTGCAACGCGTTTAGGATATTCGAGGAACCGTCGTCAAGTTACGCACGAATTCTAACTTGCCTCCGGTAAGTTTCTTCTTGTAACACGATCTCGCGATCGAGTGCCTTGACACTGGAACAGAGGCAGGTGTAGGTGAACCTGGTGGTAGCTATCTAGTCTTTTAGAAGCTATCAAAGGATGAGTTAGAAAACAGAATTCATGGAATGTCTTTGACTCACTGATATTTAGTAGGACCTAATGCCTCGATACTAAGGTCGGGGCCAGATATATTGGCCGGTGAGTTTCGTGAGGAGTATTCTTCTATTCTCAACGTTTTCTGACTCGCTCTCGCCATGCCAGAAAAAGAGTGAGCCAGAAGTGGTGGGGATAGCGCCGAGCTCTTGACGTGTAGGCCAAACCGAGCTCTTAGCGTAGAGATACATACATCAGAATAGGTGTGCGTTAGCTGCGAAAACAAATTCACCGGCCAATATATCTGGCCCCGACCTTAGACGACCCAGCAACCCCCAATCTAGTCAATCTAGACTTGGGGTTCTCTTTCCAAGGCGTCTGCCAACTTAGAATCACTACTCTCACGTTTGTCTGTGCTTCGTTTCTCGCTGTACGCTCTCATTGTGCTTACAACGACCCAACCTTCTTCTCGTTTCGCCTAAGAACACAAAGAGAAGCGGTTAAGTGAATTGGACCCGATGGACCTTTAATTTCGGTGGGGGACGGGTAACAGCCGCACGTAGGGGGTCTCATAAGGTGTCGGATATCCAAGGTCGTTTCAATCGAAATCCACCTGGCGGCTGTAGCGGGTATGTATTCGGTCGAATTGCCAAGTGGAAATAACAGTCTGCGAAATTACGTACCGACGAGGCCTCGTTGGACCTTGGTAAATAAATCGTGCACGTGTGCGCGGCTTGTGTATATATGGGCGTGCAAAAAGAGGGAAAAAGTGAAGAAGAAGCGAAACATCATTCTAGTATGTTATTACATTGTGTTGCAAAAAAGCAGATTGTTAGCTGAATCGTATGATGCCTCGAGTCGTAGGTACTTTCTCTTTGCGTGGTCTCTGGATATGTCTATCCTGCACTTCGTTGCTCAAATACTTCTTCACGTAGCACTATTCACTGGTAAATAGAAACTGAATTAATTGTTATCTTAGGGAGTGATTGCTAACCCTGTTCACACGATTAGGTAGATAACGATTGGTGCTGGTCGTATTTGTAAATGATTCAGATAGTTAGGTATAACTTTGGTGCCAAAATTGTTGTTCAGTGTGCATTGAAGGATAGAAATAGTACAAGTTTCTAGCTTATTGGCGCCTGGAAGACACAAAATTTGAAGAGACTTTTCACATTAGACACTTCCGCACCTACTTCGAATATATTCATATATTTTCCATCTTTCTTAAAATAATGATAGCTCTACCGAAAGAGTACCCCTCCGTTTATAGTGTCATTGTGTTAAAGTCGCTGTAAGAATCAGATCCTTAGCTATTAGAGAAAAAAATACAGAGGGTTGCGTGGGAGTCTAAACTGACCCAGTCACACTTCGCCATAATCATTATCCTCCCGAGAACTAATCCCTCGGCTCATTGTCAGCGCAAATAAATTTCCCGCGATTTTCTCCGACGATGGGGAAGCAAGCTATTCGTCAGTCTCGCGTGGGTACGGCCAGGGACGTGCTCGCGCTGCTCGGAACAGTTTCCATCGATTTCCTATGAATTTTTATTCCCGCCGTGGTCGGTCGAATTTTTCTCGTCGTCGCCATTAGGAGGCGAAGGAAAAACACGCGGCAGGGCGCAAGTTATGGCATGCATGGAACACACTACTCCGCCCATGACGCGAACAAAGCCAGCTGCCCGCCATCCTCGCTGCCATTACCGTGCCACGTTCCAGTTACAACTGACGTGGAAATCCTCGGTGGTCCGCTAAGTGGGACTTCGTGCCGAAACGGGAAATTTGCAATGTCCCGTGTCCCGGTCCCCCTCGAGATCTGTCTCGCTAATATGCCGCTAATACCGTCATACATACGTGTCTGGCTGCGTGCTCAGAGTGCGTGCGTGACTACCGAGTAGATTGATATTTTATCGTCGCTCGTTAATGTCAAGAAACGAACTCTCCCGCGGCCTTTCTCTCTCGTGACTGGACTCGAACGGCAGTTAAATCGATTCGTAAGGTGCAATTTCTGCTTACATATGCAGCCGGACGGCACTTGTTTCGCACGTGTGAATGCTTTTTAAGAGCTTATGCGCTCATGCGTTGGGTACTTTGAAAAATCGATAACTGATTTGCAGCTCCTTCTGTATTATATATTGTATTCCGTACATTGATAAATATTATATTCTTGTAAGTTGTTAGCGGGGTTAGTGTTCCATTGGAAAAGTTTATAGTGAGTTTAACTAGTTAATTGGGAAAGACGAGTTAACTCGTCGTTTGGATAACGTAATTCATATCGCAACATAACGAAAACCACGACTGCATTTCTCTCAAGATTACTCCAAAGCACACAAATGTGGTACTACCGGCGCGAATCAACCCAATCGTGCGTGCAATTGAACCCATGCTGGATCGCGAGGTTAATTTCGCGAGGTGATTAATTCAGAGTTCCAACCAGGTTTAGTTTGCCCTTCATCTTTAACGTTGAACCACGCAACCGCGTATATCCTTTGACGGCGGCAGCACAGGGACGTTTAGCACAGTTACAGAGGGATTGGGACTCATTGAGCTAAAATTCTATATAGAGTGACAAACAGTATGGGACCCTCTGAGGTGAAATCGACAATGTACAGCGGGTCGGTACATTAAGGCGAGCGACGTGCTAATGTGCCGTTCGCGATGACATACTCATAGGAGGAACGCAGACGAAGGACTGGGAGGGTAAGTCCATCGACACTTAACGCTCGAATGTGTCCCAGAGCGTGGACGTGACTCGACTGGAAGTGTCAGGAAGAAGATTGTATTCCGCGTTAGTTCCCTTTGAGGAGGCACGGAATGCTGGGGAATATTGAACACATCACTCTTGAAATTTCGGAAATAAAGTCACGACGCATCAGTTGTAAACGAGAAGGATTCTGCTGCAGTCTCTGGGTTGCAGAATTTTGAGGATGAATATCGCTCGTGATGAAGATGGATGGTGAAAACGATTCTGCGACGTGTTGCTTGATAAAATTTGCGCGTCGAATATTTCAGGGTGAAACTTTTAGGTGTTATGTTGGGAATACATAGGTATATAGTTTTAAATATTGTTGAGACTTAAGTGTACAGCAATTTTGGAATCGCACTAGCGCAGTTACAAGAGACATTGGGTATTAGTATGTATATCGAGGTCGTGAATTCCAATTTAACATCCTTACGAAAACCTTATTTCAAATATTCAGAGGGATTTACGAAATTACATTGCGTTTGGGGTCTCCGAATGCTCGATATACCGCATTTACGTACAGTATTGCGAAGAACTCTATATTCGATATTATGGCTCATAAAAATGGAAGGATTGGTGGCAATTTTATCATCCACGTTTCATAGCGCGTTCAAGCTTATACTTAAGACAAACAATAATTCATAACAATTTCGTAGATGAGTATATGAAATATGTCTGCTTTGTTTCAGACTAAAAAATGAGTTCACTATGTCATCAGATAAACTTGGAAATATTTTGTAGTGTTTTGTGCCACTGGAAGATGTAATTTAACATGATTAAGGCGATTCAAAATTTGTTTCAAGGTCAAAACTGGAAATATGCCATATTTTTTTTAAAACAAAAAGGCGTAAAAGTCATCATGCGAATTTCCTAGTTTGCAACTTTGGTTTTAAGCGTAACAACGCGACGTTTCTTTATGGTACGATTTATTGAGACAAATTTCAAACACAATGTCGAACAAATGACCGGCATTCAAATGGATACAAATCACTAAAACGGGAGATAAAAACATCTTCTATTGAAATGTCAAAGCATCACTAACATGTACCTGAAATTAAAAAATTAGCTATCAACATCGGACGATGACTTTCGCGCTACCTTTCATTTCATATTTCATAAAACTTTCTCACCAAACTATACTTACGCCATTGTCCTTTGCACCCCGAGACTTCCTCCCACCACTCAAAACCCCCCCAACAATTATACCCGTGGAATTAGAAACGATCGAAGAAACCACTCCAACAAAAGCGAGTCCGTTGTTCACTTACAGGATTAAACTATCGTTCGCAGCGAGGTACGACACGCTACTCAAAGACCCTCCAGCGAGCTTCGTAAAATCCTACCCACCCCCTCGATCGAACGAGCTTTAAATACGTTCCCAGCGAGCCTTACATCCGCGTGGCTCGTAAAAACGTGTCCTCCTACTTCGATTCCTCCGCATCGATCTTTAAACTCCGCGAAACTAGGTCGACGCGCTCGTCCAGTGGTATCGCGATAGATCGGGGATCAGGATTTGTCGTGCTCGCCTCTCGGGCGGCATCCAGCGAGCGACGACAAATCTTGCCCAGCTACGTGTACCTAGCTGCGAAGCATCAGATCTAGCGCCGAGGGGATGGTCGCGCCGAGGCCCCTTCACGCAGGTAACCATCGCGTGCGTGCGCCAAGTTGCCAAGTGTTGCCACGTTCCTCCTCCCAGGTACACGGTTGTCACCTTTTAAGGTCATCGACTGACAGAAACTCATCGTCAAAGATGTTCTTTTTCGGAGGGGAAGGAGACCGGTGAATGGTGCCTTGCACACCTTGCGGATAGGTACCTTGCCGCGCTTGCGATTTGACGGCTAGACAACATCGATTACAAGCGATAAATCGTACGTTGTCAGGCTTCTTTCGTCCTGGAACGCAACCTCAATTTATGATGAACTTGCATCTCGCTTCGTTAACGGTTCCGATCGGATCCTTCGCCTCGGGCGCTCATGCCTGCCCGACATTTTCGAAGAGCTATAGTCAGTCATAGGTTCGCTGTCGGAAATGCGAAAGAATCATAATTGAGGACTTTGCGGTAAAAGGGGTGCAGCTCCAAGTTGGATAATTTTTTTAGTTATGACGTGCAATGTGTGTAAAAAGAATTCTATTCAAATTGGGGCGGGGACTATTCGAATCATTTAATATTCGATTATTTTACAAGTATTCGAATGCTACGAATAGACTTGGAATATTTGAGTATTCGAATGGTATTATTTGAATATTTATTTAGGTATTCGAATGCTATTTGAATATTTAAGTATTTGAATATTTATTTAGGTATTCGAATACTATTTGAATAGTTATTTAGGTATTCGAATACTATTCGAATATTTAAGTATTTGAATATTTATTTAGGTATTCGAATACTATTCGAATATTTAAGTATTTGAATATTTATTTAGGTATTCGAATACTATTCGAATATTTAAGTATTTGAATATTTATTTAGGTATTCGAATACTATTCGAATATTTAAGTATTTGAATATTTATTTAGGTATTCGAATACTATTCGAATATTTAAGTATTTGAATATTTATTTAGGTATTCGAATACTCTTCGAATAGTATGGTGTGAATTATAAATAAAGTTATTAGCTTACAAGGTTTCACCCGGATAAACTAACGAACTCACAACTGAAAGTAAATAAAAGCTTGTAAAAAAGTGAACCTAAAGAACTTGAGTTATACTTGGATATTCGAATTATATTCGCCAAATAATTGAGCAACTAAAGTATTCGAATATTCGAATACCGAAAAATTCGAGAAATAGTCCCAGCCCTAATTCAAATCCGATAATAAATGAACGATTTATCGGTAATTTTGAATCTACACCCATTACTTACTGTTTTGCTCAATATGAATGCTCCAGATTTGAAAAATTTCCAAAAATGGAAATAAAAACGTATGAAGTGAATAATTAAGTACTACTTATTGCCTGAAAATATATATTTTTCAATGTTAAATCAAAGCAATAATTTTATAAACAGTTTTTTTTTCTAATTTCACCTTTTTCACCCTAGTTTTTATACCCAACTGGTGTTCAATTTCACCAGTTTCAACATGGAGAATAAAACTATCAGTATAATGTGAATTCGCGAGTGCAACAGTACTGCATAAACAAACTCGTGAGTCACCGTAAATAACACTCGTGCTGTTTATAGAAACTAGAAACCCTAGCGAAATATATTATATCATCACTGTGTGCTCAATTTATGAGGTTTCTAGCCTAGGACTCTAGCAGCGTTAACGAAAGTTCTCTGCCTTCCATTCTTTATCACAACACAGTGCTTTCTCGCGTTTGATTTTCTTCGATATTTTCAGTGCTCCCCTCGCCTCCAATTTTCCGCCATCGACAAGGTTGTTTTTTGATTAAATATTTCCGACAGCTCCGCGCCCCTCTTAGGCCAGTGCCATTTGTTACATTCATGATGGCACCTCCTTTGTTTACAGTTTACCTCCTCCCACGCGATTATTATGGAACGCTGATGGAAGGCCGCGTTCGAGGTGGTTAAACGTCAATAAAAGGGGGAGGCTTATTCCGGTGCTTCTTCGTCGTATTCGTTGATAGCCAGCCGGCTGAGATGGGTCAATTTCCTGAACGAACATCCCCAACTGTCGATGTTACCTATGAGTCAACGGAAGCTGGTGTGGGAATGTTCGGGATTAGTGACGGAAATCGCTTCGTCGATGACCATCGTGCCACCCTCGATCATGTCCCTCTAATTTCGTCGCCCTAAAGAAATTCTGTCGGACGCTATTTTGGATTAGACCATGAAATTGGAAACGGGTAACTACCCGACGCAGCCTCTGCGACGAGAAACATTCCCCTCACTCTTCCACCACTTTTTCGTCGCTCACCTCTTTCGAATAACAAATGAATTCTTATTGGAATAAATCTAACTGGAATAATGCTACAGATTTTTTCGAGACCGACGAATAAATTTTCGTATTCTTTATTCGTCACTCGGAATAAAGTTTGCTCAACTCTGCCACGCGTGTACTTTCTTTCGCAGTTTAGCTCCCCGTGTCGCCTAGGACTCCATTTTTCTAAAGGAAACACACGGAGGGGCTAATGATTGTTATAGGAACGAAGGGAGTCACTGGAGTGGAAGATTTAAACTTTGATCGTTGCTCATACTGTTATTGCTTAATGTGGAAATCTTGAACGAGATAACTTTACCTTATTATGGCCCCTGTGTCTTTTTCGACCCATCAGTGTTCTTATTTCTTTAACCTTACTACGGACCTGGAGTCTTCGTCGATCCACCTGTGGTCTTCTTTCTTTGAAAAGTATTCCAACTTTGGGACCTATTAGACCTTCACAGACCTGTGATCACAGAAATATTTTTAAATTCTTATAAAACAGTGACAAGCTAACCCAAGGAATGTCCTTTCACCATTTTCTGTCGATTAATTATATATCTGTGGCCTTATTTCTTCCAAGCACTGTGTCATATGTATAGATTCCCAGCATCAGCATATTCAACTTGTCCTCTGCTATCCCCAGATTTTGCATTGGACAGACTCTATGCAATTCAAATCGTTTCGCCGAAACACTTGACTTTGCACGCCAAGATTCTTTCTTTATGCAGGGTCACGTATCCGTGTTACGTTCAAGTTGCGCATCCGTGACATCGATGATGCGGGCACAGTTTTGTCTTGAAAAGAACCCGCACGTCGGCACCGGGCGCGAGCTCTTTTCAAGAAGGGTAGTCTATTCGACTTGCATTTGCTCGAGAGGGCACGCGACACCGACCAACCATAAATTACGCCTGTAGGAGAAGGACGGAACAGTCTCCCCGGAACCTCTCGCTCGCCGCGGCAACTACAAAAGAAGTAGCGGGGATAGCGACGGCTTCTTTGCGAGACAGTACTGTATTTCCTCGCGTCCCGCCCCTCTCGGCATGACATATTTTCCGCGCGCGCATAGGAAACGTTTACCGCGCCGTTGAACACGGAAAGGCGAAAAAGTGAAAAGGTTCCTCTGGCGTTAACAATGCTGCCTGCGAGAGGATTGCGCCGCGCAGAAACAATCGTTAATCGTAAACTCGACGCATCCGTTGTGACATGAACGAGACACCACTGAAAAGCAACGTTTCCCATTTCACGTGTGTTCGTTTGTGCGATATTAATTGGTCCACTTCTGTCGCTACGATTTTTTTTCAGCATCGTTATAAAATACAGTCATGGAAATTCGGTGACCGGTATTGTGACCTACAAGGGACACGAGGTGCCCGGCACCAATTTATTCCTCCTCGGAATATGTTCTTAACTACAAAAATCTGAAACACACGTATTTTCTTATTTTTACAGAATTTAAATTTTGGGGAATAAAACAGCCTTTGAAAGTTCGAAAATCGGTATTTCTCTAATAAAGTGTTCTGCCACAGTTACATGTATTTTGCAAGAAATATTTAACAAGATATATCATTCTCTTTGCTGCTTAGTCTTCAGACGATGTTCCAGAAACCAGCTGTGTTTCCTTTCCGTTTATAAACCTTCCCCACGGAAGACAATGGAGATATATTTAATTCTCTTCTTCTATCACAATAATCCGCTTCCATTTTATCAAAACCTTTACTAAAACGTGCAAGAACGCGTCCCATTTTATTCACTGAATACCTTCCCTAGACTTGTCCACCAGCCTCAGTGGCGCTACCAGCCCCACCCTTCGCTACCTACTCTACCACTATATCCCTGCAAGTTACGCCGAACCGGGTGGCTGTGGCCGTTTAAAACCTCGAACCCATCGACGTCCCCGAATAATCCATCGAGGATAGACTGCTAACGAGAACGTCTTCGCGGATTCCCTCGGACACAGTGGTCCCCGGGGAAGCGTCGTTCCACGACTGACCGGTCCACCTTCAATTCCATTACCCAGTCCCCGGTTTCTGGCCCCCCCCAGCCGCACAAGTATAAATCAGTGAAACCCGATGGAGTAATCGAGGACGATCGCGGCGTCCGTGGTCTTTTAAAGCGTGGCAGTGGCGAGAGCGCGGTACCGACACGTAAAAGGGGTGGACGAAAGAACCCGGGAGCCGAGCCGCGCTGCCCCGGGGCCGATCCTCTCGTGCTCGAGGCCATTCCATAATTGAGTGGTTTGCATCTCGCTCGGCGGCGAGTAGCGGACTTGAAATTGCCCGTGAGCATTCAGCACGTAACAGAGCCCGTGGCGAGGGTCGCACGGTAGAAAATGGGGAAGACATCGTTCGTACGCGAGCCGGTGTGGGTGAGTGCGCCCGTGTGTTCGTTAAACGCTTGTTAAACGGTCACACGCACGCTCCCGGCCGCTCGGCGCTTCATAATTTCGCGTGCTGGAGGAACGGAGGCGTGTGCCCCGTGAGTGGGCTTCTGTCGCCCGAGCTTTCAGCGAATGGAGATTCGTTTGGTCCAAAGAATTCGCGTTGATAAAGTGGTGGTGGGATTGTGTAATAGGTGACGCGCAGTGGCGCACTCAGAATTTAATCTTGGGTGGACCTGAGTTGAGCGGAGAAAAATAGTTTTAATACAAATTCAGCGAAATTCGTTGGGCGAGTAGAAAAATTTATTTAAAGAATAAAATTCAGTTTTCTTTCGTTTTTATGAAGCCCCTTCTTTGGGAGTTGCCAGCCCTCCTTTTTGTGGGCGCGCCACTGGTGATGCGTACACTGGGAATTTTGTAGCTTCAGGATTTGGTTTAGTTTCCTGCGGTGTGGAATTGAAGAGTCCTTGTAAAAACCACTATCAGTGCCAAAAATCAAATTCTATACCGGATTGCGATAAAATTTTGGTTTAAACGATTTTATTTTGCTTCACTCCTCTGTCCGTTTGTTTGTTTGGTTCAAACCTTGTACCTCAATTTGAACCCACAACCACAGATCCAATCGATTTGAAATCAGCTTCTCGCGTTCTTTAAAAAAAACGGTAATTACACAATTTATCAAAAATTTTGCAACACTCAAACATTAAAAAGTATATAATAAAAAATATATTTTTTCAAGTTAAACGATTTTATTTAATTGGAACACAAATGCACTAAGGTATCCATTTTACCAACTTTGACACCTTCCCTCAGAGTTCCGCGAGAGGAGTTCAGCCCTTTTTGTAATCTGATAAACTACTAGTTCTGGCTCTGTATCTTACTAGATAAAGTGGCATTGTCAAATTCAGTGGGTCGCCCAGAGCGTGTCTTATCTTTTCTACTGCTATCTCCACTTCTGAATCGGTCAAACCACTCCTCACAATCAGCAGTTCTTGCACTGTTAATATACACTCTACAGATATCGAGAGATAAATTTTTTTTGCAGCGGTTGCGTTTCCACCATTCAGAAGCCAAAAGTGTAACACGTGTCGTTTGCAATGGTCCCTAATTTTCGATTTCTATTGGATTCGGTTTATATCCGATTCAGTTAGAAAGTAATAAGAAAATGATAAATTAAATGAATTATCTGATTTCAAACCGTTACAATTAATGGAAAGTTAAATATTGCAAAAGTCTATAGTAATAAAATTTGCAGTTGTCCTAAAATAAGAATTGTAAATTGTTATTTAAAAGCACATCGGTATAAAAAATTCTCTAACTATGAATAAGTTGATGCACGAATAAATATCACCTATGTAGGTATATTGCAGCACCACAAATAAAAAAGACCAAATATCTAAGCTTGCTTAAGAAATAAGTTCAATATTTATTTATATTTATCTGAAAATTGAGACATATTTACTCCTGTACACTTGTGAAGGCTATGCTTCCTAGAATAATAAAAATATTTATGAACTCCACTGCATTAATTTATCGAGCATGCAAGGATAATTAACTTTTGTTATCGTGCTCGCGTCTGTATAAATTATTGCACATTTCTCTGCAATTTGAGCTGATGTTGAAAATAAGTTCAATGCATATTTATACTTTTTACATTGATATACAGTAAAGTTTATGTGCCCCCTTGAAAATTAAGACATATTTACACCTGCACACCTGTAAAGACAATTCTTTCTAGATTGATAAAAATATTTATGAACCGGGGTGCGATAATTTATTGAGCACGCAGGGATAATTACCGTTGTTACCGGGTTTGTACTCGTATAAATTATTGCACGTACGCGTGCTGTTCTGTGATCCACAGAGACACGTGTTACGCACGTGAATGTTCAGAGCCAATTATACCGTACGACCGCTGCAGTATATTATAATCAAGTTTGTGAAAGAAGTAGCTTCTAAATTAAAAGCTTCTACTTGCATCTTGCATTGCGGGAACTTTTCTGCCTCTGGAGAACCTCGTTGCTTTGATATAAATAAACGTACCTATGTATATAAGCGACATTGATTACTCGATGTTACTGCATCGCTGCAACTTCATAAACTGCAAAATTTTATTTCATAGAATAATATAAAACTGGAGGCCACAATTCTCCAGTGCAAACATCTCTTTATATCTGCTTGATTAATTTCTACATTCACTTCTCTGTAGATCTAAAGCGCAAACATTTTGCTTTTTACGCTTACCAAATACATTTTCATTCCCCCTCTTTCCCTTTACTCGACATTTTCGAATGAATATATTCGAATTTATTTTTATATTGAATGAGTGTATCGCGTTGCCTTTCTCGGATGTGTTTTCGTTACAGTTTCGTTGTTTATGAGGACTTAAAGAGGCGGAACGTGTTTCCAAAAGTTACGTTAATCCGTGGTATTAAATTCATTGGACCTTCTGCACACCTGAGAAACGATGACATGAGCAGAATAAATGCATACTAACACGATTTATATCTCTACCCTTCGCTACCCTGCACGAAGGCAATCTTATTATTCATGTTTTCAATCTTGATTAAGTTTCATACACAGTTATACAGGGTGTGTAAACATAATTTTGTCAATATTTTAGGATATACAGCATTCATAAAAATAAAGAGAAAATACTTAATCTTGTATCTGCTGCTGTGATGTATGCGTGACTCCATTAATTTTCATTTCTTACTGCACGTTAGCTTATGAATACAATATCATTTGATAGTGAGATACCGTTGAAGAACCTCTATTCTACTTACCAGAAATAGTTCCAAATTACGAAAGTTTTCGGGAGTCAATAAATAGAAATATATAGAAATTTAAAACAGATTGTACATATCGCTCATACAAATTAGTCTTACATATTTGCTGCTCCACGACCAGTGGTTTAAAAAGAGCAATGCTATACGATTCACGACGAGATACAAAATGAATACTAAATAGGAACCTCGATTGTAGAAAATTAAGAGACAGTATTATTGAAAGAAAAATGATTCCTGGGTCTAAAGCGGCTTGTAGACGATCAATATTATTGTGCAATATTTGAATATTGCAGAATATATTGAGCGTCTAGGGGCTGCTTAACCCTTTAACGCCCAGAGCCGTTATTTCAAAATTGTGAGATAATATATATATTAGTCTATATATACATATAATGGTTCTATAGGATAACTAGATCAAAATTGAATATTGATTATTTCAATTTTTCTCCATTCCGTGCCGAAAGTTAAATATAAACAGACGATAGAATTTTACGCACAGTCAAAATGAGTGTTGCACCGGTGCAACACTGGGAGTTACAGGGTTAACGAGACAATACTGTAGTGGATATCACACAGTTTTCGGCCTATAACTGTAATAAACCTAAAGATTTTCATTCACGCAATATATTGTACAACCTTTCAATATTAGGGTAGAAGTAGGGGAGACCGGGGCTAAAAGTTCCGGAGGTAAGTTGTTCCGATCGTTCTAGCTTCAAAATGAAAAAGAGCGTTGTACTTTAAATTATTTTTTCCACAGAGTGGCGTGTTCAACTTACACGGAAAAAATAATTTAAAGTACAACGCTCTTTTTATTTTGAAGATAGAACTGTCGGAACAACTTACCCCTCGGAACTTGTGGCCCCGGTCTCCCCTACCGTTTGTGGCCATTGCACTGTTTTTGGCCATGTGCATAATTATCTGATTTTTAAATCGCTTGCAGATCATTATTCTGTGGAGAATTTCACATCACAAATATGTTGTTTACTATACCGCCCGAAATATAAGTTTAAATTTATTGCTTACACGGAAAAATATTATATTTTTTAAGAAGTGGCCAAAACTGGTACAATATCTTAAAGTGGCCACAAATGGTGCATCTACCCTATTCCGCAACTTTTCAATTTTATTCTGCAACCTTCCAATATGATCCACAGACGGTCAATAATATTCTACAATATTGAATATTGCGCAATAATATTGAACCTCTACAAACCGCTTAAAACGACCCCCGACGAGCGTGCAAATTTAAGGGTTGACGCATATTAGTCACGCGGTCCTCGCGAATATGCGCGAAGCACGGGGCACGGTGCGCTAGCGTGCGCGCACAGCGGCGGAATTTATGCATTTCTGTGTAATTCCGCGGATGTGGAGGTGCGCAGAGACGAGAGGGACAGGCTACCAGCAAAAGATAGACCGCGCGCGAGTGGTGGCAAGAAAATGGCCCGAGAGGGAAGTCGGGCGAGCCGGGGCAGACATTGATTGAACTAGGAGCACTTGCCCCGGCATACCAAGATAATGCCACTAAATTATAGGTGGCCAGGATGCTGTGCCATAAAATGCTTGACGTATCGCAATTAAAGGTAAATCCGAATAAGTTAACCAGCACGGCCGCGGCCTAAGTATCCCCGTTCCGCTCTATCGTCGGCGGAATCGTGATAAACCAGAAGGCACCGGCCAAACCGTCCTTACCTCTTGCCTCCGATGGTATCACGAAGGTGCCAATGAGCAGGTGTACGCGCAGCACGCCGCTGTCTTCGCGTTCCACTATCGCCGCGATAATTGTACGACGCACCGGTGCGCGTTTATTTCCAGGTGACTCGTCCGCGGCTCATTCACTTTGCCCGACCTCTGCAATTATCGGCGGTCGTCGTTCGGGTTCACTTGAATTTTTCGGGGACGTTGAGCGTCGGGGATAGTGACGCTCTGGATTCTGGAAAGTGTCTCGTAACCCTTGCGGTGCGACATGTATATACTTTCTTTATTTCCTCGTAGTGAAAGCAGGTCTGCATTGAAATGTGAGCCGCAGCGAGTGGACGCTGGTATTTGGTGGGTGAAATTCGGTTTGTTGTGGCTATCGATCGTCTGGTACGACAAGGGTTGCCGTTGGTGCAGCGGGACGTTACTGTTCTCTTCGAGATTCGGGACGTTACTGATTTTAGCTTACAAGGGAACAGCCGCAACCCGGAAATTCAAAAATTATGAAGCTCTGGGGAATGTTAGGATATTCCTTCAACGGCTGAAAAAAAGTTGAAGAAATGGTACCAATGTTTTCAATTTTTTTTTGTACATGTAGTATATTTATAGATGAAAATATCTGCCGAGTTTCAATTGTTTTCACTACACTGTTTTAAAGAAATAAATTATAACTCGAGAAAATTGTGAATTCGGGGCATTTTCACTGCCAAAAGTTTAACAAATAATGCTTGAAAAAAAGTAAAGTAAAAAATACATTTCTAGAAGTAAAAATAAAACTCCAACTGTCGATCGAGTTCTTTACATATACTTTTATCTAATATTGTACGTCCAATACATCCTTAATCTTATTTATTTTATTGTACTTGTAGCGCGGTATTTTTGATTTTATTTAATTTAGAGGGCCACCCATGGAGCTCGTCTCAGGGCTCCCGAAACCAATCAGACGGCACTGAAACAATGCCAGCACAAGTGGACGAAGTCCTAACAAGGAGTAATGTACATCAGGCGAATATCTGATTCGACATTTATGGATCCAAACTCGTTTGAAATTCGTTTTTCAACACGCGACCCATCTCGCCTCGGTGTCAGCTGTAATATGCAAGCGATGAGAATGTATGGCTCACACCAGCAGCGTTGAAGGAAAACTCGGTTGGATGGTCCGGCTTAATCATACGACCAATTGCATTCGCTTCTTGTAAGCTCACGTGCCATTAAACCAGTCACGTGACTAATACACGCATCGCATTGATTTTAGATTACTTTCGCGCGCGCTACGCACCCAATCGTGCCTGCAGTTGTGCACACTCGATTACGTCGTTTTGATTGCACCAAATTACAGGACGGGCTGTGCACAGCGCGCCGTGGTAAATCTCGCGCGAGGTAATTATCTATGTACGCAACGTTCCTTTTGCGATGTTCGGCTTGCAAAAACTAAGATTACATTGGTTTTTTTAACTCTTTCAACGGCGCTGATGTGTTTTCGCGTCTGGATGGCAGAGAAAGTGCTGTCCTACATGTTCGACTCGGGGATAATTTAAATTCTAGTCGATTGCAACGTAAGTTTCGTCAGGCTGGTTGTGTGTTTAGGTGAATTTGTAGTATCTGTGGGAAGGAAATAGTGTTGTTTGTAAACATATTGTCACTTTGAACATGAGATCTTTGTAAGGGTCAAAGAATAGGGTGTTGTGGTGGTGAAATTAGTTGCACTGATTAAATCGGGTTACGTTTGGATGATACAGGGGAGTTCGAATAACAATTCTGTGGTGTGTAGAAAAGGAATGATTGCAATAGGAAAAATAGCGAGCGTTGCGAATTTTGCCAGTACGGACATTTCCTCTGATCCTTAATAAGATCTAGTCCTTGTGGAACGAGGATAATAAAAATTTGGGGTGATAGTAGTGAGCCACAGGAGTCCAATTGTAGGTAAAGCTTTCAGTAAAGAAAAATGAATATTCTTAGATTCAATGTTGCGATAAAATAGGGAAAAGTGAAGGAGAAGTTGCGCACAATTTACCACAAATTCAACTTTTCCAGAGTTGAATATAGGAAATCAACTTTCCATTTGCTTTTAAAATTCTACCAGAACCCTTCAATTTCACTGTGCCACGCAACGAATTAAAAATAGTTATCTATGAAACTCAATTCCTACAGTTCAAAGACTATAAATAATCTTTACCACCGTTAGCTAGTACAGTTTGAACCTCAATTGAACCAAGTTATGCAGAAACCTACCAACCATCAAAATCACAATAAATTAGTTAAACACTGTAATTTCGTGATCTTTATTTTGCAAAAAGTTACCAGCCCACAGATCTTCCACATAATACAGTTATTAACACTATCAAGCCATGATTCCATTTCAAGCTTAAAATTAATTATATCTACTACTCTGTATTGAATAACCAATTAAAAAAATAATCTATTAAATAACTCATTAAAAATATACCCGATAGAAACAAAGCTACTTTCTTTATCAATTAAAATCTGAAATCTAAATCTACTCAATTTCAGATGATCGAGGTTTGATAGCTTCCTGCGTAACTTTGCTCAATTAGAAACACATTTCAAGAATAACTACCTATGAAGCTTCAAACACGCGTCACACGTCTACCGTTTGCAAGCTCCACCGGAAGCAAATCCCCGATTAACTACGGTCGCGCGACTCACCTACGCAAACCCTCGTCAATTCGCTTTGGGAATCACGGTCCCAAACTCACGGCGCGCCGGACTCTAAAAGCCCGACGAGGTTCTGCGAAAACGAGTCGGGCATGCATCGAACGCGGACCGGTCGTGACCGATAAGTAGGAGTGGCTGCATCTTCCCTCTCGCCCGTTTCATCCTTGCCTTTTACCAGTTTATCGATTGCTATCTGACCGCATAACGACGCGCCCTGACACATCTGGACCAGTTGCAAAGTTATATTCCTCGTTAACATTGATGAGCCTAATGGACCGTTACGCGAGCTCGGTAATTACAACGCTTCGCGGTACAAAATAGGGAAAAAGAAAAAATGAGAAAGTATCCCCCCAAGGCGGGGCCAGACGCGCCGATCTGCGCCTCGTCACGTTATCGTTCCCGGCCGATTTCCGTGGAAAATTCGCACGGCATTTCCATCCTCGAGCACCGCTCCACGGCTCGATCCCGAAGACATCAACGCCATTAGCCGTCGAATGCGAACCGTTCTCGGCCGCGTTTATCCGGCCGTTCTATTTGATCCTGTTTCCGTCAGCGGCATCCACGTTTCCCGGCTGATATCGAACTCTCCATAATGCGATTTCTTCGAACCTGACGCGCTAGATCAATGTCATTTTTACGTTATCGCAACGCCTGTAACGAGATAGGCCGCGATCGCGAAACATCCGGGGAACCTTATGGTACCATTTCCTGCCAAGATGGATTCCGCGAACGGCTTTGCTGTAGAGCTGTTCGAGTACTCGGAAAAAGCGAGCCGAGCCAGGCTCGGTTTTTCGAGCCGAGCCGAGCCGAGTACCCGGAAAAACCGAGTAGCTCGATAAATCCGAGAAACTCGAATTTTTCGAGCATCTTGAAGCTTGAAGCTTGAAGCTTGAACGTTTCGGGCAATACGAATGTTTCGAATATTTTAGGTTACGTTTATCTACTCTAAGAAAAAAAATAAGGAGAAAAGAAAGATAATATATACAGAACTGTATGAATACACTCATAAAGACACGAAAAAATGAAAAGAAAAAAAGAAATATTTGAATTTAGTACTTTTCAAAAGTTATAAAATATTTCCATTTACAGCTTATAATTTAATTATTTACTGTACTTATCGAGAACCATTATTTACATTCCAGTAGATAAACGTAACCTAAAATATTCGAAACATTCGTATTGCCCGAAACGTTCAAGCTTCAAGCTTCAAGCTTCAAGATACTCGAAAATATTCGAGCTACTCGAAAAAATTCGAGCTACTCGGTTTTTACGGGTACTCGGCTCGGCTCGGAAACCGAGTCTCGGCTCGGTCCGAACTTCAAGCTACTCGAATATTCGAGTACTCGAACAGCCCTACTTTGCTGCTATGAGACTACAGGGCAAGTCTGGGAGAGACCGACCAGCGGGAGAGTCCGGCCAGTGCTGATATTTTGAGACTGACGCAAGATAGGACACTGTGTGTCATTGGCATGAAATAAATGAAGGCGCTTGTTGTTTATCTCACGTTTACCATTGTCACAAATCGATATTTAAATTATAGGAAACACTTAAGACTTTATGCGAGTCTGAAAGTTTTTGGACCAAGTTACAGTGCTGGTGATATTTGAAAGACAGCTAAGTTTATTTACACTTTACCGATATTGGGGGATATAATATGCATAAAACTACAGTGTCACCCCAACAATAAGTATGTATTCGTTTTTAATTTATTTCGACAGGTTAGGTTTTGATATTTCACTCCCTTGATAATGGGATAGTCCGACCACATGTGTTCTTCTTGCCGTAAACTCATCTTCAGATTCACGGAACGAAAATTCCATTCTACAAGATAGTGATATGTCGTTAAAAGACTGGGGCGGAAACGAATGCGTGGGATGCGGAGGAAACTATTTCGAAATCTCGAAAAGCGAGGATTGGATTAAATATGTCCACTGAAGCCGTTTGTTTCATGATATTAGATGCTCCAAGTACAAGAATGTTTGCGATTTACATGGAGAACTGAAGAAGAAGTAACATGTCAATTAACTTCTTCGTGTATTATATTTTTTGTAAGCTACTTCTTTTATTTTGCAAGGTCAGTTTCACCCGTAGTGGGTGGACGGTCTAACCCCGACTTGTGGGTGAGACGGACCAGGTGCAGTGCCAATGTTTTTCGTTGAAAATGAAAATAAATATTTGAAATTATCGCACAGTATAATTTATATATACCCTAAATTGCTTGGGCTTTGCTTTAATGTGCATAAAACGACAAAAATGTGAAAAACAACGATGCTACAATTTCTTTTCCAAAAAGTGGTCGGACTCTCCCGCACTTACAATATATACAGGGTGCGCCGGACTTGGCGGTGCGAATAAAAGTAGATAATTATTACATTATGCGAAAAGGACTTCCGCAGCTTAGAATACTAAATCTTTCGCAGTTGGACAGAGTGAAAGACGTTCGTAAAAATCTGTCCACCTGTTTCTATCACACCCCGTATATCAGGTAGCGTATTCCACGGTGCTTACGTGCCGCGATGCCACTACAATCTGGTTAGCCGGCACGAGATTGCACGGAAATAGCCCGGAGATCATTGCTGTTCAATCTCAAAGTAGTCCACGAAACTCACTCGTCCTCGAGTTTGCGGCGGGCGAGGGGCGCCACTCGTTTACGTACCTTTGTGAAAACAGCGGACGCCACTCACGGCACGCATCCATTCGTCGGAAATAAATTATCCGCGGCTCACGGGGAAAGGCCAAGTGTGCGCGACACTGGCGACAAGTGGGCTACCGTGATGATTGCGCGTTATTGTGCTCACAGTAACTTCCGCGGCGGTCGTTGCGGAATGTTAATGGCGGTTAATAGAGCACGTTGGTCCGGGCGAGCTGATTTCCCAGAGAAAACGGGGTGTCCGGGGGGGGATCTCGGTCGCTCTTGAGTGAAAAGCGAGATTAATGCGTGATTCTCGTTTGTATCGTGTGCCTGACGGCACGATTGTTTTTGCTTGACGTGCGGGGTGCGTGAAATCTTCATTTGTTATGGTCGAAGTGAATTTGAAGAGCTGTTTGACGGGGCTAGGTCTACTCTGCTTGTTTAATTAAAACGCAGACTGCGAAGGGGGAGGTGGGAAAGTATTCTGGAATTTTGTAATACGTGGAGTTCGTTTGTTGGGTGTGCTGAGGGAGTAAAATCTGATTTAGGAAATCTGTGGAGGATAAATAGGTTTCTTTAATAATATATTTGCACCCAGGAAAAGTAAGATGTGATTTTTCACTCGTAAATTCAGATGCTTAATTCTACTTAATTAGTCGTCTTAGGGTGTGTTTTTAAAGTTACAGTTATGTAGTATACTGCTCGACACTATTTTTCGCCGAGTGTATGACTATGTATGCATTGCTTGTGACATAAAAGTCAAAGAAAAGGGATATACAATTTTCTTAAAAATCATGTGATAAGTAAAAAAAACAGAGAAAACAATTTGAATACACGAAATTTGCATACAATTTTAGGAAACTTATAACGAAGACTAATATATTACAACACTATTTTTTGACGATAAAGTTTGTCCCGGTGACTGTTCGTAAAAGATAATTTCCTAAAATAATTAATCTCGGAAGTTAGCTTAGATAATAATTAATAAAAGCAATATTTCTTGGCTTCACAATAAAAACACTTCATACATAAATAAATGAGTTCCTCACAAATACAATACTCTAAAAAAATGATGCCTAATTCTACTATCAGTTTAATTCGATTAACATATTTTCGAGCGGTTAGTCCACCGTGTGCGTTGAACTGTGTGGAAATCTTGGCACACCCACGTTCGAACGTGGCCATCCAATAAAAGTGGCGCGAGAAGCTCGACTACTCGTTCAACCGAAAGTTCATCGGCTTTTCACTTTATTCCCCCATAAATTGTACGTCGAAATAACTCGAGATCCTTTCCAAGCTATTATGGTACCTTTCGACTATTTTGCATCGACGATTCCATTTATATTCGAAGTGGGGGCCTTCGCTAGTGGAGCGAGCCCGCGGAGCTCCTTCGTGGCTTGCATTTATGCTCATCGACAGGAATGATGGATGTTTCGATTTTACCGGCGACCACTATGATTATAGTTAATAGTTGCTGCACGTAGCAACGAAATTCAATCAATCTTTCTTTCGATCCATCGCCGGCCGGCATCAAACGATCATTTATTGTCCCCTCGTGTGATCCCGATACTGGATCAGCCCCTAATGAAGGTATGATCCTTTTTACACCGTGATTCGATAAATCACGTCCCGTTTATTTTTCCGCCGTTCCTGGAACGTGTCTATTCGGCCATTGTAATAGATGGTCATCGACGGAAACCTGTAGCCGGTCCCAGCGTAGCATAATTTTGCGCAAGATAGGAAAGTACCTACGTTTCGAAACTGGCGCATTAACCTCTCGGCAGGCAGAAACGCGCTGCCTCCGCGATCGCACAAACACGCGCAGTATGTACATTCTCCTCGGCGGGCCGTCTATTATTTCTGTGTTCTTGATACCAGTTGCATATTCACTAACAAACGAATCACTAGAAACGTTCATAGAGCGCTGCCAGTGAAATCGTAAAACGAGATCGACCCGCGTCCGCGCAGCGTTCTGGCAGAAGAAGAATTGCAGATATTTAATTACTTCGAAATTACCGATTTATAATTAAAGTACGATGGGGAATATCCTAGGGTGGATGTACCAGTAAATGAACACGTACCAGTGAATGAACATTTTTTATTAAAATGAGTAAAATAAGTTATTAAAATAAGCAACTAATTATTTAGAGACATCTTTTCATTTCTTGCTTCATATGAAAAAAAAATTTTGAAGGACGTGGAATCATTCGCGCTGCAAACATAATTTTATAATAGTGTTCATTCATTAGCCTTAACTGTTCATTTACTGGTGCGTTTACCCTAGTAGTTTCGAGTTAATTCATCTTGGTTGCTTCTGAATTGAATATGTGTTTCTTACCAGAGGAATATTTTTAGTGGTAAGATTTTGAGTTTTAAATTTTGTTTTACAGCATTGATTGATTATGGGAACCAGAAAAGAGGGGAAATAACGATTCGTGATTATTAATTGAGCGTGATAAATGAAAAGTGGAATATTTCCAATTTTTCTGAGTTGTATTCGTATGAAAATTCGTATCACATAAGTCAGAGAAGCACTATTAATAGTAGAAGGACGTACATGCTTGATTGAGGTGTAAACCATAAAACGTCATTGAGAATTATGAGTAAAAACGGGATAGGAAAAAGAGAATTATCACTGGCCACTCAGGATCAATATCTAATAATATTTTTTGTTTATTCTTTTTGCGCGGAATAAATTGGGAAGATGCAAATCCCGCAGTCGACGATCGTAAATAAAAGGAATATCTATATTTTCTCTCTTACCTGTAGTTGTTTGGCGCTGTCACAGACATAGGTGATAAATCTTGAGTTTTTCGTTGACGCTGGGATAACGGATGGGTATCGCATGCAACTAATTATCGAAGATATGTAGGTTTCAAAGAAGACTTTATTTCGTTGGCTCAGTGGTTTTAAAATATGACTAATATTAGTCATGTATTGATTCTCATTCCACTTTTTGCTTCGATACGCTATTGAATTTTTTGTAAATAACTTTTACATATTCTAGCTACGTGTTCTCTATCATAATCGACTATAGAAGATAAATTATATCGAATTTATCGATATCGTGATCGCGGAAGATATTTAAATATGTCCCCCTCCCCTTTTTTTTTTTTAGAAAATACCGGTTACTTTAATGAAATCTTGTGTGGCACTCGATGTAACCTCGTATCATTACACGTCTATCTTCGTGCTTGATAGTAGGTACTATGCAATCACTATTTAGTTTTTCTACGCTTTCCTGTGAACATAGACTCGCCTCTTGCACTCAGCACTCCAATCTTGAACTTATCTATCAATAGCACATTGCTTCGGTCTTCTATGTAGCTTCCAATCTTTATGATTTTTACGCCACTGAAGCCTCTTCGCTGCATTGCAAGCTTAGGTTAAGAGTTTTTCCATTGTTTGTTAAGAACAGTAAAGCTTCCAAGATTTTTTAACAACATTGTACATCATTTCTTAATGAAATTATATTTAATTGCTTCGATATTTAGATAAAATACAACATCGAATCTATATGAAACTCGCATATACATACGGTAGGTACCTACCTGTTTCTTTCAAACTTCATATTTTCATTACAAATGCTTGCTGTAACTCTTAATGAAGGACGAATGGAACATGTGTTTATCTCGACTTTTTTATTATTTTCAAACGTTGATTTCGTCCTTGCAATGAGTGCCGCATAATTACTAGGCACTCCGTGTGTAGAGTGGTTGAAAAAGAGAGGACCATACTTTGAGAGTTAATAATGTCCGCCCTTGCCAGAAAGAAACACAACAGTAGGAAGCATAGAAGTGTTCAGATTGACAACAAAATCATTATCAATGGTAGTAAAGAACTAAAAGTAGAATATTATTTTTGATGATATTTAATTGATATTTCAAATTCTATCAAAGAAAAAGTATCCACCACTTGTTTCTATGTGAACCGATTTTATTTAATTTGATAAAAAATGCACTAAATGTTTTCCTGTACTGTAATTTCCATGGTGATACCGTTAAGGAACTAGTTCTTGATCAGGCACTAATTTTTGATCAGTTCATGAAATAAATCGTTCTTTTGAGTTTATGTCAATAAATAATTGCTTGAAATAATTACTAACATAAAAACTGATAATTCAAAAATATAGGTGTTGTCTGTGAAAGCAGTTAGTATTGTTAATTTTAGATGATCAAAAACTAGTTCCTAGTCACCTTATTATTTCATACCTTATAAATAATTAAATTATATACTTATTTTCAACTTTTTAAAATTTTTCCTTGAAGTTTAAACATTAATTCAACATTTAGTATAAAAAAAGTCTATGGTTTAATGTTTTATTAGGTTAAAAATAAATATTAAAGTGGGAAACCCTCTAAACTGATCAGAAACTAGTTCCTTAACGGTACGCGACTTTAAATAAAATCCTCCTCCCTGAATCTCACTATACGAGAATAAACACAGAAGTACAAAGAACATTAGAACCGACTGCACACGATCTATCGTATTTACCCGAGTACCGCGAAATTCTATTTTCCTTGCAGACTGGAATAACGACCAAAAAGATAAAAACAAAAATTCCCCGACGGGGATCGCGTGGAACGACGACGAAAAAGAGCACGTATCTCGGCGTGTTGTTCCCGCTGGTTTTGTCTAGATAATTTTATTACATAATACCGAGACACGACGGGTGTGCATTTACCGGTGCCAAGAGGAAACCGTTAAGCTCGTGTGTGTACGTTGCTCGCAAATTGCTCGGCGAGTCTATTAATGCTTAATAGCCAGTAACGAAGATTCATCGAGACAGTCGAACGTGTACCGTAGCAGCCCGTCAATCGCCTTTGCTCCGCTGATTCCGTCGAAGAAAGTGACCGGTAGAGGGTGCGTGCCGGTGGCCGGTCGCCACTCTTCCATCCTCGTTCTTTTTCACCGACGATATTTTATACACCATCCAATGCGGGATGGCAAAGATTTACTTGCTGGAATTAGCCCGTGATCCTCTTGGCCCGGTTTCTCCCCCCAGTTTTAAGCCGGCCCCGTATTTTATCGAGCGAAACGGCAACCGCTTTCTTTCGCGGCGAACTCCCGCGGATCAACTCCGGGGATCTTTTAGTTATGAAAAATTTCCCCCTCACGCCGGTCTAACGCTTGCTTAGTGGTAAACGCGGTACCCGATTTAATGCGACTCCGCGCTATTCCGCACGCGTGCCGCTCCAACGGGGAACAGTTTCATTTCTCGAATAGATTCTTCGGCTTCTTTGCTCGTGACTCGAATGTGCGAGCGTGCTGGAGCCCCTCTTGGAGCGTCTCGGGGCATCGGCACTCGCGTTAGTATGAAAATCTTATGGAATTTCAGATGCAAGGATTCAGGGGAAATCAAGAGGTCTGTCATAGGAACGCACGTTTCTTTAATTTATGGATACCTATGAGTGGCAGGTTTATAGGTGTAACACGGGACGTACCGTCAAGGACCCAGTTCCTGATCGGAACCCAATTCCTGATCAGTTTAGTATAAAAATACCAAATAATAAGTTTATCACGATACAAATTTATTCGAAAAAATTATTAAGTAATTATGAACTATTTTTAAATTTATACGCAAACATTTGATAGCTCATAGTAAAATGTTTTAGGTAGGGCTGGGACTATTCGAATAATTTAATATTCGAATATTTTACAAGTATTCGAATAATACGAATAAACTTCGAATATTTCAGTATTCGAATGTTATTATTCGAATACTATTCGAATACTGCTATATTCGAATACTATTCGAATACTGATGTATTCGAATAGTATGGTGTGAAGTGGGTCAAAATTAGCGTACAAGATTTCACCCTGACAAATGAACCTAAAGAACTTGATTTATAATTCACACCATACTATTCGAATATATCAGTATTCGAATACTTTAATATTCGAATAGTATTCGAATACTTTAATATTCGAATAGTATTCGAATACTTTAATATTCGAATAGTATTCGAATACTTTAATATTCGAATAGTATTCGAATAGTATTCGAATACTTTAATATTCGAATAGTATTCGAATACTTTAATATTCGAATAGTATTCGAATACTTGGATATTCGAATTATATTCGCCAAATAATTGAGCAACTGAAGTATTCGAATATTCGAATACCGAAAAATTCGACAAATAGTCCCAGCCCTAGTTTTAGGTTAATCAGAAACTGCTCCCTTTGTATCTTAAGTGATCAGGAACTGGGTCCTTCACGGTAGGGCAATTGAGAAATTCGAAAAAAATTCTGTAAGGCAATGAAATGGTTTTGGAGGTGAAAAATAGACTCCATAGGGAAGACTTAACATGACTTACGTGGTTGCTGGTTAAGTTGGTTACTTACTTACCTGTCGAGATCTTGCGTGTTCCATATTACGTGCACCCACCCTGCCTCCTTCCAAAGCTACATAATAACACCACAGTGTGCTACACAACTCTCCACAAGCCATTCTCAGGAAAGTCGAAATTCACCTTCAACGCACAGCCATTAACCGGTCAACTGTCAATGTATCATATATGATGAAACAAAAATCTGGCCAATTCTGTCAATGTATCATATATGATCTTTTTTGTTATTCAAACGATTTGAATGAAACTTGGTATGTAATAGTTTTTGGGGTCGTTGAATCTGAATTTCCCATCGCAATTGTAAAATTCAATATGGCAGACTCAAAATGGCCGAACCAAATTGGCTGACAAACATTAAAATACTATCGAGATATAGAAAAATTGTATATAGGAGTTTTTGGGGTCGCTGCATCTGAATTTGGCATTGGAATTTTAAATTTCAATATAGCAGACTTAAAATGGCGAACCAAAATGGCCGCCAATTGACAAACTCACCCCTAAATCCTATTTTTTAGGGATTGGGGGTGTCAGACGAAAAAAATTACCCCCTGAATCGACTCAAAAAACCCCTGTATACCAAATTTAGTGTGATTCACTTAATTTTTCGATGGTACCAGTTTGGGCCCGAATAATGAAAAGGACCGTGCCAGTTAACCGGTTAACAAGGGAACACCGCGAACCCGCACTCACCGATTGGGACGCAAGTTTGAGGGTTTCTAGAGTGACTCAAGCTAAGAACAACGGTATGCTTCATTATAAAAACTCCCCCTGCCAGTAATTTCCCTGAAATGATCTTACGGATCTCAAATATTTGCGAAGCATTCCTCGGCCCGCCTCCTTTATCGCTCGAATCTTCGTCATTCCATCGGGACTCGTCATCTGTTTCGCGTCGTCGCCGGCCAAGTTCCAAGATCAAGCGCGGACGACTGGTCGGAATTCAAATAACAGAGACGCGGATGGCTCGCGCTATACCAGCCGATATTAAACTGAAACAGAAACACTCGGCTGGATCGTCGGGCTCCCATCGACGATCCCTTCGGTTTCTCCCCGCTTCCCAGGTGCACGCTTGCACAAGTTTCGCGAGCGGGACGCTGTTATAAATACTCGAGCGCGGTGTCACCGTGGCGCGGCGGTTACACGGGGAAAAGTTTCAGCACGCTCGAGTTGCCTTCCGCCCAGTCGGGAATGGCGAGGACGTCGGAAGACGAAGTGGCTGGGCAAAGTTTCCGCGAGAGCATATTCGGAGATTGAATTCAGAGGGACGATTGCCTTGGACTTGGACCGATGAGGGATGCGCGCACGTCGAGCGCCGCGGGCGTAGGGCACGTCAGAGCGGTGTATAATTTCTTGTAACGGCAGAAGTCGTGGGAAATCTGCGCGATAAAGAGGCGACGGAGAGGGGGGTGTTTTTATGATAGTGGGAAAAGTTGCAGAAATTAAATGGGGTTGTTTGAAAGTATCGGAGGCGATGAGAAGTGATGTCAATGTGTCAGTAGAGGTGGGTAGAAATTTGGAGTACAAAATAAAAAAGAATATCTAGAATACTTTATTATTTTAAAAAGTAACTTTGTTTTGTATAAAAATCAATGATTCATTGGAAACTAAGTTTCTTTTCTGTGAAATAAAATGTAGGTGCATATTTGAGAAACTGTTTTGAATATGTTCGAAACAGAAATATAAAAAAGAATATCTGGGTTACTTTATTATTTTAAAAAAGTAACTTTGTTTTATATCAAAAGCAATGATTTATTGGAAACTAAGTTCCTTTTCTGTGAAATAAAATGTAGGTGCATATTTGAGAAGCTGTTTTGAATATGTTTGAAACAGAAGTATAATATTGTGAACGCATAAGTAGTTCAAAGTACAATTTTAAATTTATGAAATAAGAGATTTATTTTAATATATAATTGTGTTTGGTCACAGAGCTGTTCTGAGTTCAAATATTTCCCTGGAAACACCATTGTATGCGATATTGTTTTGAGATTATTGCGGGCAACAATTATTCAAATATAAAATAAAATCGAGAATTATTTTATCGATAAGCAAATAACGAAATATTTCAGAGGAGAATCAAGCAAATAAGCCGATACATTATTTAAATAATACCTACGTTTGTTTTCGAAATAATTATTCAAATAATACATTATCTTCTTTGGTTAAAAGTTATTTCTAGATACTTGTATGATTCTCCAACGTCGTTCCTGTGAATTGTTGCACTATTTGCTTACTATTTAGTCGGAAAACTTTATTTTATTTTATATTTACATAGGTGCCGCCGGAAATAATTTAGCAAGTAATTACTGTTTTTATTACAACTTGTAGATGATGATTTCATCGTTCGCAGCCTCGGGGAATATTTAGTGTAATGGTTTTATAATTGAGGATACTCGCGATCTCGAATATGGTGCATTGGGAGCACACTGACAGTGAGTCAGGATATTAGACGGTACTGAGCAGTCATTTTTGCTGAAAACTGGAAGGGTAGGAGTGTTATTAAAAACAAAGTGTATTTGCCATTGAACAGGTTGTTAGTTTTAATGACCGGGTCGTTATTAAAACAATTTTCAGTTTTAATCTGAGATGTGATGTACTTTTTGTTCGACACGATTACGTACACGGCACTTTAAACGCAATTACGACTGATCAGTACAACGTTGTACAAGCAATTTATCACTGAATCGTTAAAAATAATACCGTCGCGACGTCCAAAATATAATTACAAATGTGTGGATTTAAGTTGTAATGTTTGTGCCTCAGTGAGAACACTGCGGAATTCCTCCTTGGCATAAAAGTGGCTCTAAAATGATTATGTCCTATATGGGTGAACTCATAAAGTGGACTAGAATTATTGATTAGGACAAGAAAATTCCATTTTTATTGTTTCAGAATCACTTTCATGTGTTCTCACTGAGGCACAAACATTGGGATTTAAATCCACCCATTTGTAATTATATTTTGGAAACATGAAAAATGCGATTAATTACAGCAAGGAATAATAAACATTTACCGCCGACAAAAAATTAAAATCCGTACATTAGTTCTAGAAAAAAAAACTTTATTAATATAAACCTTTTTTCGACCGGCAAAGTAGAATGGACCCTCAAAGTAAAACTCACAGATATATCTCAAAGCCGAAGAAGAAGAAATCCCCCAAGATTTCAAGTTAAGAAAAACAGGGGAGCCACAGTCCGTTCCTGTACCAAAGAAATGTGATTATTGGTATTCCCAAACGAACGTACACACACACCCACGCAACGTGTGCGCACACGAAATTACTTTCACCGTTCAGTGCCGCCAGCAGACGCTCCCAGAGCGACGAATTTCTGGCAGCAGAGTTCAAACAGCATCGGAGAAAGTCTGAAAATAACGTAGGTAGCCGTTCGGGTCGCGCCAGCCCAGAAGGATCAAGCGGGTAAAAGAGCGAAGCAGGAAGAAACCGATGGAAGAGTCGGTCTACGTATCCGAAGGTGCTCTCTCACGTAGCCTGGCCGAGCTTTCGCAAGCTGGGACTCCACTCACGGGTTATAAATAGGAAATAGATGCTCGTGGTGGGATCTCCCCTTCACTTGCAGTTTTCTCACCGTTTGTTAAGCGGCCACGGCGAACGTTCGCCCGCTCGCTCGTGCTGGGTGCATTCTACCTAATCTATTTTTCGCGACCTCCTTCGCGGCTAACGAGAGACCATCTGTGAAACGGGGTTAACCGTGCAACAGGAAACCGCATTTTGACGTAACGTAAAATGCACTTTGCCACGGGCATACGTAACGTTTACGACCGCCGGCGTTATAATGTGTGCTTCCCCATCTACCGTTAACTCTGGGAACGCACGTGTTCCCCTCTGGGAGGTGTTTGCAACTGTTTAGATCGGTAAATGGATCCTTAAAGTGAGGCTTTTCATTTCATAACACCGGCTATCTTATCTTCCGCGGCCTGGCCGTCGGCCCGGTTCGAATGGACCACCAGGGGAACGTTACACCACGGGCGGGGCAGCGTAGTTTTGCATTTAGCGCCCATTCGCGATTCACCAGTCGCGCCGGAGCCGCGCGGCGACCCCTTGCTGTATGATTTGCGGCCATTCAGTTTGTCTTCACACTCCATTTGTCTGTGGACGGGGATGCAGGTGTCTGTGGCAGGTGATGTAGGTTTGCTGAGGAATGTGTAGCGACGTTTTTAGAAGGAAATAATTTATTTAGAAGGAATAAATAATTAGCAATTGGTTGGAAGGTGAGAAAATTAAGTTCGTTGGAGGGCTTTGATTAGCAGTGTTTCAAAAGTAGGGATTTGATATTAGATGGACTGTGGCGGCAGCAACGCCATCTACTTCTCTATTTGTTTGGTCATGCGCATTGGAGACTTCTCTATTACTTGGCGTACTTATCTAGGAACCTACAGAACGAAGGGAAATTACGCTATTCGTTCAACTCTTTGGCTTCTAGAGAAGCAACTGGTCTGCATTTTAACGCGTTTTTACGTCTAGGATCTGAAATGTACCATCTGTACCTTAGATACAATAATGGTATTGGTGCTAAGTTTGAAGACTGGAGACGGAGATTTTTTGTTTGGCTTTCTGTTTATTCGTGCAAACCTTTTTAGACCATAAAGCACTTATTACCAGGGATAGAAAAAGTTATGGAATTCTTATTATTAAAAAAATAGTCTGTTAGAACTTATATCTTTCGTTTAAGAAAATATCTGTTCCTGTGGAATTTTTATTGAAAGAAATGTTACCCTTAGGAACTTCTTTCGAAAGTGTTCTCTTGGAACAGATATTATAGAACCTATATAATAAAAGTTCCATAGAAACTGTTACATTTATTAGAATATTTATTAAAAAAGGTTCCATAAGATAAGGAAAAGTACTAAACTATTAGATGCTCGTTTTATTTAACAATATAATAGGTATCATATCCTTTGTGCTTGTTTCATAAAAGTTATGAAAATCATAACATAAGTAATTGAGAACTTTTTTAATATTGATAATCGAAATATTTGTTCCTGTTACAGAGAAATTTTTATTTTTATATTTTGTAAGTTCCATTCCAACTAGAAATTTTATTTTCAAGAACTCTTTCTTTATCAGTTCTCATGGAAACTTATAATGCGAGAACATTTTTAGAAAAGTTCCACGCTCCATGTTTCGAATAGTACCCATTGAAAAGTCCCAGAACTCTTTCGAACCCTTCTTATTACACTAGAATGGACAGTTTGAAAATCGATAAATCCCATCGAAAGTATTATTCCACATCCTCGATTTATTTTTCCATGTAGACTTCCCCTACGCGAATTTTCATATAACGTTCCAAACATGATACATCCTCCCCTACTGAAGAACGTTGGCGTTCATGCGTTTCCATCTATTGCTCGAAGCAAGCCATCTTTTCTCGGCGAGCAGAGCCATTTGACGAGCTAGGCTCTCACCATGCGCGCATTGTTCCCCCCTCGTGTATCGTAGATGCACTTTAGAAAGTGAACTTTGAAATACTCGCCGCGGGATTCGGCTGGCTACGTGTGCGTACGCGGTAATCGTCGCTTTTCAAAGCGCCACGGGTGCATCGAATTCAGTTTACCATTCGAATGATCGTCATTCTTGTTTTTCCCTCTCTTTCGTTTTTTTTTTATCTCGCTTTAGTGGTCATCTTTGTGCACGGAGAGATAGAGGCGTCGAGTAATCGCATTCAGCAATAAATTCCACGGTCGAAAAACGAGGAGAGACTTTGGCCCCGGAATCGATTCGTCTGCTTCCACGAATTTGCCGAGTTCCGCGGATGCCAATCGTCCGTCCAATTCGCAGGGAAAATTTGACGGGCCGATACACGGCCAGCTGAATGATTTCATTCGTAATACCACCGGCGGGCGGATCTGTGCGGTGAACGCCTGGCCGGCGATGCACGCGTGTCTAACTGGCAATCTAACTCTGAAATAACTAACATCGCTGATTTCACGCGTATTGTGCACGTATAGGCGCGGCTAACAAAACGTGTGCGGTCTTCACCAAGCCGGGCTTGACTTTTCGTTTGGCCTTTGGCGGGCTGCGGCAGGAAATTCAACCGTTGAGTCCATGCCTTTGAACCGTTCGCGTTTTAATTAAACGGCGACGCGGGGTTGGAAATGTTTGTATTGTATTTTTCCAGTCATCGTGAATTCTTCCTGTCCGTGGACAGATTATTGGTTAAATATGTTTAGGTACACCTTGTGCGTTCTTCTAACGCGTTCGTGACTAATTTCTAAATACTGATCAACGCCAGAATCGCAGGTTTGTATTTTGTGGTGATACCAGTTCACTTTGTTAAATTGTGGAGTTAGATAGCCTGGAGGTATTTAGAATACCAACTTCACCTCTTTGTTACTTCCATTGGGAATGTTAATCATGTGGACTGTATTGTAAGGATTGAAAATTGTATAGGAAAATGTCCCACGGGTGTGAAAATGGGCTAGCAAGTTGCCTCAGTCAATTTAGAAATTATATGGATTTGAAAAATTATAAAAAGGTAAGAAATGTCACTAACAAGTTGTGAGTGTGAGAATTAACAATAAGTAATAATATTCGACATCAGAATCGATTGTTTCGAATGATATTCTATTACTTATTATTTATGTAGAAACTTATTTGCTAATCCTCACACTGACAAGTTGCTAATTTAATTATAAACTTTTTGTGTGCAAATGACGTTTATTATTGTACCTGGCTATTGCAATCAGTTGTTGCAATGAAACGCAGTAATAATTGGAAAATAATGATCGTGAGAAAGAGTTAATTGCGTTTGTGAAATTGAATTTTCGATCGTAGTTTATGAATTGCATTTATTTCGAAATTATAAGAGAAGGGGCTGGGGGAACTGTTTCGTACGGATGCCAGTGTCGTTCATTTTTGAAAACTATTGTATGCACGAACGTGAAGCGTAATTATGAGTTTCAGCGATTAATTGTTCACTGGTTATTATGCGGAATTCATTGAATTATAAACATGTGATAAAAAGGAGCAATGGAAGGGTCAGTTAGATGGTTTTATCAATTACTATAAATGTACCGTTCGTATTTATTACGATGCCTTTTTTTCGCCTTTAATTTCGTAATTACTATCAAACATGATTACGGCGATGGTTGTCACATGTATTCCTGTGTAACGGTATTACCATATTTCACTCTTAGCATGTACTAATTACGAGTCTTAGCCACTTCAGTTCCACAGGTTTATGACTCAAGCATTAAACCTAGATCAATTTCGTTTTAGATTAATGCGTTTAATAGTCACATGCTGTAGAGTAATGCAGGTGTGCTAATAGTAAGCATGCAATTCAAAGACGCAATAAACATTATTATTCACTCCTTCGATTTCTAAATTATAAATAGACAGGTTATAGTGAGGTTACAAATATTTCATTTTTATTACTTATGAAGAATTTTTATTGTATTCTTTTAATTTTTATTGTAAGCTATACATATAATAGTTTCATGAGGATCGAAGCTTTTTACTTGATAGAGCAAGGTTTAATTATTGGTTAAATGTGTTTCTTTACAAAGTGAACCCTTGTAAGCTGTATTAAGTACATTCCAGAATTTCTATTTTCTAATTAAAACATTTCAATCACCAATTAATATTTATTACCTTCCATGTAGATTTCATACTAAAAAAAATCGTTTTATCCTCAAATTCAACGAAGAAGGAAGAATTAAAGAACAGTTATTAATATACTAGCTTAATTATCAGCAATTTACGAATTAATAATACTTTTATTCTTACCTTTCGTTGAAGTTAACTCTGCCTCTCGTAACTTAAAAAATGCAGCTCATTTCGAAAATCAATCTCAAAAAAATATTCTGACCTAACATGCGGTCAGTGAACTTAGAGACATTTTATAGAGCCGATGCCCGACTACCAGGATTTTATCCCTCGAAATTACACGTTTCACCGCCAAACCCGAAGGCAGACGCTCAATATTACGCCCTCACCTTTTGAATATGTCGTTAGCTCTTCGGCTAATACTTTTTTCTGGCGGAGTCATAATGTATTTTCGTCTATGGCGCAGTCGAAGGGTGGTTTATGACACATACAGGGTGTCCTAGTTTAATCTTCCCACGGAAATATTTCCAACACTAATGGGTGCTTATTGAAAATAATGTTTCAGATGGAAGTTTATCTGTATCGAATAAACAATATATATTATGTTTACAATTTTTACCATTTTTAATGAGGAAACACATACTTTCTATACATAGCTTAGTAGCTTTTACAAAATCGAATTTAATGCTAAGCAATATGTGGGTGGTTTATAGCCATTTAAGGTTATTTGTTGTTCCCACATTCCAGACGATATGAAAGTACTATAAGGGAAAGAAAAATAAGATATCACAGTATTCTGATATAACCCGTCACAAGATCGCTGATTTCACGAGTGTCACTTCCGAAATTTCTAAATTTAAGCCAGAACACAGTAGATATCGAATATTAAAATTAGTAAATGATTACGAGGAGGATATGCGAATTTAAATCCCGAAATGAAAAGGGAACCGAACGGCGCAGCACTAAGAATTCGCTGTCCGTTTTATGCTCAGCTCCGCGCGGAAAATTGCAGTGGCTGGGGCAATTATCTTTAATAAATGTACATTTTAAATGAATCGCGAATGACAGTGAAAATCGCAATTCTCCGCGTTCGCGTTAAAGCGTCTCCCCTCGTCATTGTGCAGCTCCCTCCGTACCCTACTTTCGTTCCATTTTCTTCGTGCCCTCCCTCTTACTCATTAGCATGCGTAGTCGTAATTTCAGGCATTCCCCCCTCGTTTTACTGTGCGATCTGAAACTCGTAACGTCTTATCACCGCGTATCCTCGGTCGAAAAATCGTATTTGATTATTGGCTACCGTGCCGGAAATCATTACGCGCGAAACGACCTCGACAACTGCATTAAGTCATTTTTAGCGACAGGATTCACTGTTAGTGGGGATCGGTTTATCTTAAGAGTTTTTAATAACACGAAGATAAACATCCGTGAACGGTTAACGAACATATATATATATCGGCGAGTAGTAATGCGTTATATTATCACTCATTTGCATTCCATAGCACGCGCGACGTTTCGTTATTTATTTGTTGAGCTTTGTTGCACCTGTTCGAGGGTGATTTTCGCGGAAATTTTAATAAAATATACAGCTGTGTTTGACACGAAACTGCAGTTGAGAAAACGGATGCAGCAATGTTTCGTTACTAGTTCGACTGCCAACCCCGATGTTAGTTCATCGCTGTGTCTCACCTGTTCGAATGCGATGATGCAAACGATAATAATGAAACATGACGTTTTTATAATTTTTTTACCTTTACGAAAACAGTTCCGATTCCAATTTTATTTTATTTTATTTTATTTTATTTCCAATGAGAATTAGACGAAACATGACATTACCTACTGCGATTGTTTTTAGTCACAGATAATTCCAATCACTTCTGAATTCTGCAAATCAGTCGCAGATTACCTGTAATTATAAATATCTCTAGTAATTAATACTAGTAACTAATGAGAGAAATTTCGAAAATGCTTCAGTAATGGGGTCATCATCGTCTGATGAATTATGTGCAAATTTAGAAACATGTAACCACGTGTGTATTCGTTCTTTTTAACATCTTTTAATTATTGAAACTAAAACGGTGCCGAACCCCTTTGGAAGATCATTTCTGGTCCCGAACCGTGATCTAGTATCGAGGCATTGCTGTACTTTAATTTTGCTGCTTCTATTTTCAAACTTTAATTTCCGTCTTTCTCATCTACATACCCGTCAATCTCCTCGATCGATTACTCGCTTCTGCCGTCGTTTCCCAGCGTGCACCGCGGTTCTTTGATTCGAACCACAGAGGCGCGGGAGCCATCGTCTTGGCGTCGAACTGAAATAAGTGTCGATTCGCAGCCACCGACGAGACATCGATAGCGCCTCGTTGCTTCTAGAAACGGGTTTGTCGAAGTCGCATTAACGTCCCCAAGTCGCGTGAAATGATGCCGATATATATTTTTATTGCCCCATCAATGTTCGGCGACAGAATTACCATTTTATCATTTTTTTTTTAAGAATAACAAAATAAGCACCTGTATACCTGTTTTATTTTTAACAAAATTACAAATTTACAAAAGACTCTTTAGTATATTATTTTGAGTTTCTAACTTGAAAAGTCTGCAAAACTGGTGCACCACTTTAAGTACAGTTTTTGCATCAGAAGGTCGTTTAATCCGATGTGCAGAATATTTAAAAGTACATTTTAATGAGAAGATTTGTTTAAAAGCTTCGTGGTACACTTGGACTGCAAATCTCACGTTAAAATTTCCATATCTCTGAATTTTCGCTGCGTATGCATTTAAATAATCGTTTAAAATATCAGAAATGTAATTTTTTCCGAAGTTCTATTCATCAGTTAAATTACCACCTGTTCTTATAAATCACTTTATGCAACATGCACTGACGAATGACTTTCATCACAATAATACAGCGATGTTTATGAGCGATAGTTAGTCACGGATTGTTAGGCACGATTAAAAGAAATGCCATTTTACAGTTTGTGCCAATTTCGTGGCACCGTTTTCGCGTGACATAACCAGAGCGTTTATAATACAGCCTAATAACAAAGTAAATTTGAGATTCTTGGGATTGCACTTACAAAAGATAAGTTTCACGTATCTTATCTTTATAATTGTGGCGCTGAGTAAATTTCGCATGCCGGTATTAATGCAAACAGTTTTCTGCGATAACTTTCGCGACGGTCCGCCATTTTCTTTCGGCAAAAACCACCGCGAACGGTGAAGCACGTTAACAAAGAGCAAATAGCATGCATGCGCGCCGCAAATTATTATTTACTAACGTTTCCAGCAAATGAGACGAACTCCAATTGCATTATGCAAGAATGATTATGCAAGGAAAATATTGATTCCAAACACAGAGTTGACGTTGCTGAAATGCTTACCTATACGGTTGGCAATAATGGTCCCCGCGAAGTTATTTACTATTTCCTTTCAGAGTGGTTAGAAATAATAAGCATTCTAATAAATCTATTCAATCGCTGCGATCCTTAATCAATTTCCCCGTAGAATTGCCAGTTAGAAGATAATAGAATAATCGTAAAATTATTTCACCTGTCAAGTTTACTGTTATTTAATTCCGATTGAAAGTTGAGTCATAATGAAGTGAGCATCCAGTACATAAATACATCCTTGTTTGAATTATACATTTTTTTTTTGTGGATCACGATACGTACGAATCTTTCGTACATTCCCCGTCTAATGTTATCAATTAAGTGGCGTATAACGGTACCCCTTGGAACGGTCAATCGTAATACTTGGCTTAATCGAGCGGCAAAGGATTTAACAGGATGGAAAAGATAATTAGAGCTTGATCATTACCCTACTAATTATCACCGCGGACTATCCGAGTGCTGTTCGATTTTAGTGTTACAGTGAACGGGTCCAGTTAATAGCCGCTGGCACGGAATTATTCGGGTTCGATACATCGATTCTGCACGCAATTTTACATTCACAATTTGCAGGCCCCGCGTCCTGCAGCCTGCGCGCGTCTAATTAAACAATAAATTGCCCATACACGAAGAAATTAGCGATTACGTGCAACGAATGGTGTGTGTACAGCGAGGCTTTGGAACGGTTGACAGACTTCCTTCCGCTCGCAGAGGAAAAAGTCCGCGTATTTCCCGAGCAATTTTCTACTTACCACTGGGTCGCTGTATTTTGTGGTAGGAAATGGTGCCTTCGTTTTTTTTCTTGAAACTTTACCTTCATATCGACACGAATCGTTTATCACTGCAGAAATGGGTTTAAGTCCAGACAGTTGATAAGACGTCAAGTGTTGGTTATGTTAGTCAGTTTGTAATGATATTGATTGCATCCACGTGCAAGTGTTTCTACTTTAATATTGACTTGGGCTTTGGAGATTTGTTTGATCTTCTAGTTGCTTGTAACAACTGTTCTTTTATCTTTGTAAAGATTGATTACCTATCAAATAAAAAATGATATCTATGAAGTTCTATTCGTTTATATTGTAAGTAGGTAGGCTTAACTAGCTAGAAATAATGTAGGTAATTTCGTATTCTCCAACATTCTCGTTACCTTGTAATTTTTTTAAAGTAGTCCACATTCTTTTGATATAACTGTTCATGAACACATGCACACCTTGTAATTTGGAATTAAAAAAAAAAGAACGATGTAGCTTAAATCCAAGACTGAATCCTGTATCTCGATTATCGAGTTCCTAAGGTAGTAACAGAAAATGATAATTCCCGACACAGATTCCCGCTTATGTACCGTTATCAGAAAATTTTCACATAGGGACAAGTTTCCCTGTTCAGCAAAAATATGTCTGCAAAAATACGACCGTCTTGTCTTATTTCTGACGATGAATTTTAATCTCTCCATTGCTCTACAAAATGTTTATCCGGGATATATACAGTTGTACCCATATTAATGCAATTATTTGTTTTCTTTCTTTTAAACGGCTAACGCACAGGATCGCAAATGATGAAAGAATTTTATTAATAAAAGGAAACGAATAAACTAAGATAAATACAAGGAACACGAGTGCAGGGATTTTTAAAACAAATTATTTTTGTAAAATTGGTGTATTTTAGAAGAAAAACTTACGAAAATCTGCAAATAACATGGACACTTTATCGCGAGCATTTCAACAAATTGTTTTCGGTCAAAAAATCTGTAACTGCAACGGAAACTACAAAATTTGATTTCAGAGCTACTGTTCTATAGTTACACATCTATGTTTTTTTGCGAGGGGTTTAAAAGATTCATTAATATATTAAAATTGATGTATGTTTTTCTATTAATTTTTTTTGTATAATCTCTTAAGACATTGTCCTAAACGTAGGTAATAAAAATTTGATATGGAAACTGTAAATTATTCCAGAAAAAAATTCTTAAAAAGGCTTACTTTTCTGGTCGTCCCAGCGGTGTTCCACCTTAATTGGAATACTAAATCTGTCCCCAATCATTACCAGCCATCAAACACACGCACAGAAAACAGAATTCTCATTTTACGCAAATCAACGTACACCGAACCGACGGCACGTTCGTTCGCGTGAATAAAATCGTCAACCGAAGGAAAGTGAACAGTAAGTGTCGTGACCAACGCTTTTTCCGCTGTAAACCAGCCGGGGCTTCATTAAAATTCATAAGTTCCGACGACAGAGGAGAAAAAAAAAAGAAGGTAAATCTTTCCTGGTGGCGTGTCCCCCCAGCGGGCTGCTTAACTCTATCAAACGATCGGGATTAAACTGATCGCATTGGGTCCCTCCGTCGGGGCAAGAAACGGTGTACAAAACCAAATGAAATGGAACAGGACGGTACAAGACTGGGGGAACAAGGGACGAGGGTGTGCCATCGAGGTCTTAATCAGAACGGTATCATTTATCTTCGTTGCTGCAGCGTTTGAACCAGGTGACACGGAACGGAATGAAGGTTGATACGTAGGTACCTACGTAACGATCGCGATATGAGCCCAGAAACTCCAGCGGGAGATGGCCCAGCTAGGCGAACCAGATGCGGCTTCCAACCGCGGCAATCCATCTTCGTTGCTTGCCGGCGATACTTGTTTCGCTTGTTTGTCTCCTGAAGGTGGATAACAGAAAGATGACCGTGTGTCGGCGTTGACGTTCGCGCCACTCTCTGCATGCTGCGTCAGCCATCTTTTCCGCGGGGTTAAACCTTCGTGGACGTTCCGGGCACTGATCGCGAATTTCGTTTGTATTATCGTGCGCCACTTTGTAATGCATCAATTTGCAATTGCTTGATTCTAAAGAAATTCGGAGACGAAGCTTCATCGGGAAGCTTCGAGCCAAATTATGCGGAAATCTACCAACCCTCAAAATTAAAAATATTAGTTAAACACATACGTATTCCATAATTTTGTGATCTTTGTTTTGCAAAAAATTACCAATCCATAGAACAGCTGTTATATTTTACAATACATTGTTAAAACTAACAAGGTATAGTTCCCTCTAAGGCTTAAAAAATAGAAACTACAGAAAATTTAAAATGATATTAATTATTATACTCAGTATTAAATATGTAGCCCAAGAAACATTGTAAAGCAATAACAAGAAATAAAATATACAAATAGAAATAAAGCTACATTTCTTTAACAATTAAAATCTTCAATTTCCGATCATTAAGCGTTGGTAGTTTTCTGCTTAATTTGGTCTATTTGTAGTAAACGTGCGTTCTTGAAAATAAGAATACCTACCACAAAGTTTATACCTACCACACATTTAATAGGTATATTATTTCTCATGACAGTAATATTATTTAGAAGCTTGCAAATCCAAAGGATCGTTTATTGCAAGCATTCTGCAGAAAAATTGTTATTGTAAATGGGTATTATTGGTGACCTTCGCGGCAGTTAACGTGTTAATTTGTCATTTCCATATATGGCACTTCTACTTAATTAGTACCATATTGTTAAAAGCTTCTTTCAAGTCCAAAAAAAAAAAAGAAAATGACAGTTTTATTTTTATAGAAATTTTTCCACTTCTTTCGATAAGTCTTCACATTTTGGAAGACGTTCGCACTTTTAGACGTTTCTGCGTATTCTGTGCATTCGATCATTTTTCCTCCGAGAGAAGCTCGGTCCTAAAAGGTGTTAAATGCAAAATGTCTCCGCAAGTATTTCTTCGGTGTCCGATCGACGATAATTGTTGCGTAATGAGGGATTAAAAATTCATCCTGCAATTCTTTTATTGTGCACTGCTCGATTTGCGATGTCGCTTAATGGCACGTAATGGCGCTCAAGTGTTTCCATCGTCGATGCTAGCGCAGAACGTTCGAATACATTCGCTAATACCGAACAATCGCTTTAGCGATGTACCTACATCTGTGTTTGAAAATGAATCGATAAGTGGAAACGTTATTATCAGTGTAGCCTTGACCCTTTTCCTCGATGGATCTGGCGATATAAATCGTCACATTATAAACCTGTATCGTGTATACTTTGTTACCGCGATAATAAGCCTTCATCATTATAAATGTTTGCATTATATATTATTAATCTTTCCATGAAGGATTGCATTGCGAATGACAATTTTATTCCACTGCAACACAGAAATAGTTGTATGTTAAGAAGATGCAAACATTTTTAATAATAAAAAATGGTGAGAGGAAACCAGTATAGGTATGCAAAGTTGTAATAGAAATTTGAAATCTGTAGATTCTAATATGTGGCAAAAATTACAAATATACAATTATCACTCAAAAGTTAAAAGGTTCAAAAATACGAAAATGGTAACTCACGTGTGACGAATTTGTGATTATAAGACGGTGTGATCACGAATGTCTAATACTTTGGAATCACCACGACATGAAAATTGATTACATATAATTCAGAAACAAATTGCAAATAAAAAACATGGCGCGTTTCGTTTATCATCGTTTTGGTCCCGAAGCATTCCGTTAGTTGCATAATAAAGAGCTAACTACTTAGTGGAGATGATCAAGAAATTCCATATATCATGAGATATGAACAACTTGCCAGTGACAATGGTGTACTTTCAATAGTATAAACTATAATATATGTTTGTCTACTTATTCATGTCAATATTCGAGATTTTTGTCGACCACGAAATTCTTCTAATCATTGTCTACAAACTAACCTGTCATTCACAAGTAATCGTGCAAATGCCACGCATACGTTGGAGGAAATCATTTCGTAACACAAAGGATTTTTCCATGGAAGAAAAGTGAGCAGGCTTGAATCACCCACAATTTTATTTCATTCCATACGTCACTACGTATTCGTGCATTTTATTGGGTCGTTAGTATAATGATTTTTCAGCATTAAGTGGTTCAAAAATATTGCATTGAGCTCATGGGAACTTGGACTCTCTTTTTACATATTCATTTACCTTAACATTTACATATAATTTGACTAATATACCCATTAAGATAAAATGATACGTCTGGCAATTTTAACTTCCATGGACCACACATTTTTCCTTGGGATTGCCTTCATTCTGAACTGTAAATTTGTATACAACTTTCAGTTTGTAATTTATTGAAATATGCTATTGCTTTGAAAGGGTAACTGTTTTTTCATACCTAGTGGTTAAAAGGACGAGTTGAAGACAATGCTCGTTTCATAAAATAATGGTTTTCGTGGTAATTAGTAGAGCCACAGCGTGGTGGATCGTTTATTTTAAGCAGTTAACAGCTTGGGATAAATGAAAATCTAATTTAATTGTTTTCGTATCATTCCAGGTAAGTGGCTACAGCTGCCTCCACTTTGCCCGCAGTTTTTCCTTGGCTCGTGGTTCTTTTTTTGATGACGAACAGCTCGGTGCAATTGCGTTTCGTGTATCGCCACATTACGGTGAGTTGAAACTGCGCCTGTTATTATTAAATTAGCGAGTAGAAAATGCATGGAATTTACGTGGAAGAATAACGTAAGATATTTTATGGCTAAAACCGTTTATAAATTCCGTTTTCCTCTGGTATAATTCTGGTTGCTCCAAAAATTTAAGGAAATTAATAAATATTTCTACACATTTCTACTAGTTTATTCATGTGTAAAACTATTTAGATGAGAAAGTACTGGGTACAAAGAATTTGTAAATTCTTAAAATTCTTAAAATTCTTAAAATTCTTAAAATTCTTAAAATTCTTAAAATTCTTAAAACCTCGCCTCGTATTTTTATACGTCCTGTGAAATACATCAAGTTATAAAAAAATATCAAGATCCCATAAAGTTTCATAACTCTTTTCCTCGGCTTCTGAAGAAATACTCGTTTTTCAAGGATTACCCTGACTTTGGAACATCCAATGGTTTATCAAGGGAATAAACGTCCGCGAGATCTCCGAGCAATGCGACAGCTGTGTGATATTAAAACCGCGAAATACACTCGTTGATAACTTTTTTCACCCCGCCGTCGGTCGAATTATCGAGCATTCAACGAATGCTACATCATCGAGGCACTAGAGCTCGTTTCAGCGACGCACAATAGGCCCCTTCGAAGAGGTATGACTCACTTCCAAGCGAAATGGCAATGTAAATTCGCACTCAAAGTGCCGAACAATCCTCCTATTTGAAATAGCCTCTTTGTTCAGTTGCGTCGGCGGTTTTCATTCGCTTAGTCACCGATATTTTTGAGCACGACATTTTTCTTCGCGACGCACCGTGGTTATTTATCGCGTGTTTTTTGCGTTCCTAGCTATTCACGATGTTTGATATTGTCCCGGATTTATCGCTTGTACTTCATGGAATTACAACAGTTGTCCCGTACAAGCGATTCGTTATGTCGCGAACGGGACTTTTCAAAGATTAATGCACCTTTTTGATTTAGTAAATGCGATTCAACATCTTTTTTTGTTAAGTCTTGCGTAGGAGGGATTGGGAAAAATTCCTTCTAAACGTATGGGAATTCGCGAATAACTGGAAAATTGCAAGGATCTTTTCAAAAATAAAAATATAAAAAAAAATACTTTGACTGTTTTAGATTTAATTAGTTTCTCTCAGATCTTCTTCTCTTTTTTACATATCGAGACACAATACTCTGTTTGGATTCGCTTGTGTGAATTACAAGAATCGCCATCAACTGCAAGCGATAATAAAACTCTTCATTGTTCTGATAATTTCAAAGACAAAATGACCTGTTCTAGAATTTTATTAAAACCCTTAAGGATACTGCTTTCAAATGTTTCACTACGTATCGATTACGTTCACGATCACTTTCGTTTAATTTCATCCCAGAATGCCCCAAGCACTGTTGCTTTAATTAAAAACAATACCCCAGCGTAATTTCCTCGAAGTCCGCTTCAGGGAAGTCTCCCATTAAGCATAATCGCTTTACCTTCGTTGCTAAATACGTTTCGCCACGATAGCAAACTGAAGGTACAGGATCCCTTCGCGGTAGAAGTACATGGTAATTTTAGTAGCCATTACACCCATTCTACTTTTCACGCTTAATCGGTTCACCTGCGAACAGTTTACATAGAAACGAATCCAATTTTTAAAGGAATCCTCCCCGAGAATCATCGTTGAACCCTGGAAACAAAGTCCTGCTAAAAGCAGCACCACACGTTCGATACTTGTCATTTGGCGAATCACGAACTATATTTCTATTTTTCTGTGAATTCCAAGATGGATTCTAAATTATAGACTATTTCTCATATAAATGGCAAAATTGTAGAACGAATTCATTCGCCGACCCCATTTTCAAATAACACAACACGTTATCCAAACTCAGCAATAATCTTAAGTTGTTAGATAATTTTGGCAGGTTGAAAAGTAGGGTGATGTTCAGAAATTTTTTTTCGTATATAAAAATGAAGCGATACACATTTTTGTGTATAAATTAAGCTATATTCTCTTCAAAAAGAAATTTGATATCTTAAGAAATGATACCATAGCAGTCTCCTCTCTCAAGGCCTCTTATATTTGCGGTGCCAAAAATATCGCAGAGATTACTGGACCGATTTGAAATGAACAAAATTTTGCGCGAATATTTTTAACACTATAATCTAGTAATTGTCGAGACGATTTCTCAATTAGTGTCTTCTGTTGATTTTTATTAACAAGAGAAGGTGGAAACTTAGATGAAAACTCACATGCTCGACTTTGAGTAGCTGTCATTTATCAAAAAATAATTATTTTCAAAATCCGCTCTAACAGGTACTAGGTTATAGTTTTAAGAATATTCGTGCAAAATTTTATTCAAATCGATCGAGTAATCTCTGAGATATTTTTTTTACCGCAAATTTTGTAACTATGAAGAGATCTTGGCTGCTATGACACCATTTCGTAAGATATCAAATTTCTTTTCGAAGAGAACTCAGCTTGATTTATACACAACAATGTGTATATCTTGATTTTTAAATATCACGTTTCTTTATACGAAGAAAAAATCACAAAAATTACAAATTAAAGGAAAACTCCTTAAATAGAAAAGTGTAGATTCCAAGCCTTATTGTAGGCTCGACGGAACAAGCAATTCAAACAATGACGACAGTTTTAGGCCCACAGCCCCCACCTTTCCATAAACCATTCCACAAAATTCCAGCTCACCGCAAAAATAAACCCAAAATAATCAAAGTTCAATTAATACCGATCCTCCACCCACCCTTCCCGGCATTTCCGATTCGACGAAATCAACGAATATCGAAAGCGTGGAGCACCCTTAGAACAAAGACGAAACACGTCGAACAGTCCAAGAACAATTTGAAAGATTGTCAGAGGAAAGACTTGGTAAAGAAAAACTTAACGAACCTCAGCTAGGCGACGGTTGCGCATTGCACCAGCGTCGCCGCGATTCTATTGGAAACTTAATTACCGTTTAAATTGTAATTAAGACCGCGAACGTACGTGTCCCGATACATTTCGTTCTTCTACCTCGCTTCCACTGTCGATAAATTGTTACTTACGCCGGTACGTGAACAGTGTCAACGCAGTTCGTTCGCCCTGGAACTGTTCTAACGAGTTCGATCTACTTGTGGCCCCGTGGAAGGAAAAATTGCGCGTTAACAATCCTCCCGGTTACGCCGTGGTTTACAGCGGATCACAAGGCAAGCCACACTCGTCTCGGCTCGAGGAAATAGTCGACCTGGACGTTTAGCCTTAGTCGACCAACCGGACGCATAACCGTCTTCTTTGCGCGGCGAGACGTACAATTACGAAAAACCGCCTACGGTTCGCCGATTCACTTATCGTTAATTAATACGCGGCCGCGGACGACTCGTTAGCGATGCCTGTTTTCCGCGTTATATTTCGATTACCATTGGACGCCGGGGGTGGCGGGTAGCTGATAGCTGGGGGACCTCTTGGCATGTTTTTCCTAGCGCGGCCGCGGTTATGCAGGCGCGAAATAAATTCCGCGGCACGTTCTGATATAGTGGCTGGAATAAATTCCAGCCGGGGAGAATTTAGCGGATGCGCGGTAACTAACGGCTGAAAATGTTTCATTATGAACGGCCGCGTTATTTATCGCCTGTAAACTAGTGAAACGTAACTTTGATAATTTAAATGCGTGATCAACGCGCCGATGTAATCGGTAACCGTGCGCGGCCAGCGCGCATCCGTTCCCACTTTCTCATCATGCTGTTCGTGGCAATTAAAATGGCACGCGGGTCGCCCGATCTGCATTACTCGGTCTCGTTTAATTTCGTCCCCGTTTTATCGAGTGAACGTCTTCATACGCGGCATGGGGCATTTACGATCGCGTGATTTTTACCCTGATTTTTGCGGGTTGTGGTAAGATCACTTCTGCAGTGCTTGAGTTCTGGGAGGCTCTCTGAGGATTTGGGAGTTGGGTTTTATGAGTTTTTAATTTTGTGGATTTGTAGTGTACCTATGTGAGATAAATGAGGAGTGAAAGTTAGTATGGTATTAATAATGTTGGTATTTATTGTGAAATGAAAGGTAAGTAAATATATGTGGCACTGCATGAGGACTTTACTTAACTAATGCCAAGTCAATGAAGGAAATTGTTTCTGTGCGACCACTTAAACGCAGGGAAATTGAGGGTACATTCTACTGTGCTGGTCGAACAAGAGGCCTATTTTCATGAATATTTTTTTTGTTAAATATTTATTATTCCTTGATGTATAGAATTGAATTTTCATATTTTTTAATAATTACAAATGTGTGGATTTAAGTCGCAATGTTTGTGTCTCAGTGATAACACTGCTGAAGTCCTCCTCGGCGTCAAAGTGGTTCTAAAATGATAAAAATAGAATGATTGTGCCTTATAGGGGTGTACGAATAAAGTCGACTAGAATTATTAATTGATCAATAGTGGTTACAAAATTGCGGCCTTGTACAGAAAAAGTTCTAGATTTTCTGCCTATTTTTCTATGTTTTTTTTTTGTGGGTGGAACAAAAACTATTTTTGATACCTGGATGATTCTAGTTCAGTTTTGCGTACACCCCTATAAGGCTTAATCATTCCATTTTTATCGTTTTACGAACACTTTATGGCCGAGGAAGCCTTCCACAGAGGATCTGTGTTCTCACTGAGGTACAAACATTGCGATTTAAATCCACATATTGGTAATTATATTTTGGAAAGGTAAAAAATACAAGCAAGGAATAATAAACATTAAAAAAATAAAATTAAAAAACCTGTTCATTTGTTCTTGAAAAAAAAAAAAAATATGATATAGGCCTCTTTTTCGACCGGTAAAGTAGAATGGACCCTTAATTTGAAAATGTGTCATTCCAGAACAGTGTTTACTGTGCTCGAATATTACTTAAATGTATTAATTTGAAAGTAGCACGTAGTAAAATTTGCATTTGCTATTTTTATAACTTTTAACATAAGATTACAGCTTACAAGCTGATAAAACAGTTAAGATTGAAAGAAGTAAAGTACATTAATTAAATGATAAATCCAAATGTTAACGTGGGTACGTTTTTTTTATAAACTAATGAGGTAAATTTTTTGCTTTGCTACTATAATTTCCTGCAATATTATTAATAATGCAAGGGTTAACGTGCTATCCTTTTATAAGCCGCAATTACGGACTTTTAATGGCCTGCAAATTAATCGTGCAACCCAGTTATTTAACATTTCTGTGTACTAACGAAATTGCCGCTTTGTACTTGTAATTATGAAACGTTTAGATGTTCTCCGCATAATACGAAGCAAAGCCGATTACACTTCTCGGTCAATTATTACCGTAAAGCTTTTCCGTGGGTAATTCCCTGCACCAAAATATGCATTATTAGTTTGACGGTAAAGTGGCTGTAATGTTCTTAAAATTTTCGACTGTGAAGCTACCAATTTGGAATTAAAATAACGACAATATATATATATTATCAGAATAATAATACAATTCAAATGAACGAAAACCTGATCTAAATTCACACCATTCGTTTACTTTAAAATTCTTTGTCACGTGCCCTTTGGAAATTAGAATTCAAAGAACGGAGTTACAACAAATGCTCAAGATATTCTCTCCAAACATGAAAAGGCGCGTGCTTACTAAAATTTACTCTCACAAGACAAAGTGATTCTCCTCATTCCTCATTTATAATTTCATGGAAACTACCATTTCCAAGTACCTTCGTATATCATTTATTTTTTCTTTCATAGAATAACGCATATTCACCTCGGTTTATTATTAAATTCGAGTCATCCTACGCACGCAGCACAGCTGTTTAATCCACCGTGGGCTCAAAGAGAATACGAACATGAAAATGTCCATTATAATCCCAAGAATGGAAGCTGTCAGGCTGTTGTTGTTCCCTGATCCGTTGTTAGCATGTCAGAAATATCGAATAAATGAAATAATTCGCGCCACGTGACAAGCGTGTCGTAACAATTATTACGCGAATTGGGTGCTGTCGCCTCGTCATTACAGCTCCATCGGCTTTGCTTGCCCGCGCGCGATTTCAGTTGTCGCCTGCAGAACATGGACACGTGCGCTTTTGTAACGAAACGGTTACATCCTATTGGCTCCTTTTCAACCAACACCGTTCCTCCTTTCTGCTATACATGTTCGTTGTATAATTACGATGTATTATCCACGAAATAATTGTATAATCATTGACGTTATTCCATATGCAGCTTTCAATTATAACAGACATTTCATAGCTTTTTAATATGTGTTGAAGTGCGTCGACATCTGTGTGTGTGTAAATGAGTACAAAAGCGTGACTGGCCTCGCACACCTGTAATCGCCGAGTTCTTCTTTTATTTAACTAGGTGTGTACTGTGCCAGTTCGTTCTCACTAGTAATTCCTAGTAATATACTGAATTATGAGAGTTCTTTAAGTATGAGTGAGTAAACCTTCTACCAATTATTTTCAATTGGTGAAGGATTTATTGTAAAAAAGGACGTGTCTTCTAGGAAGAGTGTGATGGTTGAAAAGAACTCTTCGAGTAGCGTTAACAGCAGTTTCAATTTTTTGGCGGCGTTTACAAGCTAGGGTGGTGGTCAGAAGGAGTTTAAAATTCATATTTTTATGTGTATGCGTAACCAGAGTTGGGCATTAACTGAATAAAAAATTATTTAAATAACGGTTCGAATAAAATTTACTTTCACTTTAGATTATTCGACGAATAAAGTTGATTTTTTTATTCGATGAGAATTTATTTGACGCATAAAGTTAATTTTTTTTTAGGTAGCCTGGGGTAACTTTATTCGACACATGACGAGTAACTTTTTAATTTTTGTTCGTTATTCGAAATTTTTATTTAAATAAAAATTTTAATAAATCTCTGTGCGTAACTAATTTAATATTTAATACTAGGCTTTAAGTATTATGTTGATACCACTAGTTTATTCTACAAATTTTGAAATGTAATTTCTTCTAATGGAACTACCTTACTTTTCTTACCGTTCACAGTTTAAACTTTCAAAAGAAAGATTAAAGAGGGATTAAAAAATCCCTACTGCAATTCCATGCGCGTAAGGCGATGGGGCTAAAGTTATAAACATAAGACAAGCGAAGGAACTGAACAACATGTTCCTCAAACTTACACAAAATAAATAAGAAACTTGATTTTCTGTAGTCGAGAATGGACATCTCAATCACTCCTCGACAATTTCCATGTTCCCCAAAAATATCAGTTGTGGGGTGCGGGCAAATACGAAGTTTCCACGATTTCCTGCGGTTCAGACAATTTTCGTGCTCCCGAGGAGACTTCAATGGTCCTGGAAGCGGTTAAGAAATACAGAGTACGAAGAGCGTGGGAAACTTGACTAGAACTTTGGTCACGTATATCCTGGCTTCGGGGGAGGCTAGGTATGGGAAGATGCATTGCCTCGATGTGAGTTTTTAAGCAACGTGCTCCAGACCCCGATCGAATTCACGTTTAAAGGAACAGGCTGTAGTGTTAGGAAGGAGACATTTAAAGTACACTTCGTATACCCGTAGCACCGAGTTTTATTCTGGAATTAATCCTTCCGAACTTACAAGCGTTCCAGGCGCAGACTTCAGTTCGAGATTCCACCTACAGAAGGAAACAAGGATTAGAACAATCCAGCACGATCCTAACACTGTCTTTGAGTAGGGTGCAACAAACTACCCTCGCAATCTACGACTGTTCGACACTAGAATTTATCTTTCGGCTTCGGTGTGTTTCATATTATTGTAACAATTCTCTGTCTATGTGCCTGTAACTGCATGAAGTATCAATGCTTCGATACTCACTGAATACCCAGCCCAGAGATATCCAGCGTGAGCTTTAGGGCTTAAGGACTTTCCTGTACTTTGCCTTCTTTAGTCGATGCTGCATTATGTGTGCTCAGCCCATGCAAGCAAAAACTGATGTATAGAGGGAGAGAAGGCCAAGGGAGGACTCACACGTGGGCAGTAGGTATTGACTTAAATTACCAACCTGGCAGCTATATTTCATTCATTTGTTGTACAGCATAGGCAACGCTCAGCAACGTCGCGTATTTGTTAATTGAAGGGCAAAAGGGAAAACAGGGAACGTCAGGAAACAGGTTCATCGAGAGAATTAAGTTTTAATAGTTTAGTCTACCAGTAAAGAAACAACCCTAGTAGCACAAAATATTGAATGCATATAGATCCAATATTAAAAAGAGGTTCAATCTCTTTTTGATATTTAAATATACATAGAATATTTATTCTAGATCTAGAAGCAAATATTTTTTCCAAATATACTGGAAATATTCATTTTATATTGTAAAAAAAAAAATTATTTCAAATATAAAGTATACTTTACATTTCCTGATTAATTATTTTGGAATTCTAAATATTAATTTCACGTTTCCAGAATATTTGCTTTACATTTTCTAAACATTTCTTTTATATATTCCACGAATATTTAGTTCATATTTTCTAAACATTTATTTCACATTTTCAGTATGTGTATATAATATTTGGAATTAACACATTTTTCATATTAAAAAGTGTGGCTAAAAAAATATTTTTTTAATATTCACAAAAAATATTTAACCAATATTTTGTGCTACTAGGGAAGGTCCAATGAACCTAAATTTCTTCTCAAATAATTTCTTGTTTTACCTTGAAGACAGAAGCTCACACTTAGGCAATGAGTAGGGATATTTCCTGTTTTTAACCAGGAGATCGAATCTTTAGTCTTATGTTGCCAGGCTTTTAACTTTATAACCCTTTGTGATTAGAGAGTTCTTTAATCCCAGTTGAGTAAATCCTTACTCTTTAAGTTCGGACGTAAAAAATTCTTTTCAGTATTTGAGTAACAACATGTAGATTCGATAGACGTTAGATTATCGGAAGCAATTCGTGCGACGGTGACTGGTTAATCAAATGACTCAAGCGAGAAAACGTTCGTTTATTACATATCATTATATCTGCCAACAGAAGTTCCGTCAGAATGCACGTCTTAATCGCTCTCTTTGTTTTTCGATCCACTCTTCCAGTTCTCCTGAGCTCTTAGATTACATATTTTCTTCGAAGTTGGTACTTCCGCGGAGCTGCTTTCTTCTTGCGCCTCGTACCGTTTTGCGAACGTTTTCTAACTCCTTTTATGTCACGGACTGTTCATTTTCCAATCCCGTAATTGGATGCTATTTCAGTTACGGTTTTACCACTTTCCAAACGATTTATTACCTCACTCTTTCCCCGTACTGTTAACACTTCACCTGCCACTCTCGCGTATTCGCGAGTTTGATTTCGATCTGTTATCGCGCGTAAACCCGAGAATTCAATCTTATTTCATGTTTTGTAGCACCGAGATCTTCTGTATTACTGGCGATACTTAATGCTTTACTCACAAACTTTACATGGTGTGTATAAATTTCATAGTTGCATGATTGATGAAGCATTCGACCACTGTAATATCGACTAAATGGTAAGCTAACAATATTCTACCTTGCAGCACGTAACATTGTTCGAATAATCAACATTCTACTGTGCACACAAGAGCACACACGTGTCATCGAGTCACCCACGCGGATGAAAATTCGAAATGTCAAGCAACTTGTCTTCTCCTTCGGTATTTCTTCATTTCGGTTGCTTTTTCCGTGACCCAGCTGGTGCACTGTGAAAGCAACCGTAGTTGCACCTGCATTTCGAGACTTGGCTGAAATCTCAGTCACACAAGAGAATATTCAGTTGGATAAGTATTTGGGTCAAGCATCGCGCTGAAACTTACTCTTACTCGAAGGAAGCATCGTGAAATGTCTTTCGTAATTCGACAGAAAAATAACAGAGCAGTAAAGTAATCGACATCTTCATATTTATTCTTGGAAAAATGTTGCTCTTTTTTTAATAAGATTTTTACCTGCAGGTTGTGTGTCTTTAAAAAAAAAAGTGTCTTATAACAAGCGAAACAGACCATTAGTGTGTTCAAAAGGTATTTTTTTTAATTGAGTGGTTGAGTCGCTATCGACTGCATTGGATACATAGTAACTTGGTTAAGTTGACATCAAATGAATGAATGAGTAAAAATGGTCCTGGATCTCAGTCAAGAGAGGCACTGGGAAGTAAAAAACACTGCATCAGTTGGCGGATTGCAATGTCTTTGAGGAATTTAAGCACATTGTTGAAAGTATCCGGATCGGTGAGCATCTGTTTCGTGGTGCATTCAGTTAGAATGTGCTTGACGGAAAAATATATTTTTCGCTTCGTTTTTGATAATAAGGTAGGAGTGAGTCAATTAAGCGTGACCGATTCTCATTCGAGTGAGTGTGACTGGATCTTTCGATTCTCTAAACAGATCTGATTTTCTTCAGGGAATGGTAATTCTTGTTCTCTGGAAACTTTCCCTAAAAATGTCACAGGAATGAAAATTCAGTAAGGTAATGTCCTAGATTTTGGAGCTACACTAATCCAAAGGTACACTAAGTAGTGTTGAAGATTTAGGGGAATTTTGTAAAAGTTTTGGGTAATTCTCTAGTAAGTGCACATGCATCCATTGAGTTTATAGTCACGCTAAAGAAATTAAGAAGCAGTTTTGATCATGAACTAAGAGCAAAAAGGAAAATTTAATTATCTTCATACTTGTAGCACCAAAAGAATTTTAATTGTTGAAAATGTTCACGATGAAAATTAGGTTTTGTTAGGTTCTGCCAGCTGTTTTTGGAGGCTCCGACGGTGCAGTTATCATTGGCTGAGCTTTTTATGAAACTGCAGGTGCAGACTGTTATCGGAATTGGCAAAAGATCGCGACTGCGTCTCGGTATCATGGGAAATGTTCCCCGATTTATAAATCGAGTGGAAAATGGCACCGTTCCGGATAAAAGTTCCCCAATGAGTTTCGCAACGAAAGTGGGTGGGACGAATAGAAAATTTCACCTAACCTTGTTGCGTAATGCATAATAGAATCTCTGTTAACTCGAAGAAGATGAATTTTGATTTGTATATTTTCTAATGTACAATGAAAAAGTGTTTCATTGTTTCTTATTTTTAATGTTCCTTCGCCTGAGGTCAAGCTTCTATAAACGTATAAAAATGTGGAGTTTAAAGTAACTCGAGGTCCTCCATGTAGTGTCTACACGATTTATTAATTTTCAGTTAAGTTATTTAATTTTTTATTACCAACGATTAAAAATTTGTTCCTTGAAACAGTAAAACAGGAAATCGTTATTAAGAAAAGAAGAGATGAATGCGGAAATATGTGTTACAATAGATTTCATAGATTTCACTCTGACTTATCCGCTCGTCGATTGCCCAGAAACTCCGCATATCGCTACTAGTTCTCTAAAATAAAAAACTAGAATTCGACCGGGTAAAATCCTCACGCTTCCATGAATTACGAATTCTTACATTTCGTTGCAAAGTGGAATAAATCAATTTAAACTTCAGCGTGCCTGGGAGGGATACTTGAAGTACAAGAGATTAACTTTGACTTTTGGACGAACCCTCTTTTATTTTAATCAACGTCCACGCCGTTTCATCCCTTATCTACTATCCCTGATTCCAAGCTCCGCCTGGAAGGTTCAAAAGCATCGATCGAAGTCACGCAGGAAGCTCGAAACCTTAAGCAGGCGCTAATACATCTATGGCGGCGGGCTATCGAAACGCGTCACCGTCCTCTCCGGCGCGGCATTCTCATGTAAATTCTCCGCGGACGTAGGCACGGCCGCTTCTCACGCCGTGATTTCCATTTTACACGGGGGCTCATTGTCTGACATTTGACTTGCAATATGCACGCTGCCAAAAAGCAAAAGTCGCGAGCACCGGGCAGCCGTGCTCGGGCGTAGGTCGCGCGGTAGAATAAGGGGTGGGCCCAGACTGCTCGAGTGATTTCGGTGCTCGTGGTGATTCCTCTTCGACTTGCCCGACTTGTAGAATCATTTATTAGATCCATTCAAATTATTCCCCTCTTTGCTCGTGATATGTTGCCTCTTGCGGATCAGAATATGCCATGACGAGCTCTTCGTAACATTTCCAACCCCATTCCGACTTCTGGGGTTACACACCCTTGACAGGTCGGAAAATAGAGTCATTTTTGTGATTTTTTCTTCATATAAAGAAACCTGATATTCAAAAATCAAAATATACATCTTGTTGTTTGTAAATTAAACTGTATTCTCTTCGAAAATAAATTTGATATCTTGAGAAAGGGTGTCATAGCAGCCCCTTCTTCCAAGGCCTCTTCATAGCTCCAGCATTTGCGGCACCTACCAAAAATATCTCAGAGATTACTGGAGCAATATGAATAAAATTTTGCAGGAATATTCTTATTTTTTCGTGCATTCAATAATTTTTTAGATAATAGTGTTTGAATATAGAGAGGCCCCACCTGTACGGCGTGACGTATTGTCTATAAGGTAAATCCGGGAGACGCGGTCGGGCTGGAGAGTTGGACGAGTGGCTATTATTCGGCCTCTACGTTTGTGTATTTGTAAAAGTGTGTTAAGGTTCAGAACAATTAATTCTCTAAGAATCAATTGTTTCGACCAACTCTCCGACCCGGCCGCGTCTCCCGGATTTACCCTACGCGATAAACGCCGACGCCAGTCACAGCGCTCGTATGCCAACACTGAAAGGATCCACGTCAGTCGTGGGCTTGACTGGCTTCTTGGACTCTCGCCACTCTTCCTGTCGCCGTGATGCTTAAACTGGTCAGCCGGAGGAGCAGCGCTGACCGGAGGACTCCCTACCGTAGGGAGAAGGTGTCGTCACGGAGACCTATATATATAGACTAATATGACCTGTGCACATTGAGCTCTATACTAACTAGAGCTGTTGTTTTCGCCCGGGTACCCGGGTACCCGTGAGACACCCGAGTAGACAAAATTACCCGGGTACCCGTGAGATACCCCCGTGATGTTAGCCGAAAATGATCGAAAGTCGAAAGACGATCGACGATCAGCTGTCAAACTTAGAGCATCTAAGCTGTCAAATCGGAATTATCAACTATCTTCATTTACTCGGGGTGTCTCACGGGTATCCGGGTAGTCGGGTAATTTTTGTCTACCCGGGTATCTCACGGGTACCCGAGTATTTGACGGGTACCCGAGTACCCGGCGGGTCGGGTAGTAACAGCTCTAATACTAACTGGAGAGTGAACAGAGCAATGGCGGCCGATCAGACAAGGAACACAAATTAGTGGGTAGCGCTGTCTCTGTCCCGCGCGGCGTCTATACCGGTCCATACGGTCTATACCCCCACCACACGCAAATTTACTACAGGATAGTAGAGATATAGAGGGGAATAGTAGGAAGAAGAAGGATACATTCACCCACTATTTTCATTTCCCTCTGATCGCTGTCGCCTCTACTTCTTCCCAATGCTGTTCACACTCCAGTTAGTATAGAGCTCAATGCCTGTGCACACCAATCACCATGCGATCATCCCCCCCTCTACTACTCCCTACACGGCCACTTTCTCCCCACTTCTGGCAACACTGCGTAGGAGCGATCCGATCCAAGCGACACGGGTAGTGTGCACCCAGCTTAAGAGGTCCGCGGCTTGGACGCGTACACATGCCCGATGGCAAACGCGGCCGTCGCGTACGAGCACGTGCACGCGACCACAGACGCGCGTCTGACGCGAAATATCTCGATAATTAATCGGCCACCAGGTGCGCCCATTGCACGTGCACACCTACGATACACCGGGGCGACCCGCCAGCACTCACACGCGCCCACCGAAACGACGCATTCGGCACGGAGCATTACACTTTTGACCCGTGAAATAGCATATTCGATGTTCATTCGGCAGCGCTGCGAGCCGCCACGGCAGCCTGCCGCCAATTTTAATCGCGTTCGATCACACGGCATAGGGGCTCAAGCGATTACGCGTTTAATTAATAAATCCATTAGTTTCGTTCGCAAGGTACGCCATCGGATATGTCTAGCTCTTGGAATTTGCGAATGGTTCGTTGGACGGTTTGTTCAGTTAGATGAGAAATCTTCTTTTTTTTTTTGTTTGATTTGTGCGGGGTGTAGATTGCGCAGGGAGTCACGTTCAAATGGAAGTAGATGGATCGGGACCGGGAAAGTGGTACGCTCGATAGTGGGTTCGGGTCTATTCGATTGCGGATGTCGGTTGAGAAAAATGCCTGTATGAAGTAGCTTTACTGGTAATATCCGAGGTCCCTGAAATATATTCGTCGTCAGCTTTGTTGAATTTTATTAGTGAGGAAATACTTGGTGTTAATTTCGGCGATTAATTGTGGGTAGTGTAATTAACCTTAGTTTTGTATTTTTTGTATTATTTGGGCACTGCGTGATTATTTATTTTTCATTTTTGCGTGAAAAATGTAGCAATTATAAATAAATGTTGTAACTCCTAAATTATAATTTTCGATTTCTAAATTTTGGATCTTATACTTTAATAATTCAGCAGGATGGAGTCAACTTCTTTTTCTCTTTCCTATCTTATGACTGAATCAATAGAAAACTTCTATCTCTATTAAAACTAAATTTTCCTTAAAACTTACGTAGCCATAAAGTGGTAAATAATGTCGCACTGTTGGTACGAAAGTGGTACAAAACAACATGATGTTTCCGAAACAGATTTCTACACTGTAATTCTTTTCTATAATAAACATATAAATTCTGCCCCAGAGTTCTCATAAATAGTAGGTACACGAACTTTCCAGTACAAAGTTCCTTAATTCTCACCTAAGTATTCCTAGTTTTAAAAGTTAACCATAGAATGTGCAATGAAAGGAGGATTGACAGGAATGTTGCTTCGGCTGTGACAATGAACCGCAGCAAGTTTCGAATCCAGAGCTGCGGAATATAGATTCTCCGGAAGTTAGTTGCGAATATCGACAAATTACATCAGAAACGCGTTTACAAGTAAATCAACTAAGAAGCAACTAGTGCGGAATATGCAAGCTGCAGGGAGCTGTATAACGATACCCCATCTAATTTAATTTCGAGAATACCCGGCAGCGGGCAAGCCTCAGCGGCTGCTTCATGACCAAACTTCGGAACTGTCATTAAAATTTAACGGAAAACGTTCCTTCCACGTGGCTTCGATATAGATCTCTATGCGCCTGTCGCATGGCATGCTGTCATCACGTTATTACTAAAACTTCAGCACAGTATGTCACTTAATTAATAACGCTTTGACGAGCAGTTACTTATTAAGATTCACGGTTTCGTGGTCGAGTGATTTCGGAATCTATTGATTACGGAATACAGGAAAAATCGATTTACCCTGAATGAGTACTTGCATACTAAAATACTAAAAAAATATATAAAACGATTCCCTTGGATGGAGTGAACATCTTATTTTCTGAATCCGGTATCAGAATATATTCTTCTTACAAATCGATATTCGAAAGTCAGTTATTAGAATTAGATCGGAAAATTATATACGAATTGAAGTTTTTATTAAACGATCTTGGTACATTCAGTTCCCTTTGATTTTAATGTGTTTATTTAGTTAATTGTATGGAAGTGTCGAGATTGTTTGGCTCGATCAATTTTGTCGCTTATGCACGGCTACGCTTAAAATCTGGCAAGATGGCGAAGGGTGAAAAGAATTCGGGGGAAAGGTCAATGGGTCGTTCCAGAAAGCTTTTTCCTCGAGATTTAAATGTTACCGGATATTAAACTGGTCGAACCGGATAACCTTGTTCTTGGAAAATGTCAAATCCTCTGATTTGAATATCGACAGCAGCTTTAGTTCACGGCGATTCCTTAGGTAATTTAGACGGCCGTGAAAGTCTGGCAGGCCGTTCGTCACGCTGCTTCTTCTGCCTACGCTTTACGAGAAATTTCCTAAAATTCGATCAGATTTTACGGCCCTGATCTTATTGGAAGCATGATCGTTTTATGTCTTCCATTTGGCAATTCTTCGTGTTAGCTAAATAGCTTTAAATAAAGGGGTGGTCTTATTCCCAGGGCCAAGGGATCAATATTTTCGAGGTTTCTTAAAGTATATGCTTTCGAAAGTGCAACTTTAGGAATTTTTAGGAATTAAAGTCACACAAATTTTCCACCCTTATGTACATTCCTTACCACATTGTGATTTTTTTTTTAAATATGGATACCTTCGCTTTGATCTACGAATTTTTATTTTCACTATAGTTGTTACTATAGTAGACAATATACTTTATTAATTGCTACTACAATTAACTCCCTGTGTTGAAACCTTATTTTAAAGCAGGACAAAATTGCAAAAGTTTTAGTGAAAATCGTCATTTCCATTCAAAATGCCACCTTTTTACTATTTTTGTTTAGTTTTGCGAATTCATTTAGTAGAGACTAAAGTAGGGACTTATGCTCATATAAAATAAGAATCCCTCTGTTTTTCTGTTTCTGATTATTTACTAGCAAAAATGCAATCATTCATAATCTCATTTTGGACGCAGCACCGGAACGTTATCAATAACTCGTGCACTATTAGAGCAAAGTGAATAAAAAGAAACTGTGTCAAATCTTCATAAGCGTATCAATTAAGAAGAGAAATTTATTTTTAAACCACCGTGTAGTTTTCTTAAAAAAAATTTCGGCTCCAGACATAAAACTACCCTCTTTAGAGGGCAAGGTACTTCGCAAAAGAAATTGAAGCAAATCTTTTCAAGGTACTGGTGAATGGGGGGATTTTAGAATAACAGAAAAAGAGGGGAATAAATTTCCAGTCGTGTATTCACTATCGCGGCCCCGTGAGAAAAAATCCCAAACGAAAGGAGCTCGGTGGCAATTAATTGCAGAAAGACGTGCTTCTTTCATTCAGATTAATTCGCTTCCCGTGAAATCTCCGCTCAGTGAACATCGTAAAACACTTTACACCTGCTACGATAAAGCCTGGGAAACAAATTCTGTAGGACTGCATCGTTCGATTCGAACGTTGCTACTTGTATAATACATACGTATATACGTATATACACATGAGAAGTTGGGTTTGTCTGAAACTTACTTTAAACTGGTTTGCTTTTAATTACTCCCCTTCGTAATGAACGAACAGAATTGGTAATACGTTTAATACCTCACTCAATAATATTCTTCACCCATCATTTGTATTAAACGCAGGACATTACATAAATCCGTACAATTCCTTAATTTTTATATTTTGGAGCTGTACAATAGTAAAAAAAAATTGCCTTTAGTGATTTCAATTGAGCCCACAAAAGATAGAAACTGTCCAAAAAAATTTGAGGTGTCGCAAGAAACTTGAAGTGTTAGGTACACCGTTTTGTTTTTTAAACATGTTTTTAAAAGTCTTTTATGTGCTAATTTGTTTTTTATTCTTAACAAGTTCACTGTCAAAACCACTAGCCTAACCCACTCGTCTCTCATGTGTCCAACAAAGTAACAAAATGCTTAGTTTAAAAATTTCCGTTTTCATTTATACATACAATATATAATATATCGTCACTCCTTCATCGTAACAGCTTGTTTCAGTTGTTGGATAGCATTCAAATAAGGCACAGGCTATAAAATCCACCGAGTAAATTTCTTTTAAAAAGAAGTGCTATGTTGTGTTAAAATAAAATTCATAATACCAATAAAAATAATAATTTTTACGTGACTTGCGGCACATTTATTGTTGAAGTTGAGATTTTGACAGCTTAAATACCATTATAAAAGGCAGCTTCTGCCAATTATTAGAAGTCATGAATAATAAAAAAAGTACTGCCCCTATATTTCATTTCACCTTAATATACATACGAGCGTCGCGCTAGAAATACCTTTTCCACTGAAACGCTTAATTATGTAATGGAATTCACGATAAATCAGCAGCGCACGAGCCATCGGCGATCGATGTGCAAGCCATTCTAGTCATCCCAAATATAGAACAATTAAGCACATGAACGGTGGTTCGCGCGCGAACGCCCACTTTTGCGCGTGCTCGGGTTTTCGACCCCCTCGAATACCGTTGCCTCCCGTCCAATTAATAGTAAAAGCGTTCTGATTTTCCAATAAAAAGAAACTTCCCTATTGCCTTGAACGCTCGATGCGCCGCGCCGTTGGAGTGGCGCCGAACAAATGCGAAACTGCACGGAAACCAAGGGAGCTAACGTGAATGGCGTCGGCTACTGTAATGTCCAGCGCGAGCCTGGCTTTTCGTATATTTTTTTCCCCGCCTCCCCTGTGAATAGACGTTGCCCCGAGTGTTTTTTCCCCAAGGCAAGTCGGTAACAAAAAAAAACAAAAAAAAAAGGCAGGTTATGTACTCAACTCGTATCATTCCATCCCTCCGCCGCACATTCGCAAATAAAGCCTGGGCTATTTACCCTTATGCCGTATGTGCCGTTTGGAGGTCGAATTGGGAGGTTCCTGTATAACGTGTCGAATATAAATGTGTTCGTTCCGGAAAATGTTACGAATCAGCGGGTAACTAGAGCGCGCGCATCGTATCCCTGGCCTGGGAATATGATCCACGGGGAAGCCAATTTGTTGATACTCGGGATGAATACAATCCGACGTCTAATTTCGCGGAAACGATTCTGCAGCGAGAGTGTGCGTACACTCGATGTTGCACAGCGATGTATAGCAATTCAGGAAATAAATTAACTCCTTTCACGTACTCGTATATCTGGAATTTCATAATGCTCGCGTTGGATGTATTTTGTCTGCGAGTCGGCTGGACTTTAATGAAATTGTTGTGCAAAATTGAATCTCGATAGTTGCGCTGTATATATTTCGAATGACCCATTTAGTCAGATTTTCAGTAATAACAGGTATGGGTTTATCATTTTTTATCCTTTTTGTTTGTATTTGTATGTTCTGGAAAGCAGCGAATTATTGTCGGAGTGTCTCCAAATTTTTATTCAATAAGAGTTAAGGGGGTATTTTTTCTTAAATATTTTTTCTATTTATATGAAGGTTCTCGAGTATTATGTTGAAATTTTTTTCGGGAATTCGAAATATTGGCGATGTTACTCAGGTTTGGAGTTAAAAGTGCGAGTACCTATCGGATTGTCTTGACGATTAACTTTAAACGCGTTTTTCTCGAAACTACATTTTTCAAACTGGTCGGCATGATTTTTTCGAAAACTAACGAGCCGATTAACTTAAAATTCTACATACATCTTCTATATACCTCTCTTTATCGTGCCGACCAAAATTATAAAAGTATCGGCAATATGTCAATGTTTTATAAAAGATCAAAGTAAAAAAATTTGGTTACATAAATGAAACTTTCTCCTTTCATGAGTCGCCATTTTTTTCCTTTTGATATTAATGAACGGTGATGTAGCGACGATAAAGCGAAGTTTACTGAATAGAATAAAACTTTTTTCTTATTTTGTAAGAATACAAGTACAATCACGCTTTTCTTGAAGGGGGATTTTTTTTAAAGCGATCGCACATAAACACAATAAACATTTGCCACTTTTTAATGCTTTTTAAAACTGTCCATGTTTACTCCTGTAAGGCTTAACTAATTTCATAGACATTTCTCGACACCTTGCACAACTGAGATTACTAAGTTGAAGAACAATTTAGCTAACTAATTATTTCAGAACTCGACTGCATTGGTGCCAATAGTTCAAAGGTAATAGAAAATTAACTCTCCAAGCTAGCAGTTAATAATTATTCAACCTGAAACAATAACAGCCCTATACGAATCGACTCTGTATTCTCTCTTCGGAACGTCTTGCGTAGTGCACTCCGGCAAGGTATAATTAACGACGTATTATGTCACTGGTTTCGATCACACCGGGATCCTTCGAGAGTTTACACTTCTGCTCGGCGTATCCCGCGTGATCATTATAACAAGCAGGCGAGGGGTCCCAGCATCTTCGCCCCCAGACTCGCATTGTCGTCGTCGTACAAGTGCGTCAGTTCGTTTGCTGTTTACGGATCAGTGCGAAGGGAAGAGCCCTTCTTGTTGACACCCCCTCGATCCTTCGTCTCCACGTGGAGATCCCCCACAAGCTAATACTGCGCCACGGAAAAGTAATGGGGTACTTCGCGAAGCGTGATCCCATTAACGTTAGGCGCAGATGTTTACGCGTGTGCTGCTTCAGCACAGCCCTGTTGCAAACTCGAAGGAAATGGGTGATCCTCAGCTTCGTAGGCAGTTTCCGGGCTTGTTTTATTGTCATCGATACGCCGGATCATCCTTCGTGTTTATTCTACAATTTCGTACTTCAAATGTGGGTACTACGATTTTTAAAGGGTCTCTTTACTTTAATCTCCTCGAAACATTCATCGAATTTGAGAATTTTTCAAAATTTCATAAATATACTCTTTAAAGATTGGTGTATTAAATTAATATATATCAAATTTCTATATCAATCCCAAATTACTTAAATATACCATTATTTATAAATAAATCTTTTGAATTCGATAATATGCTATATATTAGCGTTTATACACTTTTTAACACCGCGTGGTTACAAGAACAACTCCATTACTAAACATGCCAACGAAAAAAATTCAGAATCGACCCATGTTTCAAAGGAGTCAAAGCAGAAACGACCTCCACTGGACCTTTCGAGTACAAAGTGTTAAATACTTCGTTACTAACATTTTTCTCATAGATCTAGTCTTTGCTAGATTCTATGTTAATAAGAACGCAGTAGTGGAAGTGCTCAGCACGTAGGTCACCTCGCTATCGATACCGCTACATTGTGTTGCAGGTAATTCCATAATATTCTACTCCGTATTGGATCGTCAACGGAATCGGAGATCTCTTACGAGCTGTTTATTGCTCTATCATTACATTCGCCAGGCCGATGCACAGTGCACCGTAGATTTCGTGATACCTTGACGATGCATTGTATTAAATCGCAAAAGTATTCCACACTTTGCCCATAATAATGGTACTAGGTCCGCTATTGTGTACTGTAACAAGTGCAATCCCCGAGGAACGTTTTCTGCACGATCCCTCACTTTTACGTTCTACTTCCAGCACACTCGCGCCAAGTATTGTTTCCAGAACAACACAGCGCAGCAATTTAAGTTTCTTATTTAAAAATAAACGATTCCCAATCCATTCCCGCTACCTTCATACCCACGCGTTGTAAAAGGGTAACACTGGCACCAGTGGCGGATTTAAGGAAAAAGGCCCAGGTGGCAAACGTTCCGAGGGGCCCATTTTTTGAGAAAAATGAAGAGACAATTTACTAAAAACGGGATAAGTATGGTAGCACAGAAAAGAAATGTAGTGTTTGGTTAAAATCGCAATTTTTTTATGTTCAGGCCGTTGGGGGCCTTCTGGGCAGGGGCCCATTTTTCGGGAAAATGAAGAGGTAGTTTAATGAAAACGGCTCAAGTGTAGTAGTACGAAAAAATGTAGCGTTTGGACTCCTATACCTAATCATAACTGTATTTGGTTATGGAAAAAGACCCAGGTGGCAAACGTTCCGAGGGGCCCATTTTTTTGAGAAAAATGAAGAGACAATTTACTAAAAACGGGATAAGTATAGTAGCACAGAAAAGAAATATAGTGTTTGGTTAAAATCGCAATTTTTTATGTTGGGGCCGTTGGGGGGCCTTATGGGCAGGGGCCCATTTTTCGGGAAAATGAAGAGGTAGTTTAATGAAAACGGCTCAAGTGTAGTAGTACGAAAAAATGTAGCGTTTGGACTCCTATACCTAATCATAACTGTATTTGGTTATGGAAAACGGCCCAGGTGGCAAACGTTCTGAGGGGCCCATTTTTTGAGAAAAATGAAGAGAGAATGTACTAAAAACGGGATAAGTATAGTAGCACAGAAAAGAAATATAGTGTTTGGTTAAAATCGCAATTTTTTTATGTTGGGGTCGTTGGGGGGCCTTAATGGCCGGGGCCCATTTTTCGTGAAAATGAAGAGGTAGTTTAATGAAAACGGCTCAAGTGTAGTAGTACGAAAAAATGTAGCGTTTGGACTCCTATACCTAATCATAACTGTATTTGGTTATGGAAAACGGCCCAGGTGGCAAACGTTCCGAGGGGCCCATTTTTTTAGAAAAATGAAGAGACAATTTACTAAAAACGGGATAAGTATAGTAGCACAGAAAAGAAATATAGTGTTCGGTTAAAATCGCAATTTTTTTATGTTGAGGCCGTTGGGGGGCCTTCTGGGCAGGGGCCCATTTTTCGTGAAAATGAAGAGGTAGTTTAATGAAAACGGCTCAAGTAGTAGTACGAAAAATTGTAGTGTTTGGACTCCTATACCTAATCATAACTGTATTTGGTTATGGGGCCCTACCGGGGCCTTGTGCGCAGGAGCCTAGGCGGCAACTGCTCATCAGCCACCCTGTTAAATCCGCCACTGACTGGCACGTCCTCGCGAGCACAGTTGACTGGTTACAATCTACCGGGCGTTTAACAACCTAGCGAAGACCGTTAGCTCGAAGCATCGTCACTCGGTGATACGCGTCCTTTAAAAATCCCAAATCTCGGGAGTTCGGCGGGCAACGCGGCTGAGCCCGGGGCGCAAGAAGTGAGAGTGCATAGCGGTCATCCGCCCGCCTCGTTGCACGGTGGACCAGGAAGTAGCACGATGGTACACTAACCGCATGGACTTTTTCTCATTGCTTCATACTTTACGTAATTGACTTCCTGGTAGCGGTCGCGGAGCAGAGGACGGCACGGGCCCGAAAGAAGGCACGGTACGGGAGCAGGTTAGCGTGCAACGATCGCGGCGGGCAGCTGGCCGAGTGTGCGCACGTGGGGAAGGCCAGCCGCTGGTGGTGCCTCTTTTTACAGTAATCACATAATAATGGGAGTGTAAAATTCATAAAGCGCGCCCGAGTCGAGGTAACACCAGAGGAATCCTGGTCGTTTCAACAGTCAGGTACATACTCTCCCCCTCTCTTGCTCTCTCTCTCTCTCTCTCTCTCTCTCTCTGTCTCTCTTTCTCTGTTGGCTCGCGTTCGGTCCAACTCCAGCTGACCGTCGTCGTTGGCTCGTTTCCGTTCTCTCTTTCCTTCAGCCGGACCGAAACGGGATGACGGGCATTTAGCGCAAAATAAAGAGCGACATGCCGACCGTTTTACGAGGTTTAAGTGCTGCTGGGAACGTTTGACTCCGCAGGCGTCCGTTATGCTTCTTAAGGAACACCGAGGAGTCTGTTGTTTCGTTTCATTACCCCGCTGCGGTATGTTTGGGCGGAAGAAACCGATTACAGGCGAATTTACGGGATAAAAATCTTTTGTGCTCCCCGCCGATCTGGGCTTCGCTCTATCTGTCTGAAATCCTTCTGAGTTTTTCTTGCTGAATGTCCAACTTGAAATGTTCAGCACGAGGAATTGATATCGCGCCATTATGGATCTAACTTTCTTCCACTGCTTTTGGAGTAGTGGAAAAAAGTAACGAAGGGGACGTTTTCTAGGAACGTTTTTGCCCACTGTATTGAATTTCTAGATACCTTCTCACGTTCTGTAATAAGTTTTTGTAACTTGTTTCAGTCGAGAAAATGCAAAAAGTCTATTGCTTTAAAATCTGAGGTATGAAAATTGTAATATACTTTGGGGAAAGGGATGAATTATACTGGAAGCCTCTCAAAATGGCCACCTTGCAAAGCGTACGGTCAAAACGTACAATTGAAATTGTGAACAATCATGTTTTGAGAGACTGCATGCCTCTCGTACATAAACTATCAATTCTTCTTTTGTAAAAACATTTTAGATTAATTTATACGCCTTTACTTCAAAGCGTTACATAACAGCCTTTTTAGAATCAGCTGTACCTATATTAATATATCATTTTACAGTTAAAATTGTCTAAAGTATAAATAGTACAACCTTTTTACATTATCTAATTAAACGAGATGTAAAGTTAATTAAAATTGCTCGTCGAAACAAGTAGAGAATGATGGAAATGGGTTTTGTTATAAATTTAAGTTTCAACGACCAATTTCGTTGATAATTAACTGGAAGAATATTTTACTGTTGTTCAATATCTGTATCGTCGCATAAATAGAAATCAAAATAAATTAATATTCCATCGCCAGTTAGTTATCGAATTTAATTAACCGCAGACAATTAATTTTATTCATAGTTCGGCTATGAAATACGCGATACCTTGAAATATTTCAAATGCTGAAAAGTGGCGGGCAAAATGACAAACGTAACAGCGACCACTAATTATTCGATAATTACTTCATTGCGCCTTGTTCGTACCATCGAACCTTTAGTCTCTCATTCCGTCGATCTTTAAGCGAACATTACGTATCCGGAGATTAAGACTAATTGGTCCAGGCTGAAACTAATTGCTGCACCTGATACTGCTGCTGGTTCTACAGAATCGTCCCTAATAACGCATCATTAGCAGCTTAATCTTCCTTTGTGGACAGGAAACGCACTTTCACCGTTTCCTTGATCCTGCACATCAGCGTGACTGTACAAAACAATACAAAAATTTACATTGAAATTAGCTTCCAAACAAAGTGAAAATGTAGTTTATTAATGCTACTGTTTTTAAATAATTTACTTCATTCCAAAATCGACTAATTCAACTTATTATTAGCCTGATATTTAATAATTTTTTGTTACTTAAAATTAAATTTGATTATACCTCGACATAGCAATTAGTCGGTCCGCATGAAATGTGATTTATGTTGCAAAATGAAATCGTGCATGTACGTTGAGCAAAATGGCACAAAACTAATTACGTTACAATTTAATATAACGTTGATCGCAGAACTAATTTAACAGCGCTTTGTTCCTAGCAAAATTGAATTAAATATTCCTCTATTTTAGTACCTGGCTTGTTGATTGTTTCTTTGTTTAATCGCTACTGTGTCCCACGTGAGCAGAATGATAGGGTCAAAAATATTTGAATCAAATGAACGAACATTGCGGGACGTTCTATATGTATAGGCTGAGAGTAGCCGATCGATGTCTCATTTATCCACGTTTTCGTTTATTTAACATGCCCACTGCAACACGTGCACTAACATCAAATACACTTTTTCCACCTTTTCAACCCTTATGCTACGATTTTAAATGACTTTTACACGTTAATAATTAATGTCGTCAAATGAAACATATTTTGCTGCAAACACTTCAGTAACGAATTCCAAACTTAAACACAGTAAAATAAGTTTACGAGAACGTATGGCCGATTCCACCATTTTTTTTTTCGAGTCATAGAGTTTTGGGTTTTAGTAATTCTTTTGACAAGTTGGGGTAGTATACTGATTTCGCTTGCCCATTTACAAATAATGCTGAATATATCAAATGTACAACCCTGTTGAGTACATGTTCTGCAAAGACTGTCTAATAACACCAGAAGTTTATATTACCTTAGCAATTAATTATACTACTTTAACCTGTAAAAATAATTACTAAAACACAGAATTCTCTATTACTAAAAAAAAAGGATAAAACAGACACACTTAAATGAACTTATATTATTATTTATTACGTGCTTAATGCGTTCCCAAAATTTCTCCTTCATATTCAGTTACATCATATATTTAGTTGGCTTTGGTTGAGATCCTTTAACAATACGCATAAACGTCATTCGATAATTGCAATCCCTTGTTCGAACCTCATTACTGGGTGGCTTTTAATCTGCCCTGTATGGCTGTGGTGGTACTACAGAGGCTAATGAAATTTAACAGTGAATTTAATATTGTAACGAGGTCTTCAATAAATTAATAATTATCAGCACTACAGGTGGAATTCGTTATTAACAGCAATCGGGCACGCTGTTCGTTTTGGCTTTGTAACTCGTATGAGATATCGAACGCGATGATTGGCGAAGAGTCCTTAACAGGTAGTTTCTGGGACGATAATGAGGGAGCTTCTGGCCTTGAGTAAATGACCCAGTGTCGGCAACGCGCCACCTCCATGATTGCGCCAGCTTGTGGCGTTGGGTAAATTATCTTGGTGCAGTTCCATCGTTTCACGAAATATTTCATCCTAACACCGTTCTCAATGCAAATTAAATAGCAAATGATGGAAATCCTACAAGCATCTTTCTTTTGTGTTTAAATGTATTGTGATCTACTATGCAGATCACAATTCCTTAAATAAAGACAAAACACGTTCACTGCAAGTTTGCATTTGGTATTTATGGAACTTTCGTGACGGTGCATACACAAATAAATTGAATTGAGAATGCTTTTGAAACAGAAATAGAGTGTTTGCTCGTGATGCAATTTTGATTCTGTAAGATAACAAATTGTGATAAAAGGAGAGGATCACAAATATGTAGGCTAATAACACCAAAAGCAGCTTACGTTTCGTATCGCATTTACCTTCAATCTGAAGTTAAACCTCTGAAAAATTTAAAGTCACATTACGTAACGCTCGAGACAATTTCGAAATTAATTTCGCATTACGCAAGACTACTCCGCTCGCTATCGACGGCTCCATTTCGATTACACTCGCTTTCGCTCATCACTGATGGCCTTGGAATTACGGTACACGTTGATATTCCAGCTGCGAGACGGTACTTATTTTAAAAATAAGCTAACTCATTAGTCGCCGAACATTTTATTTCTTTAGCTCAACCCTGTCGCAGGATTTAGTTCAGCCATACGTGTCACCGATAAATCCCTTCCATTTCATCGATAAATAAATGAAAACCCGGGTGGGTCAAACAAGACCCGAGGATCGTAGTAGCGTTAACCCTAATCCTACTCTCATTCCTCTAACCCTACTGCGCCTCTTGGATCTATTCTGACCCAATTGTGTTCTCAGTACAGGTATTCTCCTTGAATACAAGCATACAACATCTCAATGGTGTCGACACGACGGGAAAGCATTCTTTCTTTCACCTTGGCGGATATGGAATCCATTTAAATCCATTCTGCTGCGAGGTACCTTCCCTTGCAAGCATCGCGGACGAGGCATTGGATGTCCAACTACCTCGACTGTGCAAGCGAGCATTAAGTTATTCCATCGACATCGAGGCACATACGTGCAAAACTGGTAAACGCGTCTGTCGCGAACCTCGCTCAAGAGCATATTCTCATCTCCACCGATTGACTGCTCCATAATAAGCGTCTTTGTGTCGTCCAGTTAATGAGCCTGTGGCATAAACACGAGGCGTATAAACACCTGGTGCACCGGCAAACGAGGCTCATATCCGCGCGACTGTCGCCGCGTTTGAATCGAGTCGCTATTGCAGGCTGCCCGACAGAAGGAAAGGTCGCATCGTTCCTCGATTCAGCTTGCACTGCACTTGGCGGCAAAGTGGACGTGTCTTGCCATGTATACCAACCTCGCGGCGACTACCCTTCCTCCGCTCTGCATCTGTGTTTCCCTCCGCCTTGGATCCTTATCCCCCATCCTCAACCTACCATTTTTTTCCATTTTCCATTCAACGTTTCTTCCTCTATCTCCCCTATCTCACCTTTCAAACCTTTTCTTTCCCCTCCACTGCTCCCTCACTTCCCCCTAATTACTCCCCCATTCACCTCTCTAATTATTCTTTCTCCACAGACCCGTCCCTCCGTGCAGCCTCTGTGTTTGTTAATTTCTTACTCGTTAACGTCCTTTCTTCGAGCGTTTTCTTGACCATTAATCTTTCAGCCCTTTTTTCTTCCTCTCCTCCTCGCGAACCTTGCCCCCATCCGCTCGGTCTCGCTTTGTTGCCCCCATCGCCACCTTTGTTTCCCTACCGGTGTAGTTCCTTGTATTCCTCAGCCATCCCAGTCCGGTTGCCCACCGCGGTAACGGCGCGCGAACATTTTCTGGCTAACGGTCCCTCGCTATGGGATTATGCAAATTAAACGAGCATGACGTCCGCGCGAGCGATTTGCACGAAAACGTATTCGCGTTTCTCCATGGTCTGCCGATTCGCCGAACACGATGCGCCGGCGTGTTATCCTTTTGATTGTGCCGGCGAGCGGGCCTCAGCGCTGCCGTCGCCGGGGCCCTTGAGCATTTTTTTAACGTGCTACTCCCGGCCGGAGGATCGGTAACGACGGTACACGCTTCCCTTTCGCTCTGTAATTTCACGCTGCTTCGACGAGTCGCGGGTACGGTTTTTCGGTCCCGCTCCGCCGTGCTTTCCGATCGTGCAGCCTCAACTTTCCATTTACGGTTTTTCGCCCGATCCCTGTTTTATGGGCCCCGGTTGCCAGCGTCCCGCGATTTTTCCGCGTCCCTAATTAGGGTCGTCTGCATAGCCGGAGGCGGTTTACGGGGCTCGATTTCGTCCACGCGAAAACGTTCCCTTTGCACAGCTCTCGCGGATGAACACATATATTGTGCACTCCCGGCCACGGAACAGTCGTTGCATTTCCGAGGGGACTTTGTTGGATGCGCGTTTATTGCTGGAAATTGAATGGCATCGCGTGGCTTTGGAGCGTGTTCGATCTCTTTCCAACAAGAGAGGTATATTCGGAACTGACAAAAGTTGTCCTTCATGCGGAACACAACTATGGTGCATTTTGGAACATGGGTGGAAAAATATAGTAACAAAAATTTGAAAATATAAATTGGCCACGTGGATTTAAAAAGTTTTAACGGACGTAATAAATATACTTGGCGGTTTGAAGATTAAAAAAATTCTTTTTAATTACGTCAATGAGAAATATAAATATTTTATTTTTTAATATATCAGCAATGCATATTTTGTTTATCATATGAAATGTATTAAGCGAGTTAACATTCCTTCGTATCTTTCAATGATTATTTAATGTTTTCCTGATTTGGAAGAAATACTTGAAACAATTGTCTTGAAACTTTTGAACGGGAGTGTATATTGGTACATATGTACATTCACGTGCCGGCGTTTTTCTCCTTTTCTTCCCTCTTTTCCCGTTGTAGACGCGACAGACTGAAAACACCGTGTAAATATTTCAGACACGACCGAGTGGCGTGTTTGTTTGCGAAAACGAACGTGCGGTAAGTGCGGTCTCGAACATCGCTCGGCTCTCGCGAAAACGTTTAACGCCTTCGGTATCGCGGAAGGAGTTGTTGAATTAACTTTCCGCCCGATTGACGCCGCTAATGCAACATTTATAGTTTGTTGTACAACCCGAGTGACGCCGTTCTGACAGCAAGGAAATACAGTAATTTCGTAATACGCGCTTGTTTGATAAAAAAAAAGGAAACGCTTCTTTATCCATATATTATTCTGTCACATTTCCTGCGGAGTGAACTTTTATCGTTTCGATTGTGACGAAGTCTATTTTCATTTACTTTGCTTTGATAGTAAATGGAACTTCCTCACTTCTAAAGTGATGTATTTTTAAGAGACATCCCAGAATAGCGATTATTATGATAACAAGCGTGTTACTTTTTAAATTTTCTCTCATCAGTCGCAATTTTTCTAACGTTTATTATTAACTTCGAATATTACTTTGTCACCTTTAGTGCACTGATAATTCCTGTGCATTAAGATTTTTCTAAACCAGAGTCAATTTAAACGAAGCTGATTAATTAATGATAAAATCTATATTAACGAAACAACAATTGTCGAAGAGCTCTCCGATACATTCTTCTTCATTGAATTCGTCGCAAGAACAATTAGCTCTCCTATAGTTATCGTTCGATTCGCCACGAATGTGACTCGCCATTACAAGGCGGAGGGTTAAAGGGTTATAGCCGTAATTGGCACTAAAACACGCGAGCCTAAAAATACTTTCCCGAAGTGGGCCGTGCCCCGCAATTATGTCATCACGTCGGCAATTCGTCTGCTCCACGCGATGTGTGCGTTGTCCATTAATCAAGTCATCTCCGACTCTCTCCCGTAAGTTCCTCCACTTCGCGGATACAAGCAGGTTAATTAGTATTCCTAAAATACTCATCGCTGGCCACGCTGAGCCCCGACCAGTGTATTAACTACGCGCGTTACACGGTAATTTCGGTCCCCTTTCGCCTCCGTCTCGCTCCTCCGCGTCTTTCATCCCCTTCTGCCTCTCCTTTCGCGCGTCCCGCACCGCTGGCCCCGTGCAACGCGATATTGCCACGCACGATTCCGTTTTTGCCGCACCGGTGTAGCATGCGGAAAGCAGATTTCTGGAACGCAACACGATTTTCAGGCCGTGCCGCGGCGAGCAGAAGCTGAGCACGCGAACTATGACAGAACCAATTATAACGTCGCTTCCTATTGCGATCCGCGCGGGCCCTGACCCACGCTCCCAGTAACAACTGGCAACTTCCAACCCGACCAGACGTTCGTTTTAATTAACGCGCGAAGGGATGAAACGGGGACCGTGTGCATTACCGTGCTGCATCGCGTCGACCTGCTCGTTCATCGAAAGTTCGACGAAGGTCAATCTCGGGACGCTGCCCGGGATATGTAAATAGCGGGGGTCGATCTCTGTTCCGTGATTCCGTGATGTATTTCAGATATCCTTGGGAGGGAAGGTAACGTAAATTTGCATTGCCCCAGATACTCCAGTTTCTCGATGGGACGATGTTTATTGTTCAGTCGATTGTGAACCATTTTCTGTGTTTATGTTATTTTGCCTGTAATATATTCAGCAATTCGTTCAATCTTAAGGGGAGGTGCCACCTTGGATGCATGGTTTTGCTTGGCAATTTTTTTATTTTAAAAAATGAACTATATAGAAAATCTTGTTAATGATCTCGTTAATTTCTGGAGTCGATTAGTTAGTCTAGAAGAATTTGAAAGCCGTTCATGAATGGAAACAAATCTGTTTTTCCCCACTCCGTAAGGCGAGTTCTGAGGAGATAGTAGTGACTATTTATATTCAGCGTGTGTCAGGTGATTTAGTTTCTAGTTTGGCAACCAAACACCTCCCCAAAACTTCTTTTTATCCACTATTGGTATACCTGTATTATAATTTATGGAAACCTTTCCAACAATTACAAATTCATTTCTCGAAGAAATGAAAAGTTAGAGGGAAACCGGGAAAACCCATTTTTCTTGATTTTTCGATTTATAGCATATTTTGTTGTTGACAATTGGCACTACACAACTGTCGAATCACAAAAAGTTATAAAGTTCAAATGCCCCCGTAAAATCACATTAAAAACAGGTAATGTCCACTCTTCACTGGAACAAAATACGGAATGTCTCCACTCTTTGCCTAATAATAAGCTTCTGTCGTCGAGGTTAAAAAGAAATTATGTAAGAAGAAAATTAAATTCATTGAACCTTGTTTCTTTACTGATGGACTAAAGTAGATATTAAATTTTAATTTTCTCGATAACACTGTTTTTCCCCTTACCCTTCAAATATACTTCCATGCACTACGTAATAGAATACAATTCAGAATTCCTCCTAGCAGCAGCACGTTCGTTGCTCTACAAACCTGCTAAGGGTGCGTTCCCCCGCAACACAGAGAGGCGATCTGAGAATTGCTTCAACGCGAAGGGAAATGTGAGAATATCTGGATATTGAATGGGCGTGTCATGTAAGCTTTAGATTACGCGGACCCCGTGCTTCCGAGCTAATGGTTTTTTGCGCGCGGAGCCAAGAAGTTGAGCAGGCAAGGTGTGGGAGGGCAAAGGATTCTGGGAGACAAATAATGACAAGGAGACGAGTACGGTGGGCTGGAGGGGGGTGTGGGGGCGCGGGACTGCAAGAGAAAGGCAGTAAGAATGCATTTATGGAATGGAAAGAGGAAGTAAGCGGGGCGAGGGGGAGCAAAGCGTGAGAAACAGGGTTAACGGTGGAACGGGGAATTGAAAGAATCCTCTGCCTGCCACGATGGCACGTGCCTTGGTCTCACGACGTAAATCAACACACGTGCCTCGGAGTCATTGGGTTCTCTTTGGACAGGGCCGTTCAATCGATCTGCCGGATGATCGATGCTTTTGTCGATAACAGTCGCAGCTTTTTATCTTCCTTGGCGTGCCGCGCGGCTGGCCAGTCTTCCGTTACAGAAATCGGGAACTAATTAGCAGAGCAACTTTTCTGATCGCCACTTTAAATCTCGTAATTGAACTCCACTTGGAATATTTCTTGTGGGAAGTACGAAATTAAAGTTATATTTTTATGTGCACAAATTTGGTGGATTGTCACTAACGAGGCGAGGGCGGCAATGGAGTAAATCAATTCGTTTTGGAAAATTTGGGATGAAAAGAAAAGTCACTTGTTGTAGTGTTTTCGTTGGTTGTAAAATTATTAGTTGTAGAAGCATTGGTAAGGATATGATAAGATTTGAAATTTGACTTTAATTGTGGACACTTAAGTATTTGGTTAACAATAAGTGCTGTGGGGTTGAAATATCTTTACTGACTGACTGGTTAGTGGTTACAGAGTGATTGCTAATTAGGAATTCATGAAGTGGGACAGCATGTCCTTAAATGTGTGACAAGAATAACACACACACACAGTAGTATTTGTGCCTTCTTGGACCATCATAAAGTTAGCTGAAATGTGGGTCAAGTATTTCCTAGTGGCAGTCAATTCAAGATTTAATTATCATTTCCATGAACTTAAGGTGTCATACTACTTTGATCATTTTTTCTGAATAAATACGACTTATAATGAAGTAAATCTATTTTGAATTTATTCAGCTTACTCTTATATTATACAAAAAAAAATTAAAAATATTTAAAAAGAGAGGTATGTTCGTGACGCAGGTGATTGCCAGGCTCATGCTTCTCTGTAACAAAAAATTCGAAAAGATTCTTAATCTGTATGAGTGTCGGTACAGCTCGATTAACAATTCTTATTGGAAAATAACAAAATCGCGCCGGTTTGAAAAAAAGTTTGACAAAACACCCAAAAGGATATTGTCTCGGGTGTTCCGCGAGAAATATCTCGGATATTACAGATTAAGAATCTTTCCGAATTTTTTGTTTCAGATGTGCCTGAGCCGGGAAATCACCTGTGCCACGAACATACCTCTTTTTTCAGGTGGCAAATTGACGCTGTAAAAAAACTATTAAAACCAATTAAAAAAATTCTTTTGAAATTTTTTGTGTAATATAATAGTAGCTTGATAAATACCGAAAAGATTTATTTCATTATATGTTACATTTACTGAGAAAAAAATCTTTAAAAATAGCTTCATTTTTCGGTCGATCAAAATAGAATGACCTCTTAAATGATGCTTTAGAAATGGAAATTTCGGTTTTCCTTAAGTAGATATCGATACTTATGGTGATTACATGCAGAACTATTACAAAATATTTATGGGGTATTTTGAAAGTGATATCGAATCTCATTTTATTATTTTCGAATTTGATATATGTGAAGGTAATGATTCTTATGCTTTTTTGTATTCAATGGTTGAATTACAGATAAAAAATTATTCATACATCCCATTACGTTACTATGAGAGTGATCAACAGGATTGAATATCCTATTAATAGTTTCAATCATATTACCCCGAACTTGCGAAATTTATACTTTCCTAAATATGCAACTAATTTCATTAAAACCGTGCAGAATCAAATGAAACCAAATTATCGGTCATACGATTATATGTCATTGATCGCGGTGATTCTAAAAATCTATTTCCAGCAGTGATTGGATTCTTGAATTGAATCGCGTGCTGTGAAGGTACATCAGCGGAGTTCGTAATTACATTGAAAACCATTTTAATCCGTAATGGCTGGGGAAGAAACGATAATAGTTCAAATGAATTAAATCACTTCTGTTTCTTTTCTATCCAAACTCCTACTGTTACACTAAAAATTACTTACTTCTTAACCCAACTTTACTTATCTCTTCAACATACCTTCTCCAAAATCAGCAATTTTTAAGAACATGGAAATTTTTAAACTTTCCGACGCCTAATGTCTGTTCTTCCCAGAGTCTTTAGCTTCACGTATAGCGGATTATCTAGTATCGAAGCATTACCTTTCTCTCCCACCTTTCCTTTAACACCCCAAAACCTCACTGTTGCTTGGTATACCACCCGCTATTCATTTCTGAAAACCTCACTATTCCTCTGTATACTTCCATCTCTTTGCTCCAAAAGACCTCACTATTGCTCGGTACATCCCCTCCGCTTAGCTTCAAAAGACCTTACCATTGCTCGATAAACCTTTTCCTTACTATTCCTTGGCACACCTGTACGTAATAAACTAAATCCACTGCATAAAAGTGTTTTCCAAAACAGACACCTAACCACAGTCCATTCGCCGCAATTGCAGCCCAATAAAAATAGAGTCCGCTAGCATCGACGTACCTCAGGCCACCTCCAATCAGCATTCCGCGCCCATCGCTGGGAGGAAGACCGAAATTCTCTGGTTAAGTGTGCCGTTAATGAAGACGTCGATCCAACTATGCGTCAGAGTGCCTTAATCCGTAACAGCTGCCTGCATGTGTATCGAAACGAACGAAAAGGCAGGAGGCGCACGGTCGTTGAACGGGGCGCAGGTTGCACGTGCATCGCACGTCGCCTATGTTGCGCTTCCTTCGATCAGCCGCAAATGGAAACAGCAATGCTGGCGCGGTGCACGAGAGCAGGGACTGTTATGTAAGAGATGGTGTCGGCTGGTAACGCGCCGGGGAGTGAAAGGCACGGTGCAAGGCGTGCAGGAGGAGAAGGAACAGGCTACACAGAAACACAGGGATATACATACACAGTATGCGAGCGGGTGATGGCCCCGGAGTCCCTCGGAACATGAAAACATTTTCGCTCTTTTAAGAGGAACATTCAGCCATTCGTGAAAGTGTTCCTTCCCTTTCGTGCGTATCACAAAAGACGGTGAAGGAAGGTTCAGCCGGTGTGTGTGTGTGTGTGTTTCGGAGCAAATTGCGCGCCACGATTGTTGCGCGCGTTTGGAAGGATCTCGCGGGGTAGAAGTGCCTGAAAGGCCGGATGGCAGAGCCGTTGAAAAGGGACTTAAAGGATCGCGTTAAGCCTGTAAAGTGATTTCTCATCACAAAGCGCGCTGCGATCGTTACATTGGTCTCGCAAGCCCTAGTCGAGAGGAATCGAATACCATTTCTATCCTGTGTATCAAACATTCTCACAAGTGGATTTGAAGTTCGCAGTCTCTGGGTCGATCTCAAAGGAAACAGGTAGCCAAACGGGACTACCACTTCTGAATGGAATTCCATTTCATCTTTATGCTTACTTGTCACACTGTCCACTAGATACACCACCGTTAAGGCATCCATCCATAAATTTCAACTAACGTCTCGTACAATCGAACCACTGCATCCACCGGGTAACACCTAAATTGGCACCAGCTTGCTTTCACGCTGAGGAATAAGAGGAGTATTTATTCGGGGACAGCTAAGCAAAAAATTCCCAGCGGAAGTGATCTCTCGGGAAGACTAGGTCAACTCTCGCGTCGTTCAAGGTGTGCAGAAGCACATCATACTCCAAAAATAATAATAATAATAAGAATAATAATAATTCGTCTTTATTTATCACACTTACAAAAAAAACTTATGTGATAAATAGGCGAGGTTCAGCATACATGCCGTTTTGCAACCTAACCCCAAAAACAATATAAAACAAAAATAAAGCTAACAAAACACAACAGCTGAGCGACAGAGAGGACCACAATAATTCCCCAATAAAAAATCCACTTCAACCTCCTTAGTTTTCGATATTCAATTCCTTCGCCGCTACTGTAGCCTGCTCATACGCAGGTAAAACAATGACAAGGAGACGAGGGTGGGTGGGTGGAAGGCGTCGCGCGATAGCGGGGGAAGGGGAGATTCGAGGGAAGCGATTTACCGCAAATTGCCCGTTCTCCCGTGTAACATTAAGCATTGGGCAATCACGCGCATGTGGCAACGTCATGTGCAACGAAAGAGCACGTGCGTCCCAAGCAAGAGCGCAACACTCCCGCAAATCGGCGGCGATGCGCGCCGCGCCGAAACGCTTCCTACTTATCGCTGGGCCCTTCCACAACGAGGATCGTGTTCCGCGCGGTGTGCACCGGCGAGGCACTCCGGTCCGCGGCGCTGATCGATCCGATCGATTCACGCCGCGCGCGCGCGCGAGAGAGAGGGATGTGCGAACGATTTCCTCGCGTAATCGTGCAATCACCGCGGCAGATCTTATTTATGTAACCGCAAGTGTTCGTAGCCGTGGCGAAACGGCATTAACGCGATGGAAAATGCGCTGGTGGCTGGATGCCGATTGGGGGGACCGATGCGAGTATCATTGGAGGGGGGGGGGGGGGGGTTAGGTTCGGATCCCGTTGCAGAGAAAAATATTTAATTACCAGTTGGAAGGTTTGGTCTCTTTATCTTGGCGTCTAGTGCCAGAAGGAAGGGCTCGCGATCTGCCGAGCGAGTGGAGGGTGCTAAAGGCGGATTCACACGTATCGATTACGTGACGGTTCGTTGGCGTCAGTGTCAGTGGTGAAGTATATCGTTTACCTGAGTTGGAATGCAGCGGTTCACACTTGCACTGACGCTGAAGCTGACGGCACTCGACCGTCACGAAACTGATATGTGTGAATCCGCCTTAAGGGGTACTCTAGTGTAACTGACTAGAAGCACTTGTAGTGTCTCTACGACTGACCGTCTTTCAACGCCATCTTCGGGAATTTATTTAACAACAAGTATAAGTTTATACTGTTCGACGTTTTGCCTGCAGCTTAAGGTACGTTTGATGTACTAATCAGAATTTTTTAAAGCTTTCTTATCGCATATATACGTAGGTATAGACGGTTCTTATGAAATGCTAAAAATCAGAATTTTTTAAAGCTTTTTTATCGCATATAAAAACCGACACGTACTAAGAAGCATACAAGCTTCTTTAAAAAAATTTATTTTCCATCGGGCGATGGTGTGGGGACTGTTATAGTCATCCAAAATAGGAAAACTATGGTTTATTATCTGTATTATGGTTGTCGCAATGGTTGTGGCCATATCTGTGTATATATGCCAAAAAAAGTTCAAATAGTATTCAAATTACTTCAAACATACCGCAATAAGCAGAAAACACACCAGCCAGTATAAACTTACACTTTTTGTTAAATAAATTCCCGAAGATGGCGTTGAAAAACAGGTAGTTATACTCTTAACTGAGAGTGCTTTCATCGGGGATTGTCAAACGACGGCGATTAAATCCATTAGTCTTAATAACGGGTCTTGCGTTTGTTTAATAGCTCCATTTGAGGGTGGGGAATGGCTGTATTTTACTGCGTGGACTTTGCGTGAAAGTAAATTTTTTTGTTTTGAGTATTCTGTGCTTGGTATAACGACGATCTATTTAACGGTGGCAACGCGAAGTGCGGTTGATAAGGTTACAGAGATTGCTTGAGTGTTGAAATGAGGATAATGTTTGGAAGATGCGCATGTTTGCGTATTTGTTTTAATGTTACGCTACAGAACACAACTATCTGTTTAGTGAGATGCTTTATCGGCAGTTAGAATTACGTTCTCCACTAAGCATGTCGTATAATTAATTTTATGAGCTGTAAGCTACTTTGCATCTCATTATCAAAGATCTACAATATCCTCCTCGCTTTGGAATTGAATTTCGGCGTTGAAATCTTGAAACTTATGATCTTAAGTTAGAACGTGATACATTGCTCGCTATTCTAGATCGTGCTTCTCTTTGAATATTTTTTCTGCGCAATTAAAGAAAGCACAAATGTTCTAGATTCTGGTCGTGGATAACTCATCCCGTACGTCAGATACAGGATAAAAATGAAGTCGAAATTCCTTTTATCTGTTGCAACGCTAACGTCTACTTAACTATGGCTGCGGGTGCAATTAATCATTGCATGTGGTGCATAAATTTTCACCGTGTTACGTACTTCAGCTAAGCGTTATAGGTGCAACCTGCATATTAATCAAACGAAACCAGTTCGATAACCCTGGAGTTAAAATATGTCTGCTTTTAAACACGTCTAGGAACTTTCCTTCTTCTTCTTCGTCGATTATTTGTGATCACGTGACTTCCTGTGCTCGAATGGTAATATCCTCACACACAGATTCAAACGTCTACAGAGTGAAGCAGAACAAAGGCAGAGATTAACTTGTACGCCCGATTGGAAAATCTGACGCCCCTGAACGCTTCAGGTGCTGATACTTTGAATAGTTTGACACTTCAATCATGTCTGTCGAGCGTCTATGTGAATTTGTTACATACACTGGCCAGATTTATGACTACTTAGGTAGGTACATACTTACATACATTCGTGTCATCGATAGCTTTGAATCCGGTTCTATCTGTATCTACTGAAGGAAGCTGTGGCAAATTGACTAATTTCAATTAGTGGGGGAGAATCTTCAACGGGGGAACAAAAATGGTACTAACAATAAGATTTTCAGAAAGATACTGCTGTCTTCTGTCAGTTACACACAATCAATTATGTATCGATAATATTTGTTGTCATATATGAGGCACTGAGAGCAAAATCGGACTGACCTACTTTGAAAAAAAAAAAAAAATCAATTCTTCCTATTTTATATGATTAGTAGGTACAGCCTGTTGAAATACATTATTGCTACTAACTCAATTTGGCAAAAAATGTGTGTTAGTTCGATTTTTCTCTGAATGCCTTATATATCGACAGTCTAATTTACCACATAACGAATTCTTTCATCTACATATGATGCTTGAAGACCCCTGGTCGATCAGTTCCGCCCCCGTAATTCGTAACCCAGTAATTTCCACTAGCTTCTTTCACTTCGCGACGCGTGCTGTATGCCGAGAGCGTGTTTGGCGAAATAATTCAAACCCCGTGGACGTCACGCGTGGTATAATTTATAACTTCCGAGTACGTCCGCCTGACTAGTCCAAGCGTAATCTCCGCGTCAACGAACAGGGTTGTGGAACAGCAGCCTCGTGTTGTAAAGATAGCGAGGCGTATTGACGCGACCCGGTGTTGCCTGACGGTCACTCCGTCCGCTTTCATCCCTCTGTCTTTCGCGTGCCGAGACCAATATCGTCGACGACGTAAACGTCCGCCCTCGCATAACGATGCTTTTCCATTTTACTGCCCTTCGGAAGCGTTTCGATAGCGCTCAAGTTAAACCGTCCAGATCCGTCCCGATGTTCCTGAACGGCACGCACGCTGGTGTAATCTAATTCCTGCTATCTATCCATTAGTTAGCTGGGGAATTTATTGCTGCAAATCGTGCAGGCCGCGTGTATTTTTGGTTGCAGCTCTGCGTATCGCGATAGTGATACTCTGGGTGTTCGTGATCATCGTGTTTTGAATTGTTGGAGGAAATATTGAACGTTATTCTTCGTCAAACTAGCTCTCCCACTGGCATTGGCGTGTTTTCACGTCGAGGATACAGGAACGGGGTTATCGAACACGTTTGACGTAGGGGAAAGTGTGGTCAACTAGAGCAGTGCTCCGAGACGATGCACGTGACGATTTAAATCAGGCTTTTGTAAGAAGTAGATCGAAGAAGTAATACTCGCAGAGTAGTTTTTGTTATCGGAAATCGTCCATGTGGTAGGGTAAACCAACCACTAATTGACCGCATACCAGTGAATGACCATTAGGCAAAGAAATGTCAATTATAAATTTAAAAATTACTATTTGTTTATAAATACAGTGTAATTGCACTTTTAATATCTCATATTTTTAGTTTTGCGTATTAAACAAACATTAATAAGTAGAATTCTTAATAAAAGTATGCGGTCATTTACTGGGCTTCTCATTCAACAATTCGGTCATTTACTGGTTTGTTTACCCTAGCATAGGTATCAAAAGTTCATATTACTAGTTATAGTTACAAGTTAATATAGTTAATATTAAGGTCGGGGCCAGATATATTGGCCGGTGAATTCGTTTTCGCAGCTAACGCACACCTATTCTGATGTATGTATCTCTACGCTAAGAGCTCGGTTTGGCCTACACGTCAAGAGCTCGGCGCTATCCCCTCCACTTCTGGCTCACTCCTTTTCTGGCAAGGCGAGAGCGAGTCAGAAAACGTTGAGAATAGGAGAATACTCCTCGCGAAACTCACCGGCCAATATATCTTGCCCCGACCTTAGTTACATCTAAAAAAATGTTGTTACTTCGTTACTTGCAATGCTAAATTTATCAAATAAAAAAAAATAAATAAGTAAATGAAATTTTTGTAGATACACTTTCTAACTTCAATATCTCTTGTATATTTTGGCTTATGGTGTATCGCGGAATTCTTGAGAGGTCTTAGGTGTGCCAAGAGTGAGAAAAGGTTGCGAAGCACTGAACTAAAGCGTGGATTTCAGCAGGTATGATGTGGGTTTGTAGAACATATGTTACAATCTCAGTTGTGTAAAACTGCGATACCTTCTGGTTTGTAGAAAGTGCAAGTAGAAAGAATGAAACCTGTCGGTGGCAAAGTCTGGGGTTAGAGCACCAAACGTAGATGTCATTTTTCCAAAAAATAGCAAAAGCACACAGAATAATTCTCCCTTGACAGTCAAAAAGTAAATGAAAGGTTAATTAAGTTGATCTCGACTAGAAACTGTAAATACGATCAAAAGGGTTCGGAGAATTTTCAGAAAATCGCATGTTTTAGTGAAAATGAATGTTTTCCACCGGTGTCTTCTGGAAAGGACACGTAGCTGGTCTAGATAAAGGTATTTGACAGTGAGGTACTGGTGTTTTCCGGCAGAACGTTTTATGATTTGTTATTGGCGGGCTAACCGATGCCGTGAGTAAGTCGACTCCTGCGCCGAGCAGATTCTTCGGAACTAAGGGGCCTATTTGTTACGTGACGTAAATTGTAAGGATCCTCGAATCGGGGAACTTGGATATTGACGACCGCTGGCGGGAACTCGTGCGATCTAATGGACGACCGCGAGTCCTGCGAGTCGACATCGATGACCCGATTTCTACGATTTGATAACAGCTACTCCATCGTCCGGGTCACTACCCACCATTCCTTTCTGCAACCCGATACCGATGACGCAGAACTTTCCTAGGACAACCAAAGACCTGTCGAAATTCAGCTTCCCCGCCATGACATCCCTATTCCGTACGTAGCAGGATTTGGGGTGGACGAAATCGGCTCCTGCTTCTAAAGGTTATCGATATCGACTGACACATTCCGCGGGCATTCGATATCAAAGGCTCGTGGTCACTGACAGTTCGTATACTTCGGCGAACGTCAAATTGACTAGTCTATAATTGGCTTCGTTCTTTCAGATATTTTCGAAACACATGTTTCCAATATTCTGTTCAACAATGGCCGCTCGAATGTCGGGATTTCAACTTAATAATGTCCAGAGTAGCTTATTCTGATTCTGACAAGTCTGATTCCGATTCAAGACGGGTTAAAAATAAGTTACGATCGATTTGATGAAACACGCTTCAGTTGCGTGTTATTAGTGTGCTATATGTGGGTTTCTAAATGAGATTCAGCATTAAAAAGCGATAGGTACAATGAGTTCGGAGAATCATAATTCCAGTTTTGCTTTGTTTTTATTTTTATTTACTCCCTTCCTCGTTTGGCACATGCAAATGTTATTCAGATTTACAGAATACATTATTCAGTTAATTAATAGAGTCAGCGGTCGAATAGAATCTGTTATACGTACTAGCTTACTTCATTAAAATTATAAATGCAACACAAAGCTTGGTGTAATTTGGAAACAAAGTAAAACAAACTGGACTTTATATGCATTTATTTTATCGTTTTGTGGTGCTCACTTCCCTGTTGAAATATTTTCCATATATTATATTGCATCGTGTACCAGCGGCGAGCTGTATCTAAAAATATTGATCGTCAGGGGACAAAGGGGGCCCACCCACAACTATAAGGCTATCATTTAGTTGTTATAAGAAATAAATAAAATTTTCAAGAAATACATAACTGGCAGAAAAGTACAATTAAAATTTTTCTGAAACAAGTGTATTTTTTTTTTATTAATTACAGTGTTTAAGAGAGGCCCACCTCCCCTAGTTCTGTCGAGTAATTCATCAAAGAATATTTCTTAGACAAGTTGTCCATTTGGGTATCAGAAAAAGATTAGTGGTGGAATCCTAATTGGTCAGTTTAAAATATTCCCCAATGAATAGTGCATGGCGTGCAATGGTAGTAATTTATCAATAGACCTGTTTTGTGACATTCCTTATTTTTCCTCCTTACTCTTTAAATATTCCCTAGACTCGCAGCTTAATTTATTCCAACATTTCCGTATACCCATCCACCCCCACATTTTAAACCCATTCCCACCTAAAAACTGCCTGTCCCATTTGCAACCTCGCCCCGTTCATATCTCCCCACCACCCTGTCTCAGTCTTTAGAAGCAATCTTCATCAGGCGTCCGCTGCAGCGCAGCATGCAGATTAACAAAAGTTACGATTACGTTCTTCACCTGTCGCCTCGGCGTTTTACTGTTTGCACAGCGAAAAACGCATCCCCGCGGCGACCACGACTTTTATTGCTTTCCATCCCATACCGCGCACGTCCACCTGAAAAACTATTAAATCGAAAACACCTGTGCGCGGTTCCCTCGCGGACGGTGCAATTATCACGAAACTAACAAGGATAAACCTGCAAAGTGTTTCTCGTTACTCGTCGTTAATCACACCTTTCTCTGACGGTAATTATTCACATCTTGCGCGCGAAATTCTTCCCCGGGAGCTGTTTGGTTTTGTATCCTAGCGAAGCGTGTGCCTCGTCCAGGAATTCGGTGTCTTTTTGCGCGAAATCCATCCGCGCGTCGCCCGCGGAATACTCATCCTGGATATTGTCGCGGCCACATTCCCAAGTAATTATGGGAGGAGGAAAGGGCACGGCGAGGGCTCGTGGCGCGTTTCAAGACAGATCGAGAAGTTGTCGCCGGGAACGAAAACCGGGGAGGCCGATCGTCCGCCGGGGAATGAAAACTGGCAGTGGAACGAGTCAGCCTCGGGGCCGCCGCGTAATTTTCCGCGGTCGCCCGTTGAGGACCGCGCCATTACTCTGAAAGCTTGATATATCGTGCAGTATAATTACGGGTAATTAGCTGTTACGCGCAATTGGTAATAATGGTCGCGCCTATCGCCCTTCCGTCCTCTTTCGAATGCGCGCGCCATAAAATATCGGCGCCTGCGTGTGGTATAATGCCTGTATTTCGGTTGTACTCCTTTTTGGGTCGAGTGGACGGATTAGGTTCGAAATTTTCGAAGCGAACACATTTTGGGAATTACACGAACGTTCTTACTAGTAGGCTGTTAACTAGGTCATCCCTCGACTAGGAACGTTTGCAGTGGATTTAAAATTCCGTATTTAAAAATGGGTACGGGTGAATTTATTCATTTTTACCACCGGGGAAGCAACACGTGCTCTACTTAGTACAGTAATTACCGCATTTGTATGATGGAGCTTTTTTAATTATCGATGGGAATCGGCTTGTGTTATCCGATATAGAGAAATTTTCTAATGGGGAATTAACTCTTTGGATTTCAAGTTTAACCCTTGGAAGAATCGCGCTTCTGTGTACCATTGGAGACGAAGTGTGACTGGATCATATTTTGCGCATGCGCGTTTCCTTCTTTTTCTATCATTTTGGAATGAGATTCTTTTTTTTTTATTTAAAATAGTAACACGAATTGAGGAATTCGGCGAGGATTCGAAAATAGACCCAGATAAGGCCCGAGGGTTCAAACTCTATAAAGGTTCCTTTAATTAGTGCTGTAAATATTCGAATAATTTTGAATACGAATAATGTCTTCGAATGTTCCAATAATTCGGAGTATTCGAATATTCGAAAGAATATTTTTTTTACACTTCAGTGTGAAATTCTTTTCATATTAGCCTTTACAATTACTTGTTTTTCAAACGATAAATTTGAAACTTTATTAATCTTTGGTAAATTTATAAATTTTGAAACGAAAACAATTATCGTTTGAAAAAACAAATAATTGTACAGGCCAATGTGAAAAGAATTTCAGGATAAAGTGCGAAGAAATATTTCCGCTTCAGATTCCTATTCGGTACAATCTGAAATTTAATCACACCGAATATTCGAATACTCCTCATTATTCAAATATTTGAATACTCTTAATTATTCGAATATTCGAAACACGAATTAGAATTCTCTGGCACCTATCTGAATATTCGAATACATACTTACAATATTCTAATATACGTAGCAGCCCTACTTTTAATATTAAAGGTAAATTTGTAGAGGGGCGGTGATTGTTACGAAATTATTTAAAATAATTAGGTTAATAGGGAGGAGTTAACGTTGTTTAACTTAGACGACCGCCCTCGACAGGTAGTATAAATACACCATGGAATGGAACGAAATCACCAATAAACGTTTGTTCGCCGTATCGACCGTATTGTTCGATGATATTGCCCGTTATTTGCCAAAGTTGGCAAGTTTTCGCGTACGAAGCACTTGGAAACTTTTGCCTCGAACTTGCGTTTCCGTTACGGTTCTTGGTAATTGTTCTATCGGGGCTCACGAAAATTTCCCAGCGGAATTCTCTGATCGTTACAGATGTTTTAGGGAGCCTCGTTGTGCTAAAAGAAAAATACATTTTATACGATTAATATTTTCTACCGACAAAACGCATTTTGACGGGAGAGGTCGTAGTTTGTTGCGGCAACTAAGCTACCCGATTAAATGTAATTAATTCTTTTCAAGCGACCGAGAATTAATAACCGTGACATAATTTAACCTTCAACGGAAAAAGAGTACCAGCTTGCACGTGCATTAAATAACATTTCAGTTTCACAATTTTAGACATTTTCCGCTAGCTTTTCATGTTTCGTAGCTTTTTTCTGAAGGTTTCTCGCTGCCTTTGAGCGATTAAATGTACATTTCATGGCGTTCGGTATATGCTTCAAAAAGTTCTTTTATTAGACACACTCTCGATTAAATGTTACTCCATCAAAGAATGGCTGCCTAATATATTCAGTTTCGACAAAGTCGTTGCATTAAAGTAAACGTGTCTTCTTAAGCGAGTATCTTTGAAGCGAGAGTTGACGTAGTTAAATTGATTAAATGTGGAAGCTGAAAAGGGTTAACGCGTCAGAGCACTCAGCTTTGCTTTTCCGAAAATTAAACGCCTTATGATGAAATTTGAATAGCTCTTTTGTTGTTATAATTGTTCGTCGAACAGATCCCATTGTCTCGTGCAATTGTAGGATTTTCATTTGATCAGTTATCTAAATCAAACAATTGAATAATTTATTTCTTATCGTTTTGCGTTTTGCAATTGCAATCTGCGGCGTTGCACTTTGTCGAGTACATAAAGTAGATACGTTGCAAACTCGGCGAAAATCGCCAATTCCCAGGTTACTCTCGTGGAAATAAAACGCAGCTGTAGTCTGCTTCGACATTTATCGCCATAACTGTTCCAGTTTTGCATACCATTATTAACAGCGATACTTGCCTCGTAACATCAATAACACCTCGCAACTTCGCTATGAAACAGCTCTTGTAAATGCAAACATTATTTTTGCGCCCGAGGGAAAGCTATTATCAAGCTGCCCTTTAGAAATTAAGGTTTCATAATATTTAAGCAATGTATTTTTCTCTAAACTTGCTATGATTATTGCATAATGCAATTACTATTTTAGAGTGAATGCAGTACGAATATATACGATGGAATAAATGTACCTAGAATGAATACACAGTTGTACTTGACCTCCCAGAATTTCTTTAGTTTCATGTGTTCTCATTTCTAAGAATTTTTTGCTTTGTTCTAAAAAGAAGTAGAAACAGAGACACTATTATGAATCAGGTTGGGATAGTGTAAAAATATGTATACACAAATAACGTGAGTATTTTAATGACTGCCACGATATTTGAGTAATTTCCAAATAATCTTACAAGTGAAAGTTGATCAGTAGCAAAAATTTCGAAAATACTTTCCTTCCACAAAAATGGTAGTCACCTTTAATTTGCAGCGGGGGACAAAAGTGTTGGGACACTGTTTAAAACAGAATAACTTTTTTTAAAATTGCTCCAAGCGACTTGAGTTCTTTGAGAAGCTAGAAGTATTAGTTTACTAAGTAGGTGACGTGTTTTGAAACAAATTGCAATTGCTCGAAATAGGAAAGAAAATAGCGAAAGTCGCTTTTCCATCTATTTTATCTGAGCCTGTAATGAAAATTTAAAGAATTTAACGTCTGATATGAATCCAACCACTGGATCCCTTCGCGTGAAATCTTTCAGGTTGCAATGGGCACTCGAACCTCTTGATAATAACGAAGCCCAGAAATGGAGACTTCGCGTTTCGACCTCCGAGTGGTTCTTCGAACTCGTCGTTAAAAATATCGCGGTGGTGATGTTGGAGCCTGCGTCGTGAAAATCGGTGCAACAGCGAGCGAGTTGAGATCGATTATACAATTTATACGTTTCGCAATTCCGACATTCCCGACGTGGTAGCGTGGCGACGTCTTATCGGCTGGTATTCAGGTCGATGCTGGTAATTAGACGGTACGAACCGCGTGCGTAATCTACTTACGGGCGGGTTTGCGTTCCACGGTAGAGCAACGAATGTGTTCCGCGTCGTCTGTGCGTTTGTACAATTGGCAAGACGAATCCTCTCGCTACACACCGAATTAACACGTCGAGTGGTGCAAGGTTCGGAGAAACACCCCTTCGAGTCGATCAGACATTTCCGAGCGTTTCTGCCGAGTAAGTTTTGCCCAACTCGGCCTGAGTTTTGAATATACAGGGTGTCCCACCTGACTCGAGTACCTTGAATGTCTCACTTATTTTTGGTGATATAAACATGATTAATTATTTAGAAGAGGCAAATATTGGAAGAAGCAAAAAATTGTTCTGAACTTTTCTGAAATCTTTTCAAGATTTCAAGGTCCTCCAATTTCCATCTACGATCCACATTGCATTATCCCATGCACCCACATTTCATGGTCACTCTTCACCGTTACATCTTGCTCTGATTCGTGACCACCTTTTCAGACGGCATTACTTTTAGCGTGGAAAAAGAAACGCGGCCATTATTCCTGGCCGGAACGTTATTTATCACGCGACGGGATTCTAATATACAAGCACACGAACTGTCTGGTAAATATTCATGTTTTTGATTAGTTAAAGCGCGTGGAGAAATGCGAGCTCCGCTTCGGGATAAAGAGAAATTCTTGGAGAATATTTCAGAGATAAATGTTTATACTTGTCTGATTCCTTGAGACATATATGCTTTTAAATATTTTGCGAGAATCTTGCTTTTCCAAGCGGTACAGAAAAATTCTATCCACTTTCTTTCACTCATCGTTAAAACATCACGTAGCTCGGATCAGAAATCAGAAGACAGGATACCTTTGTAGGTAACGTCCGTATCAAGTCACATTGCTCGATGCGACACGTGATGGTGTTTCCTTGCACTCTCTCCATTTCCTTTGCAATTTTATTTTCTTCTTTCCTGTTTAACGACTCGCTGTTTTTCTCTATTTTCTTCGATGACTGTTTGTCTCTGAGTCTGCTTGTCTATCCGATCGCTCCTTCTTTTATTTCCTTATTGATTCCTCCTCCCTGATTCCTGTCCATGCGACGCCTTCAATTCTCCGTAAGTTTTATTTAACACTTTTTTTATTGCTCCAGACGAATGAATTCAAAGAATATATCCTACATGTGTAAAAACATACATAGACACGTGTTTTTCGTGTTGTATCGATGGTCCTGGTACGTTTCGAGGTATTATTTCTTCCATCAAAATTGTTTATTGTTTCATCAGCAACAACTAATATTATAATAAAAGCTCAGTCAACATCAACTATGCTTATTTACGATTCTGCAGGATGAGAACTTTGACCTTTTGTCATTCTCATGATGACAACTCTGCCTTCAGATATGATTCTTCCTTTCTTGAGGACTGATGCTCAATTACTCTGAGCAGTGTAAACTTACAAACATTGGAAACCAGTAAGGGTTGAAGACGAAAATTGACGATGCATAAAGCTTTTACAACAGATCTATACATACTTAAAACTTGCGATGGAACAAAATTTTTAATAAATAATCCAGATGAGTGCTTATTCATTCTTTTTTTTTTGCAGAGATTAAAATATTCACGCATTCGTTACTAGTTGCATGGTACATTTATTTGCCGTAGTGTAGTTGGTAACATTCAGGATGGAGTTTAATTATGTGCATATTTAATATGATTTTATAAACGAGATGAAACAGCATTTCGAGGTATACAAATATAATGAATAGATATTACAGAAGAATTATATTAAACCTTTAATAAATTGTTGCTAGAGTAGATATATGTACTGTATTATTATCTTGATTTCCTTCTAATAATTGCAGGAAAATTGTGATAATTGCTGTCATAAAATTAATTAACTGTTGATTGAAAGATTTTTTGTTATTACATAAATTTGAGAACCGCGGAACGAAGCTATAATAGGAGTTCAGCCAATAAACATGTCTCGTTCTTATTACTGAAAATTAAAATGTTGTATATTTCATATGAAATTCTGGTAATGTGCATGGCGTGCATCACGGTTTTAATTAGCTAATTGGCTGTTAAATTTGCTGCCAGCGATGAACTGCGCGAGACTGTGAGAATGCCTGTGGGGTAATTTATAGATAAGGTTATTTAGGGGCTACATTACCTTCGTAAATGTGAATTTAACATAATGAGAATCAGATTTAATATAGCTTGATATTCCAAAGTGATGTTAGATAAGAAATTTAGTATTTGAGAAATAATTTATGCGACCTCGAAAACGCACAACATCCACTTGCAAAGATTCGCTACGTTCTAGAAATATTTAAAGATATATTTATGAAGAAGACAGAAAGGTAAACAAATTTCGTCCACTATTTACAACTGCCTATCTTTATTTTAAAACGAATATTTTTGTTTACCGAATAAAATTCAATTTACAAATGAAATAAATGGCTTAATGGAGGAGTTCTTATCATTATTCATCAGACAGATATTTATTTGCTCTACGCTGTCGATGCACGCCTCATTATTCACCCGAGCTTAAAGCGAATGCTTACAGCTTGTCAAGCTGAAGGATGCCAGCCTTTGATAGACGTTACAGTTTGTGCTCGCAGAATTTCTTGGCGTTCCAAGCGTCACCCCCTGCTCCTCAGTGAAATAATTCAAAGTAGCCTCTCGCTATGGCTAGGCCGACAGTTTTAAGCGGGGTCCGTCGGCTCTCGATCTCTCATTCAAGGGAATGTAAATGAAGCAGACATTATTAAAGTTGTTACGCTGAAAATGCAGACCAGCCTACAATACCACTTTCATTAATATCATTAAACTTTCTGCATTAAGGGCTCCCCGTGCCAGCACCCTATTCCACCCTCTCTCTCTCTCTCTCTCCTCCCCCCTCCGCCGCTACGACTTTTCTTCATTTGAAATTTGCATTAAAATCGTGATTTTATCCGCTTGAAAATAACTAAACTCATTTATTCAGCTCATTGAACGACGACAAATGTATTTGTTCTCGTTTTCCACGGTAAAAACTGCATTTATTAACACACCCCATGTTACGTAAGTCATAATTGGCCCACGATATTTTTTCGGGAGCGAGATAATCGTATTTGTCAATTAGGTATTAAGGGAAAATGAGGAAAATAGAAAGTGAAGTTCAGAAAAAATCATCCAACTATGCTATGTTTCTTTTAACCTTTTTTTCTTCTCATTCAGTAAAGCACGTTGACGTGAATAATTTAAAATTAATTTTCAATGTTATAAACACTTTTGCGATAAGATTCTTTTTACAATCAAGAAGTGTAGCTTCATCCCTGAAAGCAGTGACCATTACTTTTTATACATCCTCTACAGTGCGTATACAGCGTGTAATAAAATACGTTTCGGTGGATAAATCCGTAATGATATTAATGCCATCCACTATAAACGGTACAGTTACTCTATTATTCTTCACTTTCCTTTCGTTTACGCCGCTTTCAGTTTCGTTCCGTCCATTACAAAAGGAAAATTACTGTCCCTGAAACGTTTCGCAACTGTTCGTTTCTGCGATTCGTTTTCACTGAATTGTTAATGAAGTCCACCAGCGTGTACGACTGGTTTCAGTGTCAGGTACAAAGAAACTGTTGAATGGAGGCAAAATTTTTGTTGTTTCATAACCACGTTTGTCTATATAGTTTCTTTCTTTCTAGTAGTGTGATTCGTTTCACGAAAATATTCTTCTATGCGTGAGTAAGGACTAGTATACCGCTGCTAAAACGAGGAATTCGTTCACGAACCCTTCATCCGTCCCCCAGTTTCTCAACTTAATTTTTCCCTTGGTGTCAAATTGGCACAATGGTAAAAAATCATTCTAATAAAATGATAAATAGTTGACTTTGCAAATTCTTTTAATGAAAATAAAAAATGAAAACTCTATATATTCAGGCATACAATTGTACACATCGTCCATAAATAATATAGCACGTTGTAAATTTTTGTTTGTGTTAAACTGACACAAGGGACAGATGAGAGTTAAGGAATCTTAAAAAGGGAAGAAGCGAATGGTGGATAAGGAAAGTTGTAAAGGGGTGTTTTAAAGTTGTACAATAAATTGATTGCTTAAAATTATAACCATTCGAAATATTTGCTTATTATATAAAATATTTATTACAAATGTTTAGCAGTTGTGTCAAAGAATGAAAAGCTTTCTTAAATGTTTTATTGAAAATATTATTCTGCTGTAGTAATGAAACTGTACTTAATTATAATTAGAAGTGGTAGTTAAAATTACAATGTAGGTTATGTTTTAACCTTTAGAAAAACAAAACTTTTACATTTTTTTGAAAAACAATCCTCCATCAGTGGCCCGGGAAGCACGGAACGTATCAAGGAGCACTTCATGCAATTTATGGCTGTTGGAATGACATTTTTCACTCCGCACATCTGCCACCGCACAGTCAGCATGAAAGACAATAGGCGTTGACAATAACCTCTGATACAAGACACAACGACGCGGCGTTCCTCGCAAATTCACTTCGTCAGTCTGACGAAGTTCATATTCCCGGGGAACGGCGCATGAAATGTTGGAAAGTGCACGCTACACTGAATATTATCCCTATTTGTAATATCCAGCTGGCATCCGGCAACGACTTCGCGCACAAAATATTTTCGACTCCTGCGCAATAAAAAGCTTGGCTACAAGCTAGGTATATTGCATACTTCGAATTCCAATATAGTAATAATGATCGAGTGGCGCGGCCCCACCCGATAGTAATACTGTGCATTTCATAACCATCGTTGGGTGCCGCCGCCCCCCTTTGCTTTTTCACTCCAACCTACCCCCGCCCCCGTTTGCCCCCCGGTTTATCGTTCGGCTTCTGCCCAGCGTTTGGTTCGCCTCTCGTTTTCTTTCTTCATATTTATGCTCCGATGAACTGTACCGCTCGTAAACAGGACTTCCTAGTATCGAACTCTATTAATTCGCCACTCTTCGCTACAAGTACCGTAGCCTGCTTTCCGTTAGTACTTCAATTATTCGTGGAAGATTGTCTATGCTGTACCTGATTATTCCACCTTTCGGCCCCTGGTGAATGGCTAATTGTTCATCGTTCGGATTATAATGGTTTCAAGATTGCCTTGGGTCTTACGAGGAGCGTTACTCCCACCACAGTGTACTCTGTGGGTACTAAAAACTTTATATAATTTGGTGCACGTGTATATAATTTTCTGGAAAATGAAAGGGATCAGGGAAGAATTATATTTTATACTTTCGATTTGTTTCTTCTGTATGGGTTGCCAATGTTTCACTTGTAGTGTTGGTTATGAGACGCTTACATTGCGAAAAACGGGGTTCAGAATTATATGGTGGTGTGTGTATGAATGTATGTAGTACCTACTTGTTGAAGTGAGTAAAAAATGTTTAATGAAAATTAATCCTGGCAGAGATGAAAGCGATTTTTTACTAAATTAATAGCAAACTCCTTCAGATTCTTGGTCTGCACTTGACAGGCATTTTCTACTTACTGGAGAAGAACTTTGTGCTGCATATTACAAAATCATGGGAATGAAATTTCTGTGTGAAGGATTGGAACGATTCTGGGTATGCTAGGGATTGTTAGGCGTGGCTGTAAGATGTTGGGACCTAGAGGTGCGAAAGAAAAGTGTTTGGGACAGTGTGCTTGAGATTATGGTGTGAACAAAGGATGCGAGACCACGGATAAAAAATTTTGGGTGGACGTGACTGACTGTCGTCGAGGAACGAGTGAAAGAGATTAGGGAATAGAGTGAGAGGAAATGTGAGGGTGAAAGAAACTGTCAAATTTTATGACCGCAGAAAGATATAAACGCTTAAGAATAATTAAAATATTTGAAACGTGCGAAGAACAGTAATGGTCTAGTAATTTATGAGTAATGGTCTACTGGCACGGCAACGTAATTAATTTTTCTGAGGCTTCCATGTCGATTGTACGTGAAATTAACAACCTAGGCGTAACGTGCTCGCGTGTGGCTAATGTGGATTATTATATTGAGACTTTCGATGTGTGCGTTGGGAACCGGAGGCGGGTGTCGTAATTCAAGAGGCTACTTTCCCTGAAATCAATATTATCCGTGGTGGTCAGAAAACGTGGTCGGGTCAGCAACCGTAGTGCTAGTCAAAAATTAACGCTATCCGAGATCGATCGGATCGCGTGAGCCTATAGTGAGTCAATCGTGTTCGAACTGGGCGTTGGACGCGTGTACAGGGTGCTTCAGAATTGCAGACCAAGACTTAACTCCCCGATACAGTTTTTCAAAAGGAATTACACACTAATCGTTTTCGAGATTTTCAGCATCGTATTTTATTTATCAGCCACGTTCTTTGTACGAATACACGTACGTGTATTATTATTATTATTATATTACATGGGATAAACACTTTAATGCAGGAGAAAGGAAAGGAATGTCTAAAGAGCAAGCAGATCGTAATGTATAAAATGAAACATGTGGCTCGGTGGTTACAAGGAAAAAAGTAGAAAAGAGAGTAAAATAATGTCAAAGGAAGAAACAGAATTGTATAACAAGGAAAAGTGTATAAAACATATGGCAGACAGTACAGAATGTTTCAAGGCAGAAAATAAACCGAGAAAAACAGTAAAAGGCGTTACAATATAATTTATGTTTGTTTATGTTTTTAGTAGTGGTCTGCATTGAAGATGGTAGAGACCTTTGAACGCACACGTTCACGCATAAGAAAACATGTTAAAGTGTGTATGATAAATTGAAGTCTACTTTATATATCCATGCTGAAGTTATTCATAAAATGTTGTTACTTTTCTGATGTTCTTGACATTCTGAGCTTTTTGGAAATCAGTCAATCCCTGGTTCACGAAATGGAAAGCTAAGTTTTTTAAAAATTGTTAATTTTATAACCCTCAAAACACCGTGTGACTTCCAGGTAACGAATCATATTATCTGTGTTTCATATTTCAGATACTAACTCACCAAATTTACATATTTATTGACTTACTCTAACGTATAAGTGGCAAAGTTTTAGTTTACAATAAAATGTTTATAAAATGAAATTGAAATGTACCTGTTATATCATATACAATCTTTATTGTCTGTCAAAATCTTAAAAACTTCAGTTAGGTAACTAAAGATGTTTTTTTTGTTTAACATACATTTACGTGGTTTATTTTTAGGAATTTAATTTTCTACGTATATCTAGAAGTATTGGTAATCCCCTTATCGGTAACATCTTTGTTATTGGTAATACATATTAGGAATGCCTTTGCCCACAAGACCCTTTTATGCCCCGCAACAGGTATATTAAATTCAATCTAAGCACACCTAAAATTCCAGTTGTGATATCGGAAATATCTCACCCGAAATAATCCCGCTTCTTTGTTTCCGTTTTGGAATTCTATCGGCCAGTTAAGTCTTCGCCCATAACCCTGAAACGCCCAGCATAGCTGCGTCTTCCTCTACGGATAATTCCACGTTGCCCTCGGCCTTCGCAATATCCAGAGCACCCCTTGAGCGTACGCTGCACGTGGCGGAAGTGTACACAGGTGATTACTCGCTAATTTCTCTGGAGAACCGAGGCAGGCGAGAAAGAACCCTCTCTGTGGAGATTGAATTAAATAGAAGAAAAGTCTCCGTTTAAACCTTGTTGCCTCCGAGAAGAAGATAATAGGGCCTGCGGAATGTTTTCGCGAAACATCTTTCCATTTGCTGCGGATTGTTTGCACGCGGCTCGTTAATGCAACCTATTCGGTTGGAAAATATGATTTAACACTTCCGTTGCTTTAACCGTTGCGTATTGTTTCATGTTCGCCGCGCATTTTTCTTTGTCGTTATTCCCTCTACGGGCGCCCCGATAACATCTGCCTGCGCTATAGTCGCGCGGCGCAGCTATTAAGTGTGATGCAACATGGAAATACAGAGAATCGAGTGCTGCTGATTGGTATCGTTGGATGTTAATGTTGCGTATTTTTGCAGAACCTGAAAATGCCATCAGATTCCACATTGTCTAATAGAATGTTGCATTCGAGGAAGTAAACTGCTTTTCAGAAAAATTGATAATTACATGGAATAGAGGACATCTCACCGATTTCGATCACCCTGAAACCTGCAGTCGAGGGCATAATTCTGAACAACTTTTTCGTTCGACCTTCGTTTCCCAGATACACGTAGAAATAATTATAAATTAAATAGTAGACACTACATTCAGCTCTCAAATATCAGAATACCGAAACGCGAGATTGAAGTACTAAACGATCCGTGCTACTGATGTTACTATCATTACCCGCGCACATTTCACACCTGGCCAGCCACGTTGTCACTAATATCGCTCTATTTGACAGCGCGCTCGCATTCAAAACAACTCAGCGTCCCAATGCAGTCCCCCGCTGCGCAGTTAGTGCCTACACGAAATTAAACGCGACGAGCATTCTAACCGCGTGCAGAGCTAAACGCGCCAGAAAATAATCGATAGCAACGAGGACGCGAGCACCGCACGTTACGCGGGCCAGAAACGGAGTTTCCCACGTGCGTCGATATCTTCGAGATTATCGATCTACAGTTCCACGCTGCGAGCGGTTAGATGGAAGACGTTAACGTGGAATTAAACGTAACGATCATTCTAACCGCGTGCGAACATAAACGCTGGAGAAACGGGTCGATGGTATCGAGGACGCGCTTCGATACTGGTTCCGCGGGGGAGGAACAGAGGTTCTCGCGTGTGTTCGATATTCCCCGGATTATCGATCGGCAGTCGAATGTTCCAAGTGGCTAAGGTCGGGGCCAGATATATTGGCCGGTGAATTTGTTTTCGCAGCTAACGCACACCTATTCTGATGTGTGTATGTCTACGCTAAGAGCTCGGTTTGGCCTACACGTTAAGAGCTCGGCGCTATCCCCACCACTTCTGGCTCACTCTTTTTCTGGCATGGCGAGAGCGAGTCAGAAAACGTTGAGAATAGAAGAATACTCCTCACGAAACTCACCGGCCAATATATCTGGCCCCGACCTTAGTTGGAAGAAGTTGGAGCTCCGATGCCTGAAACTCGTTCGCGACTGACGAGACCGGTCCTAAGAGTTTTTCCGCGTTCAACACGACCCGCGAGGATCGATCGTAACGGCATGACCGATTCGAAGGCCCCGGCAATTGTCTTTCGAAGTCGTTTAACAAACTCATCCTTAGTTGTCGCGAACTCCGTGGACCTGGACTCTATCCACGGGGAAAAACTCGGTACCTTCGTGGATTAGCTGAGTTGGTCCATAAAGCCGGGGGAAGTCTCCGAGTCAGCAATCGCTTCTGGCGCTACGGTGACTCGGGGCATCTTCAACTCTCCGCTGGACGATGCCATTCGTTCCTTACTGGCCGAAGGAACCTTCGCCTCGATGTTTAACGGCTGGCTGAAGGGCTTCGGCAAACGTTTCAAACACTAAAGCGGTCCGCTAGTTTTAATTTGAATGAAATGGCTGCGGTGCGAATGAGGAAAGATGCTTCGCTGGTTGCTCGAAGCTAGCGCTCTATGATTTCGACTGAAGAAAATGATAGAGTTGTCTGTATAAATTTTAATTCAGGTATAAGATTTCTGGGTCTTCTCCTTGTCGAAATACCGGAGGAATTTTGAAATTGCACAGAAGACTGTCTTTTAAACAAGCACACCCTTCGTACTAACTACCACACATAGACACCCGGAGTTGGGCAAAATGTAATCTAATTACAACTTACAAATTACGATTAAACTGTAATTGTGTAGTTGATTACACATTATTTTCTGTAATCGTTAATGTAGGTGCTTAACCACAATTTTATCAACCAGATAAATTAACGATTACAGAAAATAATGTGTAATCAACTACACAATTACAGTTTAATCGTAATTTGTAAGTTGTAATTAGATTACATTTTGCCCAACTCTGTAGACACCCACTATGTATTTCGCTCCGCGGATAATTGAATCGAGTGCTGGTGGATTTTACTCGGCACACAATTAGCGATTCCCTTTCAACTTGTTTAACAATTCTTCTTGTCTTGTCGTCCCCTCAATTAATTTCGTACACCTGCATAATTCATTGCTCCGTTTCGTGTCCAGGGGAAGACTTACCAATTAATCCTTTGTCGTTGTAATACTGTCTCGTATCGCGATCGATATCAGGAGCAGTTGCGTTCACACATTCTAGCGTGCTTCGTTACCCGAAGGTCCTTGGCTTCTTGCCGTGACCCGGTCAGTTTAGACGCATACGCACTCGTTTTTAATTTTCTATCACTTAGAACCGTGATTCTTTTCTCACAAGTGACGTTTCGAATTTTAGATATCATTTAAAAAACCAAATCTCTATTTCCAATGCGAAGGAATGCGTTCTTTCTCCGTCATGCAATATTCTGATATAAATGAATAATGACTCTGATATAAAAATAATATTTAGCCAAAATAAGTTGTGGAATTTGTCAAAATACAAACCGTCGCGTTGTCCCAGCGTTAAGACGTTCTGTGTCACGGAGGAAATCCAGATTTTTGGTGGAACTATGAAAACTGATGAGAAAAGTGCGATATACAATTGTAAAAAAAATAGTCTTCAAAATTTCAGTATTTTTTGCTCCACTTTGATGTCGAGACCACGTGGCAAAGGACTCGAGGGTCGTTTGTGGAGTCCGTTTACCAACGCGTCGCGATGCAAACCGTGAAACAGAAAGTAAACGGGTAGCCATGGGGGTTGTTCGAGCGACGAGGAAAATGATGCCCCGTGCAATTACTAATTAGTCGTTTACCGAGTGGAGAGCGTTGTTTCGTTCACTTGACTGCAAGAGGGTAAACGACAGTGGAGGAGAGCAGAGGCAGCATAGCCACCCTGTAACGACCTTTTGTCTCGAATGTTTCTACGACGTGGCCGCTCCTTTCAACCAGGCCGCTTCCCCGTGTTCCTTCCCTGGTTCTGGTCGGCGTTCTTCAGCTCGCGGAGACGACTCCCTTCTCCTTGCCTTCCCTCGTCTTTCGTCCCATTCTCGGTTTCACAAGCGATCTTCAACAATCTCGCGAGGAAACACCTCGCGCTGGAGAGATTTATGGAAGCCACGTAAGAAGTTCTATAGCGTTTACTTGTTCCGCGGAATCTTATCAAGATTCGAGATTTCCGTAGGGTTCTTGCGCGTCGAGGCAATAAACGTGTTTGCAACTGATGGAAGCACGTACTAATTGCCGCCACTTTATCCTGTGACGGGTCTCAGGATCGTTCGCTGGGAAAGAGAACCGTAGTTTGTAGCGACTCGATACCTATTGCGCCCTAAATCGGCGCCGAAGGGTCGATTTAAACTTCCAGGGTGCAAGGTATTTGTTGTTTTAGTAATAGAGGATAGATCGACTTTACAAATTACTGAAAATTTGAAAGAAAACATTTCGGTGATGTGTGCTGTTTTACTACTAGGGTAAACGCATCAGTAAATGAACAGTTAAGACTAATGAATGAACACTATTATAAAATTATGTTTGCAGCGCGATTGATTCCCACGTGCTGCAAAAATTGTTTGAATATGAAGCAAGAAATGAAAAGAAGTCTTTAATTAATTAGTCGCTTCCTTTAATAACGTATTTTACTCATTTTAATAAAAAATGATTATTCACTGGTACGTGTTCATTTACTGGTACATACACACTACTAAGTTTCTTTTTTGGGGAAGTTGTTAAATTTAAGGTATAATAATTCCATGATTTGGATAAGCAAGGGTAGGGAATTTCGCGGACTGAGTGCGACCTATGAGAGATTGAGCGAATGTGAGGGCAGGACTGGGGAAAAAGCGGAATGATTGCATGAGTGATAGGTGTGATTGACGAGTGTCGTTTGAAGACAACAGATTGGGGGTGCGAGAGTTCAGTAGCGAAGGATAAAGCGAAGAACAAAATATTAAAATTCTCCTGGCGGGTGTAGAGTCCGGTTTGACTTAACTACATGTACCCACTTGTCCTAACTAGTATTAGGACGTGAAGCAAGTAAGTGGGGGCCAGATATATTGGCCGGTGACTTTGTTTTCGCAGCTAACGCACACCTATTCTGATGTATGTATTTCTACGCTAAGAACTCGGTTTGGCCTACACGTCAAGAGCTTGGCGCTATCCCCACCACTTCTGGCGCACTCTTTTTCTGGCAAGGCGAGAGCGAGTCAGAAAACGTTGAGAATAGAAGAATACTCCTCACGAAACTCACCGGCCAATATATCTGGCCCCGACCTTAGGTAAACTATGTCCAGTTGGATTCTATCAAATGTTCAGAATTCTCTTAAAAATCGAAAATGTCTTTTCAACCAAATTTCAACTGGAATAAACATATGACTAATCTTCTATTTCGAAAGCTCATTTCTTTTTAAACTACCTATAGGCGTACACCAATATGAGAATAGACTGAAACATTAGCTAAGCAAAAACTATTCCCCGTCTTTTCCTTATTTAAATTCACGCAACAGTGAATTTCTACGTCCAATTATTCACATGTGGGGGGCAGGTTATATTTTTGCCTGGTCCTGAGCGTTGTTTTGTTCAACGTTATGGTAGCTTATAAGTTGCCTTCGAGGAATTATGTTAGAAGACAAGGAAGGTAATTGTTTCAGGAAGTGTGACTTGCGTGTCGGTTTACTTCGATGGTAGCGTATCGCCTATCGCATCGTATCGTATGGTACGTTCCATCCTATGCATGACGTCCTTACATTCCCAAGCAGCTCTACCCAAGTGCGCCTTCAAGATCGATTTTATGTCGGCTCCTTAGGCTGTTCTGCCGTCGCTCTCGGAAAGTTGCATTAGAAATTTGAGATAATGAAATACTTCCTTCGTTGTGCAAGTTGTGCGAATAATAGACCGATCGTGTATAGCTTATTATGGATTATATATTACGTAGATGTTAAGCAATCTGTAATTCAAATTCTAAATTCTAATCTGAATTAAATAGTGTACGGAATACATCTAACTCTTTGTGAGATGTTTTAATATGAATAGCTTTGAAATATTTTCAGTTTTATGCATCATGGAGAATATTAGATCACCGTCGTGGTAACTTTTGGGGATATAGGTGACAAGAGAATATACGATTTAAAATGAAATATAATATGGTGGGAAAATACAGGGCAACAAGTAATCCAGACCAATCTGTGGAGACGAGAATTATTCAATCCTGTGTTTCATTATTTATGTTTGTCTAGGGATGAACCCTTAACCTTTTAATAGTGTATCAAAAGTAACGTGGTATTAAAATACTCAAGTACCTATGAAATAGTACATTCCTTTCTGTTCAGAGTCTCCAGTAAATGCAACAAATTGACGGCGCAGTGAACCATACATGCTCCAGTTAAGCGAAACTCGATTTATCGAGACTTTTTCCTCCTGGCATTGTAAACAGAGTAGTAACTGTTGAAAAGTAAAGGATAACCAAAAAGTGACAAAGATGTCCTTTACGTGCACCCTCCCATTAAATCACTCCCAAAATAGGTCATTTTAGGAATTCATTTAAAAGGAAGAAATTTTTAATATCTTTAATGATGAACAAATGCAGCCCAAAACAAATTTTAACAGTATGACGTTTACTTTCTTTTAAATAAACTCCTACAAATGACCTATTTTTGAACTGATTTGATGGAAGGCTTCCCTTAATTTAATATTTATGGAGCATTCACGGAGACAAATTGAGTATGCAATTAGTTTATAACGAGTTTTCATAGTTTACCTAGCATAGAGTTCTAAAAGCTTTACTTTCACATATTACTATTATTGTAATTACCACATTATTTGATATCTACCTTTCATTTTAACACTTTCTTCGTCAAACACCATCAACTAAAACTATTCCACTTGCAGATTAAACGAAACAGAATCTCGAATATATTTATACACCTTCCGCCAGTGAATTAAAAAGGTTCACGTGAAATCGCTCACGATAAAATGCCGAAGGAAAATATTTAGCTTGTATCAAGCAATCGATACTTGGCTAACGCCGGGTTCAGCTCTGGCTGATCCTCGGAACATCGAGTGTATCCGCATCTGCTCTGTATGCGGAATTCCCTGCTGATCTTTCATGCGACATATCCGCTCTGCGTCGTAAGGCGACTTACGTTCGCATGGATAAAGTCTAAGACTTTGTTCCGAAAGAGATCGGTATTTCGGACCATCCTCCTGCGGGCGTATTCGTATTACACTTCTTCCTCACTTCGCGGAAGGAGATCGAGAAAGAACGCCGTTGTGTAATACCCTTTTTCATCCTTTTACGCGAGTTATGTTTCTTCAAGTATGCGCTACGAGAGGAATAAATATCATTTCAGATAGGATCGATAGTACGTGCCTCCGTCTCCGATATTTTCTCCTACGCAGCTTTTGTTTGGGGACGTAACTTTTTTTGGAATTTACGTAGTGAATATGCAACAATGGCAAGAAGGACTTTTGTGAAGGTTTTGCGGTCGTGTGTTCCGCGCGAGTAGGTATATTTGGGATTTGACAGGAGAATTTCTGAGAGAAGAATGTGCACTTTCAAGAGTTTCAACTAACATTAGTAACTCGGTATATATGACAGGAAATGTGTCTGATATTAAGCAGTTCAAGTTTGAAGTGTGGACTATAAATACTGTAAGTCTCTCCATTTTCTATTAGCATGAGCCTTATGACGTCTGATAGTGGCCAATCAAAATTAAATACAGACGCCATATATTCATCAAACCCAGAGGGATGGAAACTTGGTCATAGCGCGATGATAAATGTACATTTTCGATTCCACTACTGTCAGCAGTGGCGGATTTAAGAAAAAAGGCCCAGGTTGCAAAGTTCTGTGGGGCCTACTTTGGGGGGAAAATGAACAAGTAGTTTACTAAAAACGGGCCAAGTGTAGTAGTATAGAAAAAAATATAGTGTTTCGTTAAAATATAATATTTTTAGATAAGGCCCTCGTGGGGTCTTCTGGGCAGGGCCCATTTTTCGAGAAAATGGAGAGATAGTTTACTAAAAACTGGGCAAGTGTAGTAGCACAAAAAAAAAATGTTGTGTTTGGATACCTATACCTAATCATAATTTTTTTTTGAGTTATGGGACCCTGGGAGACCTTCTGTGCAGTGGTAATACAGCTTTAGTTGTCGATAAAATTTTAAATTCAGCTGTACCTATCACAAGTTTCCTTCACTCCAGATAGCACACACTTTTAGAAAACCAGTAACCCAACTTACAATCAGGCCTAAACCAGTATCCGCGTGGATACTGACTTTTTAAAAGTTTGTAGAGGTGTGTTGCGATCACATGGAAAGAATGAAACGGGCATTTATCAACCAAAAACGGTTTTCAATCCTTTTTCGACAGAAAGTTGAACAAGTCTCAGAGAAACCTTCCTAAAACCAAGTGCCTCCCGGACCCTCACCTCAATATCATTGACAAAACATAGCCCCATAAAATTAAGTAGACGCGTGACAGATCAGTGCAGACCTGTGGTCTGCAATTTATTCCACCGTGAATCCATGTCAGAAATAACAAATTCACCCCGTAAATTAAAATCCATTAATTAGTATACTTAATTATTTAATTATGCGGCCCGCGTCGAGTATTAGATTCCCACTTTTGGTCCGCCACGGACGAAGGGTTACTGACGTAGATTATTTCGACTGCGCGATTAGCGTGCAATTCCGTCTGGTTTTAATCTGCCGAGATCCCGGCGGCGACGCCGCGCGGAATTGAACGTTAGACGATTCTATGCATGGCTGACGCATAATTGGCACCAGCTAAGTTCGGATTAGAAGGAAACGTTCAAGGGTACTTGCCGCGAGACTTACGGCACTGCAGTAGGTTTACGGTAGTCGCATTCCTGCGCGTATCTAATAATGTTCAGTGAAAGTTCCCCGTATGCATGGTCGCCCATGTTTACAAGAGTGCGCATGCAGACATGCATGCAGCCGCGCCGTCCAAGCTATTCCGCTTGACGGTGGTTGTACGTCGATACGCTGCTCCACAATTGCCAACGGCGGGACCGCATTTGCGTATTCGCTGTCGCGTTTTTGCTGACGCCGGGGCTCTAGCCTGCCACGCGATAGTTCACCTTTTTGCGGGTATAAACGTAACGTTAGTCGGAATACTATTTCGACGGCTCAGGGTGAACTGTTGCACGCCAGGTTTCTTTTGCGCTGCGCTCGCGCGTTATTTATAAAGAAATGCTTGCGTGGCAGCGTGACACTGGAATATGCTCGTTTTCAATTATATTCTTGGGCAGACGTTACGTGCCTATCTACGTTACAGTGAGACGTGGAACGATGTTCGTGGGAACGGCAGCTTTGTATCGGATAAGGTTTGTATCAGGTACCAAGGTTGGGTTTAAAGCAGCGCCCTAGATTTGTACTGGACCTTGTCTTTTGCACATATTACTGCACCCTTATTTAAGTTTGTTAATGTTATATTTAAACTACTCCGTTATTGCAATTAAGATGTTAATAATAATAATAAGGGTTTTGGTTTAAACTACTCACTTAATGCAATTAAGATTTTAATAATAATAATAATAAGGGTTTTGATTTAAACTACTCCCTTAATGCAATTAAGATGTTGATAATAATAATAATAATAAGGGTTATGCATTTTGGCGGATTTTCATGCGAGGCATTTCTGTGGGTCTACGAGTGGTATTTGAGATATAGAAGGTATATCGGATATCGTAGTACAACTGAAAAGGAAGTAATTGTTGAAATCCTTTCGTTTGGAGGAAATCAATTTTGAAATGACAAAAGTTAGCAGAATTTGGGGGTAAATATGATACAAGTGCAAATGAAATGAGTCTTCATTGAAAAATAGTCTGAGATTGGGGAATAATTTTTTTTCGAACGTAGCTTTGCTTCCGAGAAAATCGATTTCGAAAATTCGTAAAACGTGCGTGCACTGCATTAAGAATTTTATTAATAACATCTTCACATCGATTTTCTTTGAAAGGAAGTCAAGTTCGGAAAAAGTTATTCTATAAATTCCATTCGATTTTTATTAAACGAGTTTTCAAAATCAATGTTTTCGACAATGGAGCACTATGTAAAAATTTTATTTTACCCTTTTTATTTCTATTCTCATCAGTTGTACTCTTTCAGTTATACTACGGGTTGTAATACAACCCGTATTTGATTGGTAGGGGCGGCGATATTTTAAAAGAGATAGGGGAGGGTGGAAAATGTGCGAATATGTTCGAAATAACAGCCGTGAAAGTAACTCGTTGTGAAATGGCCCTTAATCGACTGTTACATAAGAGGGTTTGAATGGTGTAGTTGTATCGATTATCAATTTTATGCGAAGAGCAAGTTGAAACGAGATAAAATGTGGCCACATTAAGATAGCATATGTTAAATATCTTACGGGATATTAAATTCAGAGCATACGTTTCCCTAATGATGCGATACAAATTACTGTAACTTAAGTACTGCTGGAATCTGAGTGGGAAACATGTACCTAAATCGATTATATAGGTATATTGCAACAAGGTAACGTATCGGGTGTTTTAGAATTATAGAGTGTCGATTAAACTGATTAACTGCATACACAGTCGTTGGACATAAATCTGTGGCCTAATAGGTCCAGAAACATTCGATTCTATTTTCATTTTCATTTATATATTATACGTATATTTTTATATATTATGTATTTATGTATTATATGTTTCTTTTCTTTTCTTTTCTTGTTCAATCAATGCATACACAAAGTGATTTAAATCCGTGTATGAATAATAAAAATAATAATATTAATTCTTTAGTAGAAATCAGTAAAACATACTTTATTGAAAAACTAGTAGATTACAACATTAAAGATAAAACAAACACCTCTATATATTACAGACTATCATTTCAAATACTTCTTGTGTAGTAAACTAAATATATAAGTAATACTAAATGTGTACTAAATACATCCAAAATAATATAAATACACTAAATCACGCTAACAAATCGTAAGAACTTAAATTGATCTTGAAGTTAAAATAAACTAGTGTAATACCGTTGATAACTTCGACTGCTAACGTTTATAACATTACACTTCTAATATCAACCGGAATATCAGAAATCATATGCAACCATTAATACTGCATACTAGCTAATGGTATTATGACAAATCGCGACAACTCTAAACTGCCGCGCACGTGTTTGATTTTTAAAGCCAAGCGTGACACCCGCAGTTTTATCAAATTCGTTAATATCCACGGCCGTCGTTGGTCGTTAAAGGCTGGACGATGGGAACGATGTAAACGTGGAGCAACGTATCGATTTAATTACGCCGCCGCCGCCGAACGGAGCAATTAACGCGCGAATGATTTCAGCAGCCCGAGTCATCAATTCTGTTGGCCACGTGCAAATGTCGGCGTCCACGTGACACACGTTTATTATGTAATGATTTGCATGATGCAGGGCCCCGTGTCCCGTGGCACGCGGAAACCATCGAACGTTATCGGCCGCCTCTTATCCTGATCCGTTATCGATGGATTGTTCCCGACACCGTGCTCGAAAGATAAAAGTGTAACGATACGCGAGTCGATGCCTGTTATCCGACGTTCCCCTGGCCGGCACATATTTTTGCGGTCGAAGGTGCACCGCATAGGAGCGTATTGTTTCGAATGGTCATTGGTTGGTGATTGCATCGATAGGCCGCCTAACGTATATCATGGAAGTAAATCGAGTATGATCTCCGCGGTAGTTTGCGGTAAACGTGGCGGGTGACTTCGCTGAGAATCATGGGAACGGTCTCGTCGCTTCGTCCTTAGCATCTCGCGTAATCTGGATGCGATAACTCGGTTGCGATGCGAGACGAGATGTGCCACGGACTTGGGTAGAAATTATTTTAACTGTAAAATGGAAAATATCTGGGACGATTGGCTGTTTGGAAATCTCCAATAATTTGGGAAAGGTGATCTTATTTTGTGCGAATAACTTGTAAATTATTTCGAAATAACTTTTTACTTCGGTTGACCGGTTTAGATTAAATAAGAAATGGTGTTTGAGGAAGTGAGTTTTGAGTGGGTCTAAAGAAAAGTTATGGAAAATTATTCGATTAATAACCAAACAACGAAATATTTCAGAGGAAAGTCAGAGGAAGACTTTTCAGCAAATAAGATAATGTATTAATTGAATAATTATTTCTAAAATGTTTTATTTAAATAACGCCTAAAGCTGGGGTAATTTCGGGTTTATTTATTAAATGAAGATGAGTTTTGTTAGAATTGTAGAGAGATAATTATCCATATGAACTCTTAGAATAATTTATTCCAACAATTCATCAGAATTTAATCCAGTCATTTATTTTGCTAACTATTTGAAAATCATTCTTATAATATGCGAATAACTATTGATGGTTTTGCAAATAATAGACACCAAATATGGTACTACGAGGACAGATAAAAATTATTCATGTTCCTATACTTTTCGAATTAATTCATATTCGTTTACGACGTATCTAAACTTATTCCACCAAATAAATGTAAAGATTGCTTTGAAAGTTTGGCGAATTATGTATTCCGTTTTCTACATTTTTTACGTTATTTTATTCGCAACAGTATTACTTCAGAAAAACTGGCATCATCGTGTAGATTTCTACAGATCCAAGCTGAAGAGATAACATCAAAGGAACTTTGTCGAATTAAAAAGAAAAAATGTTTTTCTGCCTTTCTATAAAAGACTTCATTTCGGACATAACGAGTTCCGCTTTCAGTCTCTGTATCATTCCGCCTTTACCACGTTTTTATTCGCCATAGAGATGGAAACAATAAATTGGGGATTAAAATTATTTTCTAGCCGAACAAAATTAAATTAATATTACTTAAATACTGTATTCTGCATGAGAGACTTAATAATTAAAATTAGCCTGCATCTTAAATTAATTCCTGAGAATTCTAGATGAAACTGAAAATTATATTACATACTTGCTTATAAACGTTTATTCCTTGAAATTTTACTACTCACAAAATAATTACAGTCCCATTCTTTATTTCTCACCGCGTCAACCAATTATTGTCAAACACAAAATGACAGACTCCAAATAGCTTTTCAAAAATTGCTAATTGTCATTCCAAAAATGCCTTCAAGTATCTTCTGCTAATTAAAAAACCAACAACAGAAATAGTCGACTCTATTCACCAATACTGCTCTCTCAGATATTCACAACGTCAGGCATATCAGAACATAATCGAAGCATTTATCAAATCCTACGATTATCCCTGCCGAACGTGCACGTAGTTACGCAAAAGAGTCCATCCCGCCTCGCATCCCGTTTAAACGTATCGTTCGCGCTACACTTGCAACTCGAACATGAATCATTTGTTCCTGAAACCCGATAAGCATCTCTGCATTCAGTAGCTTAGCGATGTATCATCGGTTACCGCTGTCTCTGAACCCGATCATCGAAATATCGTGCACCGGCTGCCCTAAAAAGCGTGTTCTATTAATTCGAAGCCTGGATCCTGTATCGTATCGGAGAAACCAGCTACTTATTCAGAATCGCACTTGCAACGCGACTTCGACGTCCGAGAATGCGATACGTTGGGGGCACGTGAACCGGCATCGTCACTGCCGCTGGCAGAGGGCATCAATCGCGGCTTATCCTCGAACACTGTTCCCAGTTGGTTGGATAGCGACGATAGACGATAGGCGAAATGGATCGATACCGAAGCGCCTTTAGTAACGAAGATGTATGTATCTATAATCCGTTCTCATGATCGTCCCGTTTGGGACTTCCGTTGATTAATTGCCACCGATACAAAAGGCGTATCGAGTCGACTTTCGCGGAACGCCTTACGAGATTCGCGGTGCAATTCAATGTGAATGAGCCACGTCCAACTTTTACGCGGAAGCTCAGCGTCCACGATTAATCTCCGGGCAACAAAATAATCGAATAAATCGGCTTGATCGAAATGCTCAGGTGTGCTGGTTTTTTTTTTTCGTTTTTCTTTTCATCTCCTGTTTGCCCTTGTAGGGCTCGCTAGGGGAAATGTTGGAGATTAACCGCGGAGTTCAGGTGGTAATTTGCTGAGTAATCGATCCACCAGCTTCCTGCCGATTGGGCGAATTAATTATCGTTGAGTGTTTTGTTAATCTTCATTTTAATACGATTACATGGGTTTCGTTTTATATTGATGTATTTATTTCGTCTGTCGACGCCAGTGTTTGTATTCAGTAGTGGATGTTATAAATGCATTAGAGTGGAATTTATTGTTGAGTTTTAAATAATGACATAAAGTAGGAAAGGTTGTAAGGATTTAGTGGAGTTTAGAAGGTGTTTTTAAATAATGGGGCAAGTGGAAATATGCAACTTCATTTTGTCAAAAGGACTTGAAGAATATTTTGGGGTTATTTCATACCAAATCGATTATTTCTTTGTACTTAGTGTCAGGGGATTTTGATTAATTGAGCTATAATATAGTTTACGTGAAATTAAATGAGGTTTAAGTTATTATTTTGCTGGTTTTTAATTTCTTAAAAAATACAAGTCTAAATTTGCATTGTTTTCTTACCTTCAGGAAACCAGACTCTACAAATGAATTGTTAGCTCTAAATTATCAACAGTATTGAATTCATTCCTCTTTTATTTCAATCAAGGAAAATCGACCTTTTGGACAAAATTGTTTTGGATGGAAAAATCGTTTGTTAATAAAAAATGAGGACATGTATAAAACAGGCTTGGAGCATCGTTTGAATAAAATACATTTAGAAATATTTATTCAATCACTATATTATCTCACTTGATTCAAAATTATTTTCAAATACAAGTAAGATATTTAATTTGAACTAGCATATAACTTTCCTCTGAATTACTTCGTTATTTGGTTACTCATAAAATAACTTACTATTTTATTTTATATTTGAATAAGTATCTCCAGCAATAATCTCGCAAATAATTTCCAATACGACAGTCTTTCAGATGAAGTATCCGAACTCGAAACAACCTTAAAAGCATATTACATTTTTCTTTCGAACACAGTTTTCCAAACTCAAACCAAGAAAAACAAGAATACTTTCCCCAAGTTATTTCAATTCAATACTTTTCCAGTTATCCAATAAAGCAATTCAAATAAATCATTATCTCGAATACCATTTTCTATTTTACACTTGAAATCTGATCTGGAACGCGTGCCCCTCGATGGTGCACAGGTGAAAATCTATTATGCTTGTTAATTGTCGACGGGCAAGTCGAAATACTTGGAATCGCGATTGCGCGAGCTGCTCGTGCAGGAGAAATGTGTGCAACAAGTGTGACTGCTTCATCACTCTCCGCTTACGTGGGTAGGCGTGAGAAACTGAGCGCAGCTGGATCAAGGAGGGAGAGGAACGGAGAAAGAGTGAGAGCACGTTCGAAAGGTTGCATTTCTTAGATTTTCTCGAGTTCCCCGTGACCTGGAGCCGGGGAGTCGGGACCGCGCAAACAAAGGAAAGGGGAGAGTTATACGCCCACGCGACTGCTTCGCGTCCAACTCCGACTAACTTCTCCAACATTATGTTTGTAAACGCGTATGACATCTTCTGTGGGCTTAGGCGCGCGTATTTGTTCGCAAACAATCAGAGCTGTAGCTTCATTTTAGAAAGGACTATACGGGAAAGTGAATCGTAGCCTAGCGAGGTGTATATATTTTAAATATCAAAATTTAAATTCTTCAGCTACCTCTTGAAAATGTTATAACTGAATCTCTGATTTATTATGTATGAAACATAAATTAATCTTCTTATTGCAGGTTGTCAGAAATGGTAGCTCGAACATTTTAAAATAAAGAAAAGCACATCAATTGTGGTTACCTATACATAGTTTAAGATTAAAAGTTTGGTTTTGAATGATTAGAATTCTTGGAAATAAGTAAACAGCGTTGTTCATTAATTACAATATAATCATGTAAAGACTTGATTACATTTTGCTAATAATTCCGGTGAGTATTTTTTTTTTTAGTATTCTATAGTCACTGTAACCATTATATTATTATTTTTTTTTTTAATTATGAGGTGAACGATATAATAATAAAATAATTCAACAAATCTTTCGTCGAAAATTCCCTTCGATCCGTTGGGAATTCATGATCAGACTTCGACGCACTCGTGATACATGCGGCACGTTCATAGCGGCTATTCCCATAAATCTGTTTTAAAACCATCATCTGTCACTGGCATTTGTTTTGCAGATGGATACACGCACGTGGATGTTACCTGACCTAATTCTGTAGCTATCGGTTATCGTGTAACAGTTCCATATAGCGAGTATCCTCGAGTTGACTATAAATATTTCCATTCGTTGTGGCTACTGGAAGGAACAGATTCAATTGCAAACGGTTCATGTAACATCAGAGTCTGGAAAATTATAATATTTCACGTAACGGTTCATGAGTCACAACTGAATCGTCGCGTTAACTCTTGTTCAGCGAAATACGATTATGATAATTGCCATTACTTATTTTTACTTTCTGACCGTCAATGGCTCAATAATCTCCTGATTACTCTAACATTACATAGAATACAAATTCGATTTTAATTTGTACCAAACGTACCTATATACGACTCTTCGTCTAATAAATTTAAATTAATAAGAGAAAGTCGGCAATTCGAAAATTCAAAAAGAACCTCATAGGGTGGATGTACCAGTAAATGAACACGTACCAGTGAATGAACATTTTTTTATTAAAATGAGTAAAATAAGTTATTAAAGTAAGCAACTAATTAATTAGAGACTTCTTTTCATTTCTTGCTTCATATCCAAACAATTTTTGCAGCACGTGGAATCATTCACGCTGCAAACAGAATTTTATAATACTGTTCATTCATTAGCCTTAACTGTTCATTTACTGGTGCCTTTACCCTACTCAATAGAAATTTAATTTTTTTTTGTGCCAGCAATGACACGCGTAGATTAGTGCGACTACATTACATTACCGATTTCAATGAAGCTCAAAGGAGGGAAAGAAATAGACCTAGGAAGCCAAATCGAATGAAATCAGCCTAACAAAGGATTCCCAGTGTAATAAAATCACCCTGGCCCGCATCCGACTAGAAATAAACGTAACTACATGATAATTGCGTGCCATGAGGTGGGGTCGAAGTAAATCAAGCTGTTTCGCGCACAGTGGCGTTCGTGTTTACTGGGACGATAAAAAAAAATGGCGCAGAAGATCTTTCACAGTCTTGCCGGCGAGCCACGGTTTCTTTTATGCCCGAGATTAAATCGGCCGCGAAGCTAGGCGTGCCGGAACGAAATGATTATATCTTCGGTGACGTTTATGGGGATCATGAAATGGCTTTGAACGAACACGTAGCATGATGCATTGTCGTGTTAGCCGTGCAGGCTCTAACAGTAAGTCCCGGGCCCCGCCGAGGCAGATGTTACTCCGGGTCATTGCATTATATTCAGATGCATCGGGCACAAAAGCTGTGGCGGGTCTTTTGACTTACATGATCAGCAGTCAGTATTTCACTGCCTTCGGCGCCGCGACGTTTACGATGTTCCACCTTTTTCGATGATAAAGCGGCTCACGCTTCTTGCACGTGACCTGTGTCGGACGGGGTAGTCATCGAGGGTATGAGAAATTCGCTCCACCGCGAAATAACGTCGGTCGATCGAACGCGGATCGTTTATTAGAATAATTTGCTAAAATATTAAACTGTGCGCCGAGATCATAGTTTAATATTTTAAAGAAATTTTGCGGTCGAAATTATAATTTTATTATTTAATAATTTGCTAAGTATGCTTTTGTAGACTGATAGACGGCGCCAGGTGCGCGTGTTTTTCACAGTCTTAGCGTGAAATTGGGCAAGAAAAAAAATTGCGTTGCAATCGGGGAGAAATCCCCTACATATTCGCAAAGTCGCAAATTTTTTTTTATTTTCGTTTATAATAGTACAGTGAGTACTAAGTAACCATGTTAGTTTACAATAAGTAAAAATCCTCTCCTGATTCTACACTTTCAAAAGAATTCCTAATTTATTCATATAAATTCGTACAACTTTAATTAATTAAATTTTCTATGTGTTTAAATTCATAATTTTAACGTTTTACTGTAAAAATGCAGAAAATGGTTCGCTTCCTGGCGTCGATCTTTGTATGGTCTCTGATGTTTTCAGAAATATCATCAGAAAATTGGGGCGATAAAATGAATGTAGATAAATTTTACAAGTACAAGTATGAATGTTGTTGTGGTGTTTCAATATTCATAGCGTTTCATTCAAAAGTTTGAGACCGTTGGGAAGCTTTTGCTCCGAAATGTTCGGCCATCAAAGTGTTAACACATGCATCGAAATGCATGTTGACGTTTATGTAGTGTCTCCATGTAGTCGTGGTAGTAAACATGTTTACGATGCCCTGTGAGTATTATACTTGCATCGGTTCCCCGTTTTTCCGTTTAATCGAAGACAGTTTTATTGATGGATATATTGAAATTGCAATTTTGAAAAATGTTATTGTCAATACTGATTTTTTTTAGTAAAAATTTGCAGTCTGGATTGTTTCCGAAATTTTGTTCATACTAGCATTATTATGAACAACTTGATCTTTTATTCTTTTAATATCTCAGCATTTTACAATGTATTTATATAAACAGTAATGGATATTTGCATAAATACATTTTATAGTACTATATTAAATTACCGTATAATGTACCTGTCTCGAAAGGATAAATATATTATTTAAAACAAAAGAACTCATAACGCATATTTTGTGTTGTTATTATGGTCTATTATCATATATCTTTATCACGCTGAAAATAAAATACAGTGCAAATGGTAAGGTACTTAAGCTAAAGATTGCTGTTAACCGTGCATAATTCATATTTATGTTTCCTTCACATCTCTCTGATAATTCATCGTAGCTCAACTAAACTTAACTTCCACTCCGCTTTTGCACCGGATGCAGTTCGTTAATAACCATCAATCATCATCATCATGCTCATCAATTAGTTAAACCTACATCTCGCGATATGAAGTGTAAATATATCTGAGATTGACCTACACACAATGTTAAATTCAACTTGATACAGCACTAAAGATTCAACAGTCTCAATTTTTACTAATAAATTCACGACCAATGACTTAGTACGTACCACTTCGTTTTTTTTTCATCGCAGAAGACATATTTTTATCCACGTATTAATTTATAATGAATAAAAACCTCGGATGATACCTTTATTACTTTTTTCGTTAATTAAAGTGTTTTAATTCCAACCTCGTTTCATTCCCATACACAAATTATCGTTACTAAAATTAAAATTAAAATTTCACTCTCAATTCTCAGTCATACTACTATTTATTCCACCTCCTTTCGTTTACAAACAATTCCTACAAAAATTTCTTGATATTATCATGTGTAAAATTTTTAAAAAAAATCAATATCATGCACTGCGTCAAAATCATTCAACTTCTCAGCAACCATCTTTGAAGAACAAAAAACACCTTGCAGATATCGCGTCCACGGTCATCCGACTAATTGCTATCTGACTCTTCGACGCGTGGTGTAGATAATAAACATTATAAATCGTTTCGCATTAATGAAACGACACCTTACCCCAGTTGCGTGAGAAAAATATCTAAACCCACTGTCACCGGATGAAATGTTAATGCGATAATTAAGTGTCGATGGTTCGGTATCCGATGTAGCTCGTGTCAACCTTTCCCGGCTAGAATCCGAATAAGACATCCCACCTGGGGTTGTTCCCGCGCAATACGTCCACTGACTCACAGCGAAGCTGATACCACGCGCGTGTACTTAATATTAACGCGCCTCGTTACGAAGAAACCAGTTCGGTATCTATATTTTCAGGATCCACGATCCCTTATTGACCGAGTACAAGGGAAAGAAGGAAGGGCGTGATGAATCGCTTTCAGATTAGCAAGGCTCATTCGACAGGTCATTTTTCATACGGTTCGTGGCCGCAGAGTCGTTTCCACCGGAGGCTGGCCACTCTTTTTTTTTTTCCCTACGGTGTACATGTTCGTGCACCTGTAACCGTCACAGACGGAACGCGTTGACACACGAATGTGTTTAATCAGCCCGATATTTCGACCGCGTGGCAGATAACAGAATGCGTCGGGTTGGGATACAGGGTTCTGCCATTGTGTGGGTGGAATTTTTTTTATATATTTTAATGCTTAATAGGAGAGGCCAGTGTCTTTTAATGGAGCTTTGAAATTCGTTCGCATTGCGTCTTGCAGAGATGTAAGTACCAACTGTGAAAGGATGCTTTTGAAGGCACAAGCGGGCGAAGTTCTTCTTCGCCATTTATTACGGGGCCACATTCCTCTGGTCACATTCCTACACACGCCGGAACCTTAAAGTACTGATGTCCAAAAAGTATGCTGAATACATTCCTGCAGTCTTGACTTGTCTGCAAGCTTCTCGAGCATTCCGCCAACTTCTGCCCCTACTGCTTTTACGACGCCACTATATTCCTCTAAGGCGCTATACTTTGTACCGTAGAGAATTCTTAGTATTATTAAAGGGACTGCGCTGAAAGTATAGGAAAGCTTTTAACATGATTCACATTGTTCTAAACATTGGCAATGTGATGTATCACACCTTTGCTTCTTTTCAACATTTGAGTAATAATAGCAGTCGACGTCTATAAATTCCAGAGATTCGTGATTGTTCGTTGCAAGAAAATTCTTTAAAAGTGACTGAATTAGCCTTAAAAAATTTTCCACGGGTCTTATTTTACTTTTTTGTAACGAACTTGCCTTGAATATTCGGTATGAGTATTTTTGCAGCCACACCTTGTATATAATTTCGTTTGATTAATCCACAAAATGATTAACAAAATTCACAGAACTGTTACGATGAAGAGTTTAATTTTTATATTAATCCACAAAAAATAAAATAGATATCAAATCTCACGGAACTCAACTAAATTTAAAAATGTCGATTGGAGAACCAAGAACCAAGATTTTTTACATGTCTGCAAGTTAATCCTCGTCTTCACGTATCATGTTGCTATCACTGCTTTATTCTCGACAATCCCCCAATCTGTGGGATATAAATTTGCACATATACTTCTCAGAACGGAGCTGTCTTATTTTTCTTTCAACTTTACTTGCCCCACTATCGTATGACGAGGGAAAATTCGCATCGAATCAGATGTTGCGTGGGTTTCGACTTGCATTAGCGGTTGAAAAATTTAAACGCCCTGCCTGCGAGCTCCCTCTCGGATCCATGCGGCGCGCAACATCAGTACTCGCCTGTAATCCGTTTCTGCCACGTAGCTAACGATCGATGGAGCTGCTTTGATTGACGTTCGAAATCTAATATCCGAAACGCGCGAGAGGGAAGAGGCTCAGAATCGTACGAGCGATTGTGGGATTTGTATTCGTATAATCAGGCGGCAGTGTACATAATTGAGCGTACGCTTGGTTAATTGCACGAACTCCATTAGTATCACGGGGAAAGGGAATATTGTACTTTGCCAGTGAACCTAGATTCGCTTAGGAACGTTTGGGTATTAGAATTGGGATAGATGATGGTGGTTGCTTATAGTGCTTTTAATTTAGAAAAATAATTAGAGGCTCGAAGGCTCGAGGCTTTTTAACACCGAGTGTGATAACTAGGAAATAACTGTGCATGATTAACACCAGAACTGTTGACGAGTAATGTATACCTATTTATATCAGAGAGGTATATTTAGGTACGGTAGGTATATACAGGGTGGTTCATGGAAAGTGTTGCAAACTGCTTTTTGGGGGGAATTGTTAAGGATAATGGTAAGATTCTTTTTTGACATTTAATGCCTCATTAGGATCTTTCATAAAATAAATGAAATATCGTTGCTGGTGCTTGCATAGTGATTGGGTTGGGTACCTTTCTCTGTCTTTTTTTTTACAGTAAAAAAATTGATCAATTGAGGACCTTGCAGCAGTTTTTGAGTTATGACGTGTAACATTGGTAAAAGATTCAACATCGTTTTATTGCAAATGAATAAAAATAGAAATATTAATATGAATATTTTTATTCTAGAACTACTGCTTATTATGTGAAGATATATATTTTTCAATTAGTGTTCTCTTTTTAATTTATATACAGATTTTTCTAATTTACTCGAAGTTGATAAAGATGAAGCAATGCCCTCCCTGCTGCAAGGGTCCTAAATTGTATCATTTCCGTATGACAAAAAAAGTCAAGAAAAATCTAAGGAAACCTACCGCTGTGAATTTGAGTAATTTTTATAAGAAATTATAAACCGGTCATGTTGGCTGCTCCGTCAGCCCTCGTGTCAAATGGATAGCACAGTAGCGCGCTGGTGATAAGTACGTATTCATTTGTATGTAGCCCCAGAAGCGAAGGATATGCCCCAGACAGTGACTCATGTGTTCAAAAGACGTCACTGTGATACAAGACTAATGAGTCAACTGACAACTGCCATCCTTACATAATAACAGTGATCGGTTTCCACGTCATTTTCTTCGTGGAAAATAATTTGCACCGCCCATAAATCCACATTAATCAAATGAATTCGATGGAATACATCAATATCTCTATGATTGAGTTGACTTAATTTGCTGTCTTCTTTCCCCTGCTTCGAAAACAAATTACAGTCGTGGTTCATAAACTGTATAGGGGTTAGTTCCCTACCTCGAGCTCGCGATAAAAATCGTGTCTATGCACCGTAAATCGCTCGCTACTGTATTTCGAAAGTCTTCACGTACTGCTAATAATTATAAAAAGAACAAAAACGTGGCAGATAGTTTGTGGCATATAAAAAGATCGAAGAAGTATCATGCAGCGTATTTACTACTTTATGTTTTTATAAATATACCAAAGTTTTATGTAAACTTAATCATCCACGTTACTTCGTCCAATATTTAATTTCAGTACGGGAAGAGCACCTCGGTAAAAAGACTTAATTAAAATTTTTTTTTAATCAATTCCTCTCGATATTACTCCAGGTATTCTCGGGATCTTCAGCATAGGGTGACGCGCCCTTTCTACATCATAGCGCAAGAATCACTCCTTTTGCAAATTAATCGACCGAAGGTCAAAGAGCGTCTCGAACAAAGCAGAATTTCTTTGTCTGTGATTGGATTCCGTACTTGAACGAAACGACGATCAAGGAAGAGGAGTGTAAAAAGAGAAGATCCTCTCTGAACAGCGTTAAAAGGAATAGTTGAGCAAGACAGACCTCTGCGAAGTCGTGTCCCTTGTAATCGACACGCTGTCCCTCCGACGATGTGCTTTTTTCTATTCCGCAGTTAGCTTTTCCTCCTTTGCGTCCTGGCCTGACTGACTAGTATTCCCATATGAGACACGAATCTACTTGAAATTCATGCGTCCGCGAACTCTTGGATTCTTCAAGACACGGCGAGAATTACTGTACGCTTTTTTCCCTTCGTTCTCTCCTTTGATGTCCATCCACACCGCGCAACTGCTCTTAAGTACAGCTGGCGCAGTGCACTTCATTTCTCTAAATGAACATTTACGTGTACTTTACCTTGCGCTTTTTTTTTTAAGTCTACGCTTCTGTGTCTTGGAAATTAACTTTTCGTTGCGACGCAGACGACGTTGGCAGAATTAAAAGTCACAAGTTGGAATGTTGGTACATTGAATTTACCTCGAGTAATTGTTTTCTTAACTCTTAACTGCAAATTTCAACGATGTCAAGTTGCATATTTGGATAATTAAAATACAGGTTTTATATAAATTCAGTAACAGGTTGTTTTGAATAAGCTTTTTCCTGCGATTCGACATACGGGGATTTGTGAATTGTTCTTTACAGGAACACTAATTTTTCCAAATATTATAAAGTTTTTCGAAGTAGATGCTAGGTTATATGGTACCTCTGAAAATTTTAGTTTCACGTTATTTCGCTACCTAATAGACATAGTTTTCCTGTGTTTAGTATTATTAAATAATTATTTATAACTTATTACAAAGGTTTTTGTCTCGCCCAACAGTCTCTACTATTTTCTCTTGCTTTCATCATTCACTTACCTTAAACTGAGGAAACATTTTCAGTTACTTAACACGTTTTAAAGAAGGAAAATGACAAAAATTGTATGCATTTTGACGTTTATAAAACAATCACAAAAGATGTAAAAACGTTAATTTTTATATTATTTAGTATTCAGCAAAATGTTTTAAAAACATGGCAAAGTTCCCCCAGCTTACGGTACTTTCGCAACAAAACACGACCACAGAATTTTGTTTCGTAAAAGGAGCACAATAAATTCAGCCCTCCATTCATTTTCTTCAATTACTAAAATGGCAATCTCGAAGGCAGACTGAGCAATTATTAATTTTAAAAATCGAAGGATCCTTCGAACTCACAGTCCTCGTTACATCCTCATAAGAACTGCAAGTGCGAAATAGATGATCCCGCCCAGCGGTCATATCCTAGAGAACCCGATCACCATTTAAATTGATCCATCATGAGTGATCTACAATCTAATATAATTCGTGGATAACACGGGTTGATTGAGAAAAACTGAGTATGTTAATCGAGGCTATCCTGAAGAATGATACGCAAGTCGGTTGAGACGCGTGACAGGATGGCGGGATAGGGTAAGGATAATAACAAGGTAGAATTTGAAAAACGTGGATAATATTAGACGCCCGAGTAATCCAATGTGATACTCAAGGATGGTGATGTCTTCACTATAGGATGTATCAATCACACAGCCCTTCCTACGAATTTTTTTAGCCTGGACAAGTTTTTTCGTAATTAAATCGTGCGTCGCAGTGGCCTGTAATCATCTGTCTAAGGATCAGCGGGGAAAAAAGTACAAAGTGTTAAAGCAACGGCTAAAGCGTGACGTGCTAAGTTGCATACTTTCAGGGAGCACCCTTTGTTGTTAATCATTCTTTTCGTAAATATTTAACGACATCCAGGTTCGAAGAAGCGATGTGCTTTTTGCGTGTATTTATTGCCATTGACGCTCAAGATGTCAGTCGCAAATATGCCTTGCAGCAAAGCAACAAGATTCTACGATATAATTGAAACCTTTTCTGATTAAAAATCAAGAGACTGCAAATTAAATAAATCCTTGTGTATTTACAAAAAGTTTGAAATTATGGGATATTCTTTGGGACCGGAGTTTGCCTTCCAGAAAATCGATTTTGAAAATACATGGAGTGCGCATCTACCAACTGTTTGGAAAACAAAGCCACTTTGGAAAAAAAATTATTCTACAATTTCAACACACTTACTATTTACCTAGTATATACTTGTGTATATATTTTCAACCCCACGTTTGCAGAACTTATACCTTTTCACCCTACTTTATATCTCCAAACGTCTCCCTTAAGGAAACCACCCAGTTTTAGCCAACTCTGAGCCAAGTGTAGGCGTACTAAAGAAGTTTTCAAAATCTTTTCTTTTTGAATACGAAGACACGTGAACCAAAGTTTATTATTTTCGCGTAAGGATTCCCCTTTTCGATTGCAAATACTTTGTGGTAGGAGTACCATAAACCAAATTTTAAAAATCATTTTTACTCGTGGTGGAGGTGTGAATCATTATATTTTTGCACTTCGTAAGTTTACGAGTTCACGGAAGAAAATTCAGCAGGGTAAACTCGGTTATAAATCTTGTCCATGGGCGTTGGTAGATTCATCCAGTTGGGTGAAACAGGAGTAGGAATTGGGATGTGGAGGGTGGCGAGCGAACCGAATAAATTTCAGGGGAACCCATCCTAGCAGAAAGGACGAGCTTGATTGGAAGCCGATTAGGATTTATAAGATGGCTCAGAAGAGTACGTTTAGTTAACTTCGCGCACCTAACGGATAGGACCGGAAATGAGAAAAAAGGAGCCGGCGTAGGAAACGGGGGTGAATGATAAAATTGTTATTGAAAATGGAAGCTGTGAAAGAAAATGTATAAGGTGACTGGAATAAGGTAGGTATAACAACTGAATATTTTCCAAAATATTCATGGTGTCAGAAAATAGTATTAGAAGTAGGTGAAATGTTTCAGAAGCCCGATTTTGGGTTTCATTTTCTTTTTTTTTTGTATGAAAGTGAGAAGGAGATTTCAAGGTGGTCAGTTTTTATTAATGGAACAGTATATTTCATCTAATGTATTGTTATCGTCCATAAAAATACGAATTCTATTAGGATTATAATGTGGCGTTTTGACCATTTTTTATTTACTTAGTGTAATTCAGTTTACTATTATAGGAGACTCATAATACTGGAAGATAGGATACGAAGAAATGTGCCTCAATGTTACCTGATTACACCACTACTTATAAAATTCCAAATTTTTTTCAAAGTAGATAGTTGGTGATGATTTTGAATAAGTGTTATATCTTATAATCTTATCTTATAAAGCTGTCGTTGAATTCGATTATTTATGGACTATAATCAGTTAGAAAAAAAATATATAGTTCCATTTAAAAAACATCAGTGACTTTGAAATCTTCTTGACACCTTCGTGCAGAAAAAGTAAATTAAACTGAAAAGCAGGTCCCGTAAAACATTTAAATTTTACTCAATATCTAATAATTTTTTACAACATTTAGATTTCTCAGCTTATGTGTTTTACCTTGTAAACACAGTTATAAATATCTGCGCACGTCCATCTTCAGCAGAATAAATTTACGAGATTAATTGAAACCACCGTTTTCTATATTTTAAATTTATAAGGGAGTATGTAGACTTTTTTGGCTGATATATGTACGTTTAAAGAGATCACTTGTAGAGACACTGTTAACACCGATCGAAGTGCTGGACGTTGCATAATTATCTGAAATTGTCGGTGTGTGAATTTTTCATGCGTGACAGCGCGAGGTCGAGCGATATATTTAGCACCTGTTCAATCATGATCCATCTCAATGACAGGGAAACGATAGCAGGATTTACGGTACGGCGGAGTCGAAGAGGAAAACGGACAGTGAAGAAGTGAAATTAATAAAAGAGAACGTTGGATTTTTCATTCTTGTAAGGGATCGCCCGTGAAGTGCTCCAACAGCATTTCTGCTTCTTCCTTCTTCCCTCGTGAATCCCATAATGTACTGTTAGATAAATGATTAGTATAAGACAGTAAGTCATCTCTATCGTATAATTCCTATTTGTGTCTGAAATAATTTTATAGATAATTTAACAGATGCGAAGATTGCTAATAGAAATGTGATAATACTTAAAAGTATGATTTAAGAAATAGAGACAAAATGATAATAGTTAATAAATATTCGTTACAGCTAAGATTTTCATGTATTTGTCATTTATAATTAATAACTACCTATATCTGACAGGTACGTAATTTCCGTTTTAATTTGCATAACTCTACGGGTTCTGTGATATTTATGGTAATAGTTATAGCATAGGTACCTATGGTAAAATAAATCTATAATAGCAGTGTCCAAATATGTAAAATTTATGATACTTGCGCTTACGTAACAGTAGCTCATTAAATATATAGGCGAGCAAGTGGTTTTATTTTCCATGCACGAGGGAATTCAATGCTGCTTGCATTGATTATGCAATACGTAGCTCCTACGTGTAATGTCAAATACAGTTTTGTAATATGATACTTGACTAATAATGTTAAAAACTGCGTCTAAATACTACCTTGCAATCTAATAAAATACGAATACATATATACACCCACCCTAAAAAGTCTTAGGACTATAATTACATTTTTTTCACATCTGGAATAAATTTTATAACAATTAAAAAATATGAAGAAATGTTACCTCATTCGATATTACTCACGATAAAGATAGTATACAACGCTAGTATATTAAAAGTCTTCCAAAAACCTATTACCTACTACATAGGTAAAGAGTAAGAATTCTCGACCGTATTTTTAGAATAATATCAAAAAAAGGTATCAGCGCGTGGGTTCGGTCAATTAAATTGGGTTTAAAGTGGGTTTAATTGACCGAACCCACGCGCTGATACCTTTTTTTGATATTATTCTACTACATAGGTATTATATATTCTTTTTTCATTGACAAATCCACCACGTTTCTTCGTTATGTTTCATGTATTTAATTAAATTTCTTGATCAACAGTCGTTTTAATCCCTTCAGGCAACTTTTCGAATCTGTTTATTCAGTTCGTCCAACAATTTTTCGATACAATTGCGGTGTTGTGATTTCATAGGCCATTCTATGATTCTTATTACGATGCTCACAAGGGAAGTTTGGTCACTCAAACATTCCGATTTTTTTTTTAAACTTCCGGCTAGTAGAGAACCTCAAGGAAGCATCAGGCAATTTTTCGTTTCTGTGCATTTTCGATAGAATGATTCAGAATTTCGACCGAAGTAATTGTACAATTGAATTGACTTCAAATGACCGAACCCACGCGCCGATAACATTTATTCTTAAAATTGTACATTTTCGGCTTTTCAGGGTGTAAACACCCTTCCAAAGGTTAATGTATTATTTCCAACTTTTCTGTATATCTTAAAAACTGTAGTAGATATAAAAAAATTATCACAATAAAAACTTAACTGCATTTTATGCCCTACGAAATTATGCAATCGAATACTTTCAAATTTGTCGTAGACAACGTTTCTTTATTTAAACTACAAATTTGTATTGCCTTACTTTTGAGTTAGGGTGTGCACACATCAACTCTGCCTCGATTTATGTCGTTCACTCCGGTGTCAATTAATACCTAAGTTCGGGGTACCACTGTGTTTCCAGCATCGAACCATCGCAAATCACTGGGACCATATTCAGTCATTCCGACGATTATGAAAAACACGGCTGTCTCTTCCGCCGTAAATCCTCTTATCGCTATCAATTCACGCCACTTGCCAACGTGTATTACGACACCTCGTTGTTGAGTGATATAAAGGGGAGACTGATATCCAGATGAAATCGCCGGTAGAAGCCAGCCAGCAGAGCGAACGGAATACAGCAAGTGGCGTGTACTTCCAGATCTGGAAGGAGGTCGACCGTGCGGTAGCCGATTAGGATTTATAACGCGGCTTGGCGCGGACATACTTAGCCTCGTGTATTCCCAAGGCCTGATAGGTGGCACGGAGGTATTTGTAATTCCCATGAAGACACGACACGTAAAACGTGTCTGTGACGCAACGCCCTTACTTGTAACCGATCTCCTTCGCTACTTCGGTAGCGCACCGGTTGTGCGTCGCGGCTTCCCTTCCTGAAATTCATGGCCTCGAGCGAGATCAATCGCGAACTATGGATGCTCGAAGGGGAGAGAATTCGCGATGGATTGAAACACCTCGAAAATCAGTGACTTATTTATTAAAGGAGAAATGAGACACTCTCGCATGAAACACTTTCGTGGCTAACGACTGGTATTTCGGATGTGCACAGTTGGGAGAGATGGTGTTGGTTTAAGGAAGATAGAAGAAGGGAAAATTTGTAAGAAATTTTTCTGAGGTACCAGTCGCTAAGGGATTTCAGGGTTCTCCAGAATACAAGATTAGGTTAACACTTTAAGTACCGCAAGGTTTATTAAAAATGCCATTTTAAGTCACACAGGCTTAGGGTAAAGGACCCAATTACTGACACCTAACCAATTACTGTCACCTTTAGCTATTTTACTTAAAATAACGAATAAATAAACTATGGTATATAATTTATATCATAGATTATAGGTTGAATTACATAATTCTTTTTGTCCCTGACTTTACACCGTTTATTTATTTGTTATTTTAAGTAAAATAGCTTAAGGTGACAGTAATAGGTCAGGTGTCAGTAATTGGGTCCTGCACCCACGCTTCCGCGGGGAAAGGGGCAGCTCGATTTCCGCTGCACCTCCATAAATAGGTAACAGTTACTCCGCATCTATCAACGAACCCCCAAATTCAACTGTACCGGTTCCTCGCATGGAATATAGATCGATTTTAGTTGTTACAATTGATCGCGATGTCGTGGTCATCGCGCTGAAAATAACGACTCGCGGCAACGCGAGCGCGACTACATCGAATTTGTAATTCGCATTTGAATCCACCGATCCGCGGCTAATTAAAACATAAAGCGGCCATGCGTGTTCCATACTATCTGTGACACGGTACCTGCATCTTGGGAAAGAAAGCGTATATAATCTGGCGCGCGCTAATAGCCCCGTGCTCTGTTAGCGAACGCACCGTGTGAATTTAATCTATGTATCTGTGCCTGCGTCACCGCTGGCTTAACTTTACCGTATCTATACCGTACGCGATGTAGCGTACGCCCCGACAAGCAGTGCATCGTGTACGCACGTTCATGGGAGGTTGGATTGGTCTACTAAGGCCCGTAACTCCTTGGGGGGTAGCGCACATGTTACCTAATCGTGATCACGCTGCTTCCGTTAAAGACACTTCCGAGGGTCGTGGGTTCACTACGTAGATACTATCGTTCCGCTATTTTTCAGGCCAACGATTCGTGCAGTGCCACGTTTTGTTAGCTCTGTTCTAACAGACATATGTACGAGGCTGGGTCAGAGGTTCATCTCAATTTATATGCAAATGACAGTGTTGAATCTGCGGAGTGATTTGTGACCGAGAAACTTCTGTGTATCGTTAGAAAGTGGAATGGTGCCGGTTTTAATTTCAATATCGAATAGGATCATCTCGGAAAATGGCCTTCAATTTGGATATTTCGGGATTTGGAATAAAAAAAAAAAAAAAAGATAGCAAATGCATATTTAGTTGGAGGTATCTTGATTAAAAGTTCGAGGGAAACCATAGTGGGAAGAGATACCCTTGCAAGTTGAGACGATAATTTTTAATATATCTTTTAGTCCTCGTTTCAGGACCACATTGGCTATTAACTAAATAAAAAATTATTTAAATAACGAATCGAATAAAAATTCATTTAACTTTATTCGTTCTTCGAGGCTGGGAAAATAAGGGTTATCTTTATTCGACACATGACGAATAATTTTTGTAACATTTATTCGTTATTCGAAATTTTTATTTAAATAAAAATTTCACCCATCTCTTTGCCTGCCTCGGCACAGTTGCGCAATTTTACAAAAACCAAAAAATACGATTTTTTCTAAGGTACCAATGTGGTTTTGCAATGAAGATTAAGAGGCACGTTTGACCTCGTCAGTTCTAATAGGTTACAACTTTCAAATTGTTCATCTGGAATATATTTACTTTACAGTCCCACATTTAACATCTTCGCCTGCTAATAACTGAAGAAGTAGCAGAAAGTATACATACGAGTTAGGAGGCCAAAGCTGAGAGAGTTTTTCTTCGCTAATCTGGGTAGTCTGGCCATAATATTTCAATTAGATGATTCATATTAATTGATAGATTTCAAAAGCGTTCAACAAATTTAACTCGCGCGAGGTAAATTGTAAAATATGCTATTACTTCGACGCGAAAGCTTCGTTTCCCTTTCCACGCTGTGTCGTTACAAACCGCAAAATACGGTAATAAGTTATCGTCGGTCTGGCCAGCTGACGGAAAATGAATATTATGCTGACACAGGTGCAGTTGACGTTCCTGTCGACCAATGAGAAAATTTCAAATGAGCAAACGATGCAGTTTTAATAGGCGACTAATTTATCCAATTGTGGATAAAGGGAGCATATATTGAGAAAAGTTACAATTTGTACTTGGGAGTTCTGGCGATACATGAAATATGTGTACATATACTATACATATGAAGTGTAAACTTGGCAAAAAGTTCGTATTATTTCCTACATTTTTTTGCATAAGGTACCCTGACGTTTTATTTCATAATTTACAAATCTGATTAATGGATTATTTAAATTCATAGCAAGATTTTGTATTCACTATTTATTTTTTTTTTTTTTACATTAAATGGTCAGCTCTTACCTGCTCGTTTTTTCACCACACCCAAAAGTTTGACAGATCTTTATGCTAATAGTGTATAGATTAGAGGTGATGGTATTAAGCAAGTTCGAAGGCCAGCGTCACATGTATTGCCTTTGCAAAAACTTATGGAAAAGTTGCGTAAATTTACGAGAATCGTTTCGGAATTGAAACACTATGTTGTACGATAAAAGTAGAAGAAGGTACAATTTCTCGTAGCACGAGACGTAAGCTCTGCAGACTGAATTCGTAAACGTGAACCACTTCAGGGATCCTCTTTAATATTAAACACGCCTTTTTCGCATCATAAATATTAAGTATAGCTTTTTTCATACACTGCATCCCAGTATCACAAGCTTTTACCCAATCATCTGCTTTCTACCTACTTTCTGCTTCTTTAATTTGTTAACGAGGGAAAACAAGTTAATTCGCCATTAAAGTTCCTCCTCGTTGGCCAAGGTGAGTTGACGCGTCACGAAAATTAAAAGATTCCTGTCGAACAATAGTGTTATAGTGCACGTGTCGTGTTTAATTCAGGGTATTTACTATAATCATTTTTAATAGAACTTCGAACGTCCATTTAAATCTGTAATTCTATAGCACCTCGTTCATTCATGAGTCTACACAATCGCCACAACGTAACTACACTTCCTACGCTTATATCCTACTTACCACCTTATCTTTTTGCATCATTATCCTCCGACGCTTCTCGATGATTAAATACTCCAGCACGTAGGCTAGGCTTAATAATAGCTAAGGTTAGCCTCGTCTCTACATCACTATTCTAGGTATTTTTGTACTTTGTGTGTAACGTGTAGCAAGGGCGCTAGTATTATCATTTCATTTTTAAACATCATTTAATCCTTGCCTGGCGGATCATTCATTGAGCCTGGTTTCCCCAAAATAGACAAAAATTGCAAACTTTGAGATAACCCTAATTTCACAACCTAATTCCACGAGCGATACATAATTCTGTTTATCTAAATTTTATAAAAATTTCTGTTTCATTTGTATCGAAATTTCTATTTCATTTTTATCTCAATTTTATTAAAATTTCTATTCCATTTTTATCTCAATTTTATCGAAATTTCTATTTCATTTTTATCTCAATTTTATTAAAATTTCTATTCCATTTTTATCTCAATTTTATCGAAATTTCTATTTCATTTTTATCTCAATTTTATCGAAATTTCTATTTCATTTTTATCTCAATTTTATCGAAATTTCTATTTCACTTTTATCTCAATTTTATAAAAATTTCTGTTTCATTTGTATCGAAATTTCTATTTCATTTTTATCTCAATTTTATTAAAATTTCTATTCCATTTTTATCTCAATTTTATCGAAATTTCTATTTCATTTTTATCTCAATTTTATCGAAATTTCTATTTCATTTTTATCTCAATTTTATCGAAATTTCTATTTCATTTTTATCTCAATTTTATCGAAATTTCTATTTCATTTTTATCTCAATTTTATCCAAAATTCTATTTTATTATTACCTGCATTTTACACAGAATTTTAATTTCATTTTTATTCAAATTTCATCAAACTTTCTACTTCATTTGTATACAGATTTATCAAAATTTCATTTGTATACAAATTTTATTAAAATTCATGACACGAAGTGCAAGCAGTATTCAATTTGACGTGACGTCACCCTGCTATGATTAAAATTTTCCCTCAAATATCCTGTACCACATAGGAATTATAGAAACAAATAATTGATGACGGCAACGTTCTTCTGACTAAGTCGTTTCTAAGCGACGAGCGCATGCCTCGAAAAAGTAGGCGCGAGAAAGATTTAAATAGATTGCTAATACGCCTAATGACTAGTCAAGTTTGACGGCGAGCGAGCCACCTGTTGTAAACGGTTGCGTGGTCAGCCTGAGAGCAAAGAGGTGTGCGTAGCGCGTGCACAGAATACGTTACGCAAGCTCCGTGTGGGCTATGCCAGTTGTTTCATTGTCCGTTCCGGTGTTGGTTACCTCGAAAGTAAAACGCGATCTTGTACCTAGGGCACGGTAAAAACTGCTACATGGGACCCTGTCCTTCTCATTCGAAAGTCGATCTACAAGCAGCGCCGAGCGAGTAAATTATTGGCCGATGGAATCGCCGATACGTCTGAAATGCGTGGATGATTCGAGATGCTCAGTGTTTCATCATTTCGTTGTTATTTCACCACGGAGTTCCACTATCTTGTTATGAAATATGAACGGAACGAGGTGCCGGGAAAGCATCGGGTTTGAAATATCTTGCTTGTTATCATTTCGCTTCTATTTTGTTCTTCAATATAATACCGTCTGTATTCTTCGTTTGTTGAGATTGCTTACGAGCTGTGTTGGGTTATTTTTGAAAGAGCTTGAAGATAATCCTCGAGATCGCTTACTTAAAAAAAACGTGTTTTAAAAAATTATGTTAGTGGATGATGCGGAAGCGGGTCCAATTACGAATCAAATGCCTTAAGGTTTTTTTAATCGGTTCATTAGATCTTCTGAAATCTTGATTTTGACAGCGCCTCCACTAAACACTACCGAGAAAATACATCAACACCGAAAACATGAAACATATTTTTTTGTACTTGTCCTCTTCTTGTAAAAAGTTAAAAAAATACATATTTTAAGTAAACAATCTTAGATCAGCCTTGTTAGACATAGCTACAAGTCTTCATGGAGGTAAAGTCACAACAAAAATTTTGAAATTGCCGACATATATGCAACATTCCTTCGGTATCATAACACTTTGACCGGCGTCGGCGTGTGTTCATGTCGAAAGCTGAAAAATATCTACTCGTGGGAGTTAATCAAAACTTTCTCGGCAAAAGCCTGACCGACTTGAAGAGGCATTTGCCAAAACCTTGCGCCGCTGAAGGAATTAAACGCCCATCCACGTTCAAAAATTCATTTACAAACCCTTAAAAGTTCCCACGAAGTACGAACCCCTAACCGATTACCCCAGTCAATTTGACACAGCCGTTCTTTGAAACGGTTCACCAGCTCCAAGCACCTTAGCCTCCTCGCGAAAGCGCTTTCAGCCACAGAATATCCATTAGCCCCACCACGGTTATTAATTTAACGTAGCGGTGTCGTTGCGCCGCCGTAGTAGGCTATTCCCATTGTGCATTAGCTCGGTGTCGAAGACAATGTCCAGCTACCGTGTCGAGACATCGTTCGGCCGAGGGATGTCGATCGCGCGTGATGGCGAACAGCCATGCATCCCGAGGTGCTTCGTTACGGGAGAAGGTGCTCGTTGTTGGCTGGGATAAATTGGCGGATGTCTCCTTTGAAACGGCCCTGGTGGGTCCATGTAGTCGTGATGTTCCATGGGCAAAGGTGATACCAAGGCGCGTTCACTTCCGGCGCCAGAACCGTTGTTAGAGATACAACCGACAACTACATCCGTTCGAAAGTCGGAATCCACGGCCCATCGCTCTTTATCTCCTGTCTATTCCCCACTCGAGCCTTTGCTTCCCCCCCGCGTCCCCTTTTCACCTAGTCCCCGCCTTTTATACCCGACTTCCTCCTTTTCCGCATATTTACTTTTTGCCCTCTTTATTATCTTCCCGGCGCTCCGCTGTTTGCGGCTCCTCAGCTTTCTGCGCTTTGCCACCGCTGCTCGCAGGAACTTGGCGAACCCAAGTCCCTTTGGTTTCCCTTTGCTGATATGATTCTCTCGCCCTCCCGGCGAACTTCTGTATACGCCTGGTTCTTTCACAATTTTGCATCTGCAGCGGTTTTTTGCGCGCTTCTGTTGATTAAGGTAAGGCAGGGCGGGTATTCGAGTGTACATAGTATTCTGCTTCTTCGTTTTTACTGGTCTCAGCTGAATCCCAGCTCATGTTTGAAAATATGAAAAAAGGAGGGTTCTTTTTCAAATGTGTGGTGGAAATGGATGTCTGAATAATTTGATGGTTACCGAGGGGATCGTAGGTTTATTTTTATTTTTCAATTCATCTCGACACATTTGCAGGGTACACTACTGTTCGCAAATTTATTTCCTATTGCAGACGTAGGTATCTCCTGCGTTTGAAAGTCCCATTTGCGAGAAGATATAGTAGCAGTTTGTTACTACCCAAAATCGCCAGTTAATACTGATTAATATTTTCAAGTATTAAACTTGAAAAGGGCAGAAGAAGTTAATACCGAATTAATTAGCTGAGCTATGCGAAGAATTGGAATCAAGATGACAATAAATTTTGTCACCAACCTTCATTTGTGAATTTCGAATAGGTGAGAATCAACACGTCGGATCAAATTCACTTGCTCCTTTCATCACCAAACCACCCGATTCACTTCCCCTTCTTCCCCTTATTTCAATCTACATTTTATATCACTTCGGTATACTTCCTTTTTCTGACTTTTCATCTCCTTCGAATCGTTAACTTTCTATCTGCCCTCACACAAGTCCATGTCTCTCGTTTCCACTCGCATCTCGCTTTCCCGTCCACTTTGGAGTCAGACCCACGGTGTGTACCCGCGTATATACAGTGTGTGTCATAAATCGTGGTATAACTGTCAGGCAACCGTGCGCAACCCGAAAATTGTTATATTTATTAATGAAACCTCGCCTAAAACATATTACAGTATGCAAGGAGTAATATTTTCAAGTCGGAAATTCTCTCTAAAGGGGAGAAATTAGCCCTTAAAGTTATCACAGTTTTTCGTTTTTTAGTACTCCATATTTGAAAGTAATTAATCAGACATTTATTCTATAATATTCCTTTCTGCTTCCTCGGGAATTCACCTCCTCCTCGCTTGAGTCGTGATTTACAGTGCACCCAGTATAGCGTCTCCAGTTTTCTCCGTGCACCCCAGGAGAAATCAAGCTCGCCCACGGGCCATTTCCACGGGCGTGAGTGCTCGCGGACGATCTGCTCGTCCTCCTCGGGTTTCTTTGACACCGCACTGCGTCATCCGAGACGGCCGTGGTTACGATGTACTGTGTCCCGTGGCCTGTAACGGATGACACCGGTAAATATTCTAATCGGAGCATCGCGTCAACGGTTCCTCCTCCGTGTCCGCCTTGTCTGTGACTCCTCTTTTTGCCCGCGACCAAGAACGCCCCGCATCCCTTGGCTCGACCTTTTGTCACTCCGTCGATTGTTGCTTGCTTTCCCTTCCTCCGTAGCATCCTCTGACGCGGTGGCAACAGCTGCAGGAGTTGATTTAAGAGAGACACGAAAGCAAACGTCGATTGTGGATAAAGATCGAACGAATGTCACTGAGAGGAATTGTTTAGACTATCCAGGTATATACTTAACACTTCAGGTGTATTTTTTGGCGATTTGGGCAGCTTTGGATGTTAATTTTTTCAAATTTTTGAATAGATGACTAGGGTAACGGACCCAATTACTGTCACCTTAAGCTACTTTACTTAAAATAACGAATAAATAAACTATAGAATATAATTTATGGCATAGATTATAGGTTGAATTACATAATTCTATTGGTGTATGACTTTACAACGTTTATTTATTTGTTATTTTAAGAAAAATAGCTTAAGGTGACAGTAATTGGTCAGGTGTCAGTAATTGGGTTCTTTACCCTAATTCTTGCGAACTTATGTGTAAGTATAGCTGGGGGAGAGATATCTTTCGATGGAATAGTTTTTGTTGATGACACATATTTATTTATTGACGGAACGTATCTGTTAGTGCAATTATGTCAAAATAGCGTACAAATTAATCGAGCATATAAAAGAGATAAAAAGGAAAAATAGACAGAAAGACAAAAGCAGGTAATTTCGATGTACTTCGGGTGATTCATAGAATATATGGAATATGATCGAATTCTCAGGCTCAACAGAGATGATAAATTTAAGTCCCGGAGCGACGCGTGCGCGAAAACGGCGGGTGGGTTTATTTCGCTGGGATGTGTGTAATTGAGGGATATGGAGAATATGGGAGCAGATAATGAAATCAGAAATGGATGTAGAATTTAATTGGATTCTTTTTTATACCGGTCTGACGTTTCTTTTAATACACGGAGATAACGAATTGAAGCATGTTAATATAGCACGTGCAGTGCGTAATTACATTTTTACAAGGTAAATTAAAATGAACATCATTTCTAGCACACGGGTCACAGGAAAATTGATGAAACTGATATGCCAACAGCGCAGGGTGAATAACATTCATATTGTACACATTGTGCGTGAACGAATCCCTCGAAAATTTGTCTCTCTGTTCTCTGAGAGTCGAAAGGATATTTTCCACCCAACAGTTTCACTTCCCTAAAATATCATTTTATCCTCATTTCTGTAAACAATACACTAAATACGTTTCACTAAATATTTGCAACCGTGCATACGAGGGTATTTATTTTGTGCTGTTTTTCTTTTAATTTTCAAGCTACGAAGTCAATCGACGCGCGTTCTATAAATACTTTTCACTGTTTGCGATTGAATGAACGTATTTTATTTATACTATTTTGTTGATATAAAGGTCGAATGTATTGAATCGTATTGATTCGTCCAATGGAAGGTACTGAAAAGGCGGATGCTATGAATACATATTTAACATCAGGGTGGAATAGACTGTTCGAAAACAATTTTCTAAAAATTTACGGGTTTGAAAATTCATCGGTGTTTGCTTGCAGATTCTTTTCAATATTCCACGAAACCAATTTTGTTTTCAGTTTTCTGCATCGATTTTCGTTTCATTAAGGATTGGTGGTGGGGATAACTGGAAAGATAGCAATGAATTTTTCAATAATTATATTTTTTTTTTGGAATATTTATACACTCTGTTTTACGCAAAAAATACTTCTTTATATCTTATTAGTAGGTACAGGGTACTACATAACATCTTTATGAACAAATAATATAATAAATACAATTAAGGAATACAATCTCTATACTCTATACAACTACTGTTCTCGTTTTTTATAGAATCTTCACTTCCATTTTTGTGGTCAGCTTTACCAATTATTAAGTAGAAGCTTTTCTATACCCCCTTTAGGAACTGGAGAGTTGAAAATATACTTCCTTGCAACCCTCGAACAAAGTACTACGGGGAAGAGGATAATCTTCCCTCTGCAAACATTCAGCTCGGTACAGTTCACTTCTCTTTCTAAGTTAAGACCTCCAATAAGTACTTCTTTATTTTCCTTCGGTCGATAAGTCGTTCTGGTGACAGGTCGATTAATTCGTCTTTAGACTTTTAAGGCAGTTTTCTCTCGATTCCCTATGAGCTTTATTACGCGACCCGTTTCTGGGGTGCTGTCACTTGGATCGAGACTGTCGTAGTCACGGGATTGACGGTTCTCCAAAAGCGTCACTGCGTCGTTTGTCATGGCTGAAAGGAGGTTGCGCGTATTTATTTGTAAGTTTGTGTGTTGAGATGAGTTTGGAAAGTAGTACATAATTTTGCATATTATTATTCTTCGAGTAATTACTAAATTCTTTAATAGATATATGGCTTTCAATTTAAAGCCATCTTCTTCTCCAAACACTCTGATTCAAACCTTACAGTGCTTGCTACGTCACTTCTAAAAAATAAAGGACTATGCAGATATAGTCACTCTCTCTGTTCACGAAAGATTGTCAAGTTTATTTGATCACATTATGTCTGTAATCATATTAAATCTTTATATTAAAACGACAAAGCGTTTTTCACACGAGAACCAGTGGGGGTGTCAACTTTCATCTATTGTATATTGTTTCTCCTGTTAAACAGGATGGGCGTTTCAAGCTTACCCGCTTATATTGCCCAACGAACTATAAGTCATATATTCTTTTTCCTCTCCTCTCTCTCCTTCGGGTCCCAGCAGCAACGGTGTACCGGGAAAAAGGTGGTCTCCCATCTTTCCCCAGTACCCGCCCCGTGATGCTTAACCTTCGGTGATCTAACGAGAACCGGTGTTTTCCATCACGGCTAGGGCCGCTGATTACTCAGCTATTTAGATTGCTCAATTCTAAACGCACCCTTATATACAACACCTCGGATAGAAGTAGCGAATAGCGAGGGTGGACCCGACGCGACGACCCAATAAGATGTGCTTTCGACGCCGCCTGTTCCCCGACTGCATACAGATCCACAACACTAGGAACGCCCTGTACAGTCGCTTGAGGCCGACAGCCACGTCTTCGCCGAGTTGTTTTCCCACGAGAACGGAAGATCCGCTTTCGGTACGCTTTCCGGTACGAAGCGCGCGCGCGCGCGCTAAGTTTCGCCATTGTCGGTGCAATCGAGATTGGCCGTGTCGATGGCAGCAGCAGCTCGGAACCACGCCGCGATATCATCGGACGGGACGAGGGGACGCGCGTACAGCCGTGCACACGGTTAGCCGCACACGGCGGGACCCCGCCGGGACAGGAGGAGTGACATAAAACGAAGCAGAGACGATTTGCTTTGCCCCCCCGCCTCCCCTCCAACCCTGCTCCCCGTGTCATTATCATTTTTCTCCGGCCGCGTCTCTTGGCCAGCCGCCGCGGCATTTCTCGCTCGGCGGATTTTCGCACGGCTGATGAGTTTTCATCACGATCCTGCGGTCGCAGTCTCTGAGTAGTCTGTTGCACGGTGGAATGCCACCAGCCACCTACAGCGCCCTCGCCCTATCCGTCGCCTACACCCACAGCCTCGACGCGGGCTAGCGTGAGAGAAACGAGGGAAAAAGTACGAGCGCTTTGATGGGCCGCTGGGTGGCGGCAATAAAGGAGCGTGACGGATCCTTGGACTTCGAAAAACTGGAGTAAGAACGGGGACACCTGTCCTCCCGATGCAAACTCGAAGATTTCGTTGGCTGGGAGTTCTTTGGCTTGGGAGATCCTTTTGGAGGTGTCGATGAGGGGAAGATAAGTTTTCGAATGAATGTGTAGGGTTCAGAATGAGTTCCTAGTGACTCAGGAGTCTCATAGTTGGCTCGCAAGAGTATGGAGATTTAGCTTTTGAGGTTCTTAGAGGGGAAGCTAAGTTTTCGAATGAATGTGTAGGGTTCAGAATGTGTTCCTAGTGACTCAGGAGTCATAGTTGGCTCGCAAGAGTATGGAGATTTAGCTTTTGAGGTTGTTAGAGGGGAAGATAAGTTTTCGAATGAATGTGTAGGGTTCAGAATGTGTTCCTAGTGACTCATGAGTCATAGTTGGCTCGCAAGAGTATGGAGATTTAGCTTTTGAGGTTTTTAGGTAGTCAAACTTGCAATATGATTTAAATTGGTTTATGATAACGTTCCTGATTGGATGAAACATGTAACTGTCGAGATGAAGATTACAATTTATATAGTGTATCTTTTAATTTGTTACTGCTACCATTTTCCATGTCGAAGAAACGATAATACCTTCGACATCCCTTCAAAGAAGCTCGCAAGCTTTGATCAGCTACGGGCGTGTTCTTTGTTGTGCGGATAACTACATTTAACGAGTTCTGAAGTTGCTGTAACGTAATATGAAATTCATGAAACGGCCATGCTAGTGCACGCGCGTTCCTTCGTTGTAACAGAGTTTAAATACATTCCTTTGTAACAGGATATATAATCCCTGCAAATGTTATTGCAAATTCCAATGCAGGTAGGTACTCGAGTTACAGTATCGCAAATTCCCTGTTGTCTGCGCAACTAAGTACGTGTACGCGTTACTGTTTAAGTGAATATTACTAAAGAATACGTTTACACTCAAAGGGACAGGTCAATGGGATAAATTGAGGGGGCAAGGAAGTAAACAAATTATATTATTTGTTCATTTGTCGTGTCGTGACGACTCTACTTAGGTTAACATTTATATTTTATACCTATTACATTTGAACCAACCTGTTCATATTTGTAGAATTTTGTAAATTTTATTACCTACGCGACAAAGCAGCTCGTTTTATTTACTGGCACATTATAACGAGTCCTTATTGCATGCGAATAATTAAAATATGAACCGTGCCGCATAGTAAATCATTATCCTTCCTCTATGACCCTATGCATTCTGCGTCGTGCACGTACTCCAATTAAATATTTCGTTGGTACATAAACAACGTTGCTGGAACTGATACGCCTGTATGCTCTTAATTTCGTGTACGTGCAGATTCCTATCACAGTACCTTCGTTTAAATAATCTGCTTGCTCAGATGTGAACATAAATAACTATGGAACACACCATGTAATAAACCACTAAAAACGTTGAAATAGTTGCTAAACGTAATTTAATGCAATCAGAGAGCAACGAAATAATTTTCATTTTTTTATAATTACCATGATGTGCCACCTTGGTCACCAATGACCCACGATATTGATTGGGAATACATTATCAGCAAATGATACGCGTATTTTTTCAAATCGATATTAAAATAAAATGGAGAAAATAGAAACTGCAATTATGAAAAAATTATTTTCTTTAATACATTATCAGCAAATAATACACATATTTTTTCAAATCGATATTAAAATAAAATGGAGAAAATAGAAACTGCAATTATGAAAAAATTATTTTCTTTAATACATTATCAGCAAATAATACACATATTTTTTCAAATCGATATTAAAATAAAATGGCGAAAATAGAAACTGCAATTATGAAAAAATTATTTCCCTTTATATCATTCACTTCATAGTTTTATCATCAACCACTTTCATTTCATTAAAAAAGGAATAGCGTTAATAAAGTCGATCACTTCAATTTAGCAGAAACATGTATTTGTCACGGAAGGAATTTCTGGTACAAATCTATCTCACTTAAAAAGAAGCGTTCACGACTTTACAAGTTAACATTTGAAAACCGGCCCCCTTCCATTGGATGCAAAAGTCCTGATTCTTCAAGGAACAGCAGTTATTGGCTACCCACTCGGTACTTTCTCTTTATTAAATTTCTCCTTACTACAGAATTATTCGTATTCCCACTGGTCCGCACAGTTTCCATCTCGGCGGCTAATAAAGGGAAAGAGACAGAGATGATGGAGGAACAACTTCTGTACCTGCTTTCGTTGCCGTTCATTATCAGCTTATAATCTAAAGACTGCTAGCCGAGTAGAATTTTAATTAGCCGCCACTCTTGGGAAACTCGATAATAAACAATTTCAGGGAAGTAGTTTACTGTCTAACAGCGAACTTCTGTGCTCGTTCTGTGACAATTTTGACAAACATTTTAGATTACCTGTTAAGTTGGCCGAACTCGAGAGTTTGGGGGCTATGCATGAGGTTACTGGTAAATAAGTATTTTTTAATTAGGTAGTGAGATATTTGGTAGTGCTTACAAACCATTTCTTTCAAAATTTTGTGAAGGAAATTTTAAAAGCGATCATTTGACCGGGCATGGTACGTTTTGTGTTAAAAAAAAAAAAAAAAAAAAAATGGTAACGGTGATTTAACTTTCCATCCACACCGAACAGAGCTCGTGTTATCTCATTAAATATCCTCGTGAACGTAATACGAAAGGCGCGTAATTCTGTGCAAATGAAAATTGTCTCATAATAACTGCGACGTTAAAACAGCGATTCAATTTACGCGAGCTTTATTGAATTCTTTTGTGGCCTACGTGAATCCCACTAGGCTTGTGTTTCATTAAAATATGGAGCAGAGAAATGTAAATAGCGTTCCCCGGAAGTATTCGCAAACATAATTAACTCTCCATAAGAGAAACGTTGGATTCTGCTACCAATGATGTATGTATTTACGCACATTTAAATGTAGGTACATTCAACTTTCCATTAGTCAAGGAAATCTATCGATTAAAAATTCCATTTATATTTCTTCGTCGAATGCATTCTTTGTTCAAAGTTCGAAAGTTTGCGCTGCGTTTCAAGTAAGATCTCACGGCGTCGTAAAGATACCGCGGTATATTTAACGATCGGGCGTTTTTCCGTCTCCTTGAATTGAAATATTACAGTGCATTAAATTTTCGTTGGGACGTTACGCAAACAAGTAGCTTCGAGAAATAATAGTCGCGATACGATACAATATGGCAGTGGACTTGTTTGTGATTCAATCGGTGGTGACTGTTTACTTTATTTTATATAGCCAACGTTACGTGATATATTGAAGAATAAATATGGCACAATAAAATGATAAAATAAATTCATATAAACGTATTCAATTTTGCTTTGCATCCAAGATGCAGTTATTCCTGATTTTTATTAACTTAATTTCGATGAAATTCTCAACATGTATACAGTTTTTAAATTTTCATTTCATAACTCCAAGGCATTTGGACAAATTTTAAAAAAATTATTGTGTTTTAAGTGGTGCAAATAAACTTTTGTCTGCCATTGTAACATTATTTGTGTTTTATATTACAGGTGCTAATTCACAAATGTTCCATATTCATCGATTGTAATATGGGAAGGACAGATTTCTGTTTTTCAATCAAATATTTATAAATTAGTTATAGTGGCCTAATTTATCAAAAGTTTTTCTGGAACATAAAGCTCGCTGTAATTTAGAAACAAATCAAAAGTAGACATATGTTTATACGAAATTATTTCATCGTCTCTTAGCGCTGACTATTAATAAAATATTTCCTACGTATTATGTTACGCCGTGTATTTATAAGGAAAACCATGAATGAAATTTTAAATTTATTCAGGTCGTTTGCAGCTACTGAAACTTTTCAAATGGCAGTTAACTTTCCCAGGAAGTAGCTGCGAATAGATTGATGTTTTGCCACGGCATCTTTCACCGAGCTAATGGATCCTTTCTTGGCTCGTTATGCAGCCAGTAATAGTCGAAAAATTAAACCCTCGAACAGGCCCTGACTTCGTAGGAAATTTGTCTCGTCAACTTCTCGCCAGGAACACGATCGCCGTACGATTTTCTGCTTAGCTTTTCAATTTGAAATTACCACGGTGACCCGTGAACGTGTCAAGATTGTAAATCTTAGCTGAGATGGCCTCGGTGGTAGTTGTCTGGCGGCTACTTAGATGGTCCGTTGCAGTTGAAATTTATTCAAGTTCCGCTGTAATCGATAATGCTCAAGTGCCAAGACTTTGGCATGGCAATGGAAATTCCTCGTTTTCCACCTTATCTTTTATATATTCTTATGCAAAGTGCAATAATAAATTAATTATAAATATAACTTATATCTTAAAAATTAACTTATAATAATAATAATAAAATTAACGGATAGCACATAACAAAGTGTACTCTGTAAATTTTTAAAAAAGCACTCCAATCCCTTTATCGATACAAATCTCAAATGAAATAAAATAATCCTGTATAACAACGTGTGTACAGTTAAATTCCAGAGAAACATACCGAAAAACCATGCATGTTTCAACTGCAAAAATATTCCGAGCCATAAAACTGTGACACAGAGCACGCACCATGACGAAATAAAACCGCTGCAAATGTAAAAATATTTCGTGGCTGGATTCGTCTGTCGATAAAGCGAAAGCGCATTGGGCTAAAGTATAACCGATAATGGTCAACGTTTCGCGACGAAATAATGTGTAAAATCCCCGCGCGATGCTCCGTCCGTTATCAGCGCGATTTATCATACGTACTTTTGAAAAAGCCTATAACGTTCGCCACGGTGTGTATGAAATAATCGGTCGTTCACTGTAAGCGCGATAAAAATGCTGAGATCGCCGGCGCGGCTCGCCGCGTGTGTCACAAACTAAACGATTAATATGTATAACTGCACGGGCGAAGTTGCATATTACTTAATAAATTGTTTGAATCCCACCGATTCCATCTGTCGATTACTGTGGCGGTTGAATAACTGTGTCCACAACGCGTGTATTACTGATGTTTTATAAATTTCTATCGCAATCTGCTTTATTATAACTGTTATCGATATTTGAATGCAAGATATTTTGTGCGTTATGCAGGGTGTTGCGAAAATACAGTATTGGAAATATTTATTGTATTACTCTCATACATAGTTGCGCACAATTTTCATAGCAATATGATTGATAAAATGATACGCACCTGTTCAATTTATTTTGCCTGAGATAGTGAGCCGCAATAAATAATAATAATAATAAATCGTCTTTATTCACCACAAGTTACAATCATATTGTTGGAATATTAATAATAAGAGACGTACAAGTAATAAAATGTTCATTCGTGTGATGGAATAAATGTTTCCAGTACTGTATATTGGCAAAGTGTATCGCTTCGACCAACGAAACTTTCTGCTGTTATAAAGCAATTTTCTTACTGGAATTGGAAAAACGTATATTGGTGAACAGTAGAGAGGATACGCGAGGGAGAATTCGAGTTCGCCCACAGTAATTTCGATGCATCGTTATCTACCTTCTGGCTGGCGGAACAACACGATCGTAAATCGTTACTTCGGCGAGACATCCTTATCGACCAGCATAAGTAATTTGTAGAATAGACCAGTTTTTAATATACTCCGGGGATTGGAAATAGTGGAGGAAATAATTTAGAATTAATTATAAAATTATATTAATACACGTGCGAGGAAAAATTGAAAAATTCGCACTGTTTAGGTAAAGAAATTTTCACGGGAGTCACTTTTGTGGCTCCAACTGGATATTACAATCCCTATTTCCACGTAAGAAATCTGGTGAATTGGATTAAATGTGACATATTACCCACAAAACATTTTTTAAAGCAGCTTGAACTTCAAACTTTTAGATTCCAGTATCTTTCAAACTCGTTTATGTTTTGTAATATGCGCTCCCCCTCGTCTGCATACGGGCTGCCCCGCGAGACAAAAGTGTTGGCAAGTTTCTGGATAGTCTTTAATTTATACGAGAAAGTTTCGAGGAGTTACATCAAGACAGATTGCACTTCCGTCGAGAGTGATTCAATCCTAAGGGACCGAGGCAGCATATCAGTCGTATCGAAGCAAAATAAATCCCTGTACATTCTTTCTGATACGTTTTTACATGCGGCTCTCGTAAACATGCAGTTCGTGCGAGTATCTTAAGGATCGATGGCTAGCGAAACTTTAAAGTCAGTCGGAAGTCGGTGCTTATGGCTTTGTTATTCTCTACTTTCTGTCGAGCGGGTTTTTTTCATGCTCTAGAAAGTAGATAGGTATTATGCTGTTGCAAATATAATGGAAAAGCTGAAGGAACTTGTACGGCGTTCGGTACGAGAAGCGTATTTTCTGCTGATTTGTATGTATAAGTCAAGAGGGCGATGCAAATAGGCTGTTACAGAAAAGGTTTAAAAGATTTTATAAAAGATTTAGGTGTATTGGAGTTCTTCTGTTTCTTTCCTCGTTACAGTCTTCAATATGATGAATTTTGAACTTCTACTTTAAGAAAAGAACTAAAAACTGCTAAGAGGTTTTTGAGGGACTAACATAAACTACTACTGGAGCATAAAATAGTAAAGGTTAAATATAATAAAGAAATTAGAATTCCTTAATAGCAAAAAGGAATAAAAGACGTGCGTGTGGCTTTCCAAAATGATTTTCGAGTTCTCTAAACATTATAGGTTTAACTATTAAATCTGCTATTAGCTGCAAAATTAAGAAAATTGGGTATCTGCGCTTCAAAGACATCTCCAAAACTCTTAATTTCATTAAAAATATAGGAGAATGTTTCTAATCATATTTTGAAATTTACTCACAAAACTTTTTCTGTTTTCTCACTAAATTTTAAAATAATGTCCAATATTATTCGCTTCTTTCAGTCACAAGTAAAATTCTTAATAAATCACTTTCTAAGTAGGCAGAATTATCGATGTTATCCACTTTAAGTATTGCAAAATACCAAGTAAAATATTTCTTCATAAACGTTTCAAAGAATATTCTTCTTTATCAGAACACATATCCACTGTAACCACAGGCAAAGTATCATAGAACTTAGAAATCTCTCGTTCTTTCAGCATCTGTATCCACATCGTTAACGCGTGCACGTGTAATCAAGATGCCATCACCCACTTCCTATCTTGTAGCCTCGAGGCACTCAAGAAATTTGTCAAACTTGTCCCGTTAGAGACACGGTTCATCTACTCTTCCCTTCTCGCCCCTCCGCGCCAATCCCTTTCTGCTTCAACATAGTTCTTACCCATCTTTCCTCTTCCCACCCCCATCCCCCTGTTAGCTATCACCACTTTCCCCGGTAGAGGGAGAAATCAATATAGCCGCGCTTTTCCTCGCAAAATGACGTTGACGTAGTTGGCAAAGCGTGGAAACTGCCGTATCACGAGTCTCCTCCGCTTTCGAAAGTTTCCCTGCCACCCTCGAGTCTCAACGTCTTTCGGATGCGCTTGCACGTGTTGCGTTCTAACTTGACACTTTCCAGTTTGACGGAGCGAAACGTGTCCTCACCGCGACTCCTACCTACCCTCGTCTCCCCTGCAAATTATATGAAAAGATCGTATCGGTTTATAGTGAGCTGTTCCTTTTTTTTTAAGTGACAAGCCCGCGTTTTTTTTTTCTCTTGGTATTTAATGTGTTGCTTTTTAACCTGTTTAAAAATCATGTTAAACGTCGACGAGCTTCTTTTATGCTTCTTAGATCGCGGACACGTGGAAGTCTATTATGCGATCCTTTTATAATTTATCAAACAATTTTTCTGTACAATATTTATTAATTCCTATCCACTGATTTAACGCTCGAAGGTGTTAAGACGGTTACTATGCAATGATTTCTAATCTACTGTATACGATAATCTCTATAAGCAAAACTTCGTGCAACCACTCGTTGGTCCCTATAAATTAATAATTACTCCGAAGAGCAGATTAACATACACTACGATTACGCTGCTTCCACGCTGGAATGCGAAATCGGTTAATGAAACGGTAAAGTCGAGCGTAAATTCTGCCCGGACATTAAAAACTTCTTAAATGACTGAGGTTCGTGCAGACATTCCACGAGTACTTCGGGAATAGTGTTATTATTTTGAATGAACTCTTTGCGCCCGAAGTTTCTCACGTTTGCCATTTCAAGAATAAATAATAAGCTCATCTCCGGGAGAACTTTTACCCATTACGTTTGCTTAATTTATTTTCCGTTGCAAAGTCGAAGTGGTGGGAGGAACAACGATGTCGAATGTTTCCCCTGAACATTGAAAAGTTTCGTAGAAAGTTAGGTGGCACTTCGAACGAATTGGATTTGCCGTCCAAGTTATACTGTAGAGCCTCCGATGTCCTAATTTGCGGGGAAATATGATTCACTTTCCTTCTGGTGAATATTCTGGATTTCAAAAAGACAAATCTCCGCTGTCACTCTCATAGAATTCTTTCCCTATCTCAACACGAGAATTTCAACTAATATTAATGATATTCTTGTCGGTTACATCTGAGCTTGTTTTGATGAAGGCACTCTATAAAAAGAAATTTACTATGTGGATAGTAGAATGTTTAAATGACAAAACATTTGGATAGTGGAGTGTTCGAAATACGAAACTTCCGGATAGTAGAATATTCATATAGGGTAAGTCTGGGTAAGATGGTCATAGTTTCGTTTAGAGTCTGCTACAGCCAACCTATTTGAAATAAAGCAACGAAAACGATGTAGAACAAAACTTCAATCCTTTGTCCACATGTCCGTTAATATCAATAAACGAAAAATTATTATTTAATATACAAATTTTGCAAATGAAAAAAAAGTGTCATTGCCCATATCTCCCTTAATGTCCGGGGAAGATGGTCATATGTACCTTTCAGGCTAACAAGTTGTGGTCTTTAACTGGTTATCTCAGATTCTTTCTAGTTTTCGTCCACCTTCGTTTTGCCCACTCAAAACTTCTTTCAGCTCTTGCTGTGAGTCTTTTAATCCGCATGTATGACACACAGTGTCAAACTCTGTGCAATTTTCATGGGCCCAATAACCACATGAGTTACATCTAACCAATCTTGTTTTTTTATGGTTTCGAAATAATTTCCTCCGAATTTCACCAAAATATCTGAAATTACATCAAATATAGCTGTGGCCAGCTCTCTTGGACAACAATTCACCATCTTTCCCTTAAAGCCGTGATAAGATGGCCATTTCTCTTTCGCTTAGACTAACAAACGTAACTCCGAATACCTTAAGGTTAAAAACATTGTAAACAATGCACTATCGAAAATACATCTTGAGAATTAAAAATATTCAGCATAAATAACACAAACAAGATGACCAAAATATTGATCAAAGATTTTGAAGCACTAGCTTAAATTTCACAGTGGATTTACAAATCTTTAAAAACGTACTATTCCAACACTTTGAACTAAGAATGTTACTTTTCTATGACACTTTGTATCCACGTCGAGGCAGCGCAATCAGACGTTTCCTTCTAAAAAATACTGTCACTGCCCATCTCTTCCATATGACCATCTTACCCTGACTTACTCTAAAGGATATTCGGATAGTAGAATGTTCGCGCAACGGAACATTCAGTTAGTAGAGCATTCGAATGACAGAACATTGAGGTAATAGCCGGTGTTGAGATAGTGGTGCTCCTACTGTATAATACATACTTCTAAACTCTTGACAGTAGAGTTGAGAGTAGCGGATATAAATTCAGGCCCCACGGCAACGGAGCATAAGTGACGGCCATGGGAAAGTGAAACGAGAAAGAGGACACCTCGAAGCGACCCCGCGTTCACGTCGAAACTTTTCATTCTTCCCCAAAACGACGCCCCTTTAAACGTGATCTCTTATTTTGCATTCATCGAATGCAAAGAGGAGACTGGTTTTCGAGTGCGAAGGCAATTAGCGATGGCATAAATTGAGATGGACGCGGATGTCGGGGAGCATGTTGAGCAGCTCTATGAGACCCGCGGCTCATGAATATGAAACGAATATGACTGTAAGCCCTTTTGTTCCGTGGCCGGCGCGGTCTGACGTATCGATTCGTTTCCCCTGCTGTCACTATGCATTTTACTGCTGCGACCCGTATGTTTGACAACTAGTGTGCTTAACCCTCTCGACCCGACAGTTTTCTATTTCAGTTTGGCAGAAATCGATTGTACTTGGCTACGGATAGGTACAGATCAAAATTGAAAATTGTACGTCGATTTTAAAAATTGGGATATATGTGTCCCAGCATTTTTTTTTTAATTTGTGTTAAACACTTCCGATCTTCTGTCGGTATGTTATACATGTATTTTTATAATATTCCTCCAGTGAATATAAATTCTACATATTTCAGAGGGGTGGCAGGCTTATTCTCATGAATGGCAATCAAAGATAGTAGTATATAGTCAGATTAATTAAAAAGAATAAAACAACGCACATATGTAGCATACGTTGTTCCACAGATGATCACAGAAATTCACTGAGACATACGTGTCCCACCATGATCGAAAGGGTTGATCTCAATTTTCTGTGGGCGAAGCAGATCCTATGGAGTGATGATTAGCTTATGTTTCTTCACCATTAGGGTGAAGGACCCAATTACTGACACCTGACCAATTACTGTCACCTTAAGCTATTTTACTTAAAATAACAAATAAATAAACGTTGTAAAGTCATACACAAAAAGAATTATGTAATTCAACCTATAATCTATACTATAGTTTATTTATTCGTTATTTTAAGTAAAATAGCTTAAGGTGACAGTACCCTAGTTGCAACACAATCAGTATTGTCCATTGTGTTTTATTCTACGGTTTTAACGAGTGCAATCCATTGGTAACTATAGGTGCAGTAGAAATGCATATGGCGAAGGACAAATGTAAGTACTACGTAGCTAGAGATTTTTCTAAGTGCCCGTGTTGAGTCACAGGAAAGATCTGTGCATTGATTGTTGTAATTATGCAGATGTACACATATACGATTGACTTAATGAGATTTATAGAGCGTGAGAGCGTGCGACATGCTTTTTGATATAATAACGCGTTACATTCCAGATTTCTGATAGAGCTTTTCCCTTTTTGGTAGAGGATTCTTATCTTGTGTCTATGTTTTGGTACAAAATTTGTGTAGAGCTGAAGAGTGCTGCGAAAAATACAAAAATTGATTATTGCTTATTAAAGAGTAACTATATAGAAAATATTGATCTTTCTTTTTAGTAATTAGTTATTTGTAATAGTGACGTGTGTATCAATCGTAAAAATTTCCAATTTCAGGAATTTAATTAATACACCCAGTTTCAGAGTAGAGTAAAAATAGATATAAGTGTTTAGCCTTTAAAATTATTCAAGTTCAGTTTCACTCGAGATATCACCTTCAATTCCTTTATTATTTTATATTTATGGCAAACGTAGACGAACAGCACTTTTTCTAATGCTCAAGAGTATCTCGCACTTTAGTATTTTAGTATTAATACTGCTCAGTGACACAGAAATTACATAAAAATTCCCGGTAAAGCAGCAAAGATAGAAGAACAGAGTTTCCTTACTGCAAAGTGGAAAGAAGCCCCAGCGATGCAGAAGGATAAAGTTCGGGAAAGTATAATTTCTGAAGAAACTATCCGAGTACATACTGTTCAAAGTCCAGACGAAGAAGTCCATAAATTGGATTAACGAAGTGGATTGTCGCTAATTTCACGTAAAATTCCATGAAAATTGTACGCCATTCCAGCAAATATTTGGGACGAGACCATTCCATCCTGCTTGAATATTTTAAAAGAATTTATTAATCAACTCTCCGATTGCCTTGCAAGGAATTATTCACTCCTTTATAATTTCCCATGCACAAACGAATACAAAACAAAATTTTACGGCTCCATAACTGTAGAACAGCTGCAAGATAATTGTCACCACTTACAAATCTGATTCTATTTTTACAGTGATTAATATTTCAAACTCTAGACATCGTTTTTCTAAGAATATAAATTAAATACTAAATATTAACCCTTCATAGTCATACCTTTTTATAATCATGTATTTTTTCATCTTTTAACTTTTGAGTGATAATTATACATTAGTAATACTCTAACAATCTTTCTCTAGAAATGTAAATTTTTATACGACGAAATTTGTAATTGAAATAGAGTGATTTTTCACGATTATGGAAAAATGCGATTCTTTTCGCGATGAATCCCCTTTGGAAGTCGTGAAGGCGCGACATTTGAACTCGCAAATTGCTCTTAGGGTGCGAAACACCCCGTGTGACCACGAATGTTTGAAAATCCCCTAATTAGTACCTAAAAACCGCGAGTAGAGTGTATGTACCAGTAAATGAACATTTTTTATTAAAATGAGTAAAATACGTTATTAAAGTAAGCGACTAATTAATTAAAGACTTCTTTTCATTTCTTGCTTCATATCCAAACAATTTTTGCAGCACGTGGGAATCAATCGCGCTGCAAACATAATTTTATAATAGCCTTAACCGTTCATTTACTGGTGCGTTTACCCTACCACACATCAATACATTTCACCAATGTCCTGTATCCACATTCGGTTCCATAAAAACGTGGAATTACTTGTTCGAACGAATTCGAGCAATCCTGTTGAAAGTGGAGCAGAAATCACGAGAGGGTTCAATTACTTGTGACTAAAAGTCCGCGGAGTATCAATTATACAAACGAGTCCCGTCGTTACGAACGTCATCAGCGTTCGATCGGGGCTAGGTAAAGCCGAATCGCGAGGAATGAGGATGACGACACAAAAGCCGGTTGATTCATCGGATAATAATCCATGATTTGGAAAAGGGGGGGCGCTCCCCCCCGGCGTATCAGGGCCGTCGAAAGTGATTGAATCGGATTTACCGGCGCTTTTGTCTATTTCCGCTTCAATTTCCATGTAAATCGACTTAAGATTCGACGCCCTCTCGCGGTGGGCGGTCTCGGGGACACGATGCTGGTTCAATACCCCGACGAATCATAGTCGTTCCTTTCAATCTCACGATAGCAAATCCGTGCCACCATCTGCAGCACTCGTTAACGATGATTTCTGAAGCGGCCGACCGGGAACAGTTTTCCAGTCGGCAATTTCTAACCAACGACGCCATCGGGATTATTCCCAGCGACGCGAGTTAGCTCTGCTGGCAGAACCTAATTCACCAGGATCTACACGGTGAATTTATTATAACGGCGGTATTAGGTATTATGTCATCTCGTAAGTAATGTGGTATTTCTGCTGTGTAGTTTAGGAGAATAAGCAACTTTTTGCTAACGATTAATAATTCAAGATGTATACTTATTCCATTTTCTTTTAATCTCTTTCCTTTCATATGTTTCTAGTAAGTTTTCGATTCCCCTTTTATAAAATCCCTGTGATTTTGGTTGGATAACTTCATTTGGTCGAATTTCTTAATCATTAACCGGTGATGTGGAGTCTGGGAGATTCCTGCAGAATTATTTTTTTGTGTAACACTTATACGCGTGGATTCAAGTACCTTCATCAAATTAGTGAAAGTTAATTTGCTTCTTATGTGTTCTAGTGTTCGAGTAATAGTTTTTTTGTTAATAATGTTAACGTAAATATTTCGCATATGGTTTATATTGATATTTACTGAATTTCTTTATAGTGCATTGACATTTAGTATTATTTATTACTCTTTTCTTTTTTTCGTGTTTTAAATCTAGACACGAATTTTTTTAATGTGTACTACTCAAGAAGTTCGTAAAAAGTGTTCTATAGAAAACAAATAAACATAATTTCAAATATGTAATAAAGTTACTAATTTCTCCAGTACGTGTTGAAAATAAATTTAGGCTTGACAGTGTGAAATTATTAAAGAGGAGTCTGTGAGACTACACGTCACCGTTTATGTCATAATGTGGGACGTCACCGGGTACGAGTTAAACCAGCTTTGACATCGAGATACAATAATATCTCCCGATACGTGACAAGTATTTTGTACTAAATGAAATATTCAATCTACGCGAGTGAAGTTTCGATAGGCGTTTGGTGTAGGATTCCTATAGAATAGTATTTATACTAAGTGGACGAAAATAATTTACAATTAATTTGCGCTGCTATAGCAATGGTAATACAATCATCTACATAATTCGAAGCGTAAATGAATGGTCTCCCAGTTCGTGCACGTGTTGCTGCTACAATCCATCAAAACATCCTGAATTCGATTACACCGTGCAATCAATACGGCCCATAAATTAAACCTTAATTAACACGGAATTGTGCAGCATTTCGCGTACAGCGATTCTTTGATCTGGAAAGTTGTGAAGCTGATGAAACAATACAGAATCAATGCGACATCGATGGGAAACACCTGTCTGTTTTTCCACGAGGCGTGTAGGAAATTCAGTTCACCGGTTTAACTAAAATTTTGCATATAGTTAATCCGTGCCATGTACATATAGTAATGCGTTAAATGCATGGAAAGTAGTGCTCAAAATTTTATGAGAAAATGGTGGTGAAAATGGATCTGCCAGTAAAAATAGTAACATAATCGTAGAAATAATTGAAAATTGGTAAAAATATATACATATGCCTTGAATTGTTATATGAATTGAGGAGTGGTTTTTCAAAAGGGCACATTTCCATATCGACAAAATTGTCAATAACCGCAAAAAGCTGTAGTAAACCTACGTTTATTAAAAAACATCATTTATTTTTTATTAGTAATATTTTAAATTTAGCGAGTCTGTTTGAATAGTTATTTTAAAAAAACATTTGGAAATAAGCCCTTTTGATGGAAACTATAAAAAATAAGTCATTTAGTATGAAACCATTTGGAAATAACTCCTTTTGTAATGTACACATTACTTTGCATGACTTTTTTTACTTTTTATTACGGAAATATTTTTAGTATGGAAAAAGCGTGGCTCCAAACTCAATTTTTTCACAAACTCTTTAGTACTTCGTGTAATAGGTTTAACACATTGTTGTCATGCTGTACACTAATTAAAGCAAAATTCAAACCCGAACCCCGTGCACCCCCTCGTCAGACAATAGCTTCTGACAGCGTGAAAATCGACGCGATGCAAGGAGACGTCTGATGTATCTTTTGTATTCCTCCCCCCGGGGCCCGCAGGAGCAGCGGTCGGCAGCTATTTTCATAAATCCAGTGTCGTCACCCTTAATTGCAATTTGCTGTAACGCCACGGTTTTGCCAACGCCACTTTATTGCTCTTCTCCTGGCCGAGCTACCTTCTCTAATACGCGCCTACGTGCCTCCCCTTTCCCCCTTCCATCAATCTTCCCCTACCGCCAGAAATATCGACCTGTCAAATACCCTTTGGTCCCATCGGCATTCACAGGACCATCTGAAAGAGTACTCCAGTTTCAATCCGGCCTGTACGAGAAATCGCTTCTTCCACGATTAAACGTAGAAGAGTGTAATAAACTCGAACGGTTCGACGGATACGATTCGAGTGCAGCTCCCTCGGGAAATTTTATCTGGACGTTTCGTATCCAACAGGGTCAGAAGAATCGAATCAGGGACGTCGCATAATTCGGTGGTTAAAGTCGCTGGCAGTGGTACGTGGTTTATGGGCGGGTGGAGGGGTGTTGCTTCGTGGCTCGACCTCGTCCTCGTTGTTAAGTATAATTGCTATTTATTGCGCGCGGCTTTGCAATTGTAGCCGTGCTGGTAGTAATCCTGGACGTTAGTACCGCGCTTTAGTCTACGCCCGCCTTTTCCGCCCGGCGCTGCTTATTGTGGTCCAGACGTTTACCCGGGACCGCGCATCGCCACTTGTCGACGCGATTAAGACGGATTCACACATATCAATCCTGTGGTAGTTCCATGCCGCCAGTATCAGTGATAAAAAATATCGTTTTACTGTTTTGGAATGGAGCAATTCGCACTTGGCTGTGTCAATTATTGCTATAGGAAACTCCTCGCTGTGAGCGCGCGCTCGGGGATGGCGGCGAACGCTTAACGCATAGCGTTCACGATTCCAAGCCGCCGATGACGTGCGCGCGCAAGAGAGAGAGAGAGAGCGTATCGCATGAAAAACAAAGCGGCCACTCTCGGCCGAAAGATTACAAGAAGTGGTGGGGATAGCAACGAGCGCTTAACGCATAGCGTCCACGATTCCAAGCCGCCGATGACGTGCGCGCGCGCGAGAGAGACAGAGAGAGAGCGTATCACGTGAAAGACAAAACAGCCACTCTCGACTGAAAGATTACAAGAAGTGGTGGGGATAGCAACGAGCGCTTAACGCATAGCGTCCACGATTTCAAGCCGCCGATGACGTGCGCGCGCAAGAGAGAGAGAGAGCGTATCGCATGAAAGACAAAGCGGCCACTCTCGGCCGAAAGATGACAAGAAGTGGTGGGGATAGCAACGAGCGCTTAACGCATAGCGTCCACGATTCCAAGCCGCCGGTGACATGCGCGCGCGCAAGAGAGAGAGAGAGCGTATCGCTTGAAAAACAAAGCGGCCACTCTCGACTGAAAGATTACAAGAAGTGGTGGGGATAGCAACGAGCGCTTAACGCATAGTTGAGATGAGCTCATAGCGAGAGTTTAATGTACTGGCACCAAGAGGCCACTGACACTAACGGCACGGAACTGACATGTGTGAATCCGCCTTTATCCTCAGCCGCGAGGACTAACGTTGCGAGAAGTCGCCCGTTAGAATCGGCGAGCACTGGCGACCGGTCTGCTAGAGGACTTCTGCCTACCGTGAGACACGCGGTCGCGATCCGATGATTACGATTTCACGGACAGAACGAGGTGAATTCGCGTTGACAGGCTGCGGTCGCCATCGAGATTTTTATTGACCCGTTCGAGCATAATGAGTCGCGATCGTATAAAGTGCGCCGACGGCTTTGGAAGATATTCACTTAACCGCGATAAGCGTAATTGACTCGCTTTAGCCGGTAATTTAGGTTCCTTCTTTAGCGTATAGTATACTAATTACAATTTTTTTTTTTTATAATTTTCTTGAGAAAAAATTTGGTGCTTATTCTCGGACGCATGATGTAACTACTCGTGATCTTTTCATATTGATCGTTGTCATTTTCAAGGTACAGAATTTTATAAGGAGACTGTGCTGTATATCAGCATTGAAGCCAATACGAGTAGGAAATTTTAAATGTTTCTGAATAATCTCAACACTTCCACAATTTAATTATTTCAAAATCATTTCATTCATCATGAATAATATGTGTTTGCACAACATTTCCCTTCCTCCATGTGTCCATAAACGAACTGATCGCTCTAAAAAGAGTCAACATGGGAGCCAGAAAAATACTACAAAAAAAATACGATCTTTTGATCGGAAGAGGGAAATATGAATCGGATTTTATGTTTGAATATCCCCGAGTCAATGTACCCCACTCTTCCAACAAATATCAATAAAAAGGAGAAGCATTACGACTGGAACTCTATCCTCCACGAATCTGTGTATTCACATCCATCAAGCGAAATAAGCTCGATAACGAAGAACCAGCTATCCCCAACTGAACTGCGCCCAGTAACTGAAAGGAAATAATTGGCAGAACAGTGTCCCTCAGAAATTCGTTTTCGACGTCCCCGCCTCTCCGTGTATCCGTTTCTATTATTTGCGCGAGCCTGTTAGACGACAGCAATCGGTGGGGCTTTTTCAGGGATGCGTGCAACGGGTCACGAGGGCGTCGCAGCCAGCTCCAACTGCAATCCGTTACTCGGTCTACCAGCTGGCCGAAACTGTCGCGCGCTAATGACTCACTAAATTTCACCTCGCGGCCCTCCGGTGCAGCGGCGAGCGTCGCCTCGCACGTCACGGCATCCCCCATCAGGATGCTTTTAATTCGTTTCGCTTTTATTTCGCGTCTCGTAATTCTCCGCGAATTCTACCACGCTGCCAGCTCTCGGCTGGCCGCTAACGTCATTTTGTCCTTGTCATTTGCTTCCTCCTCCTTTTTTTTTCCACCCCCTTGCCTACTTTGGTTTCCCTCGACGGTCCCTCGAGAGTCGCCGGAACTTTGAAACTATTCAACGACGTTCCGGCCGCGGATTCTTTTCCAGCGACCGAATGGAATTCCGTAGGAATGATGTAATTATGAAATAAAGGGGACGGAAAATCTCGCCGAGTGTTAATTCCGGCCACGACGCGGCAGCTCGCTGGCAGAGACGGAAACTTCGTCGGGTATACTTGCCCTGGTGCTGTCGCTAAGTTTCACATCGATGTAAAATTAATGGCGGCTCGCAAGTTGGAAAATTAAAGGGCGCATTTAACGGGGTATCGTTGGGTTCCATTCCAACTTAGTTTGTCGGATTAGATGGATATTTTATTTTACATTAAATGGTACAGGGGTCCTAATCAATCAGCACGCAACAAATTTTTCTGAAAGCGCCTCCCTGCGTATTCATTTTCTTTATTCGGAAATCCCTTATCGAATTTAATAACAGTTACTTGAAACATTTTTTATTCTGCATGGTTATTTAGTGTTTAACCCTTCGTGGTCAGACGCGGTGTATTGTACCCCAAGAGCAATTTTTGATTTGAAATTCCGCACCTTTACATCTTCCAAAGGGGATTTATCGCCAAAAAAAAAATAAAAAACTTTTTAAAAAATCTGTATTTTACCACGACGATGGAAAATCGCTCGTTTTCAACTACAAATTTTAGCATATCAAAATTTACATTTCTAGAAAAAGACTATTCGACCATGACTTTATAAGTATTACGAACGTAGAATTCTCACTGAAAAGTTAAAAGATTCAAAAATACGAAAATGGTAACTCAAAAAATGACGCTGGGGTACAGTGAACCCCGTGTGACCAACTTGTGATTATAAGAAGGTGTGACCACGAAGGGTTAACATACCACAGCTTCGAGTAACAAATATTTGAAGACAAATAAATTTTATATCATAGTATTATCATTGACACTTACAACATATTTCGAGAAATTTTTTTTAATTCTTGCACTTACCATATTTTCCACATCGTCTCTTCATATCTGTTCCTCTCAAGAATCTCCACGTCCCTCAACAATTTCCCCCGTGCACCGTTCGATAATTTCAATTTTCGCAACCCAACAAAATACACATTTTTTCGTACCCGACGTCCGGTCAGCGGAGAACGTTTCTGTCGTTACGTGTCAAAGTCTCACGCCCCACATAAATCACAAAACACCTTGGTTTCGGTACGTAAATGACGTTAACCATGACCACGCGGTTACACGTGCAACGATTACGTCTAACGACCTATTTGTGCCCGCGTTCCCCGTACATAGCAACGTGATCTGAGAATCTCGATCACGGCGCCGGTGTCCGCCGTCCTTGATATAACCTGCGCGGAGTCTAAGACTGGGAAACTATATCGCCCCTTTAATAGACATTATGCCATGGCTGTATTGACAGGCGCAGGTGGGTCAGACTTCGTGAAGCGGATGCCACCTGGGAGAACAATAACTTGGCCATTGGGGTGGCGGCATGACGTGAATGCAGCCCGGGTTATTAGTGATCGATAATGCCTTGTCATTGAATCGCGGACAATCAGCCTCCAGTCATAATTTATGCGCGGCGCTTACGATCGCGCGCGGGGGAAAAATAGAAGCCCGCTGCTCCTCCTATCAATGGATGGCTAATGAAACAATATGACCGATGTATCATCGACGTTCCTTCTGTGTTTCCACCTTGCTCCTTCTGCAATCAGTTTGTCGCTGATTTTCAAATCTACGCTCGTCATGCTGCATTCGTAATGCCGTCTGTTTCCGCTGTCGTTGCGGTTCACGGCGTTCTGATCACTGTTGCATTCAAACGCGCCGTATCGCGCGGTTTACGTTTAACGAATCGATGCCTTGAATTACCAGCGGAGGATGGAAACGTAAAGGGAGATTGGGTTCGAGCTTATTACTGGATGGGATTTATTTGTCGTGGTTCTGTCTTAATACACTGGTATAGATATTTTATTAAAGTTGACTAATTTGCAATTGTCCCACGTTTTCCACTTACTCAGAGATTATTTCATAATTTAATTATGCACTTTCTATACAGAATATTCTACACAGTTGCTAATGACAACAATATTATTCACAAGTTTTCAAATCTGGGGGGAAGCAAGGAATGTCGCAAAATAGCTTTATCGAGAAAATTAAGTTTTGATGCTGTAGTCCATCAGTAATGAAACAAGGTTGAGTGAATTTAATTTTATTATATAATTTTCTTCTTAAATAATTTCTTGATTTACCTTGACAACAGAAGCTTATACTTAGACAAAGAGTGGGGAAATTCCGTATTTTGTTAGAGTGCAGAGTGAATATTTCCTGTTTTTAACCAGTAGGTACCTATATTAAATCTTTAACGTTATCTTACGGGGGATTTGAACTTTATAACCCTTTGTGATTCGACAGTTCTGTAACCCCAGTTGCTACTAACAAGATATACAATAAATTCCAAAATCTCGAAAAATGGATATTCCTTGTTTTTCCCCTAACCCGTATTATAAGCATTTCATGAAGAAGTTCCAAGGGTTGGACATTTTGAAACCCTCGGACAATAATAAGTTTTACTTTATACAAGTTACATTTCGTAACTAGTAACACCTAGTACCAATCCTCAGACCCCTTAACACCCATAGAAGGAGCAATAAAAAGTATATAAAAGTCTCCATAAATAACGAAATTAATTTGGAAACCCGACTGTATGATACACTTTTCCTTCCCGCATTACTGTCGGTGGGTATCTATTACAAGAGTCGCTTGACAGACGCATTTCACGAAAGCCTTCGGGTACCTCGGTGCATAGGGTGTCGTCGGACACGTAGCCACGAGGTCCTCCACGCTTCGCCAAGCTCCCCGTGCACGTCGACTCGCGTATAATCCTGAGTAGTGGCGACACCACTGGAATATGGGAAAAAGGAATTGGAGGCATCGCGTGCTCACGTGGCACGCGTGCATCTTTTATGCCGCCATCCGCTGTTTCAGCGCACTCCCGCCTGAAACGACCCAGCTAAGGTGTCGTGACAGCATCCACTTCCAGGCGACACTCCCCTTATCACCGAATCGCGGTAACTAGTGCACGAATATCACTTTGCCGCGAATCAAAATATCCGTCGAAACGGCACTTTCGGATCGGCGAGGACACAGTAGCTTCCTGCCTTTCCTAAATATCAGACATGCTCGCTCGTTTCGTTAGTGGATCCGTTTAAGAGCGAATTTCCCTGGAATTCGGGGAAATTGCACGAAGAGCGTTCTCGCTAATACGTACAAAGTGACTCGGCGAACGTAAAGAGTGGTGGGGGAGTAGTTTTTAAGCCCAGCCTTCTCGAAGCCGGCTTTAATTAATCCGTTTTTTCTTGTTTCGATTTCAGGTAAGCGATACATGCGCCGCTGGCTTTGCTGTTTCACGAGGATGACCTGGTGAGTCGCTTTTACCTTAATTACTTGAGAAATGGACAGATTTTTTACCGTATAGCGGCGGTATTCTTGTTAAGAAATTTGTTAACCATGGATATAAATATGAATTCCGTTCGTGAAGCTCTAAAGAACTGGGCTTAGAAAAATGTTAATAGGCGTATCGCCGTTAACCGCGCCAGGTTGAATGGCTTAGCGAAATTTCCAAGACCCGCAAATCGTTTTATCGTGGAATAACTTGGCCGGTTTTCGTAAAATTTAACGTCGCGGGTTAACTAAATCATCTCTTCTGCCACCGCCGTTTCTTTCTTTCATTTCAACCATTTGAGGACGTATTCAGGGGGAAGGGGGGTTATAAGGAAGACACAGAATAAAAGTAAGCTTGCTCGAATGAGAATCTACGATATCCGTGTGGAAGTCCTGTATCTCGACCGGTGCAACGGGCTCTATTTCCGTTGCATTTAAAATAAGTTTGCGCTCGCGGATGTGGAAATAGAGGGAGACGGAAAAAACAGGTTGAAGGATTTAAATAGATACATGTAGAATTTACAAAGCTGAAATAAGAAATGGTCTAGCGACATAGTAGGTCTGTAAATTTGATGTCATGTTTTTAACAGTTATACACGAAGTACGATTTTTTTTTTAATATTCACGTGTCATGTTGAATAAGAATTCTCAAAATCTGAATTATGTTGTTTTCTACATGAAAAATTCAATTTCTTTATTAAAAGTTCCTGATATAGATTATAGAAGATCCACCAATGCAAACAGAGATGGTCAAAATGGTTTAGCACAAGTTGATCAAAATGTACGTACCTTTGCTGTATGAATCAGAAACGTATTTTGGAATAGGTACATTTTTATCTTTTGCAGAAACGTGCACTACATATTCGACTTATAATCAACGTCTCATAATAAATTTCCTGATTTCTTATTTTCGTGAGCTACATGTACCACTAAATTTTTCGATCTCTTTATCAGATTACCCCCTAGATTAGTGTAAATCGATCAAAATACTGTATTACATCTGTGGAAGTTGGAACAAATGGCTACCCTCGCTCCCTCGTTTAGCGAGCTTTTGCGAGAAATGAGCTTAAACAACATGGCAGTCCCTTCCTCCCCTATAGATTTAATCCTCCCTTTCTTGTAACTCCCTTCCAGGAACATGCCTATCTTCCTTTATTTAGATTGTGTTCGTTTTTCTGCACACTTTCGAAATTGGCTTCCTCGACCCTCGATTAACCACCCTCCTTCTGTTTCCTTATTATGCTGCCCCTTTAACTCAAAATTCCTAGGCGTTTCGCCGCGTCGGCGAAAAACTGTCGTGCTGGAGTGAGAGTGTCGCTGGTAGAGGGAAGCAAATAATGCCAAAGAGAGATATTGTACAGGAGCTAAAAGCCTTTCTTCCCACCCTCCTTACCTGCCCATGGGGGATAGAAGTTGCACCGCTGGTTTCCACGTTAAGTTTCCAACGTATAGACTGTCTACTGGGAAGTTTTAAATGACCAAGTTTCATCGCGAGACCCATGCATATTTTGGGGGAACACAGGCTTTGAAGCAATGAACGAGATATTGAATAAAAGGTGGAGAGAATGGTTGTTAAAATTGAGTGCACTCGAAATGAATTGCAAAAGGTTTTAGAATTTTTTCGGTTCGAATTTAGTTTATTCTGAACCCTCTGAAGGGCATCTTTTAGTCCTACGCGAGCTTAAATCTGCGGCAGTGTTGTGAATGTTTTCTACATCGGTAATATCGTGGGGTGTTTTGAGACATTAATTGTAAAAGTTTCTCAGGGTTTGGATAGCGAAAGAGCACGAATTATCCTTCTCACAGCTGGGATATAACTGAGCAGCTTCGAGGCATTACTCCTTGATTAAAATGATAAAGATATAGAGGTACCTAGGCCACAAGGATGTACCACCAAAAGTTCCTGCCCATTTAAGGCTCCTGGGGGTCCACAGAGGCTTATAGTACTAGCCGAGGGTTAAGGATTACGTAGTCTTTATTTCGGTAGTTAGCAGTTTACGAAAGTGAACGTAAATAAGAAGTCACATCACTAACCTCGACGCTCCTTTTACAAATCCACGTGTAACACTGTTACAAACAAATCAAGTCTGACGTATAGATTTCGTTAATAACAAAATTAGGCATCTCACGACATGAGGAAACTAATTATGGAAACAAGGAGTAGTGAACGCATGAGTTGAATAATCATATTATACCACAATCCTAATACCTCTGTCACTTTCTACTAACTTCATCTCGACATAGTACATAATACTAGGTATTTTGAATCTGTGTATCCCCAATAAAATCAATTCTACATCTTTTCAAAGCTTCTTACTAAAACGAAGCAACATCATTCAAGCTAACACTGTAATGACAGAAATTCCTGAGGAAGGACGATTAAAGAAATCCACTGCGTTTCTCTCGTAAATATTATAAAAAAAGAACGCAGTCGCATAAAGAATTCGATCTCCAAACGAACATAGCAGAGTCTCGATACGTTTAATAAAGCTGGCTTCGGAAATCCCATGGAAGGTTCAATACATTCACACGACTATGCGGTTCCTGACGGGCTCTGTACATTTAAAACTTTATTTATTTGTCGTGGAGGGCTGTAATACTCCCGGTGACACATGGGAAATCTCCGCGGCCATAAAAATATCAAAGGACAATTTTATGAGCGTAATCTGCGCGCGGGGATGGAGTTGGACGTACGTATGTACCACGCGTACCCTCCAGTGGATTTCATGACTGGTTTACCCGCGCAGCTTCCGCGCTGGGAAAAGATTCCCGACCGTGTATGAAGCTCCTTGCGCGTGTCGTCGCGGATATGATGCGTCTTCATTGTTACGGCGGAACGCCTTTGGAAGTGTTAACCTCTGACTGCTTATGGAAAACGCGCGAGTGAACGTTTTTCTCTCCAGCGAACCGTTTACTCGCACCAAATAAATTTTAGTCCTTTGTCAGCATCCATAGTGGTTCAAGAGTCGGATAAATATGCAACAATGTATTTTTTGAACGCACACTATTGGTAAAAAAATTGGGGATTTTATTGTTAACCCTCGGTTCGCTGTAGTTGGGTATATTTCAACCAATTATTTATACTAGCAAGGTGGTTTGAGGAATTTAAAATATGTAGTAATATTATTAATTGCTGTAAGAAAGGAATGGTGTTCTTTTGTATTAAAAGTAGAAAAAATTGTGTGTCTAAATTGATCCACTCGTTGATTTTTTTCTTTCGAATTTTAGAGATATTCACGATAATACGAAGACTTATAACAACCCCTGTCTTTGAGGGGTTGTTCTCACCCCTACTACTATTTCTTTGCCGAAACAAAAAATAGTTAAATTGTTAGCATCACTTGACCTATTTTTCTTCAAAGCTTCAAAGTTTTTGGAAACTTTCGAAAGATAGAAATTTCATTGTGTAACTATACTTTATTGTTTACAGTTTATATGTATCAGTTTATGTTAAAGAAGGTATCAATATAACATTCATTAGACGGATGTATATAATGATACGTGGCGTCGTTTCAACTTCCCCTTTTGACATTTCTTATTGGAGAAACCGATCAAGTCGACTTGGAAAGTCCCAAAAGCTTTCCGTTTTCGAATTATTGGAAATTGCTCGGAGTTGAAGGTAGAACGAGTATATCGAAACCCGATAACTTCTAGAGCGTTTAAATGCGACGAAGAAACAGAAATTCGAGATTCTTAGAAGCCGCTTATACGTTATGCTCGACACGATTACGTATCAGAAGTCGATGGTCGCTGATATTTAATATCGAGGGTCGAAATTGTGAACCAAATAGAGAAAAAACTCGACACCTCTGGCTTTTAACGAAGGCAGCACAGTTTGAACGAAAGAATCGTCGACAGGTGTGGGGAATTTTCAATATTCCCTTAAAAACTGAAGCACCTCTTGCCAATAGGACATTGGAAAACCGTGTTACAAAATACCTGCGATGAATAATTTAATCGTTTTATTAGTCTTTCCGTTATCGAGCGAAGAAATGAAAAGAACGAGGGAAAGTTCGAATCTGTCCGCTCGTTTTTAATATAAAAAATAAAATAGATTACAAATATGGAAATCAGCAACTGCTGCGTCGACTGTTTCTGAGATCTCAGTAATGGGAGACGTTTAGTCGGCTTCTGCAGCCTGCGATGTTATCAGCGTTTGCTGTCTCTCGATGCAATTGACGCAAATAGGGTAGAATTTGTGATATCGAAAGGCATAACGTTGTCTATATTTATATGAGCTTATTATTAGGTGCATCCAACATTTGCAAAATACGAAAATTAAATGACAGATTTATTTCAGGCACTGGTAAACTATTTACCCACTGTTTTGTATCAAACGAATATGATATTTGTATGGAGAATTTCATAATTACAAATCTGATTAAATTGTGTAAATGTTATTATGTAAACCGGTAACTGATAATTTGTAAATTGTATGCTTTATAAACGATACTGCGTTTGCTATTTAAACCACATCTGCTTCATCAACGTAATAAATAAAGAACTAAAGAAATAATTACAATTCTCGCGAACTGTAATTGCATCTCTGGGAAAAATGGAAAGTTCTTACCCCCTTTTACTGCCACTATTGTTTTGCACTTCAGTTACCTTCACCTTTTATTAACACTTCACAAATTGCTCATCGTTCCACACTCAACTTACAATATCAGGGAAAGGATATATGCTTTCTTGCCACGTTCACACTCCCAGCAGGAATTTTTCAATGGCAACGAACAGGATAAAGAAATAGACAGTCACTTTCAAAAAGAAAAAAGAAGGAAAGTATATTCGACAAGAAAGAAACGGTCCAACAGGAAAGCACGTGGAAGCCGTTCCTTAACACGCGGAAGATGAAAACCATTAGCCCCGTAATCGACCACTGCTTCTTTCCACCTCCGTTACTCCGCGTATCCCCCCGACACTAGCAAACAATATCCGCATGGAATCCCAAAGAGGATGAAATGCATCTCCAGGTGGATCCAAATCCGGTTGGATTAATCGCCAACGTCGTTGCCTTCTACAGCGCGGATACAACGATGAAAGGCTGACGCGCCGCCATAAATTCTAGCAATTTTCAGACATTTCCGGCGCGCAGCGGATTGTTCTCTTTCGTGGCTGTGCCAAGACAAAAGCTCTGCAGGCTGGCGGTTTTCGTATGGAGCACTTTATGCGGGTCGAAGTCACGTTGAAACTTGTCCCCATGTACCTGTAATATTTCGACGTGAACGCATGAGTATCGTGTGACCGTCTGCTGGCATAAAAAATAATTGTAGCCCACCAGGTTGGGCGGCGTACAAATGATATGCAGAGGCAACAGACGGTGCGCGTAACAAGTGTACACCCGTTTTCGGTTGTTTTGGGGGCCTGTGACATAATTTATCGCTCGAGTTTCTCTTTAAACGTGTAGCACTCCCCCGATATAAGTTCGATGCGACCGCTATAAGCTCGATGCGGTTTCTACGCTATAAGCTCGATGCGCCCCCTACACTATAAGCTCGATGCGGTTTCTACGCTATAAGCTCGATGCCCCCCTACACTATAAGCTCGATGCGGTTTCTACGCTATAAGCTCGATGCGGTTTCTACGCTATAAGCTCGATGCGGTTTCTACGCTATAAGTTCGATGCGGTTTCTACGCTATAAGCTCGATGCCCCCTACACTATAAGCTCGATGCGGTTTCTACGCTATAAGCTCGATGCGCGCCCTACACTATAAGCCCGATGCGGTTTCTACGCTATAAGCTCGATGTGTTTTCTCCGCAATAAGATCGATGTCCCCTCCACGATATGCCTTCGCCACTAAAGTCTTAATATTCTCTCCTCGTTCTAATCTCGATGTGCCCTCCACGTTATAAGTTCGACGCTAGCTCCACTCTATACGCTCGATCTTCGCTCTACCCTTTACGGTACAAGCTCATTGTCACCCACAGCATGCCTTCAACTTACATAGACAGAGCAAGAGAGCTGTTGACCCCTACTCGTTGTAAGCTCGTTACTGATACCAAGTCCCGAGCTTATAACGAAAACATTACTATTACTGTATTCTGTGTTCATTGAATAAAACTCGCACATTTCACGGTCTGTTTGAAATTTGATTCGTGTGATCTATTTGGGGCACGAAACTGAATTTCAGATCGGATCGATAAAGTATAAAATACACTAAACACGTTCCAATTGCAAATAATTCTATACCCACTGTATGCCCCGGAATTCTTATTGTACCTACTACTTCTTATCTGATCCCAAGCAAAATTACAACAATTCCAAGTAGACGCGGCATCCATCAAGCGCGTCAAGCCACGGGAGTTTAATATCGATTACGAAATTGTTCTCTTTACAAAACACAGATGTTCGACAGCAGAGTATGCCAGGTATTTTCTTCGTTGAAAGTAAATTGCACCGGCGAGCGCCAGATATCGAACATCGAATACGTTCGTCCAGGGGATCGTCGATCTGTGCGATATTTGACGAGGAATTCAGCAGGTTGCAGTTCGAGTCAGTCAGGCGAATCCGAGACGAGTCTGGCTCGCCCGCAAGTTCCCATGCCATTACTTTACCTTCCCTTACTTTTGCATCCGATGAGGCAGAAAGGAGGACACGTATTCGCGAGGGTCCTTTTGCGGGGAAAGTTTATTTTATCGTTCGGCACGTTCGCGAACCTATACACACGCGCACCTTACGGGCCGAAGATTCGAGCTGGAAACAGCGGAAACCCATTTCGTCGTTTTCTGCGTTGCATCGTGCACGACTACCGCGCATCCTGTTTGTTTTAACAATACCTCGTAATACAGATTTTTCCTCGTCTCTGTTTCTCTTCTTTCCCCCCCCCTTTCTCCTCCTCTCCGCCTTCCTTTGCCTCGAGTACAGTTTTTCACCTGGGAACCGCGTGCATTCGCTCCCAGGAACCTTTAAAAAGTCTTCGGTCCCCGCTGCCGAAGACGGGACAGGGGACGTATAGCATCTATTGTTGCCCGATAACGAACGTCCACTGGATTCCCAAGATTGTAGCAATATGTTAGCTATGAGATCGTGGAGAATGGATTTGTGGCTACTTCTATTTATTACCGCTCGACCGTGAAACTGAAAACTTCAAAGGCACGGCTCGCGTACAGAGCTGGTCTTGTTTCGGTTCGTTCATCATTCGATGCCGTCGCTTTCCGTGTTCCCGTGTATTTGCATTCATTCTACGCTAGCAAATACTCGAAGGGGGGGGGGGGGGGGGCTAAATGGGCCTGTGTGTTTATTTTCTATGTACAGTATGATTTATTCCTTTGGTCAAACTAAATCTACTATCGCGTACGATATTAAACTTTGTGGTTTGTGTTTAATTTCTTGAGCGTTTAAATTGGGAATAAGTTTGAAATAAATATACTCATTCCTTTGAATCAGTGGCATTCGAATGTTGTCTTTGAAAATTGATTGAATATTGGGTAACTTGTGGCTGATAATTACAAGTATCGATTCTTTTCAATTTTGCCATTTTGCGATTCTCAATCTTTTTGATAGCGTAAATTTGAGTTTGATGTGTTCGTTACCGATGGTTCAAAAGGGAGTTACGGAGTTTCGAAGTAGTCTGCATATACCTTTTATATCTGGAAATAAGTTTCTCGATCTCGTTTTTATAGAATTCCAGACTTCTAGAATTTACGAACTTTGCAGTAGAAGTTCCAGTGAATCCTCCAGAGAACCTTTTCCGCTGTAAATGGTGATCCAGATGCTTAAATAAATAAAAATCACAGGAGGAAGATCAGAAGACTAGTGGATGTGGAAATCTCTCAACTTTAAACTCTGTAATTTACGATATCATTCGCGTGTTTTGTGATTCAGCATTACCATGCAAAAGAATTCATATTCTCTTGATTCTTTTTCGACTAATTTGTGATGAACAATACCATTGTATATTCACAGTTTCTTCTATTGAATAAAACTTTAAAATGTAATTTCAAGTAGAGCTCCTTATGTGTCCAGTAAACCTTTTGCAGCATCCAAACAATTATTTAAATGGGTCTTTAAATTTAAATAATTGCAACGAATACTTTGATAAGAGTAAATTAACATTGTATGTAACATTGTATGTTTTCAATCGCACGGGTTTAAGCTCCAAAACTGATAAGGAAAAGGGGGGTTTTTACGGTGAGAGAGTTCGGAAATCACGATCGTGCGTTCAATTTCGACGGAATGACGTATTTCACGTTAGCCTTCAGCCCACAAGATGTAAGTTGACTTTCGATCTGTGAATTTAATCGAACTTCCCACTGCGGCCGGATGGACGTAAATGGTTAGATCCGTACTATCATCTTCCTGGTACATAAATCCTACGACGATTGACCGTCAGCGTTTGCTATAACTCTGAATCTGCTGGCACTACGTGTAAGATACGCTTCACTGCCATTCGATGCAGATGGTATCCGATAATTGGCGTAAGACGCTTTGCATTCGGGGTTCCAGCGCTTTTCTAAAGCCCCGATTCCACTTCGGGTCTTATATCGATGATTCGATTTTTTAACCTTGTATAATCGACTTAGATGAGAAACGAAGTTAATACTTTGGGATTCATGATGCACAGTTTGAATTATTGGTCTGATATTGAAAGTTTAGTGCACGGTGTTGTTAAAGGCTAAAGAAAATGTAATGAATGCTGATTGGTACACTCGAGTATTCATATGGGTAGATTGATTGAACATCAGTGTGTGCTAGCTTTGCCCCAAAATACTGTTGTTTGAGTGAGTGTTGTCGCCCACCAAGTTCCACTGTCGAAACAAAAAATGGTACGTCATTACCATCACTTGACCTGCGTTTTTGCAGTTTTAAATTATTTTGAATTTTGAATTTGCCGAACACTCCTTGTAAGTCGGGAAACCGGTACATCGCGAGAAGTACCCTAAAATTTTTATCGGTAATTCGCCAAATTTTTACCGCCAATTCGCTAAATTTTTACCGGTAATACCTTAAAAATTACCGGTAAACCGGTTTTGAATGAAAATTTTACCGAATTTACCGAATTACCGGTAATTGAAAAAGTCGGTAAATTTGCAATCCCTACTTGTAAGTAAGTTCTCCCACCAACTCAACCCCACCACATGCATAGAAATTTCCAAACGACAACTGCACTCGTCTTGCCCAGTTAACAGCTTAACGAGAATTCACCTGAAGTGTCCAGCCACCCGAAGACACTGTTACGTAAATTTCATTACCCAGAGTGATACGCGAAATCTGGAACGAGCGTTTGTCCCCCGTTGAATCGTGAAGCGTTCCCTATCCCTACATGGCCTCTGGGAAACCCGTCGAACGGAGGAGCTCCATTACGAGACAGCCGGCTCGAAATGCTGGAAAATTAAATGGTGCAAAGGAACCAGGACATCTTCCTCGGTCCGCTCGCCTCGCTGCGCCGTGCCGTGCCTTTTTTTCCGGCACATATCACCGGCGTTCCCCTAACACAGATGCGTCCTGCCACCACACCGACTCTATTACCTTTGTACGTGGTCGGATGGTACATAACAGGGCAACGTTTGTTTCTTCCGCTAATTGCTGACGAGCGTTTGGCGTAACGGGAGCACGTTCTCGTGTCCCAGAAAGCATCAGCGCGAGAGCGCGCGGGTATATAACCAGCCCGTGCGCCGAAGACACGGTCACAATTCCTGTCGGTACGGCTTCTTCTGCTCCCCCTCGCCTCCCCTTCCCCCATCCGTCTGGTAGCCCTGGCCCCGCCGTTCTTGTTGCTCCCCTTGCTCGTTTTTCTCTCATTATTCTGTCGGGTGCCTTCTTCAGTGCTACCCACACGCGACAGAAGATGGAGCAGCCGGGGGAGAAGGGAGGAGAGAAACGGAGAGAGAGAGAGAGAGAGAGAGAAAGAGGGGCTGCACCGTTGCTAACGTTAATGCCCTGTATAACAGTATTTATTACCGTCTCTCTATCGCTTCCACCATAAATACATACGTACAATGCGTCGTTAAGCGATCGCTCAGCCCCGGAAATAGACCGTGACCGAGTGGTGAACGCGAGACAATCCCCGGAAGAACGCTCAGACGGCAACCGGAAGGTTAACCACCGGTGTTCGGGAATACGCGCCGCTCGCCGTGTCTACGCCCCTCCGCCGTCACTCCTCTCCCGTCTCTTATGGCTTTCCGTTGCTGGCTCGCCTAACGGATGCTCCAGCGAGCCGCGGTGCACGGTCACCGGTCGTTATTTCATTATCGTTGTTGCATGATCCGCGAAAATGCGGAGCAACGCGATGCTTCACGCACGCCGCGGCGTCCAACACTGAACTTCGCTATGAAATTCCTAGTTCTTTGCTGATTGAGGTGGCTGATGAGGGTTGGATGCGGCCAGGTGTACTAGTTCCTCCTCTGATGATCCTCAACACGGTTGCAGTGTAGCACGAGAGGGACCCAGGGAGCTGTCTTTTTGCATTTTTTATCCCCGATGCAAATGATTTAGACGGTAAAAGAGATATGTTTATAGCTTGTTCACTATTATTTGTTGCACCGAGAAAGGGTTCAATGTCGAAGGAGGGAGTTGGCAGGCACGTTGCCGGCGAGTTTGCGCTAAGTAATAATTTACGCTTTTTCTGAATGTTGTTAACGGTTCTTGTACGGTTGTAGTAGCGATGGTGAATAGTTTATTTTTATTGGAGAGCACAGTACGATTTATTCTCGCAGCGAACTTATTAAACGCACCCCAACACCTGTCCGCATAGGCGGAAGTGTTGCAGAGCCAGCTTTCGTGCTACTTTGGGTCAAAGACACTCGCTGGATGCCTACCGATGCCTCAGGGCCTGGAGCATGCTTCATTAGCGTTTTATTCCTGGAAGCATGCTCGCAGGATGGAGACTGGCGATCCTAGGGTACCTGAGTTAGCCCACCAGCCATCATTCCGTGAGTGTGATAACCCTGTCCAGGATGAATGAGGAGGATAAGGAACAGGGCAATCACCGTGGAAAATATCGGCGTCGAATTAGGGGAAAGTTGGGTTCGCAAAGGGTCAAATTGCGCGAGTTCCTCTAACGCCAGGTCGCGCTAAACGTCGCAGTGTAAAAAAATCCCCATGTATCATTAACAGCGTCCCTGAATCCTGGTGTCACTTGTTGAAGCCTTATTACAGCGTGTCGCGTGTGGGCGCAACACGGTTGCGCAGCGTCGCGCGAACTTTTTGCCAGAAGTGTTCTTCCTCGCGAGTGATTCAACCGTAGGGTCTCGCTAATTGGACGTCTTCGGTAATTTATACGGTCGCGATAGGCGAGAGGGACGGTATGTGACATTTCGTTCCGTGGGCCTTTAGAAGCGCCGAGTAATCGGAGACACCCTTACGACCGTGAACCACGCTCAAAACCGAAGGCATATTTCATCCACCCGTCCTCACGTGTTCCTCCCTCGTTCTGCTCCTCTCCGCGCGGGCTCCAGGCCAGTCCTCCCCGGTACGTACTGTGAAACAGGCTCGCGACGCGTCGCTAAATTTATTTCGTTACCCATTTCCTTTATGCGACGTGTAACCTGGCGCAAACTATCGTTAGGGCGAGACTAAGTGACAGGATTGCTTGATCGTGGCGTGCACCGAGCGAAGAAGGTGAAGATGATCGCATCCGCCGAATGCAAACGCGCCACGCGATTACTCGACCGCGTTATCCCTTTGAAGCTTCCATTAAAGCTTTAGCAACCCGTTGACGAAGTCCTGGTGTAATTGAATTCCAGGTACACTTTGTGAGCTTATCTGATGCAGCTGGTCACGTGACTCGACATTCTGGCTGCATAATCGTGAACTCGAAATGTAATGCAATGTAATAATGAAGGATCCTTCGCGGAATTGTGAAATTAAGAAATGTAACACGTGTTATTGGAGGGAATGGTATTTACAATCGAAGTGAGTAATAATTTCTAAATTTTTATATTGGTTTGTTATCACGTAACAATTAAAATATTGAAACACGTGGCTATATTTCATTTTCAGTTACACGAAACTTAGTTTCCATATGTATATATATATATATATGTGAATTGTTCTTATATATATCCTACTCAATTTAAAATAAAATCGAGAATTTTCATTGAACACGTAACCGTGGTATCAGAAAATTATTGACACGTTTCGTGCCACGATGGGAATTCAGATTTTTGGTAGAACTATAAAAAATAGTAAGAAAAATAGTAGTTGTTATATTCTTCGTAATTCCAGCTCTCTTTTCTTCCATTTTGATTTCGATTCTGAACTGAGAAGTACCAATCGTTTTGCTTTGAATGGAAGCTTCGCGTCCCATAAATATCGTGAGCCGTCGGTGGCTCACGTGGCACGGGTGGTGTTGAAAAATGCAGCATCATTATACCATGGCTATGGTAAGGGTGGGATATTCGGATCGTTAAAACTGAATGGCTGGGGGTCTATTATTTTTGCATGAAATATCCTTTCAACCTCGGGATATAATCGGACCATTAAACGGGTAATACGGGGAAGAAAGTAGAAAGGAATCGTAAAGGAAACTGGCTGCGCCGAGGCCGCTACTCCACTGTTCCCAAGGAACACGGAATGTTTTGTAAATTGTGAAAGTTGCTGAATCGCGAGCATCGGAGCGTGGAATTTCGTCTACCAGATCAAAAGAAACGTTCGGGCGGGTTCGGTGGAAGGTACATATATTCCACGGTCAATGAATTTTTCTGGGAAAGCGATTTCACGATAAAAAGGGCTGAATTTGCATGACAAACCACGGTTAGACCGTTTGACAATGGCCCGCTTTAATCTCGAGACTACGTGGCGTCGTTACACTTTATTGCACCATCCAAGATCAAATGGTTCCGATATGGATGAAAGTCAAAGCGCGCATAAACAAGACAATAAAGGGATGATATTTTTGGCCCGGATGCAATCTACAGCGAGTCCCCTTCTGGTATTACAGAGTTTCGCCTCAGCCGATTAATTCTGAACAAATGCTTGTTTGGAGCAATTTTCTGGATTAGATTCTTTGATTTGAACAATTTATTAGGATCCTGGTTATTCCTGATATGAATGTTGGAGTGGTTGGTAAACAAATTTCTTTCTTATTACCTTCATTTCTTTCCTATTACAAAGTTCGCGATATCTATAAATTTCTGTTCGGCAATTTAATAACGATTGTTATGTGATTTATATAAATCATGTCCCAATGTCATTTGTTTCAATTTGCTGTTAACTTTCGTTATCCCAAATTTGCTATAGTAGAAGCTTTTTAAGATATTAAAAATTTCTGCCATTTCCCGCAAAAGAAATAAAAAAATTTATTCGCCCTTAAGGAACTTTCACGAAGCGAATAATTAACCTGCCAACTGGGTAATTTCTCGAACAGAAACTTCTCCACTGTTTAAAATTATGCATTCAGTAATTCTGAAATTCTCTCGATGACTGGACTGATTTTCTCCAATGTGAAGCAGTTTTCAAACGCCGAGTTATCTCGTCTTCCCCTTAATAACATGTAGGGGAGAGGTGCTATAAAAGGGACACTTTTGTTTAGCGTCCATTTCTGACAATGTCGTTATAGGTATTTAAAAAACAACTACACCACAAGAAAGTGCGTTTATTTCCCTTCAATAAAAGTATATTGCAAACTCATCAATTGTAATAGAAAATAACAAAATCTTCGATTTACAAAAAAGTGGGAAATGTCCCTTTTACGACTAGGTGGTTTTAAATGGGACAGTATAAGTCATGAAAGGGACACGTTAATAAAAATAAATTTATTAAGTATTACAATTATAATTCTAAATCTTAATGATACAAAACAACGAAATCTACGAAAAAATTAACTCTTTGTAGTATAAATCATCAATATTTTATTATTAATGACACATGGAATAGAAAAAATCCCGGATTTGTTTGAAATAATAGACTGCCATCGTCATGGAAACATCAGCAGTACATGTGTATGAGAGGGACAGCCATGAAACGGTTGTCCCATTTAAGACTTGTTATGCTGTCCCTTTTACGACTATACGTGAGTTTAATATAAAATAACCGCAAAACAAAGAAAACAATTAATTAAGCTTACCTGTTAAGCGATTTCGTTTCAGTTGAATACAGGCTATTTTAATGATATAACACTTTAACACTTTATATATACCTTGAACTCAGAAAATGACACAGAAAACCAATGAAAAATTTCATTTTTACTGCCGAAAAACATCAACCGTGGATTACTACTCTGTTGCAAGTGAGACCGTAGCGAAGTTTACGTCAAACGACTAGGCACTAGTGTTGTAATAAACAGGAAAATAAGTTGCATGTGTAATGCGTTTAGAATTTTGGAAATTCGATTTGTCCCTTTTAAGACGTGTCCCCTTTATAGCACCTATCCCCTACCGTTGCAGGTTCGCAAGAAATCGCATTTCTATTTACTCAACGTCGGGAGAAAGATTACCATGGATGCCCTTCGCGTGGTTCGAGGTAATCGAACTTTTTCAAAATGGCACAGACGGGACCACGGCGACGCAACCCAGTTCCGAAACTTTCCGAGTGATCTACTTGAACTAGCCAACGCAATTTTCTCTTGCTCCCAGCGAACGTGCATAATCGCCCGCGAAACGGCGAGTCTGTGTCGAAATGTCTCTGCAGACGGGGGCTTTAAGCTGATCGTAAATATACGATCCATTTGCGTCCGAAATTGTTCGACTTCGGAACGAATTAAGCAGCAATCAGCCATTAAACTAATTATCAGCGGCCATGATAATTACTTGAAGCGGGTTTAATCGTTAATCGCACGGCTGTCGTAGCGATCTATCGAGTCACGATCGAAAACAAACCGTCACGGTGACGTATGAAATGTAGGAAATTCGCTTCAGTTAATTTCACTGTCTCCTTTGCATGAATCATTTCTGCACGAACAGGCGCTGATAGTTACGATCAATTTTATCCTGCCTCCTGCTCGTCTAATTGTAATTAATAGACCAACGTCATTGCACTGCTTTTTCGACTAAAATGACCAGATATTTTATTTTGCAATGCGGGACGTGTCGAAATAAAAATAAAAAAAACGCTTAACACGTTCATGAGGACACTATTTTCTTAGTTTAATTAATTGTGTGTCATTAAAATATCTTGGATTTATCTTTTTGTGCGTTTATTAATATAAAAATTAAAAAAAATATTGCTTATATCATAAAATAATAAAAAAAAGTTCACAACACTCTTCTTTTCATATGAAAAAATTAAGTATATAGAAGTTAGCAGTCTCAAAGTACAAAAAATGATTATGTACATCGATATAAAAAATAACTATACAAATATGAAGAATAATATAGTCTGGCTACTTTATCTTTAGTCAATTTAACGCCGCTGCCAAACGATGTGCTTTGTTCTTCGATTTTCGATACATCAATGATGCGCTGTATTATTAAATAGACTGCAGAAGTTTATGCAAATATTATATTTATTACGATCATTACAACCGAGCTATTTTGTAGCTTCTAGTCGAGCTAACAATCATCGGTATGGGTCACACGCCGATTTTGATTTTGATGAAACTTTGCAGAATTATTGACCAAATTTGAGAACTTTGCCGTATTTTGTTGATAACATCTTTTGTATTGGATTCACAACATAAAATTGCCCGCGCAATCAGCGAGTCATAACTGAACATAATTATAACGAATTTATGGAAAGGTTTCCCCTTTAAATTACCACAAATCCAGCCACTTGTGTAACAGCTGATTTATTTTATGGTAATGAACGTTAACGTCCACTGCCTGGAGAAAGAAAAGGGCGCGGGGTGGCGGAGGAACGAAGTAAGTTAGCTTTGTTGGAGTTATGCGAAGCACGTTTGAAGGTGGTACGATTTCAAAGTAGTCAACCGCCTAACTAACGCGTTTATGTAGTACGTATCTCGTATGCAAGTAGATTGTATCAAAGTTTCCTACTTCGTTACGAACTCCCGCGCTCGTCTTTCCAAAGTCCCAAGGCTTTGTTTTCAGTTAACTCACGGAGTAACCACCGAAACTTTATGCTATGCTGCGCTTAAGTGGCTGCTGACGCGTTGTAAACTTCTGGTTCTGCAGTCATTTCCGCCATTTCAATTAAGATTATTGAAGCTGAGTCGGCGACTATATTAAATACTTTTCCGCCAATAAGCTCTTCGGTTAATGCCGCGCGACATTGTTCCCAGAGAACAACAGGGACCGAGAAATATTACAAAATAACGAAATTCATTTCGATGGAATCCTTAGGACACAAATTGTTAATTAGATACTGTTCTTTAAAGATTAAAAATTAAGGGTTTCATAGTTACATCTTCACCCCTTGATTCCGAAATTCACAGTGCAACTTGGGACTTACAAATTTATGATAAATTTCTTTTGAATGACTACAGATAGTTTAACTAATTAGCAACACGTATACTGTGTGTATTGCAAATTTTCTTCATCATTTTCTAACAGGTACAGACTCTTTGTAGACTTTAAATATTTCTCAATTTTTTTTAAAACGAAGCTAATTACTACACAATTCTATTCTCTATTTTCGACTTAGGTATTTTTATATGAAGATTCAGCATCGTTCCACTTGTAAAATAACTTACAAAAAACTCTGTGTATTTAATATATTGAATATGAAGCTCCTTACAGTGTTTGCGAAAGTGTTGACGCAATAAGAAATATTTTTCTCAAAAACTAGTTTAAATTTCGACTCTTTATGTGTAATATTCACAAACAGTGACACAGATCGTCGTCACTCCCTGACCTTTAGATTCACCACCAGTGTCATCAAAATCCTCGACTCACCGTCGCACGAATACCTCTGAGTTTCCCCCTAAATCACCGTAATACTCCTGTATGCGCTTCTAAGTTATGGCTCCCGAGAGACATAAAGTCAGCGTTTGTGTTGTTTGTCGTGTAAATATGATAAGTGGTAATCCAAGAGCGAGGTCAATGATATTCCGTTTCATCCAGTTACATCCAGCTCGCGATTCACGAACTACACGCCCAACTTTTCATTGGGAAGCACGGAGGTGTGTCATTCGCGTTGTAGCAGCCGAGGAAGGAAGACGCTTTCAGAGAACCTATTGCGCCGTGAAGTCTCTTTTCAATCTTTCGACCATACTCGCCGAGTCATCGTTTCACTGCTCCTCTAAATTATCGACGAAAAATGCGATACAGTACAAAGTGCCTGTCATTTGTCATTGACAACGTTACTGTCTTCCACCGCTGCAGCTCGGTTACGGAAAATGCTCGCCCCGAACACCGAGGTGTTGCTCCGTCGAATCAGATTACATTCACTGAAATGATTGCTTCCCGAAGATACGGTTTCGTGGAACGTTCTTTGTCTTGAAACGCCAACTTCTACGAGACAATTTTCTATTGCCAATGGTTCATAAAATCTACATATTTATGTGCCCCACCTATTCCACGACTCAATCTTCAAAACTCAACTGAATTTTATAACCTTTTCCGACTATAACTTCTGCGCAGGAAGTGTTCTTCGGGCTCCCCTTATATCCTCGAAACGTACATACAGTTGTGGATCTGCAGAAGTTTCCTTTGCTACGTGAAAATAATTTCATCCAATGCTTTTAACAATTCATATCTTCCGAGACTCGCAGAAACTTACGACAACTTGGAGTCGTGAAAATAGACGTAATAGTTTGAAATTCACTGTCTTCGCATAACGTTTCGCAAACTTTCTGGAAAGTGGTTTCATGTCTTTGTGGCTGGCACCTGAGAATGATTTTATTGTATCTTAAGGTACTGCGTGAAGTTTGTGTTGTTTACATTTGCCAATTTTTTATGCTGAAGATCATTGCAAGGAACTTTGAATTGTAAAGTATAAAAATTCCAAAAAGAAGAAATAAATGAGGAAAGATGCTTTTTCTCAATCGAGAGCACAATATTTTGGTTTTCAATTTTCAAATTTCATGTTTCTTCGTGATTTCGTTATTTATATATTTAATTCATCCCTGCTAACTTATATTATAAGTACGTGATATTGTAGTACTGATGCTACATTAAACTGTAAATAGAAAAAATAAAAGTCACGGTTGCCAATAACATTTCGCATTTTAATGCATTTTAATATTTCGAATTAAACTTCGAATTAGGGCTGGGACTATTCGAATAATTTAATATTCGAATATTTTACAAGTATTCGAATAATACGAATAAACTTCGAATATTTCAGTATTCGAATGTTATTATTCGAATACTATTCGAATACTGCTATATTCGAATACTATTCGAATACTGATGTATTCGAATAGTATGGTGTGAAGTGGGTCAAAATTAGCGTACAAGATTTCACCCTGACAAATGAATCTAAAGAACTTGATTTATAATTTACACCATACTATTCGAATATATCAGTATTCGAATACTTTAATATTCGAATAGTATTCGAATACTTTAATATTCGAATAGTATTCGAATACTTTAATATTCGAATAGTATTCGAATACTTGGATATTCGAATTATATTCGCCAAATAATTGAGCAACTGAAGTATTCGAATATTCGAATACCGAAATATTCGACAAATAGTCTCAGCCCTACTTCGAATTAAGCTCGCATCGATTTAAGAAGAGATCGGATTAAACGAAGCTCGGTTTATCGAGGCTCTATGCTGTACTACATATTTACATTCTCTCTCCACCGATATCACGTGTTTGAACTTGCATTCCTTGCATATTCTTTCGAACCGTAAGCATGGCAGATTGCTGAATTCCTCGCGTTGTGAGGGCAAGCCCAATTTCACGGTCGTCACGGCGGAAGGCATGCGATTACGGTTGACAAAATTTCCGGAGTCGTTCGTGCGAAAAAATTGTCGACACCGTGAAAAGGAACGACCCCAGTCTGAGTTTGAATCATGAATTTGCAGCTTTCAGTATTCGAGTCTGCTAATGTTGGTACTTTAATTAAAATTCCAAGTGATTTGGCTGATTTAATCCTCGTGAGGTCACCTCAGCGAAAGCTTCGCGAATTATTTGAAGAATTATAAATATAACGTTTCATACTACGTAAGTAGTAATGTCTTTAAGTATCTTGTGTGGTGAGATTTATTCTACTATAAACGAGGGATTTACATATAGTTTTAAAGCATTTGAATTATGCTGAATTGTAGTTTAATTATGCGGATCCTCAATTGGAGCTTGAAGCGTCAATTTGCGATTTCCACTATTCGAGTGTGCTAGCGGTGGTACTTTAATTAAAATTCCGAGTGGTTTTACTAATTTAATCGTGAGTGGATACTTTAGAAGAAGGTGGCAGGTTAATGTAAAAAATCATAAATACCTATGATGTTTCTTTTCTCAACTTTTAAAATCGCACAACTTTTTAAGAAGTTTTTTTAGAAGAACTTTTTTAAATTTAAGGTGGGTAGAATACTTTGAACATATGTCTAAAAATATTCTGTTGACACTGTTTTCATTATCTTTCCAAACCTTAATACATTTGGAGCTTCCCTCCTAGCTGCAAAGTCTTCAATTACACTTAAAAAGAATAGAAAAGTATTGTGTAATGGTTGAGATTCATTGAAAAAGTACTCCGTTATTAAACCAAACCTGAAATATCCAGACTACAGAAATTTTGCCAGCAGATCTAAAGCTGTATTTAGCAGAAGTCATCCTCAGCTCATAAACCATGCCCACCCGCAGCGTATATGATCCGGCGAACTGGTGAAAATTCATTCCACGCTTTACGTCGCCCCGTAGCTACGAGACGCGAAAGACTAATTGCTCAGATAGGGTAAGTGTCCGACGCCCTTCGCCTAGGAAAGTCGGAAAGAGTAATTCCATGCTGTCATAAAGTGAAACGACTGTAACGTTAAAGGAGCCTTTCCATGCCACCCCCGTGGGCCGCGAGCGAATATCCTTGCCCGTCCAATTTCGTCCCCTGCAACGCGAAAGGACTTCTAATTCCCCACCTCAGAAAAAGAAAAGAAAAACACCCTCCAAGGGAGTCGACGTTGTTCCGCGGAAAAGTCCGCCTAAAATGTGTGTACACAAGCCTGGCCTGGAGGTCGCTTTGACGATTCCGGCATGGCTGGCTGCCCTAACGCCTGGGGCGATGAGGATGGAATTGAAACTGGGCTTTCCATAAAAGCCAAACACAGTGGGTAACCGTTATCGTGCGACGAATACCGGCGAGGGTGGCCCGCGACGGGAACGAACGAAGGTTAATGAAATATTCGACGAGGCGAGTATTCTCGGAGTTCCTTCGATGTCCACCCGGAAAGCATTCGACTACCAACGGCCGAAGGTCACCGGTGTTTATGAACAAATTCATTTGCGCTATCCCGGCCTGCTGCAAAAATACTCTGTTCGCTGACCTCGCCACTGACTACCGTCGGCCGGCCGTCGTTAACGGGCAGGAAATTTATGGAATTTACGTACGGCGCGCAAACTGCGCGGATGCTCCTTTACGAGCGACGCGGGGCTCCGCTGCGCTGACGACATTGCGCGCTGTCTAGCCCGCGAAAGTGCTCGTTATCACGGTTTTCCTTGATAGCCGCGAGTTAATGGCCCTCGCGGATTACGCCGCATACGCTCCATGTGAAACTTTCGCAGATTTCTCTTCCACCTATCGCTCGTACCCCGCTCCTCAGCGGATCCTCCTTGAACCCGACCATGGGCTATGGAAGAAGACTTTAACTGCCCTTCCCTTGGGCGACGTGATTGAAGTTCCAATATTTTGTTCTAACAAAGAACAATAGAAATACGGTACACCAACCAGTAATTGACCGCATACCAGTGCATGACCATTAGGCAAAGAAATGTCAATTATAAATTTAAAAATTACTATTTCTTTATAAATAGAGTGTACCGTTAAGGAACTAGTTTCTGATCAGTTTAGAAGGTTTCCCGCTTTAATATTTATTTTTAACCTAATAAAACATTAAACCATAGACTTTTTTTATACTGAAAGTTGAATTAATGTTTAAACTTCAAGGAAAAATTTTAAAAAGTTGAAAATAAGTATATAATTTAATTATTTATAAGGTATGAAATAATAAGGTGACTAGGAACTAGTTTTTGATCATCTAAAATTAACAATACTAACTGCTTTCACAGACAACACCTATATTTTTGAATTATCAGTTTTTATGTTAGTAATTATTTCAAGCAATTATTTATTGACATAAACTCAAAAGAACTGATAAAAAATTAGTGCCTGATCAAGAACTAGTTCCTTAACGGTAGTTTCACTTTTAATATCCCATATTTTTAGTTTTGCGTATTAAACAAACATTAATAAGTAGAATTCTTAATAAAAGTATGCGGTCATTTACTGGGCTTCTCATTCAACAATTCGGTCATTTACTGGTTTCTTTACCCTAGAAAAAAATTCACTTTGGAAAAAAAATTCTTTTGTGACAAAAAGTTCCAAGCAACGGTAATTTTTTTTAGGGCGTTCCAATGGAAAGTTCCCTTTACACTTTTTCTATCACCCTTGATTTTCCGTCGCACACTTGTTGCAGGGTAATTTCAACCACCTCGCACGCATATGAGCTCATAAATAAATACGTGTCGATTGTTTTTACATACCCCACCTGTTCGCAAACTTTCATCGGAATCAGTGTGATGTCGATATTCTGTATAAATCACAAAAATAATATGGCCCGATATTTTTTTCGAGCAAAGTAAACAGTTGGTCGTGGAAAAATAATAAAATATCCAACGCTGACCAATGCTGATACGCCATGTTATTTTTAAACTTTCAACGCGTGGCCCACGAGATCGATGTCGTTATTTCTAACAGACAATTCAGTCGGAATTAACCGACTAATCTGTATGCGTCGTGTTTGAAATTGAATGAGGCGCGTGCGTTGTTTACGGTGGCCTGATAAATGAAAGCTACTTAAAAATACGCCGGTCAGAGGGTGCGCGGGGCGATTGTGGGCGGGTTGTTATGCGGCGGATGGCTGGCTGGCTCACCGGCCGACAAAATATATCGCCAGCGATTCGTTCGGTAATCATTATAAACGCGGACAATGCCGTTGCTCGATAATGTACAAAGATCGCTGTGGATCTTTGTCAGCGGTGATGGATGATTCGGTATCGGATTTCCTGGCGATTTCGATAATACATCGCGTCCGTATACTGCCACCGCATATTCATTTCCCTGCGCGACGATGCTAGAAATATATGGAAATTTTTGTTTTATCGTAGCTACGCCAGTCCCCCTGTGATAATCGAAAACGGTAAAATTCGACGATTTCTTGCGATTTTTCATTCGACGTTGGATAATTTAAAATAACTAACGAGATATTGATGATTCAGATTTAGAAGCCAGCGTTATTTATTGTTTAAAAAATCGGTTATAATAGTCGACACTCGGAATTAACATTTTTCCGAATTGCACCTAACCGGAATTAGCTAATTGTCTCTGGATTTAAAAGGCAACGCTCTACGCGCACTGCGTAGGAAATCTTGTCTTTCCCTCGTGAGTGTCGACTATGCGAACCGATTTTTTAAACGTAAGTATCTCGAAAACAAGTGACCAGTTGCTCCCAAAAGAGGAATGCTTCTTGAACGGCTCGTCGAGGGGTAACAAAAAAATTGGTGTAAATGGTTAAAGCAAATTAATAAATAATATGTGGTATGAAAGAGAACGATTCATTATTTTCTAGTAAGAAACTAGAGATTGTTACCATAGTCACGATATCCCTTGGATGGGAGTACCTCGTTAAGTGGAATTGATTATAGGAAGAAACGACTTCTCTCTAGCGGAGCATGAAAATTGCTGGCTGGTCGCGTTTGGACGAAGTTCGTTCGGAGCAACAATTCTTGACGTTAAAAACACGCCACATGTCGTGTTACTCGGGGCGCGCTGACTCGTGTTAATAGCCCGCGGAAGCGTGCGCTATCATTGAAATGAATCCCGTCTATGGATCGCTAATTTAAATATTAAGCCATGCAAAGTCAATGTTAATAATGCTTGTACAGTTACATGCGATGGGCAGTCTCTGTATTTACATAATGGCAATCCTTCTCCTTCTTCCCTTTCATCTTCCTCCTCTTGGCACTACTTTGTAAATAACAAAGGCCTATGGTCGGATTCTTAGCTTATCGTGGTAGATACATGCTTATGAACTAAGTAATCACTTCTTGTAAATTCTTCGGATCAAAATCTTCCTCATTTAGATGCAAATTTCTGGTAGCAGGAAAATCAACTATTTTAAACGATTTTATTTACCTTCACTCCTCTTTACTTTTGTTTGTTTGGTTCAAATCTTGTAACTCAATTTTAATCTACTTTCACTAATCCAATAGATTTAAAACTATGATGACAATACAACATTTTTGAGAAAAAAAACTCAACCCTAAGAGGGTGAGAAAATTGCATCCCCAGAAATTTCAGCTGATACCCATAAAACCAAAAAGTTGCTGCGTTGCCTACTTATTGTTAGTAGTATCGCGATTTCTGTAAATGCAGAATGTATGGAGAAATTATCCGTCACGTACAAATAATTCAATTTTTCAAGTTTTTTCAACAATAAAAAGTAAATAATAAAAAATAAATAAAAAACATTTAAGTTAAAGGATTTGATTTAATTTGACCAAAAATTTACTAAAAACTGAAAAATAATTATTTTCTTGTGCTACAATTACGATGGTGATATGTCACTTATAAATAAATTCAGTTTAATACGGAATCAAGTGTCGAGATGAGCGATGAAAAACGATTAAATGTCCTGCCCCACGATTTTATTTAAAGTGATATATCACTATCGTAATTGTAGACAGGAAAGCAATTATTTTTTAGTTATCATTTAATTTTTTATCTAATTAAATAAAATCGTTCCACTTAAAAATATTTTTTTATATAACTTTTACATCACTCGTTGTCTTTGCAATAAGTGCATCAGTTCTTTAACTATTTCTTAATGTTGTTTAGTTTTAGTGATCTTTGCAGATTGTGTATCGTACAAACGCAAGTGTGCACATTATGTCAATTGAGTATTCGAAGAGTAACTTGAAATAATAATATAGAAGCAGAAACATTTTAATCTGTACATCATAAATCGAATTTTAGCAGAATATTCTTAATGCGCTACATCTCAAGAAAATATAGAAGTATAAAAGTAACAACAATATTGTGATCAGAAGTTATAGAACTCTGTTGGCAATCATTTTGCAAACTGAACAGAATCATCTCTTCTTCACGAGGTTTATCTTTGACGAATATAAAATTCAATGCAGGATCCAAGAACGTTACTCAGGGGAACGTCTTATATTCGAAACTTTCGGTTATATCCTTGTAGGAAGATTCGTTTCAAACTTGCGGTATATGCGTGTAACTTTTTCAGCGTAAAACTTTACAAATATTACGAAAATCATAAAATCTTCTGAAAATTATGGAAGTCTGATATTCCTCAATATACCTGTGGATGTTTTGATCTTCGTTAAAAATGAAGCATTCCATAACTCTGGTTAACGATTTTATTTGCAATTTTCACATTCATGGGAGTAAGTTTGATAAAAAAAATTATATATAAAAACAATTGGTATTTCACTGTTTTTCTAACGCAATAATTATCGTAACCATGCCGTATTGTATTCCCGTTACATGCATTACCCGACAAGCGCAGGTAGAAGAGAAGACTGATTAATTCGACAAAGCATCCTGTGCTCTGATTTCAATCCGATTCCAACGAAAGCTTCTGCTTCTGCGTTGACACAAACGCGAAAGGACATTCGCCGGTAATAGCAGCTTCAATTTCACTGTGACAATGAAGGGCCGTTTTCATGTAGCTACTCGTTAAGATCGAAATACCTATTAAGCAGACGTTTTCGTCCGTGAATTATCCCGCTGTCTGCATTTGTTATTATAACACTATGTAAAGCGGATTCCATATCGCAGAGTATACGAATACTAATGTCTAGGAATATTAAATATAAATCTGTCCGCCTCTGGCCATTAGTGAACGGTATAGTATCGATTTAGTTAAACGAACATATGATTAATTTTCACTAATATAAAATTGTTTAAAAACAGTGACATCTGATCAGGATTTTTATACAAATTTTTTATCATGTTTTTTGTACTGATTTTTGTACTCATATTTAGATCAATATTAGCAATGTACTTTTAAGCTTTATGAAGCAGCGTAATGAACATCTTGACTCACAGTTTCTTTAAATCATTTTTATACAGCGAGTCCTCTTTGATTTTTCCATAATATATTCTCGATTTTATTTTTTATACAAGGGTAGAAAATGTTCACAGGTTTCATTCGAATCTCAGCAGACCTACGTTGAATTATCGATCTTTACAGTAACACGAATCATTCGATAAAAGTTTTTCTCTCTTGATTTAAGTGAATTATATTACACCGAGGTGTTGGCAGAAACTTGTAAGTAAAAATTGCAATGGAAATTTTTATTTGATAGAATCAAGCTTTTTATTCCTTTTAATTCTACAGTTTTTTCTTTGTTCCCTTTTTTGTATTTCAATTTATCTACGTACGCGAAACTTAGGCTCTAATGTATTATTCATATGAAAGGCCATTATTCGAATTTGCGCGATACGCAGCGTTATGGAAATGACTAATATTCAGAGAGCCAAGTTTCTCGGAGCAAGAATCACGGGACGTATTGTATTTACTGGGTATTATTGTTACTTCGCTGTCTGCTTTTGCATTGGCAAGAACTAAAGCACCTGAATCCTTGCCTGCGGACGCAGTCAATTTGGTCTCACCCCAAAGTATTTACCTTACTCATTATTTATTATTTCTACTACTACTATTTTAAGACAATAAAGACTTTAGATTCTAGCGTGATTAAAATATACTGAGAATTATTTTAACGAAATTTTGCTGTGCCAAATCAAAATGGATAACTAAATAATCAAACTACCAAAAAATTTGCATAGGTTTCAAAAGTAATAAGGAAATGCGTACTCAAGAAATATATAAAAAGACCATAAAAAACAAATTTAAATTATACGCCTTACAAAACTGTCGCCAAACTGGTTTATTACATACTCAGCTTCCCCGTTCAAAAAGTTGAAACATGCAAAATTTCCGCCATCCATCACCACGCCACCGCTGACCAAAAGTTTACAATCACTTTCGCAGGAAAATCAAAACATCCCCGGAAATTCCCTCCCAACTCAAAGTTCATACTTGCAGTCACAATTCCAGTGCTCTCCGCTCGAATAAATACGAATATCCAGGAACGCGAGGGACTTACACAAACCCGTTTGTTCACCAAGAAAATCCCCGTTTCCCGGAGTCCGCGGAGTGATTCGAAACTTCAGACCAGAGCAGTGTATCCTCCATTTCTCTTCCGTCTGCGTCGGAATAGTCCGCGGCGATACGTTTCCATCGGCGATCCAACATAAAATGCAATCAGAGGGGAATGCAGGTGAAAAATCGATTTCCTCCGTCACGTTGCGCTATGCAGGCAGTAAAACGCAGCCCGTGGCCACGGAGGCTCATTTTATACGGTCCCCAGATGGACGCCTCATCGGGGATTCTCACAATCAGACGTGGTGCCCGATCGCCCGGGGACGTGCACGCTCCGCGGCGTCCAAGTAGAAGTACCGTGTCTATGAACAGGCCACCGAGAGGACGGGGCAATTAATCTTAACGGCGCTGGCGTCGAGCATGGCTGCCGCCTGGCTATGTGACGCTAATTAATCTAATATGGTATTGATATTATAATTAGACCCCCGGCCCCGTCTCGTGATTCACGAGTCCTTTCGAGTACGTGTGTCGTCTCTGAAATCGCACCGCGCCACCTACCCGCCGGCTGATTTATTATCGCCTCGCTGTTACCACCATGCCCCGCGGGCTAACTGGGCCCAGAAACGGCTGGCTAGCATCCACCGGCGGCCACTTTGCCAGGAATCTTTCTGTCTTTTCATCGCGACGATTTTTTATTCACGGTTCGTTGTTTATGGATTGAAATTGTGGACGGTGTTGCAGCATGGATGCAGGGAAGGTGACTACAGACTGATTTCCTCGAGATTCTCGAGTCAGGTTCGCAAGAAGAATTCATTGGAAGATACGCCTTTTAGAATCAGAATTAGAACACTGACCAGGGCGACAGAGGTTCGGTGTGATGATGGGTCGACTGACGTTTTAGTGATTGACTTGGAGTTGGCTGCAAAAGTTTTTATAATAAGTAGGTACATAATAGTGAAACTAATGGTATGGTAGTGTGTTGGGGAGAGTGAATTAAGGTAGTACTCGAAGCGTTGGAATTTATGATCTATTTAGGTGACATTGACAGTGCGTGGCGATGGTTCTGTAGGCCTCATACTAATTGCAAATGTCCACATCTGTATGCCTCTTGTGGAGGATGCAATGCTGCTGAGGAATAATTTTGGAGAAGGAGAAAGGCTTCGATGAATTTCTGTTTGTGAATTTGATAGTTCGACTAGAATTCTATGGGAAGTTAACACTTTCGAGGGAAGAGGCAGATTTGAAGATCTAGCGCCACTAAGCTAACAATAGTCTACCGCCATTTCCGCGAAATATCATGTAATATTTTAATTTTAAAGAGGCAGGACAATTCCAAAATTAATTCAATATTGCAACCCACATCTGAGTCATTGCTAATTCGGTACATGAAAAAAAAAGAATTGTGTTTAAAGTTGTCTCAAGCTTCTGTTTTTAAACATTAGGTACTCAATTATTTTCACTCAAAATTTGTCGCTCTCCAAATTCTGTCACTTCCAAAAATTTGTCGCTCTCAAAATTCTGTCGCTTCCCAAAATTTGTCGCTCTCCGAATTCCGTCGCTTCCCAAAATTTGTCGCTCTCCAAATTCTGTCGCTTCCCAAAATTTTTCGCTGCCCCCAAATTTGCCACCCCAAAATTTGTCGCTCTTCAAATTTTGTCGCTCCCCAAAATTTGGCGCTCTTCAAATTTTGTCGCTCCCCAAAATTTGTCGCTCTCCGAATTCTGACGCTTCCCAAAATTTGTCACTCTCCAAATTCTATTACTTCCCAAAATTTGTCGCTCTCCAAATTCTGTCGCTTCCCAAAGTTATCGCTCCCCCCAAATTTGTCACCCCAAAATTTGTCGCTCTTCAAATTTTGTCGCTCCCCAAAATTTGTCGCTCTTCAAATTTTGTCGCTCCCCCAAATTTGTCGCTCTCCAAATTCTGTCGCTTCCCAAATTTTGTCGCTCTCCAAATTCTGTTGCTTCCCAACATTTATCGCTCCCCCCAAATTTGCCACCCCCAAAATTTGTCGCTCTTCTAATTTTGTCGCCCTCCAAAATTTACCGCTCCCCAAAATTTGCCGCCCTAGATTGCAGCCTACTCAGCCCACACCCAAATCTGTCCCCGTTGGCGAGTGGTCTTTCCAGCGCACGCCTGAATTGAGTCCAGACCCATAACTAGAGTGTAAAGCTGAAGCATGCGAGGTTCGGCTATTAAAATAAGGATAATTCTCCAGTGACGAGTCAACTCCTCTTCTCTCAGTTAACAAGCTGAAAACGCTTATTAATCCCTTCGAGACACACGCACTCACGCGTGCTTGTTACCGATAAAAAAGTCCCTGAACAGGCGATCGTGCACGAAATTGCAGAAGCATCGGGATAGTCGGTTTTCTCGAAGAAACAGTACAACGATTTATCCTACCAGTATGTAGGCAAGATAGTTTGATTACAGAGCAGACGAAGTCGCCGATCGCAGCGTTATTAACGGTCCAACGAGATGATTTATTATCCTAGTTCTTCGACCGAAATTCAAAGTATTTCATTTTCGTCTAGTCATCGCGGTTGTTATGCCGAGACTGTGCCCGTATACTTGAACCTAAGTGGTTGATTTATGTGCCCTCCGCGCAGTGCACTTCGGTCCATGAATCAAAAAGAACCAGTGATTTAGTCCCAACGATTTATCTGTTTATTTATGTTCTTTTATCTACGATCTACGGAAGACGGAGATCGGCCTATTATCTGTGGCACACTACTTATTATCAGCATTCTGAGTATTGTGTCCGTGTGCGCAATTCTTATTACCCATGTGACACGGTTATTCGTTGCTGCAGAGTTTTTGCAGGCGACACTTAGACAGCGGTATAGTAATCTCGTGCAATAATAATTTTCATTTTTCCGCTGCACTTCGTTGGATATTAATTAGCTCTGAACATTAATCAATATCGAGAATTCAATATCAGCAATGGTTTTCGTGATATTAATATTGCGATTAACGACAGCTAATGCATTCTGAATCTTTGGGTTTAATGATGTCGCATTCAAATTTCTTTGAATCTTTCGTGCATTTGATTTTTGTGCGACTTTTATTTTCAAGTTGTTTACTATTGAAATTTTATGCCAAACGCATTCTGTGTAGGTGCTTCTGTGCTTCCACTTGTAATTTAGGAATTTCGTATTTCTCGTTTTAAATTTGTGATTACCGGGGTCGTTAGTCCAACGGTTCCCCCAGTTTTTCATAAATTTCTCACTTTCGTTTCAGCATAGAAAGAGCTTCAGGAGCCAGGATTATGTAAAATAGAGAATAATTACAAATGTTGGCTGTGCATGGCAGAAAATTAATATGCAGTGAATAATGAATATCTCATGTATGGCGACAACCCGTTTAGGTACTTCCGTATAATTTACTGACTTGCGCATTCGCTCGGGGGAACGGATGTCAGGCGTGCACTGATACAAGCTTAAGAGACAGATGATAAAAGCGAACGTGACATCCTGAGATGCATAACCGCTCGGAGCCACACTCACAGCGCTCAGAAATTGAATTAACTTGTGAAGCGCAATTAAATTCATTTACGAATGGAGCCATCAGCGTTTAGAGAATTCACACGTTACTCCAACAGGGAACGTGCCTGACATTGTTGAATACCGTATTCTACTTTCCACTAAGGCACCTGCTTCGTGAAGATCTGAATTACATAAGAAACGTAGAGAAAAGTACTTAGTATAAAAGATTTAACAAATTTTGACTTCGTAAAGGAGAAATATTTCAAACACTTCAAGATGATTTACTATATCTATGCGTCAATAGTGATTTGGAATATTTTTATTGCTTCATTAGCAAATATGTCGTAAGAACACAGAAATTAGTCTCGATTTGCGGAATATAATCTGAATTTTTATAGTGACACGGAACGTTTTAATTTTCTAGTTCAAGCTGAACATCACTTCACTTCTTTTGAGGCTTGAGCAACACGCGGTCGGGCGTTGGTCGTGCAGCAACATGACTTTGGGCTTCCCTGACTAGTAACTTGTCTCTTTTCCGCTAATTCATCACTTAAATTGATCACCTGACGTCGATATCGCTCCGCTATTTTAAACAACCGAATGTCAAAACGACTCAAAGAGCGGGAAGATATCTGAAACTTTACAGAAATGTAACTCAAGTGATGTCATAACGTAACTATTTTTTGATTGGGCAATAAAACGGTCCTCGGGGTGAAAACACTCCCTCAAAAAAATTACGAGTTTTCGTATTATCGTCAATATCTGCGAAACCGTAAAAGATATCGAAAAAAAGTTCCATTCAAAGTTTTATGGCTTTCGATATCCTGCAATATAGTGATACAAAATTGTCGAAAAAACGGTGGTGGGGATAAATTTGGAAAAAATAGTGTTTTTCGAAAAATTAATAAAAACCCACAGAACTTTGAATTTAAAATCTGAAAACTCACGATTCCTTCCAGCGGTTGTTTTCACCAAAATGACTGTTTTATTCCCGAATAAAAAAATAGTTACGTCACTAGCATCACTTAAGCTACATTTCTGCGAAGTTTCAGGAGGTTTTGAATTTTTGAGTTGCCAAACTTCCCTCATCAGATTGAACTAATTTCATAGCCTGCAGAACCAAAATCCCAGAATCCTCTCCTACACCTAATAATAAAACCTCGATTCCCCAAGCAGCGCCCCCTACCTCGCAGCATATTCCCAAAAAACAGATGGAATTTACACGAAACCGTAAAAGGTACATTCGGAAAACAGCGCGAAACATCGAACACTTTCGAAAACTCCCCCGCGGGAATCACTGTGCCGTTTCAAAATCGAGCCAGCGAAAATTGCCGCGCCGGCTGCCGGGAAGGTTCGCCGAGCTGCACGGCCGGGCGTTAAATCGAACGCGGCATCGCGTGCCAGCGTAAACTCGTAACTCGTTAAAATGCACAGCTTTTCGGGGAAGCGATCGCCGACGCTAAAACGATACTTCTTTTTCCCCGCAAATCGGCAAACAGGACTTCCATTCCTCGGCCAAACAGAAGCGGCCCGCTAGTAATTTGCCCGTGCAAATAGCGTCTGGCTGGTGTGCGAGCGCGCGCGTCCAGCCAAGGGAGAATGACGGCCGGGAGTCTCGTAAATCCCGCATAACGGGCACACGTTTGGCGGCAAAAGCGCACCCCCGCATCGCTTTTCGAAACGTCATTGCGGCCGGGCGCGGACCGCGGCTCCAGCCCCGCGCGCCGGCCGTTCGAGAAGCCGGAGCCTAGTTCCGGAACGGCCGCGCCAACCGCAGACCCACGTTATTAGCGAATAAAGACGCGAGGAAATTCTATTTGCGGACAAACATCACGGCGGCGATGTGTGCAGAACCCTCGACCGTCGGGCTTTGCGCGGTCTTCCTAATGCACTCGAGGAAACGTCGCAACTCTCCGCGAACTTTCCTGGCTCCTTTAAACGGGGACCGCATCTCCTTCGGGGCGAACTCGCGGCCGGACCTGCGGGACGTTTCTATCGAGTCGGGCGGGGCAAGTTTCTTTGAGATCACGCGACGTTGGTGGCGAAGGGAGGTTCAGTTTTCCACTTCGGGGACAATTGCCGAGGTCAGCAATGATTCTACGCTAAGGTGAAATTGCGGCGATTGTGGGTGTTGATTTTTTATGTGCGTTGGTGAAGTGTGTGTTGAAAGAGGCTTGGGGAGTTTTGTTGGGTTTAAGGGGTCATGCCTAGTTGGCAGGCGTGATTTTCGGGAATTTTTTGTAGAAAATCTAATGTATATTTTTTACAACTATTTGCTTATTTTAAAAGTACATATATTGAGCAACTCTCAATAATTTTATTATAGAAAAATATTAAAAAATGAATGAATAACAGCCACTCTCCCGGAAACTATTTTTTTTTGCGGTGAGCACGATTTCTCAGAGCCGGATCATCTGATATCGAAAAGTGAAGAAGATTCTATTAGTATACGAGTTTATCTAGTTCGTGAACGAAGGATTTTTGTTTTTGATGAAAACTCTATTTTTAATTCACGAAAATCGAATAATTCAGACATCGAAAAATCACGATTTCGCGGTAAACGAGTGCCATTTTTTCTGAAATCATTTTTTTTAAAAATCCTTCGTTCACGAACTAGATAAACTCATATACTAATAGAATCTTCTTCACTTTTCGATATCAGATGATCCGGCTCTGAGAAATCGTGCTCACCGCAAAAAAAATAGTTTCCGGGAGAGTGGCTGTTATCAATTCATTTTTTAATATTTTTCTATAATAAAATTACTGACAGTTGCTGAATATATGTACTTTTAAATTAAGCAAATAGTTGTAAAAAATATACATTAGATTTTGCACAAATAATTCCCGAAAATCACGCCAGCCAACTAGGCATGACCCCTTAAGGTGGTGCTTGACGATTGGGGAATTTAGGAAATTGTGGGCTTTGGGATACGTGTTGAAAAATATTTTAATACTTTTGCACGATGATGGATGGACAATTAGGCATTCACTTAATTTTTTATATATTGCATCTTTTATTGATTGTAATCTTAGGTTACAGGAAATATATTGTACAATAAATACTGTAATCGTTTAAATCCGCTTTTTGTGTATTTCCCTAAAATTCGATCCAGTCAATGGCTGAATACATGCATGCTTCATGGCCATGCATGCAGTTTTTTATTTTATTCATACCTTTACACGTTTCACACCTCTTCGTACTTCACTTCCTACATATATTATTATTACTATATTCGAACATTCCTCAATTAGTGTCTTTTGAAGATAAAACATTTATTTTGTACCATTATTATTTAAAATAAAAAATTGAAGTAAATTAGTATATGTTTTCGCGACTCGCACCTACTTCTGTGCAAAAAAATATCAATTTTCAAAGAGTCGGATACGGGCGGATATAAATAGGGTAAGTCGGGGAGAGATGGCCCAATTTTTAAAAAAATCAGCACACCGTAAATTTAGTGGTTTTATAAAGGACAAAAATATATTTGCAAAAGGAGGGTGATCGAGCCATCTCACCCGGAATTACCCTAATTCAATTTTGTAAAATTGAATCGAACCAGAATTATGCGGTATGCTTGAATTTACGAACAAATACGAACCATTTTTTTAATTTAGAAAAATTTTAAAATGGTAACGAAAATGGAATTAATTACTTTAACGAGGAAAGTTCGCCAGACTCAGATTTTTGCGTCATTATTGTTTAAGGAACTGTCACGCAAATAGAACGAGACGTCAAGAAATGCTTGAAACATTTTAATTTAAGATTTCACTGCATCGCGTAAATTAATGAATCGTACCCTTCCTGGGTCGCAGGGATCGTTGATCGCGCACGCGGCACTCGTTTCATTAATAGCACCCGACTGTCCAACGAATTTAACGCTTCGTTGTGACGGCCTGACCCCCATCATTAACCTTTAAAGCATTGCAGTAACTTTCACGGGTATGAATCTCATAGGGTGCAAAATGCACGCGACAAGTGTACTATAAATATGTCATGGAAGGGCTAGCATTGGCGAGGAATTATGTGCAATAACGGGAGCCCAGGAAACCTAGTAATTTGAAATTCTGCATTATTTCCAATTCGATGCGTCAAGGGGCGCGTTAATTAAATCCACCAAACAACAGCTAATATTTCAGAGAGAACCATCCAATTTATTCAGAATATACACTGCAATTCAAACTGCGAAAAAAGTTGAAAAATAGATTAAGGATTATCTATCGCTTAAATATAACGTAAAGTGGTGAAAGCCTAAATTGTGACGGATTGATATTATAATAATATTGACATATCTTTGAGGAGGAATATAAGAATAGCACTTAATCTCCCGCGACGAAGATAAATTTCCCGGGTATTAAGTTGACATTAAACGGGTTAAACGCTCGATCCCCTCGTCGCCGAATAAATAAGTGTTTAACGAGGAACGGAGGGCGTCCCGCGGCAAAATGAATTTTCCGTTACGCCGTGTGTCGTGATGGCAGAATCTCGACTGCGCTCCCCATTTTTCATCGTCTTCGGGCTCCGAAAGTTGAGCAAAAATCTCGCCGTCCTCGGAATCCCGGTATAACGAGAAGAATGAAGAGCTCGTTAATACGTGTCTTCGGCACTTAGTTATCTTAAATGGTGTCAAACGCGTTGAGGCCGGGAGTTGGCGATAAATCCTCCGGTGGTTTTAATTTGCCAGTGAATTCTCGCTAGAAAATGAGGTGCGGAGGAGAGGAAAAGGAAGGAAACCAGAGGGTGAACCGGTGGGGCTGAGGGGTTGAGGGGGTGCCGGAGGGGAAGTTGGAAGGAAGGGAAGCTAGAACACTGACGTATTAAAATGGCCAGGTATAGATGCAATAAATTACATCTTTCTCGGGGGGTAGCGGCTTGCGTCGCTTTAAAAAAAGAAAAGGGGCGAGAAAAAGTTTCGGGTAGAAATGTATAGCCACTTGAGATTACTTTTCTTCCCCGTTGCAAAGTTCCGTCGACAGAGACGGGGATCGTTAGATTTGCAAGTGGAAAACGCCTTTATGAATTCGTTGGTCTGCACTGCAGTGAAATTAGTTTCACTGCGTAATTGCTGTAAGCGGATGTTTAAACATTTTTGTAGTAGCTAAGCTTAGGGAGTATTCGAAGCAGGTAATCGCGGGTGAGATAATAAATTGCTGTTTTAGTCTATTGTTTTTTTTTTTGTAAGAGACCTCATGCTAAATATTATGCGATATTTGTATTAGGCACACCGTGAGTGGGCGTATTTTCGATGTGGAAGGGATCGTATAATTATCGATAAATATCGATGATATCGTTAAGGAGAATAGAAGCAGATATGCTCTTTTAAGACTATTCTTGTAACTTTGACTTCGTTCTTAACCAGTTTCATTTTCGTTTAGAAATTCAAAGTTATACAGAGAATTCCATAGTGACAGACTTATTAGAATATTTACTTTGAAAAGAAACCATGCAAGGACTTCACTTTCCACGCTTTGTACAAAATTCTCACACCACGAGGACCCTGACCCACTAACAAGGAGAGTATTTTAGGTGTCCGCCTCCGTTGATTTTGATTTTTGGATATGTTATAGAGGACCGAAAAATAAGAAATACGTGTTTTTTTTTATTTTTCCCTGTTTTCATATTTGGGGGGTGAAAACTGCGTTCAAAGTTAGGGTTGAAAAATCATTTTTGTGGAATATCTCGAGAACTATTAGAGATAGGGGAATAGTGTCAATGGACAAATTTTGTGTCTTTGAATGCGAAATATGACTGACTCACCAGATTTTCAAAAAGTCCACAAAAATGATTTTTCAACCCTAACTTTGAACGCAGTTTTCACCCCCAAAATATGAAAACGGGGAAAATAAAAAAACACGTATTTCTTATTTTTCGATTCTCTATAACATATCCAAAAATCAAAATCATCGAAGGCGGACACCTAAAATACTCTCCTTGCGCCTCTCAAAGTCACTTTCAGTCACAAGAATTTTATACCATGCCTGACCAACTGAACTTACATTACCAAAACTAGGATACCTGCATATTGGTACAACACATTTCCTCGCGCAGACTCGCACGATTTTTCACTAACACTAATGAGACTAAACGTAGAAGCAGCCCATTATTCCACAGAGGATGATTTACGGTTACCATGGCGTGACGTCAGTCACGTAGGTTATTATTGCAATGTTTGTCATTCGTCGATGCCGCGCTAATTTCAGTACAAGACCCGCGGCTCTATTATCATACATCTTTTTGTTGCCCTCGGTTGTGTAACAACTTGCTGCGCAATTAGTGTCGATCCTTGGGGCATTTATTATCGTTGCAACAGTGCACGCACGCGTACGTGTGCGGTTGGTGGACGCGAAACGCCCATGCACCGGCAGGCCTGCCTGCACATACATCAACGAAAGGCGTAAATAATCGATGAATCTCGGCTACGTGGTTAAATTGGTCTCCGGACTTTTCGCGGGACTTCCGTGTCGTCGGGTCCGATTTACAGCTTTCATAATGGGCACTAAACGCCTGCGCTGTTTCGCAATGCGCTCGAGCGTGCTACTGGCACATTCTTCTCGAGTAATGCCGTAATGAGGATCGACTCGGATGCTGAGCGCGAGCCGGGTTCCCTCTGCTTCGGAGGTGCTGCCGGTCTGGGTTCGCCAGGTATTAATCGCAAGAACCCGCTGGAACAATCGGAATGCAATTGGTGGACGCGCGTCTGCGCTGGTCGATTGCGTTTTGTCATTCTAAGCTCGCCCCTGTTATTTATCTAGGCACGAAGCGATCGTCGGTGGTTACAGCTTCATCCGACGCGCGTGCTCGGATTTATTCCACGGCCTTAATATGGGAAGTGTTTATGTAAATTTGTATTCGTGCCGGAGAGGTTCATTAATGAAGCTTCGTGTGAATTTAGAGCGTATTGGGGATGGAAGCAGCAATTATTTTTTCCGCGGAAATTCACGCCGAAGTGGTGAACTTAGCCCTTAAGGGGAATCCTATTTTTGGGGCTAAAAACATAGCAGAATTGGGGAATTTTTAATTTTAAGAAACTAGTGATGCATTCATCTGAAGTTTTGAGCACGTTTCTATGCAATTCTGAAGATATTGCAGTTTCTTTTTTATTAATTTTTAATAATAAATATGGAAATGTATGATCGCACGTCACGTCGCGCAAAGTTCGTCGACCGCCGGTGTGAATGATATTTATCTCCCACATAATCTGAAATAAAAAAATGAAACTGCGTTTAGTTTGATAAACCAGAATAAAAAAAAAATTATTGAGGAATTTATTTTTGCCTTAATTTTTGCTATCAAGATTCTCCAATTTTCTTATGTAACAAAAATATAACTTATCGATATTCTGATGAATAACTTCTATATGTATTATTAAAAAATTAATAATAAAAACCCTGCAACTTCTTCAATGTTGCATAAAAACATGGTCCAAATTTCAGGAGAATCGAAACGCCAGTTTCTTAAAAAAAAAATTCCCATTTTCCCTATGTTTCTACCTCCAAAAACGGGATCCCGCCCTTAAAGTTATCGCGTATTATCGGTTTTTAATATTCCTTAAATTTTACAGACTATCTAGAGCACTGGAAATTCCCAATAACTTTGAATTTGCCACTAACAATAAGCCAAACCTCGAATCCAGTCACCACTATCCCCACAAAATTCGCACTGCGCAGCACTCCCCGCTTAGGCATGCGCAGTAGAGACCTCTTTACCGCTGGCTCCACCTATACTCCTAAATCACAACCCCCACCCCCACACACACAATGACTCCACCGCACGCGCGACGCAGTTCCAAAAAACCAGCCCCCTCCCAAAAACCCCGGATCTTGAAATATCAAAAGCAAACGTGCTTCCTGTCTGTTTGCTCCGTAACCAACTCCCACCCCCGCAGAGTCAATAACCGCGCTCGCTCGCCGCGGCAAACAAATTTCTCGTGGCTGGTCGCGAAACGTTGGTCGATCTTCCGAGTTCGCGTTCGCGTTCATCGGCGACGGGCTATGGGGGGTTGGGGCGGCGTGCTCATACCACGGACGAGCGCGCTGGAAAAACGCGATGCAAATTTTCAATTTTGCGCACGATCAGCCCGATCCGCGCCGCGTAAAAGGACGCCCGATGGTTTTACAACGTTGCGGAAAACTCCTTTGTGAGGGGTAAGTTCGGTCGAACGGCGTGGGCCGACCCCCGGCTGGAGGGGGTGGCGCGGCCGCACCGTTTTTAATGAAACCCCCCGTGCATCGAACGGGGAGGAACAGACGGATTGACGAGCGGACGCCGTACAAAAACGACAAGATGAACCGTAAACGTATAATAATGCCGCGGGTACCGGGCTCCGCCGAGAGCAGCACCCCTCGCCTCTCCGCCGGTGCTCCTCGGTCCAACGGCACGCCAGATTCTCAATATTCTCGTTTATTACCGGTGGTCCCTCGCTTTACCTTGCACTTTACGGGAGGGAATTTCTTCCGCCACCAGCGTCCGCGGCAGCTTGTCTGGACGGGGACGACCGCCCCCTTCTCCTCGTCGATTCGGCCCACCCCTGCGGTACGATTATCGTCGAGACCCGGGTGATCGTGCCAAGACGGTTGCCTTTGACATTTGCCGGCCCTCGTTCCAACCTCGTGTTTTACTGGCCCGCCTTTGAGTGATCACCGCGACATGGGATTTAATTAGATGGCTTCGTGCGGTAAACTCTGCGCCGTTGTTTGCGCCACCCGGAGATCCTACAATGAGGATTTCAATGGGGAAGCTGGCTGCAACGTTTCGCCACGAGTGGCGCCACTAGCGCACGTTCCACTTGGCGCCGCACAGTGCTGTATATTTCGCTAAATATAAAAAAGAAACAGCAACGAAATTCAAAATTCCGGCCGGAGGGATCGATAGAGAATTTAATTGGGAAGAATTTAAAAAAAAAATCGCCAAGTTTACTAAAAAATTACGACCTGTACGGTGATTTGAACAGAAAGTGTGGTTATGTACCACTGTGCGCCGGTGTTTTAAATAAATAATTTTAAATAAATATTTGAAACTGATACATCATAATGCACGTTTCCGTAATACATGTTTTCAGTTGGACAACAGTTAATGTCCATAAATTTCACCTTTTGTTGTCATTTTAATGTTGAAATCAACAGTCAGTGAGAAAGAAAAAAATGTAAATAAACACAACTTTCAATATTATATCATTTTAGTTTTCGCGTGTGCTAGTGGCGCCCTCTACGCTGAGTTTTTCGTCGGCTTCCCAATTCGAATAAAACAGTGTTAGGTATAATTATAAGGTGATAGATGTATACATTTCAGTTTTCCAATTTGGGTGGGTGGACCATAGACGAGCTTGTACTGTCTTTGGGTTTAATAATAGTAATGAGGGTGTATCTAACCGTTTGTGTAAGAACAGTTCCAGAAGTTGGTGGAGGTAACTTCGCAACAGTAAAGCAAACATTCCTTGTGAGTGTTTCGTAAAGAAAGGACGGATTTTTCTGGAAATTAAATTAACAAGATTTCTTAATTCTTGTTTGCAATATTTAGGATTTTTTAAGAAGAGATGTACAGGAAGTTTGGTGGTATTTATTCTGTGATTGCGAAGGTAAAGTGTCTGAAAAGGGAATATGCCAATTTTAGTTTAAAAATAACGTTCATAGTAAAAAAGACTTTAGAAAACAGCTATGTTCATAAAGTTGTGTTCAAGGAAAAAAAGAATCTTTGTTATTTATGGAAAAAAGTAGCTTTTATTGGTCCATTCGAATTCTGAATGAGCGCAGAACCCAGAATTCAAGCAACCAAACACACACGTACTTCGTTTCTTTTTTATTTAGTTCAGTGCATGTTAATTAAAATCAGGAAAAGCAGACTGTAGCATAAATTCAGATGCACGTAAAATGTTTAATAACCTATTATTAGCAGAATACAAACAAGTGAATTTCTCTCCCGAAAATATTTGTTATTGAATACCTGTTAAGTCTGATTGGCACAGTTGGTAATTAGTGGTTATTTCGGTCTGCAAATATAACAGTATCATATTGTATGTACGTAAGATGTTGCAAAATTATACAGCGGAGAGGATAATTATACTTTCAGATCACAATTACATAGTCCACGAAGGATTTTAATTATGAATTCATTCATAATTATTACGTTGCAATAATCAGCAACGCAAATTATCGTTAATATACAACGTACGTCCATTAGTATTTTAAATTACAGAATATCGAAATAACCGACACATGCTCATATAACGCTTTATTTCGTTGCAATATAATTTCTTAAAAAAAAAAAAAAACTACAATCCATTGATTTTAACAGATCGATAATAATCTTAAATAATAAAGTACCTGCGACGAAGAAGAAAATGGATTACTACCAATTCTCTCAAAATACTTTCATCAACTGATATAATTGCATATCTTCAGACGCACAGGCTGGATTTCTACAAAAACAACTTAATTTCGCTAATTATTTAGACATATTATTCTTTTTACTCATTCTCCACTGAAAATGGAGCAAACAAATACCCACTAATAGTCTACAATCATACAAATAACCCCACCCCCCAAAAAAACATCAGACTAAATAACATACTTACCAAGATCTTAAACGTCGATATCATTAATTAATGACTGTTGATCATAGTAATTCCACCTCTTTCAGGTACATTTGTTCCAATCTCCTTTGAGTATCTGGAGTTTCACGGAATTGCAGAGAGTCCGTCCGCCGTTGTGTTTCCCCGAACGCAATCGGCGCAGTCCATAAATGTTAGCACTACATTTATGCTTACCGACCAAACGTCGATAGCCCGTTGATAGCGATTAACAGTACGGATGCGGTTTAATGAACCGTGTTGCCTCGGCGTAGCGAGGGATGAGCAATCGAGGGGTTCCGCGATGAAAACACATCCGCGGGAAAATGGTGCGCGAAGACGATCCTCGGTGTGATCGAAGATTAACCGCAGCCGCGTAGTTATCAGCGGTGTTTTCCACGCGAATTTTGCGCACAGACGCACCCTGGACCGTATAACAGTCATCCTCATCAAGGGTGCCGAGGGCCTCTTCAGCTCGAGTGTAATGCAAAAGAGCCTTTGCATACGCGGAACCGTGGCTCCTCCATCGATGTGTACACGCCCCGCGTGCATTTGTATTCCTCGGCCACCATCGTTAGCTTACTTTTTCCTTTGTGCCGATGAATCTCTTTCATCTCTCGCTGCTCGACGATCCACTCGATCCGTCTGAACAAAAACGCCATCCGTCGTCGTCCGTCGATTCGCTTGTATGCCTGGAGTTTGCTGACGGAACTCCGCGTAATTAAATTCAGAACGGGCTCTCCGACGGATCCGTTCGCGTCGAGATTTATGGATGCGTTTCGAGACGCGTGTTTTGCATCTGTGAAATGTTTGTAGGCTGTTGTTGGTTGAACGAAAGGGTTGGAGTATCTGTTGCTGGTGAGTGGTTTGCATTTCTTGATTAACTCTGACGCTTTTTAGAAAATATCGGCATGAAGATACGCTGGGACTTTGGAGGGGATACAAATATCAGTTAGGGTACTAGGCAATCGTTCCTGTCCGAACTGAAGCATTTTTGATAGAATTAATTACAAAAGAAAACACATTGAAACTGAGACTTCTTCTTTGGCACGACGTTTATAAAGATCATAAGCTTTAAAAGACTTGTTTGTTTAGTAAAAAATGTGCATTATTATATATGATGCTACAAATGGGTCATTAAAGAGGCTTTTTGAAAAAAGTTTCTTTTGTTTTGCAGTGATAACTCAAAAGTAGAGGTTCCAATCGATTCGAAATAAATTCGAGCATCTTCACAAAATGTGTAGTTTCGAATCAGATTTAAATTAACAGTAATGAAAACTCTTATTCTTTATAAAAATAAACTACCTCCAAAAAAGAACCTCCATTTTTGAGTTATCACTGCAAAACAAAGGAAACTTTTTTTAAAAAGCCTTTTTAATGATCTATCTGTAGCGTCAGATATAATGCATATTTTTGACTAAACAAACAAGTTTTTTAAAACTTATGATGTTACTAAACTTCGTGCCAAAGAACAAGTTTCTGTTTCAATTTGTTTTTTTGTAATTAATTGAAACAGAAATGCTTCATTTTAAACAGGAACGACTGCCTAGTACCCGTAAGCTAGTAACTTCACAGAATTATAATAAAGATGGAAAACGTAACGTATTATTAAAGACAATGGAGGATATTTATTCACATAAGGTTAAGTTTAAAAGTCTTCTGAAAATTCTTCACGTGGACAAAGTGGTTTCTTCACGAACTTAAACGTCTGTTATTAATATAACATGGAATCCTCCAAAAAAAAGAAGGAATTATATGAATTTGGTGTTTTGTTAATATTCTTTCTTATTAAGGTGGCATTCCATCTACGCCAACAACTTGTATTTCCGTAATACTTTTAGAAACTCCGGCATTAACGTTGAAGAAAGTTTGATAATGTTTGCAAACTTGTAACACGATAACAAACTCGCCGTTAATACTATTTTTACGCTTCCCTCCCGTGAGTTAAGAAAATTAACGTCCGCAGACGCTGAGAATGATGCGCGAACGAGAAAACGAGGGAAAGTTTGCAAAACTTGCAAATTCTCACGCGTCCCACTGTTCCTATTGTACCAGCACCCAACTTCCGCGCGTTCTTTCCTATAAATATTATTTTTGAGAGTCTCATAGATTGACTCACGGACGTGGGAAAATACGCTTTCGATGTAACGTTTGTAATTTGAAATCATAATTACGAGCATCTACATATGCAAGTTTTATTATGTAAACAGTGTCTTATTTACTTAATTATAAGCGAAATTATTTCCATTGTGTACGAATCTAACAGTAATAATGGAAAGGGCAGATATCGAAGCAAACAAAATAATTAAAACGCAGTAACTATGTATACATATAAAACACGATCGTAACACAAAGAAACCAGAACGCCACGGAGTAACACAAAAGCGGCTCCAAAAGGCAGTTAAAGGTAGACATTCACGTATTGCAACCATTGCGATAATTGCAGGTATCTGCTCGAATGTTTCATTGTTACCAGGTAATCGTAAACATATTTGCGCTAAAATTCAGCGGTCAGGATGGACCGATCGTAATAAACATAAATTATATCGGCGCGTGCCCGATATTCGCCCGCGGGGCACTGCGAGCTTGTTTAGGGAATAACAGGCCCGGCTGTAATTAAGTACAATTATTTCCCGATAAATTACTGAAAACCATTCAGCGAACCGTGTATTCGGATTATCGATCTATCACGATTTTAATATGAAAGGGCGGGATTGGCGTTATGAATGAAACACGGTCAGGCGGCGCGTCGTGTAATCCTTGTAGCGCTGTTCAGTTCATTCATATGCTAATGGAAATTAATGCGTTCTGCTCCTAATGCCCGCGCACTCTATTATGCTTGTGCCATCATCGATGATTCGATGTTTCTCGGCCTGACGTACAACCCCCGGGCGATAGAAGTCGCGTCTTTGACAGACCTGCGGGTCAGGTGACAGGAGCGGCGCCCCTCGGAGTGCGCGTCGATACCGAGGTCCCAGAATTCGGCTGCTAGATGAGAGATCGAGTTTTGGCATTTGAATATTAATGCGTGTTATGCAAATGCACGACACGGACGCGGCGTGTTTCGCATGCGCTTTTATGAAATATTAATGAACACCGTCTGTGTATCCTGTCTTTTGTTTGTTTTTCGACAATGCTCGCGTGTTCTCATATATCCTCGTGGAAGAAAAAAGTCGCGCGCCTGTTAGCTAGGGGAAACGCGAATTATCCTCGCGATCGATTTCGTGCGGAGGTCTTAACGACGATGTAGCAATAGGTTCGTGGTGATGGAGGCTTAGTTTGTTTTTCAATAGAGATTGCAACGCTTTCTGTACTTTGTTTCCGTGGAGGTTTTGGGGCTTAGAGTTGGAAGATCGAACCGCAAGAGAATGGGAAGTTGAGGAAGATAAGTGTTGCTATAATTTAGTGTCTTCCTTTCAGTTTTTGGAGGACCCAGCATTCGATCTTCTCTACAATAGAACCTTTAGTATTCCAATTAATAGAGAGATATGAATATCGAATTCGGATTAGGACATTTTGAAACGGTGGAATATATAGTCACTTTGTGCTGTTTGATTTTAGTAGAACCTGGGTTACTCTTCCTAATTTTCTGACTCCCACCAATTTGTAGTTGTTTTGTTCCATTTTTTGTGCCACAATAAAATGTATATAATGATAATTTTGAATTAAGGTAATGAAACCTGCTATGTAGTTTGGATAACAGAGCTTTCGTTACATAAGTTTTCGGATAATCCAGGTTCTACTAGCTACTGTATTTAATTTACAGATATTCAAGAAAGCGTAACTAGGTTATGAACGTTTTATCAGCTTCCACTGTTTATGTCCTCTTTCTACCATTTCCACCGGTGTATTAATAATAACTGCTCCCAGAACCCATTCCTATTTATCGACGACGTTCCTGATAAAAACCCCATTGTGGATAGTAGGTATAAAACGAAATGCACCATGGTTTCGTGCTATCCCTCGCATAAATCTCAATTTCTCCACGGGCACAGCATCGATCGTGGCCAACGTAGACGATTCTATAAGCTACGAGCTTCTGCTCACTTCAGTTGTCAGTTGCCATTGTTCAAGTACTCCTGTTCTGAAACCCTTCTGGCGTCTGCCCCAGTCTCGGTTCTTCTTGTCTCAGGAAATTCAATATTGTTCGTCATTGCTTCTTGTCTCGCTTTAAATACCCTGGTCTTCTTCGTCTCCTATAACGAACAATTTCCCATTCGTGAAACTTTCTTCGGCTGCTCGAAACTATTAACTCATAAGAATCTAAAGTGTTTCTTCAGGAGTCTTGCCGAGTCGTTGCAAGGAAACTATTTGTTTACGAGTTCGATAGTTAAATTATTTCTCGTTCTCGCGTGTGTTAAAATAATAAAATTTAATGGCCAAGCGTTTGCACGTGTATTAGTCTCTGAGAAGAATATAGTGTTTATTTAATGGTGCTAGTTCGACGTCGATCGAACATTTATCGAATGTTTAGAATTGTTGCTAGATGAGAAAGAGACTTAACTTGCCAAGCACTGAATTTCAGTAGCAATTTCATACCTTAATATAAGCCATAAGCATTTTTGGCTGTATTATTAATAATGTTACTGTATCTTTGTATTCCTTCCACAACGTCATTAAACCACCAAGCTTTACAATGATTAAAAACAACACATTCTGACGATTTTAGTTATATTCACAAGGATTTTAACCAGCTCCCTGGGTTTTACGAAGTTCTGTTCGTCGTTCAATCCCCGGAGAGGCTATCAACCGCGTGGAAAGCGAGTAACGATCGGTGGAGCAGGAATGACACTTCGCTGGTGTCTTCTCCGCGTTTTTCTACGTTGCCACCTCGCGACCAAGCAGAACAAGGAAGACAGACTAATAAGCAGACAGGCAAGACGAGGATGACAAAGTTAGATTGAAAGGGAGGGTTCAGAAAGCGTTTTACGAGCGTGGACCGGGTAGAGCTAGTCGATCTCCGCCATTACGCTTCATCGAAACTTAATCGACGTTCCTCCGCTCGGTCAATGAATGCAAATCGGTCGTGTCCCCTTTCTTTCTCTCCTCTGCTTTCCTTCCCCCACAGTTCTTACTCGAGATAGCCGGCAACCTTGTTGCACACTTGTTCGCCCGTGGATAAGGCGTAGCGCATCGAACAAAGGCTGGCATCCTTATCGATGATCGTGCCGGGTCGATGGACTCGGATTGATCCTAAAATAAGACGGAAGTCGCGGAGAAATATGCAACAGCGTTGTTCGGGGCGATCGATGGCGTGATATTTAACATTTCGTGAATCGATTATCGTTAACGGTACCACGGCTAGGGTTTTTATCACTCCTCTGAACGGTGTAGTTACGGTGGAGTTGGGAAGATAGATTCTAGAGGTGATAGAAGTGGCGCTGAAGTTTCATTAGGATATGTATCTTTTTCTCTTGCTTTTCTATGAATGATAGGTAGTAGAAGATAATAGAAGAACCTTAGAACCTTGACGTCAGGCGAGGCAATAGATGTTCTGTCGTAACTTGCATGATGGCACTTGAGCGATGGATAGTAAGTGTATTAATTGAGAAATTTGACTTTTGTAAATTGGGAGCAATAAATGTTGACCGCAAATATTTTTCGCGTACAAATTTGGTTTTTCATATCTACTTTGTTGTATTTGAGTGAAGTTTGTGGATTAGTCTGTTCATGTTTTAATGACTTTTGAGGCTATTTGGTTTCAACTACTGCGTTAGTGAGGATAAAAGAAGGAGTAAGAAGGTGAAACCGTTATACACTCTGTTCTTCTGATGTCACCAGGTTTATATAAACCTAGATAGTTGAGTGTATTTCTTAGGTAATCGTTGGCTGCAAGAGCAATAAGCAGATATAAGAAGTAGATGCTTAGAAGCGTGAAGTGTTTTTAGAAAACTATTTTGAACTACTTCATCGATAAATGGAACAGCTTCTTGTATAATTTTTTAAAAAGTAATATTAATATTAATATTTCTAATATTTTTTATATTAATATTAATATTTCTAATATTTTTTATATTAATATTAATATTTCTAATATTTTTGATATTAATATTAATATTTCTAATATTTTTTATATTAATATTAATATTTCTAATATTTTTGATATTAATATTAATATTTCTAATATTTTTTATATTAATATTAATATTTCTAATATTTTTTATATTAATATTAATATTTCTAATATTTTTGATATTAATATTAATATTTCTAATATTTTTTATATTAATATTTCTAATATTTTTTATATTAATATTTCTAATATTTTTTATATTAATATTAATATTTCTAATATTTTTAATATCAATATTAATATTTCTAATATTTTTAATATTAATATTAATATTTTTATTTATTTCCAAATAATCGCTGATTTGTTATCGGAGTTGCCTCGAACGTACACCAAACGATGAAGAATTTTGTACGTACACACGTAAAACAAAAATTGTCAAAAATGGAGCTACACCCTTCTTGCTTCAATCTCTTCAATTGGTAACTACTAAACTCACGCGAGCCTGAAATACCATCGCTGGTCTTTAATTCAACATTCCACCCATAACTTCACAAGTGAGATTTAATTTACATGCAACATAATTCATAATTCTTACAAGTAATAAAATCACAGTTGCGTAGATCGACGTGTTATAGATACCCCGCGGAAAGGCACTTTTGTGTAGCTCGTTAACCCTGCGCCCCGCACACAAGAATCACAGACAGGAGGCAGTAAGGTCTTGTACATATGCATAGGCGCTCATGTTCTCAGAGAGCGAGCCCAGTGCGGATTCCTATCTACTTAGATAACGAGGGATTTAACAGAGCATGGATAACATTTTTCTCCAGAATGATGCGTCGAAAGTTTTCCCTCGGCACAGACTTGCAAATCCCGCTGAGTCTCCGCGCAGCGGTTCATGTTTTTATGAATAATCACTTAATTTTGCTGTCGTAGTATGTTTCTAACATTTCACCACAGAATCATACGTTCTTTAAAACGTTCCCACGCGAATAACGTACACCATCATCAATCACAGCATCGACTTGTTTCGTCATCTTATTATTCGAATAAGTGATACATCCTTCATACCGATCCTAGAAAATAGGAATCACCGACTCCTCTTCTATCAATCATCAGGAAACGTGTCACCGTGCTTCTCGAAACGGGGATGCAGAAAAGTGCGTTCGAATCACTTGACGATCTACTGCGCCTACATCCGCCTCGCCAATATAATTTCCCATCCCCTTCGATCGTAAATTGCGAGTTACCTATTTACCATATTTTAACGGGAATGCAGTGCACAGGCGGCATTAATCTTGATACCGAATTCACTGGAGCCGATATTCGCCTGGAGTACAAAGTTGGCATTAACGCGCGCTCGTAATAAATACACCGTCATGGATTCTTCATCTGCTGGCGTAACATGAAATTCTATGGTAGCATCTACTCCCAGGATCAATGCCTCGAACGTTTTCAGCCGCTCCGTAGTCATTAATGCGAGTATATAACTGTATGGTCGACAGTCGGAGTGCTTATCACGTTCCGCGTCTATCAAACCTCTGACTTCACTGTAATGTACCCATTTCTGCCGCGCTAAACGTTTTTACCGAAGCAGATGTTTTCTTTTCCCGTATAATCCGACTCCTTCGCACCCGAAGACTGTACAAGGTGGGATTACAAAGGAACGAGGAATGTTACATATCATATTTTGTAGATTATGTCCTCCATGTAGATTATGAACCCTGCACAATTTTAAATAAATGCGTCTTCCGCCTCTCTTTTTCATGGAAACGCAGAATAGAACGTTGGATAAACTCGGCGGAGGTATTTCAAAGTAAACCCACCTTTAATTTTGTTTTAATTTGAAAGAACAAATGATTTATGAAACATTTCTCGTTTCTCTACTGCCACACCTTGGACCTCCTTAGTCCTCTGCATCTCCAAGTAAGGTTATGCCTTATCTGCCTGCTACATCCGGACACTGAATCATCTTATTCCTGCATCCCCCTAGTCCTCTCTGGTCATCAAGAATATATTCCCACCTCTTACCCAATTCTAACTCCAAAATCCTTCAGGAAAACCTCGATATTAGCCAACCAAAAGAGGGTATCAGAGTGGTACCACTTTAATCTCCCCCCTAATCGAATTCTGCCTCTTCTTAGATCATCTCTAGTTCAACTTCAGCCTATAATCGAAACTCCATCCGTCCTGTCAGTCACACATTTCCATCCCTGAGCCAACCAGGCGTTCCCCCTACTTGGGAGCCTATCTTCGGTGATTACCTCTGTGTGGCAGCCATCAGGTCGTATTATCATACGTTCCAGCATAGCTCCCAGCAGTTTTCGCGACCGGAGACGGTTCCGTGTGCTCAGCGAGCACGCGGTCACGTGAGATCCTGAATAATTGTTCTAGGTGGGCGAACGCAACGGTGACACGGGGCGCGCATACGGTCGATTCGTCGTTTGTCACTCGACAAGCACCGCCTGCAATCCGGCAGGGACACCGGCCGTAATGACGTTGTACTTGGCTTACAATAACGATCGTTGATGCGTGGGCTTGGCCAACAAGCTGGGGTAACGGTAAAGAGGCCCGTGTCGAATACGTTTCACTTAGCTCCTATTCGTTTCCTGAATCATCCTCCCGGTTGTTCGGCTCTCCTAATGGTAACGCGGCCCCGCGTTCTTCCGTTACCGTCTCTCATTACTGCACGGTTTCTTGGGCTCGGACGGGGGACCCTGCCGGCTCCGAGCTACAGAACAATGCGCGGGGAGGATTCGCGGCGTGGCTCGTTCAAACCAGATCGCGACAGAACGGACAGTTGTAACTTCCCGGCACCGATTGCTGGTATCTCCAACTTCCGCCGGTCTCATTGGGAGTTTTGAGTAGGTGGCTTGTGCGTGAAACGAATTTTTCCCATCGTATGACGCGGTGTTTATATACAGCTGTGGTTCCCAACAAGTAGGAAGTGTTTTCTGGAGGGTCGCCACGTTTATTTTTAATTGACGATTCTTAGCACTTGGGTATTTATTTTAATATGGTTACATTGCTATATTTTATTAATGGTGTGACTCTATTCTTCATACACGAAAAAAGAAAAAGCTAGTTACCCAAATGCAAGCACAACCATCACACTAAAAAAGATATATTTAATATATGTAGTAAAATAACTAAATATTATTAAGATATTCTGATATATCTATTTTTAATGGGGTTTCGTTATCTTACTAAATTTACCTTATCTTATATGGGGGGAGGGGAATTTTACTTTCATTTCGTAAAATTGAGGCTTCAAGAACAACTTTGTGAGATTTACAAATGGCTTGAATTAATTTAAAAATGACAGTAATGAAGTACAAAGTTGGAGCTCGTGTATAACGTTGGAACGGTGAAAGAAAAAAGTCAGTAAATGGAAGATCAAAAGGAAAGATAATGGATAATAACGAAAGTAACATAACCCAAGGTAACGAGAAGTGAAAATAAGCAAACGTGTGTTTTAATAGCAAATTATATCATTTATTCAGTTATCGTAATTAATTCCCTGTTAAATATTAATATACATTTATACATATTATCCCCCTTGTTACTTTCACTGCTTCCAAAGCCAATGTACACTTAAATGTAAATTGTTTGTAAAAGTGAAAGCAATAATTACTATTCTATTAACCAGGAAACTGCTCTTAATTATTTACGTTATCAGAGTCTAGATAAACGAATCATTACTGTAAATGAAGTGAATTAATTAATCTCTCTACCAAGAATTCCTTGCTCTATTTTTAAATTCCTAAATCCCAATAGTATCAGTCATAATTTTCGCTTCTATTCTCCTTTTCCCTTGAACGACCAAGAGATCTTGACATTGCTCGCATTAGAATTCTTAATAAAATCATGCGACTGTTATTAAACGCCTAACATTAGCCTCTTGGTAATAGGAAATTTTATAAACGATCCATGAGGAAGTGTGCGGCACATAAATGGCAGAAACACCCTGTGCTCGTGATTGTCATGGCACATGAGTTATAACCACATTTAAAGTGGCAACAGCGAAATGGGCGTATCTATCCGTTTTCCCTGTAGCTACGTACAGAGTTGGCCCGTATCACTGTCATCAGAGTGTTATAGCTTTCTTGAAATAATAGTGTAAGATCTATCTAAAGTGGTAGAAGAAGCATCGCGCACCTTCCATCCAGCTCGATGATACTAGTTCCTTTAACGACAATCAGTGTGCTATTTTGCGTTCAAGATGCAGGGATATCCAAATTAGAAGTTTAAGCAATAGATTTAGAAAAAGGAGATATAAAAGGGCTTTCGTGAAGGAACAAAATTTCCTGCTGCACGCCAAATAAGTATCTACTTGATAAATTAACGAGCTGCATACTAAATTTAATGCATTAATAACAGCAAATTTAATGCATTTTTAACAGCAAATTTAAAAACTGACGATTTTTTTACCATAACTGCCTTGTAATTGAGCATTTTCGAAGCTAAATAATTACACAAGGATAAATAATTTTCTGTAGATTAATATTACATAACACTTGTACTTGAAATTATTTTGTAAGTCGTAATTCACAAAGTCTATCGAATTTTAATATTTTTTTGCTTCGTTTACAATCTCTCAATTTTCTGATGGAGTAAAAGTATGTATAATTTATATTGTGCCGAGTCGCAGAGTTGATTCGAGTAGTCCTAAAATTTGCAAATTCCTCCCACTCGTTCCACCGTTAACGCTCACGATCCCTCCGCAGCCATTATGCCCTCTGCGGCAGCCAGTAACAATCAACCAGAGCAGAGTCTTGTAATTCAGCTGAAGCTACAGCATCAGAAATATTTCCCATCCGATTTCACGGTCCGCGAAGCATAAGCCAAAGTACTTTTAGCCCGTACAGTAATTCCTTCAATTTGCTTAATCGGATTCACGAATGGCAGAAAAGTCTCGAAACCTCGACATACTTCTAAAACGGAACAGTATGCCTGCCCTATCATATTAGGCGTGGCAGCAAAGCAAAGGCGTACTCGTCGTTTCCCTTCATCTATATATCCCTGGAAACACTGTTATCACTGTATTGCTGTGTGCATAAAATAACAGCCCGAGATTCGCGTAATGCACGTGAATTTCGGTGAGCTTTCTGCCTCGACTCGACGACTTGGGGTAACTTAACGGTAATCATTTCATACTTCCAAGCCCACCGGGCACATCGGCCAGCGAATTATCCAGGGAGGGCTGGTGTTTCATTGATAATTCACCCCGGTACCGCGACCTTACGACCATAGGCGTGGGCTTGTAACACTCGCGAGCGTACGTGAACGTATATACACACACACAGAGCTTCGGGCCAATGCTTGATGAATTATGTTCGACAGTTTCGGGTGTTAATGCTGCGTGTGAACAATTATGTCAGTTATTAGCACGATCGATTCAGATTTCCCTGCTCATTTCGACACGTCATGGTGTTTGGAAGGGATTACCTTTTCCCTGTGTACGAATTCAAGAGGAAGACAGATTGTGGGTTAAGTGTTTTATATTTTTTGAAAAATTAATTCTCGCAATTGTAATCGTGTTGCAATTTCAATGTCTAGGTATTCTGAGTTTCAGATTTTCCTAAGGCGTTTTAGATTCATAATAGAGATAAAACTGCTATGTAAATAAATAATTATTAGTGAAATAGTCAGTAGAGTTTTGGCGTTATTTTACAGTTGACTTGGCATGACTCTGTATTTTCTATGTTTAAGCAATTAAATAGTGAAAGTTTTTTAATTGCTTCTACAATATATGACAGCTGCTGGTTGACGAACCGAACGCGACTGACTCTGCTACAAATTTTCTAAAGGCTATCTAGTGTGTAATCGATTCTGGGTCGCCACGCTCGTGTTTGTCTATTGGTGCTCCGAAAATACGTTTTCGTGCACAAATATTCGTGAATTTTACGGAAATTGTGCTACCACGGACTAACGAATCTCGCGTTACTGTAGTGTAGTGTTTTTCAAATTTCTTTGACCGCGACCCGTAATAAGAGAGACGTTTTCACCGTGGCCTGGGACAGTCGGGTTTCGCAATCAAATTCGAAAGCTATTTGTGCCGAAATGACATTCATTTAAGAGGTATTTGAGTTTCAATATTGCGAAGTGCTACTCAATTGCAGTAGCAAGCGCGCCTGCTTGAACTTATCTCCTAATACTTTAAGTATGTAAATATTGTATAACCATATAGTAATGTTACTGTCATAAATTCAATGTTATGTCATAATTTCAGTTTATTTTTCACTACCTTGATTTTTTTTAAAATACGCCTGAAATTACTATATCGGTCTTGGAATTAGAGTGTTGGAATGTGTTTTTACGTCACGTCAACTTAGCAATAAATAACAGTAATAATAGGAGCTTTATTCCCCAGAAAACGAAATAGAATATGTTGCAAAGGGAAGAAAAATACAGATTATTGGTGAAAAGGCGAGGCACAGCTCTCTTGCTATTAACCTTACCGTTAAATGGGGTAATTTCAATAATTAGGGTAACATTGCCCACAAAATTAGATTTTAACACAAACTCCTCTAGCATTTGTTGTGTAACAGGCATTATTCTCAGACAAACTGCATCTTAAAGTAGGCAATTAAAGCTATCCAAGGCACTTTCAGAATAAGAGCTGTTATACAGAGTGGGGCAAGTGTCACACACACTTTGTTTTGGCGCCAGTTTTATAATGACGAATGTCAGTTTGGTTTTGACTGTTGTGTAATGTAGAAGTTTATAATGAAAAAGTAGACTCCTAAAGAATGCGATGAAATCATTACAATTCTCACTAAAAATAATAAGTAAATTATTGCAACTCAGCGGGAATTTCGAAAAAAATATCGCAATCGCCCGGCGCGGCGCCTCAGAAAATGACAATTTATCGTAAAAAAAATAAAAATGGAAGAACAAAGACTGGAGAATATGTGGTTTCAACAAGATGGTGCCACACCACACACGTCACGTGGTACCATGCAAATTTTGAAGGACACGTTCTCGGGTCGTTTAATCTCTCGTAATGGAGATTTGCATTGGCCTCCAAGTCTCCCGGATATCACGGCTTCCGATTACTTTATGTGGGAATTTTTTAAAAAAAAGGTGTATGTGAACGAGCCTCAAATTCTTGAGTAACCAAAGAAAAAGATTCGTAAAAAAAGCGGAAAGCTGCTGATATAATCTTAAAAAATTAATGGTTTACAAATTTAAAAGACGAAATAAACATATGAGAAAAATTCTATTTTATTTCTATGCAAAGTTATTATCAATCAAAGAGATGATAAAGGAAAGTGTTTCAAAATCTATTGTTTAGCCCCTTTGACGGTACCTGAAAGCAAACTAATTAGAATACACCGAATGGAAAAAATTCCTTTGCCCGTTTGATAAAAGTTCCACGTACAATAAACATCATACCACGGGCCGTGTTGAGCAGCCTCACACAAGAACGATGCATCAAGTACATAACTTAGTCGTGGCCATAAATATTGGCAAAATCACGGTGGCCGAAGCACGGCCATGAAATGCACGGTGGTTCCATGCCGAGCAGCAGTTAACTTCGGTGCCGTTTGTGTTTGTTCGGGACTGTATGTCGGGCGTCGCTTAATTGTCCTGGCTACTTGTTCGTGTTCGCCAGGCGGCTTGATATACTATCGAGAAGTAACGCTAGATAACGCGCATCTATTGATTTGTCAGTACCGCTAATGGATTTCGATGCATAACACGGAATTCCATGGAACGCGGCCGTGTGGTCGGCTGCGGGATTAATACGGCTATTACGGAACGACAGATATTCCGCGTGTGTCTGGCATTTCGTAAACGTTAATACAACTTGATCATGCAATCGATGAGAATATGGGTCTACCGGGCATGCTGCGGGCCTCCCAAAGCGCCGCGCGCCGACATAATATGCCGGTTTATCGAATAAACGGCTGCTTTATGGCACAGTTTTGCGTGATCGCGTTCCAGCCGTTGGGGAATTCATTTTTGCTGGATGCTGACGAGACTTGCTGGGGTTAGAATTCGAGAGCAGCCGGACATGTGTGGTGCGTCGTTAACTTGTTGACCGTTCCATTTCTTGGACAGGAAGTTAAGTGGGTATACCCGTTTGAACCCTCGGAAAATGTATACATTTTGTGGATTTTTTTACAAGTCAACGGTTTGATGCAGATTTCTCGTTTTTTTACTATCGTTACATAGTATTATGAACTACTCAAAAAAAAAGTTTCAGTTAAAAAACTATTGGTTTTGGGAAGTTATGCATACACATCCGAAAGTATTTCGATTTTAGACGGCTAAACGGTGGCCCTAAAAACTCGCGCTACGTTCAACCAATTCACTTTCAATTTTGCATGCAGAATCATAATAAGATTCCACATCGTCCAACGTAGCCGATTTCGAAAATTTTGAAAAATAAAGAAATGGTGAGGGATCAAAGGTAAAGTTAAATTTTTCTAAGTGAAAATCCACCATTTTTCTTTATAAATAATAAACGGGGAGTCGGAATAAAAAAAGCCTTCGCTGGACGATGTGGAATCTTATTATGATTCTGCATGCAAAATTGGAAGTGAATTGGTTGAACGTAGCGCGAGTTTTTAGGGCCACCGTTTAGCCGTCTAAAATCGAAAGACTTTCGGATGTGTATGCATAACTTCCCAAAAACAATAGTTTTTTAACTGAAACTTTTTTTTTGAGTAGTTCATAATACTATGTAAAGACAGAAAAAAAAACGGGAAATCTGCATCAAACCGTTGACTTTTAAAAAAATCCACAAGATGTATACATTTTCCGAGGGTTCAAACGGGTATACCCCCTTAACTTCAGCATTTTAGAGTGTCTTGACTCTTGATGATGGTAGGTATGTACGAAATGATTCTATAGTTTCTGATATTTAAGCGGGGAGAGTTGTACAAGTCTTAATTCTATTGCACGTGACGCACGTTGTTAGGTTTTGCCTCTTTAAAAAAGAAAATAGTTTTTACTCTTATTGATACAACTTGGTTTCTTCTATCGAGTGATAAACCTGCACTAGTTTAAAATCGGTATCGTCCCTAAGACAGTGGTGTTTGTGACACAATCGTAGTTCCTCTGACTGGGTGTGGCGTCGCTCTCAAAAAAAGTTAATATCCCAAGAGCTACCAGTTGAAGTCGATGCAGGATTGAAAGAACTTGTAGCGCTGGAACTTGATTTATTCTTTACAAGATGCTTTCTAGATGTTATGACATTGAGTAATTGTGCGGGAGTGTTCACGATGCTCGTCGAGTTTGTCGAAGTAAGCGGGAGGAGACGAAAGTTTCAAAATCTAGCAAATTCGCTGTGCGCCGATTGGATGTGGAGGAGTCGCCAAGGTTCCCACAGTGGGGTGTCTGTCTGCTGATGAAGGAGCACCTTTGCGGAACGCCCTTGGCATGAGTCACCGCGGGGAATTTCTCTGGACTACTGCGGGAAAAGTCCTTGTCCATTGTGACTTCAAAAATAAAGATAAAAGCCTTCAGACCTCAAGATTCAAACCTTGCTGACCTCCTAGCGCATCTGGAAGGAGTCATAAAGTAGTTAAGGCTAGGTGTTCGAATCCCTAACGGACTATTCTCGAGCTCATTTTAGAAGGAACTTGCCACCGACGAGTTTAGATCGGTCTGCGCATGTTGGCGCTAATTGGTACCGAAACAAGCTACTATTGGCTATACCTCAAACAAATGATCCCTTGGAGCCAATGAGCTCATTCTACATGCGCGAAATAAGTTCCTTCTAAAATGAGCTCGAGAATACACTTGCCTATCGTTAACTGTAGTCGGCTCCTAATAGCTCGAAAGTGGACTACTCTATCATAACAGCTAGATTTTAACCGTTCGCAAATTTTCCCAACAAATATCCCACTCTTCCCCAACAATTTCAGTGAGTGAGTTTATATTCTTTATGATAGATTGGAAGGTTTGATCAGATTTGCGGTAGTCCCGCTCTCGCAGATTTCCAACCGTAGGTGGGACGCGTCGCGGAAATCTGGTGATGCCGCACCGAAGGAATTAATCCTAGCACGGTCGGTGCGGTAACCGTTTCGCGTGTGCGGCATAGTGGTAACCCCCGAGACTGACTCGTATCGTGACTGTTCTCGCCCACGCGTTTATAAGTCCCCTCGATCCCCTATCATTCTCTCGCCCGCTGATCGGGTGGACACCGTTCAGCCCTGCCTGCCTTTGGTCGCGCCTCTTGTTTTGTCTCCTCTTCCTGAATTCCCTCGTCCTCCCCGCCGCTGGATGCGCGACTCTTGTCGACTATTCATCCTAGTTAGAGCATACCACCAGGTCCCATTATATATCTAAACTGATTTGAATTTAACGGTCGCCAGACACCGGCATTGTGCGTACGCGCGATCGCGTGTCCTGCCACAAGGATCCCGGGCACCGTCCCCTTTCGCCCTCTTCTTCCTTCTGCCCTCCGCGTGAAATTACATTCCGCGCGAGTACACGTGCGAGCAGCAGATGCCCGTATCCTCGATCATGGGATCATGGGATAATCGGGAGATCGTGTAATTCTGTATATGCACGTTGAGTTTCAATCCATGTGCTGCCTGGGTAGTTGGCATTGGGATGGACTCGTGGACTTCGTCCATTTGATGAAATTTTGTGGGAGTATTATTTTTTAATTAGGTAGACTGTGAAATGATTGGTACTCTAAGCGGAAATCCCAATTGGAAGGTCTATAGTTTGTGTGACGTTTTTATATGGCCTTAATTTTCAGTTATTATCGATGATTATGGATTTCTTATTAAAATAAAATATGTTGAGTTACCTACCTGTTAAGTCTGTTATTTTAAAAATGTTGAATGAAAAACAAAAATAGCCGTAAAAGTACAATTATTACATTAATTGTCACAGCGTGTATTAATTATTGGCACTCAAAAACTAAAAATAAATTGCTGACTTTTCACTTGATTTTTTGTACATTCGTTATTAGGTATTATTTTTGTGGAAATATCTGAAATGAATATTTTTACAATAAACACAGGCTTTTCTCTTCGTATTTTTTTTTTTGCTGGACTCCATTCTCGTGATTCTCTATCGCGTAAACAAAAAAAAATACAAAAATATACACTCGAGGAATGAGTGTATGGTTTTTAGTTATACAGTTGTTGGATTACAGGGTGAAGTTGCTCTTCTTTCTAAAACAGCCTTGACTTGGTGAGAGCCATTTCAACTTGTCGATTCGGAACAGGATTCATTCTTCGATATTCCTTGATTTCTTTCAGTGGTATTTGAAATTCGATAATTTCAAATAAAAATCCTTTATTTATTCAAAGTATAGTAGAAATTCTCCACATCCTATATCATAATCTCCCAAATAAAAATTCCTAAATAACCATCGTTTACTCTCTGAATAGCTCTGTAACGAAGCCCACCTTCAAGAACTCGGTTGGTATTTAAAAAAATTCATCTCCCTTTCAAATTCCATTTTGAACGCCGAGCTGTAAATATCAACGAGGCGCGTAGTTCAAGAACACATGATACCCGCAGGGTCCCTATATAATTATCTATGCTTCTCTCGCACAAAGCGGGGTGCAATAATCATAATTGCATACGATTACACGAACTGTTATCGTTTGTTCCTTCTCGTGCTACAATTGCAGTTGATGTATCACGTATAATGATCGCACACGCGTTCTTATGATTGCAACACGATTCAAAGCTCGAGTCGTACGCTCCCCGACGTGAACCAGCACGCATAGCGTAACTCTGGCGTGAGAAATGGCAGAGGTTTTGAGAAAAATTGCTCATTTGTATATCTCCATTTCGTTTGCACCTGTTCTCGATCGACAAGTGCAAGGATCGCGTGCCGCGGCACGATTGCTCGCGTGTAATTGCAACTTCCGTCTTCGCGGAACGAAATCGACCTTTAGTCTATATTGGGGCGAAGTTTTTATCGCGATTCTTATGGAACTTGCCTGCACGCGGCGTTCTATAGAACCTGGGGCGTGAGAGAAGATGGTGTAATTCATAAAAGGAAATGCTATTCCGAAGGAAATTATAACGAGTTCTGGGTTCGTCGCAGTTAAACTTGTCCTTTATCCTAACAGTGAACTTACTGTCGATACAGATGGTTCGTCTGTTTCTGTTTCGAAGTGAAACTTTAATTAGATATACACACGTGTTGCTACTTTCTGCTTGAATATTCGAATCGTGGCACTGTCCTGAACTTGCATAAGACTTTGGTCATTGTTCAGTATTTTTATGATAATGCAAGGATAAAAAAGCTGTGGAGGTAATATTGTCGAAGGTGCAGAGAGTGAGTCACAAATTCTTGCTCACTTATCTCAAAGAGGTATAGAGAATCACATAATTAGTAGAATGATGGGTTATGAATACTTACAATTTACACATAGAGGACACTGGTATTTATTTTAAAAATTAAAATTTGTTGTATGTATTTATTTTAAAAATTAAAATTTGTTGTATGTATTTATTTTAAAACTTAAAATTTGTTGTATGTATTTATTTTAAAAATTAAAATTTGTTGTATGTATTTATTTTAAAAATTAAAATTTGTTGTATGTATTTATTTTAAAAATTAAAATTTGTTGTATGTATTTATTTTAAAAATTAAAATTTTTATGGAACACATAAAATTTGTGCATATACCTAGTGAACGAGGATTTATATATAACTCACCTTAATACATTACAGAGAGAGTACATTCCCTAATCTTTATGTTTAATGGTATTCGATCAGTGTGGTTGATTAAAGGATAACTCGTGACTGGTTCAAACTATATTTTGTTATTTTGTGTACACAATATGGTTAACCAATTTTCAAAATAGTTAGCTTTCGTCAGCAATTTCATATCTCGAATAATTTGAGCTTCACAGGGAAAGAAGGGGGTCATTTGGAATGTTCGTGGCGTTACAGAAACATAGTTGAAGGATGAATTTCGAAACTTGTTTCCTTCCCAGACGTACCCCGTGGGCTAGGAATATTCGTAGCTTCGACTAGTTGGATTATCATAATGCCGTATATCGTAGCGTGCCGCCTTCCTAAATAAACATTTGCGACCATCGTCGCTCGTATAATCTATTCGCACGTGATCCCCATGCAGGCACACCGCCGCGTACAATTCCCTGGTTTATTTGTCGATTAGATCAGAACTCAAAGTGCATGCTACTGCAATCCACATGTCTATGATTTTATGGAATTGACCGCGGTGCGATTTGAAACGTTCACGGGGTAAATATCGTATTTAATCGAATTCCAGTGTCCCCGCGATACGGAATGCGCCAGGATTTAGATACCCGAGACGTGAAAAGATCGTGTAATGCGGGTTTATGCAAAATCACGGGCGCACACTTACGTTTAAATCATTTTACTTTATTGTTGCTGTATAAAGTGGAATACTGTACCGGAGAAATTTATTCTGCACGTGACAATTTGTTTCCTCATTCTTATGTTCAAAGATTTCAATATCGCTGTTCTGAAATAACGTATTAATGATTTCTTGACGATTTCAAGTTTAAATTACAAGTTGAAGTATAACTCCACCATGTGTTTTATGAAAATTTGAGAAACTAACTGACCCTTAACCCGGTTTCACCCGGAAATTATTTATGATTCCAAAATAAAAGTCTAAAAAATAAAAGAAAAAATAAGTAATGTGTGTCGTTAGAACTTTTTAGACAATTGTTATTTTTTCACTTTTGCCAAAAAATAGTAGTACCTAAACAATCTTTGGTATGCAAAGTGTACATTCCACTTTGATTACATACTCTAACAATTTCATATTTTTCCCTTATTCATTTTCTTATATATAGAAATATAGATATATATAATATATCATTAAAAACAACAGGCATATTTTGGATTCAAATGTTACGTAACTCACTCCACATAGCCAACCTTATTACAAAAGTAAATCTTCGTCGAGAATAGAAGAAACCCTTCTTTATCATCTCCCACCAGACACGTGAAATATCCTTCATCATATTTTACCAAAATCTCCACGATTCCACACTGTATCAAAACCTCCCAGGGGAGTAATCAACCATCACAATACGCGCTTAATGACTACACAGTTCTTGACCATATCTCTCGGCGAAATATCAAATTTCAGATTTCCTTACACAGAAACGATCGTAACGAACGATTTACAATTCCCCGTGACGTGCCCGCCCGTTATTCGATAAACTGTAATCAAGCGTTGCCAGTCCAGAAATCGATGTGCGTAAGAAGTTTTTTCCGCGCTGCAGAGAGAAAAAGCTTTAACGAGCCACGCTCAGAGGTGACTTTCAGACGATGTTGCTTCGGTAATCATCGCTTATTCTCACGAGAACTTTGTGAGGGACCACCGTGGTGTTATTAAACGTTCATAAACGCCTAAAGGCAGCGTCCGGACTGTGGGCATTCTCGTAAATTGTTCAATCACCGTGGAAAGGATACAGCGTAATGTTTGCCTGCGAACACGTTCAACGTTTCGCATTCAGTGAGACCGGCCGTGCTAACTTACCAGTTCGAGCGTTTATGGGAGTGCGCGTTATAAATAAGACGTTTCGATTATTCTGTCGTCATTATTACCTTTCATTATGTCCCAAGGGGGATTTCACTGGCGCGAGAGATTTATAGGAAATAATTTCGGAGTCCATCACCACGCTTCCTGTATGGCGGCGGTAAATCAAAGAATTTTCAAACGACACTTAGAGATCCTCGTCGAAATGTGAGTGCTTTCTACGGACAGTTGATGCAACAAATATTGCTTTCACAATGTCAGATTGTATTTTAAGGGTTGAAGTTTCTCTTGGGTAGTGTGACTACGTGGAGGTAAGCTAATTGATGAAGAAAGGACTGCATAAATACATATGGAAAAATTTATTAGTTGGTTTACAAGAATAAAAGTGTGGAGTTTTGGAATTATTATTAAGTTCAGATGAGCATCTCTTCATTTTGCACGACAATCGCGATACAAATATATTTAAGGGGCTACATACCTTTGTCATCGTGAAAAAAGACCTCTTCAAGAATTAATTAAAAAAAAAGTATCCGAGTTGATTTTTTTTATCTGAAAGAGGATATTGTAATGTAGATTATATACAAAAAATTGTCGATGGTGTACGTAAGCAAATACGGCAGATAAATTAATTTTCGCATTTGCATGCTGTGCGAAAATAGGTAAAATAATTTTATTAAATTTTACCGTATTGCCTATGATATGTCGGGGGCCGAGTTTTAAATTTTTAAAACGTAACAAAATTGCGTCACTTTTACAGAAAACGTGACATTTTACGTAAAACTGGTGCTTTTTATTTTTGAATGAATCGTGAAAAAATTAAAAAATCGAAACAGAGCTGGACATGCCAGAGTGAACAAATTTTAATAATTCACAGAGCGACAGTGTTTCGAGAAAAACATGTTTACAGTTTTACACGGCAAATATATTGGTCGTGCACTTCGGGAATTTTCGGAATTTTCCAATAAAACTTTTCCAGAATCTTCTCCACACTATATGCAATTAAATACCTAAGCGTATAAAAAAATCAATCTTTTTTTACCCTCATAAAGTTACGTAGCTCCTTAATTATAAATTAAAGGTGCTACCTATCTCACAATAAACGCAATATTTACAACAAATTCCACCCATCAATTATATTTAATTAACACCCATCCTTAATTACGCAACCTTTTATCCAAATTCAGCCACTCTGTTCACGAAAGACTTTATTCCACCACGCCTGTGGTGCTATTTTTCGCAGTAAAAATACAAATCAAGTGATGCCAACTTGGACATCAAAATTCAAAAACCAGGTACTTAAATATTCCCCAATTAATTATTCTCCCAAATTGATATGAACAAACCTACGAGTCACTGTACATAATTTCTACCCCATCTTCGACTCTCGGAAATTCCTTTTATGCAAAGCATTATCTCCAAAGATAGTGTCCCACACACTTGGCTCCAGTATCTTTGCCATTAATCGCGTCACACGACCGAGATACCTCGCCTTGTCATCGCCGTCCGAGACGGTTAAACTATTATCGCTATCGTGTCGGCCGTTCAGAATGGGACGTTCACCTGCCTGTCAGGGTAGTCAGAGCCACGGGGGATCCGCTCTCGAGGGGTCGAGAGCGTTGCGCCCCCCGGCTGGAACAAACGCTCCCGAGCATCATAACGATTATCAGCATGGCTAATGTGTCCTCAGGAATCGTTGAACATCTCCGCGAGCCCAGAGTTCACTCGTCTGGATGCGGCACCTCCTTCGGTCGCAATCTTATCCAGCGGTCGCTTATGTTCCTACGCGAGCCAATGACTTCGGCTCCGTCGTTCCACCAGCGAGATGAGCCGTTCATTCCCGCGAGCGCTCGTTCCAAAGACGGCCGTCAGCGCGCGACCTAACGATTATTTTAAACAACCCGCCGGCCGGGGAATACAAAGTGGGTTCTTACGTAAATGCATACCCCTTTCATGAGACCCCTGCCCCTCTGTCAGTAACAGCGACTTGCCGGAGCTTACGCTGCCGACGTCTTTCCTTCCTGCGCGTTCCTTCGCTTTCATCCCCTCTTCTCTTCTTCCTCTTTCCTTTCTGTATGTATGTACTTTGTTTCTATCTTAGACGTCCTCTCGTTTGGAATGTTTCCGAATGTTTGATTTCTGTTTTCTGTGGCTTCTGTGCTTTATATTTAGTGTAGGTGGAACTTACTGGATGGAGGAGTGTGTTCTTGAATTCGTCGTTGGAATGGAAGTAGGGGGAAGGAGGTGAAATTGAGAAGAATTTAACGCAAGTGTTGGTTTTCTGTAATTGAGGGCTCGGATGCAATAAGGGGACTAGCGCTCGAAAATGCGAAAAAGTATTGTCCAAACGCTAAGAAATATTGGAAAATTAAATGTTGTTAAACTGTATTTTAAAAAATATAATGTTATAAAGCTCGTCGCGACACACATTTTTTCTATTTACAGTTTTTTAATCGAATCATTAGTATTCTAATTGAATAGAATTTGGGATTTTCATCGCTCTTTGTGGTATTGTACAAAAATTGAAGTTCTGCGGTTGCATGGAACCTGGTAGGTTTGGAGCATTCTATCAAATTTCTATTAAAGGTACCCTCCTATTAGATCACTTCAAAATAGGTCGTCTTTAGGATTTTATTTAAAAAAAAAGTAAACGTCATAGTGTTGAAAAACTTTTTTAGCTGTATTTGTACGTCATTGAAGACAATTTTTTTTTATATTTTATTTAATATTTCTGTTAGTGGTATAGAAAAATCAGCGGATTTATCACTAAACCATGTGTCGTCGACATGTTTTCACGCCGATGGATTTGCATCCTGTGCACGGTTAGACTTGTATACCCGACAATATTTTCTAGAAAGCATAGAAGACATTGTCTGAGAGTCCCCGAATGTTTACACTGAAAACAAACGGACGTTGAAGTTTACTTTGTACTTCGCTCGCGTGGCACAGAATCCTCCTATATTCTCTATTAGATCTTCGTGGAAGTATCACCGCTGGGTCGGCGAGCTTCATCTGAGAAAAATGAGTTAAACTCCACCTCATTCCGAAAGTTTAAATTTTCATTAGTGTCAGTGTGTGTTCAAAGCGCGGAGGGACCTGGACGAAACTTTCTCGAGGGAAACGATCTCTCGGAAAAGCCCGACTGGTGGATGGGGCATTTTTCCAAACCTCGCGTCACTCAAAGTGTCAATCATCTACAGTGGTGGTCAGGAGAAAGTTTAAACTGTGAACGGCAACAAAAATAAGTCAGTTCCTTTAAAAAGAATTATATCTTAAAATTGATATCCCATTGACGGTGGGTTACCAGAATAGGCCAATATTTTATGTAAGCTTACGGTAAATAATATCGCCTAGCAAAAGTTAAATCGCTGTTAATGAAATAGTAATTAATATTTTTGTATGCAATTTGTTTCAAAACAAAGAGAAATTATTCACGTTTCATGTAGCATAATTTAGAATCATTGAAATCTATAAATTTTTAATTAGGACTCAAAAAACATAAGACATGCAAAAATCGGGTGTTGAAAAAAGGGTATCTAATATCGCCTACTCAAGAAATATTGATTAATTCATGTAAAAATGGGTTTTTAAAGTTATTTTCAAATGTGTTTTTATTATTAAGCGCTATGTCCATTACAAAATATATTTGAACCGATTACAATCCTTAAGTACATCATTAATTAGGTATTTTCTAGTAAATATGTTTGCATTCGCAGAATTATCAGATTTATCTTTTCCAAATGTGATGTCAAATGGTCCCAGTCCACTAATTTTTCAAACTATTAAGATTCACTAAAATACTTCCCTTTCTGTAATTGTTGATCACATGACGCTGCAATTACAGTAGGGCTTCCTACTTACATATGTTTAGGTATTAGTCCAATTCATGACGAATAAATTTTAGTGTTTGCTTTACGAGATATAACGAGTGGCGATATTAAGAACATGGACGGTATTAGGTACATTTACCCTAGTAATGTTAGGTGAATAGGCAGGGTTCTCTACACGTACACTCATAAATTGGTAAAATTGTTTCTTGTGGCAATGCTTTCTCTTTGACGCCCAGTGGTATATACCTAACCCAACTATATTCTTAAAGCTTCGTATTACGATATGAATTCTAAACTTCTTCTTCACCACCACTGTACATGTGACAATGGCCATCTATGAATAACCACCACTATATACTGGAAGAAACAACCGCTAGATCATAAAAGAAAGAAACGTTGACACGACAAAGGACCACCCTATTGGTGACGATGGAAGTTCTTGGACCTCAACAGGGTTCACAGTTAGATGCAATTACACGACCGAATAGACGACATAATAGACAGCCGGGGTCTCTCGCGGGAATGGAAATCCAGATGCTACGGGTGGGCGCGATTTTATAGGATTTCCGAGTAAGAGGCCAGCCTCGTAAAAACGCCCACGTGACAAAGCAAAGTGAATGAACGGGGCCCCGCCAGCGTTATGCAAATAAAATCGGGCAAGCGCGAAGTAGTAAATTCCTCTGGACGCTTTAAATCGTCTAATACTGTATTTCTGCCCGCGGGGCGGGATCGAAAGGCTTTTCTGCGGTACCGTTACAGGAATAATTTCGCGGGGTCGCTCGACCACGGCTGGTTACGGTTTCTCGTATTATCGATTTTCAGCGGATTCGCCCTTCGGCGAACGTAGACTGAAATTTCCCGAAAACCGTGCCCACGTAACTTCTATTGGATTTTTCTTCGGCAAGGCAGCAAATGTCCTTATGAAGATCGATATGAAACAGTGGTACGATTTTGTTAGCGGCCAGCTTTAACCCTTCGTTGACGCTCTGAGTGTGAGTCACCCCTGAGCTGATTTTTACGCTCTGTACCTTCTATATCCAAAATAAATCCCTTTTTTCCAAAGCTAACTTACAAACTATTTTTTTTTCTCAAAACATTATATCTGAACAATAACTCTGTAGATTTTTAGCTTGTAATATTGAAATTTGTAAAAGTTACAATTTTTGAAGATTTTCTTCGTGTTTTCTCGACATATGGTAATCTAGATTTTTTTTGCAAGAACTGTGATAAAATTTGAATAAAAAAACTCTTGGAATACATTCTAGAGATCTTGAAATCGACCCCTGTTTTTTTATAACGATGGGATTCTTTAGGTGGGAATGACAGTTGTTCAAAAATTGTTCTGGGTGTGAACCACCCAGATTTGTCAAAGTTGATCGAAAAAAGGGGTATGTCAACGAAAAATTAAATCACGTAAGTGGAGTATGTAAAATTGAACACAATTTCACAGAATAATGATTGTAAGGTGGAAGCACCCAAGGTGCTTCGTTTTGGACAAAATCGATTTGATTGCTCAAGAATTCGATTGTTTCTGAAATAAATTATTTTACAATTTTGATTCACTTCTGTACATGAACTCGTTTACAATTAGTTAAATACTTACGTGCCCAACAAACTTTCGAATTTGACTTTCTCCACTCAAAAAAATTCATTGCACGCTGTCGATTTATAATAGGATATTTAAAGCAAATGTAAAAATATTAATTTTTACATTATATAACAAAATATTACAAGAACGTGGCAATGTTCTCGGAGTTTACGGTACGTATTAAAGTTTTTGGCGATTGAAAAGTTTCCAAATAAATCTATATCACTTTGTAAATAGGAGAGCGAAGCTTTTACTTTAACGTACCTATAGCTTTAATTTAACATCGCCGCCATTTGTTATAATTCCTCCTCAAGTTAATTGCACTTCTTCGTTGTTCGTAACGAGTTCCGCTGTCCGGAGTCTTCAATCGAATCTCATTTCATTAGCCTTCTGTATTAGTTTTCCGTGAACCCTGGCATAATCCTTGCTTTATCCCATCAGCCGGAGCATACTTTGGCTCTCTGTTTGTTTCGTGACGCCTGGCTGGAGTAGTTTTCCAGAAAATCCCAAGACGAGAAGGGAGCTCGCTCGAAATATTATCGCCGGCAACGATATAAATTCTCCCCGTTCGGCCTGTTATTTGCTATCTCCCGCGGAATTAATTGCAACGAAATGTAATTTCAGCGCCACGTACTCCCGATAAATAAACGAACGGGGCGGACGCGCGAGGTTCGCTCGACTTCGCCGTACGAAAGTCGATGCGTCGCGAGGACTTGCTCGTGAATCAATTTAATCGGGTAATTAATTCCTCACCCCCGCGGACGTTAATGTACATCTTAAATTTCTCCTTCTCGCAGAAATGTGCATCGATCATGGGCGTATTTAAATGGGATATGCGAACGGGATACGTCTTAATGACGGTTGCTCAAGGAATTTGAAGATTCTTATTCGCGAACGTTGCTTAATTCGCTGCTAATTCGCGTTACGTGATTCGGGGAGAAGATTCAACATTTAATTAATTACAATGGTATTAATAATGAGAGCTTATCGCATACAAAGCGAATTACAGTAGGTGTGTCACAAAAAAGAAAGGCGAGGAAGGTACATACAATATTAATTTCTTCTAATATTTCATCTGTTTTTGTTAAACACGTTTTAATATTTTTGTAACACGTTGTAATGCCGTTGGAGTGATTCTACTTTGAAATAAACGTAGTGTTAACCAACTTTAATCGATTTGATAATAATAATAATTGATTTATTCTGAAAGACTTCAATAGAAGTTCTGGTTAATATCGATCATAATTATTTTTCATAATAGCACGGTAGCCAAAGTGTTAAGACCAATTTATTCCAGAAGATCGTTGACAATGTCAACGCATTTTATCCACTAAATAGAGGGACAAATTTACCTTCACACGTATTCCCAATTTAAAATAGTTGAGAACCATACTTAATATCTTCTGCATAAAATGAATTCCATTTCTAATTAAATCCTCTTCACGTACATTAGAATTATTATAAGCCAAATACACTGCAACCTCTAATTCACACCTACAAGCACCCACATCTCTACAGAATATTCTCAGAAAAAAAGAAACGGGTCCCGCCCCAATTACACCGTGCCGTCCAGGCGAAGACGAATTCAAGCAAAGTGAGCGTAAATCAGACCAACTGTTACGCTTCTCAGTTACGCGCATTGTCTCCGAATAAAATGTTACAGCGGCAGTCACGAGACAATTTGTGGTGACACGATTGTGACACGAATCGTCACTGCTGTCTCCGTGTTGAGACCTCTGTTCCACTAACGACGAACTCTGGAGGATCGTAATCCCTCCCTCTCTACCTCGCCCGATCCCTCTCCGCTCTACGATCTTCCTTCCTGCCCCGCCGACCGTTCTCATTTTCCACCGAAAATCCGGCCGATCAGATCGGTGCCAATCCGCCTGGCGTGACTGCACCGCGATCCTTAATGACACAGTAGACGTAGGCGTGTAATTGGTTAGCATCTCGTTACATCGCACGAAGCGCCAATTTAGCCGCAACATCGGCCGGATTCGCTGTGCCAGACAATAGGTCTCCTCGTCGCTTCTAGTTTTCTTATAATCCCGCCGCAAAGAGATCTCGGGAGAGGCGCGTCCACTTCCTGGTTGCTTTATAGAGAGAGAGCCGACTTCGTTCTCACCATTATTTAGTCTTCGAGTAAACGACGCTGCGCGAAATGATGATTTATGCGGACCTGGGCACAATGGGAGCCATGCGTCGTGCTCTTTTGGCAACCCGCGGGGAGAGGATGCGATCGAGAGGGCGACTTTTCAATGAAACTAGGTTAAAAGTGTTAGAAACGATGGATATCAACGAATCATAGAATATTAGTAGCCAACTCTCAGCCATTTTTATGCAAAATAGCTTGGGATATTCAAATTTTGAGCAAATAATTTTTTAAACAATTTTTTTCAATTCACTCCAAGCTGGTACAGATGGATTTCTGTTATTTTGTGGGATAAGACTAAGTAGTCAAATTTCATAATTTTCAAGTTAATATCTAACTAAGGACTAAGTAGTCAAATTTCATAATTTTCAACTTAATATCTAACTAAGGACTAAGTAGTCAAATTTCATAATTTTCAACTTAATATCTAACTAAGGACTAAGTAGTCAAATTTCATAATTTTCAACTCAATATTTAACTAAGGACTAAGTAGTCAAATTTCATAATTTTCAACTTAATATCTAACTAAGGACTAAGTAGTCAAATTTCATAATTTTCAACTCAATATTTAACTAAGGACTAAGTAGTCAAATTTCATAATTCTCAACTTAATATCTAACTAAGGACTAAGTAGTCAAATTTCATAATTTTCAACTTAATATCTAACTAAAGACTAAGTAGTCAAATTTCATAATTTTCAATTTAATATCTAACGAAGGACTAAGTAGTCAAATTTCATAATTTTCAACTTAATATCTAACTAAAGACTAAGTAGTCAAATTTCATAATTTTCAACTTAATATCTAACTAAGGACTAAGTAGTCAAATTTCATAATTTTCAACTTAATATCTAACTAAGGACTAAGTAGTCAAATTTCATAATTTTCAACTGAATATCTAACTAAGGACTAAGTAGTCAAATTTCATACTTTTTAACTTAATATCTAACTAAGGACTAAGTAGTAAAATTTCATAATTTTCAACTTAATATCTAACTAAGGACTAAGTAGTCAAATTTCATAATTTTCAACTGAATATCTAACTAAGGACTAAGTAGTCAAATTTCATAATTTTCAACTTAATATCTAATTAAGGACTAAGTAGTCAAATTTCATAATTTTCAACTTAATATCTAATTAAGGACTAAGTAGTCAAACTTCATAATTTCCAACTTAATATCTAACTAAGGACTAAGTAGTCAAATTTCATAATTTTCAACTTAATATCTAACTAAAGACTAAGTAGTCAAATTTCATAATTTTCAACTTAATATCTAACTAAGGACTAAGTGGTCAAATTTCATAATTTTCAACTTAATATCTAACGAAGGACTAAGTAGTCAAATTTCATAATTTTCAACTTAATATCTAACGAAGGACTAAGTAGTCAAATTTCATAATTTTCAACTTAATATCTAACTAAGGACTAAGGAAAGAAAAATTAGATGACGGAGGTCATGGTATAAAATTTTAGCTTTTCCTACATGCGAGGTGTAATTCTGATCCATGCCACACACATTCAATCACGATTTTAAAGAACTTACTGATCCCCTATGCTGATCCGACGAAACTCTGTAGCTTTGTAGAGTAGCCAGAAACAAAGGTTTATTGAGCGACTTACCGCGCTGCGATAAATCAAGTTTCAGGGGTTAAACCACCTCTCAATGTTATTTTGGAAACTGTCACAAAAAGAAAGAACTTCTTTGCTCCAGAATCGTGAGTATTTTACTTATTGCTCTATTGCAAGAAACTTTTGATGTATCGGTCGAATGGTGAAAATATGTATTTCGAAAGGAAGAAGAATATAAAGTAGCAGAGTTCCCAAGTCAATACCAGAAACATCCTCGTGACGTTTTGCTTATTGTGGTTAGTTTGATCCATCTGAAAGGAAATGTTTCTCCTCCCTCGGTCCCTTTTCACAAATATTGAACAATTTTTATTATTAAAAAATTGGATTTCGATTATTAATAAAAATCATACCCAACTTTTTCCAAGATTGTTGCATCAGTCCAGCGTTCAATTGTACTAAATAACTGCTCCAAGATCGACTCTGATTTCTGTCAACTTTACACGTTGAGTGGCGTCGGCAGTGATTGCATCCTATTCACAGTTTTGTCGCTTAAAATCTTGCGCCACTCGAAGCGTTAAGAGACGCTATAGTATGTTTGCCTAGAGAGCAAACGTTCGTTTCTCTCACTTAAATTGGCGAGGAGTAAATACGCAGAGAAAGGTACGCGCCGTTGCAGGAGAATATCTCACAGAGGCCACTTACGAACGTTGCAAAGGAGGAGTGACTTTAAACGGCGCGAGCTCCCTATTCAGCGCCAGATAGCACACCGATGCTGAAACACACACCCCACCTACCAGTTTCTGAAATCTGCGCCACCGCAACAGGTACGGATAGCAGTGGGAACGATCACTTACGAGACAAACAGCGACACCGGCCAGAGAGAATCTGATAAGGCCAGAGGTGTCTGGAGGTCGAGGAAATTCGGTGACGCATTTACAGCGTGCGACGCCTAGAATCGCGTCGTTAGCCTTTACACCCCTCGTATTTACCTCGTGCCGCTGTAATCCGAGGCTCTTGGCGGGTACCGAAAGAAAAGGAGGCGAGAACAAGAGGGACAAGGAGGAGGAACGTCGGCCATGACGACCAGCTAACTGTTGTTTTGCTCTAAATGGGGATCTTGATTGTGCCTTTGTCTTCGATTCTTTCTCTATCCTAGTGTTCTCCTTTTCCGCGTCATTCTCCCCCGTTTCCTTCCAGCTTTTTCCCCACCGACTTTTCCGCCCAGCCACTCTCCCTTTGTCGCTTTCTCCACCTCTCCTTTATGCGCCCGCGGTTGTCTGACAAAAGGCTGAACGCCGAGACGTCAGTTTTTCCCATTCCATCCAGTCGTATCTGTCAGGGGGGTCTCCAGCCGCGACATTACGAATCACAGTCGAGTGGTCGCGATCCACGGAATTAAATCTCTTCCATACTGGCTAACCCTGCCTCCGGTTGGCGACCCAGCTCGTCGAGAACCGCGATAAACGGAGGAAACCTTTGCTCTCCCTTTCCATCGAACATTTCCATAGTCACCTCTTCAGAGCCACGGTCCGGGTCCGTTGATACGTGAGAAATGGTAGGTAACTCGCAGCAATCTTCACGAATAATTTCTGATGCGAGCTTCTTTAATTCCAGCCGTAAAGAAGGAATCGTAGAATGGTAGAACCGATTTAATCATGAATCTAATCGCTGAGAATACTTTTTCTCATTTTGTCCTGAGAAGATCAGAAAGTTCATCACGGAAACCTCGTCAATCTATTAGTAATAATCTCACGAGCACGTGGAAAGATTTCAGGGGTGGAAATCCCTCGGCGCGAAGGCACCGCGACGCCAGCCGTGGGAATCCTTGGAAGTGGAATATGACGCTCGCTCGTGCATCCTGGAATTCTTATCAAAGACTCGTGATTAGACAAGGGGAGAGGCTAGAGAAGAGCGCCGCGTAGGTGGATGGCAAGGGATAAAGAAAACAGAGGGGAAAACCGATGGGTAGGGAGTTAACTGCTAACGACACAGTTTTCATCATGCACTGGAGAATGCTTAACTCGGGGATTTTTCTAGTTAGCCGTACGTGCTCAAGGGAACACCGTGACGTTGTAAGTGGGGCACTCGAGGCCGTCACACACCTCCGAGTGGCTGGAATATTCGAAGGTTGAGTATAGCGAAGTCCACTTCGCGTTTCCTCGGTCTGCAAGGGTGAAGTGATCCGCCAGACCCATCAACGTCTCGGTTAGCTTCTTCCACTCGTTCCCCGGATAAGTTAGTCGTCGCCTCTTTTTCTCCACTCCCGGCAGACGGCCGCGGGCTTCCTGTTCGCCTCTTCCCCCTTTGTTTCCTTCCGTCCTCCTTTCTGCCCGCTCTCATCTCTGTCTCTTCTCGCCATTATGGTTTTTCGTGTCCATTCCCATCCCCCCGTGTCTCTTTACCTGTCACTCGCTGTCCTCCTTCTTCCCAGCTCTCTGCCTTCCCACGATCCGTTCTCTTTTCCCTCCGTTCTGGATAACCCGTCCTCGTTGCCGTTCCGCTGCTACCGCCTGCCTCCTCCGGCTCCCTCGCCCGTCGTCCCCTCTGCTCGTCAGGGCTTGCGTTACATCGACGCACGAGAAATACCGTGAGATTTCCGTCGGAGTGCCCGCGACCGCGGATGATAGTCGCGAGGAAAAGGGGACGGAGAGTGGAACGGCGCACGGGAGCGATTTCGGCTGGCATTCGGATGCAAATTGCGCGGGGCATTGGAGGAATAATATTTCGCGGGGGAGTGGATCGTGCGCGAGCTCGCGAACCGACGCTCGGGCCGGGGCTAATTTATTGGTACAAGAACGAGATTCTAGACCGACGCTAGACCGCGTCTCGTTGCTGCACTCGAGATCAAGGTCATTTGATAGAATAGAATGAATACAAACGGTATCAGCGATCTCCGGCATGTCGGGACCATACAGATGCAAGATTGCAATGTAATGTTAACATAACTTTAAGCAAAACGGCTGAAATACGATACAGAACTGACGGGTCGTGCGCATTTCCCGCCGCGGCACTCGCGTAAACGTTGTTTCGGACGGTGTTGATCGTGCTATTCGAATTTAAATTGCCCACTTCCCATCGGCGGTGCTCGCGAATTAATCACACTTTTCGTTGTATACTTACCTTCGGATTTATTACGCAGACTCGTAAATCTTTTCTTCGAGCATCTGCGTTGAGAAGAGTTGGAAGATTATCAGGCAGTGGATGTCGTTGTAATTTTAAGTTTATTTGCGTAACAGTACTCGTTTCAACCGACGGACATTTCACGGCGATTTTAAGTTCCTAGAGGCTGCCGCGTGATTTTTTATGCGCGTGGGGAATACGGATGCGCGGGGGAAGATATTTATTCACGAAATATAAGCTCATTCAAGTAATATAACTTCCCCAGTGCAGTTTGATTAAATTCTTTAGCTCATAAAAATTCGCAAACACTATGCTAGGAAGTTTAATGCGCAGAGATTTAAAGTTTTCTCGTTTCAAACATACGCTTGGTGGACGGATTTTACAATGTAGGCGAATAACCTCGTTTTAGAAATAAAAATTAAAACGTAAGTAGCACAGTTATGGTATGAATAATTAATGTTTTTGCTTTACAAATGTTAAGAGTGTAATAAGGTTGTCTTATTCCAAACAGTTAGGTGGCTGAGGTGGGTTTAATGTAGATTCTTTGAGAACAGCTGCGTGTAAAAGTTTCTCCAGATTTATAAAGATTGATGTGTAGTTCCCATATTGCAATGTATAGATTGGTTTTTGACAATATCTATTTATGTGTTTCTGTGAAGTGGAACAGTGGAATAATCATAAGAAAGGGAATAATTATTTTGTTATAGTTAATATAACATAGAAAAAGGTTAAATGATGTAAAAGGATGTATGTATCTTCCTCTGAGATTACTTTTTACTTAAATGTAACGACGCACCAGCAGAATAGACCCAAACGTTTTTTCAAATGAAACATAATTTTTTTCAAATGTATCAATTTTCATCAGCCATGTATGTTGTTAATAAAAGTGGACTACTTCGAGTAAATTAACTCTGTTCGAATATTTCGAGTACCCTGCAAAATTGAAATAACTCGAATAATAATAATAATACATTATTATATTCCAAATTCAATTTATATAGCTGGATTTAACATCATTTTTCCCATTGATAATTGTATAAACCTTCGGTTTTACTATTTTCGTCTCCTGTTTGACGTAGAATTTCCGACCAGAGTAGATAATCTCCTAATGCTTCGCACATATTGCCAAATATTTACCCATGCTGATATTCAGTATATAGTGTCTTATGTGATGGCACATCAATCCATTTCATTACGAATGCAATATTGAAGCTGACTGAATTTCATATTTGCCAACATACTTATCAGCTCGTCTACTAGGACAGTGTTCTAAATATATCAAAGTATGTCATACTGACTTTATCTAATAATTGGAAATTCCTACATGCCACACAATCCCTCCAAAATTCACAGTTCAATTAATATCTCTGTGTTACAAATTGATTTACAGTGATTCAAATTGAGGATCCGAATTTGATGAAGAAATTTTTTTTAGTCAAAGTCAAATCAAACCGGTTAAGATAAGTTACACCTTTATCAATAAATAACAAAAGGTTGATGTTGCGCGGTGATGTTAATACCTCAAGGTGCGTTCTGAGCACTGAAACTCGCTGCAATAAGATTAGTTTACCTAATTTAATTAGGTTCATAATTAAATTTTTTTAATTAACTTTGAAATAAAAATCTACTATTTTGCGTAGATGCTATATTTTGTTTCAACCGTATATTCTACAATTTAATGAAATATAATACAGTATATACTATATAACATAGTCCGGGTTACAAGCCTACTTCTGAACCCTGAATATGTAAATTATTCCCGAATTATAACGCGTCAAATACAAGAACGCTGATCAGCCATGTATTTTCCACCAACCTAATAGAATGCCTTTGAGATTCTCTCCTCAACCACTATTTCCGATAATTTTCAGAAAATATCCCCACGAAAACACGTCGACGCCACTCCAACTGTTGACGACTTTTTCATGCCCCGTGAAAATAAAACTGCACCGTTCTAAGCGTCAGTTCGGGAAATGCCCTCGGTGCTACGCATTGCCGAGTCACATTCCAGCCGTGAAATAAACTACATATTTGAAACACTTTGTTCGACACGTAACAACTGTAATACAGCCGAGGCGCGAGTCCGACGTGCAGAACAACGGCCATGCAAGTATGCAGTTTGAACATTGTAACGCAGATTTACTGCAGCCGCGGTATTCATTTCCGTCGCATAAATCTCGACGCTTCCTTAGAGAACTAAAATACACTCAGTGCCCGCCTCACCACCGCAGATTACTGTCGCGCGCTGCGCCCGCTTCAACTGCAGGACGCTCCAAGGCTCGCAGATATCGCCATTAGAAAGCTTTTTCGCGTATCTAAACGCAGTTCCTACATTGGCTTATCGCGAGTAACATGCGGGAACAAGGCAGCGAGTGGCAGTGTTCCTCGGGCCACGCGCACCCCCGTGGAAATTAATGCCCCGCCGTTTCATTGCCAGCGTGTTATGTTAAACGCTCAGCGAGGCGAGATGAAAATTCCGAAATGGCCGCGTTACGTTTTGCTGAACTAGATTCAGAAATAAAGTACAGTACGGGCGAAAAGTTTCGAAGCACTGGGGCTTCCCGAAGCTTTCGCACGTCTGCTTACTGCCAGGTACATAAGCAGCACTGTATTATATTTAATCTCCTTAACTGTATAGCACTCAGGGAGGCCCGCATTCGGCCAGTTTCCGAATACTCCCAGCTGCCTGTTCATTGGAAATTATTCAATTTGCAAAACCGATAATTGCAAACGTTTAGCGCTACGAGCACTGGAACTGTGACGTAAATTTTACACCGAAGTTCTTTACGTTTTAAATTTGATGGACTTTGTCTGTTATAGAACAACGCAAAGGACGTAGGGTAAACGCACCAGTAAATGAACAGTTAAGGCTAATGAATGAACACTATTATAAAATTATGAATGAACACTATTATAAGATTCCACGTGCTGCAAAAATTGTTTGGATATGAAGAAAGAAACGAAAAGAAGTCTCTAGTTAATTAGTTGCTTACTTTAATAACTTATTTAACTCATTTTAATAAAAAATGTTCATTCACTGGTACGTGTTCATTTACTGGTACACACACCCTATGTAATTGTTTATTACAAATTTCTAATCATTTTATACATTTCAAATATGTATACTCCACTCCAATTGCTTCGTGGCCTCGATTACATCAGATACATAAGAATCGCTGGAATATAAAATATAAAACCTAACCCAGATCGAATCCAGACTTACCGCAGACATTAATAAACGAGGGAAATTTTTTGGGACAAAAGATTCCATCACAGAACAGATCCAATTTTTTTTTACACAGAATTAACTACCCGCAGTATTAACAAAAATCAAACGTTATGTATAGAAAATTAGCTCCGCTAAAAATATGAAATATAAAAACCTAGATCAATTATTCCGCACTCGAGTACGATTTCAATACGAATTTCTCTTCGCACCGCAGACTATTGCCCCGCCAATTATACATGTATAAAAACCAATAACTCCGTTAGCTTGATTCGAATGAAAAAGAGGTAGTTGAGTGGAAATTGAATCGCTAATAAACCCGGCGCAGGAATACACAGTAGCGTGATTGTCTGGGAAAATTAGCCCGTTAAAAGGGAAGTGGGATGCCGAAGATGAAACGGGCACGCGATTTGGCAAGGCCCGTTGGAAAGGGAACGCTCGTTCCCGTATCTGGGGTACAGTAGTCATTTCTCCGGAGCTTTCCAATTATTCGCTAGATTTTATAATTGTTTCCTCGGTTAGGCCGGCCGACTTAATTATACGGATCCGTTATGTTCCCGTTCTCTCCGAGGCGTACGTTACCGTCTCGAAGCGAATGTTAAAGCGAAATGTGGCGCAGCAGCATCAACGGCAGCGGCGCCGTGGCAACACCATTACATAGCGACCATTAGCTTTAACAAGCATCGAGTCAAATAATTAGCACCATGCGCCCGGCCCGCGGAGTTCGCCTGGCCGGCGGTCGGCGGGGACAAAACGGGCCCCACGGAATGCCTGGAACACAGCCTCTTTGAACGGCCGGCGCATAAAGCCAGCATCGGCCGGGGAGGAAAAGGTCCGCGCGGCGTTATTCATCGTCGCATCGGAAGCACTAAATACCGCCGGCTGACGAGTTCGATCTAACGAGGATAACGGTCCAGCGAGGGGAATAAATCGGCCGTGTTATGGGCGAATCCTTTCGCTAATGCAAGACAAGAGAGAAGCACGTGCCAGCGGCGATGTAGTTAGTGGACCGTATAAAGTGTTCGCGAAGCGAGAAGGAAAATTTGAATCGCAGATAAGGCTTTTAATGTCGTGTTAAACACCGCCACCTTCCTCTCCTCCTCCCCTCTTCTCAGTCGCTCCGCGTTTCGCCGAGTGAGCCTGCGAATTGCTGATGAAGATAATCGGTTTGGGCGAGGCTTACCAGAGAGAGCTTACAGGCCAGCGCAACGGGAGTGATTAATTTTTGCGAAGACGGCGGCAGTCTTAAAACCTCTGCACGAGGGCAGCTTCGGGATCGAGATCCCGCTTTGTTGCTCCGGATTTCAGTTCCTCGTCGGATCATTAGAATTTTCATGAACGATGAATTGCACAGGACTATAAAACTTGTTTTTTAATTGACACAAACTAGGTCACGTGTTCTATACGTATTTTGGGTGGCTGAAGTCGAATTTTTTGCCCGTTTTGGCCTATCACGTCGATGTTTGCGGTAAATTGCAGAAAACTGTTGTAAACCCGTAAAATGCCAAATAAACTCAATGTTATTACGGGTCCTTTTTGTTAATTTCCAGAAATTTATAACGTCAAACTCTCTAACCTTCTAACCCCAAGACCACGAAACCTCTAATCCCAGATTTCGTTAACCCTCTAAACTCAAAAACCATATTTACACAAAGCCACACAACTCATTATGTGGCGTTTGTATCTCAAACCCGGAAATAAATATTTTCAAATTTTCTCAATCCTCAAACTCGACCATGAATGATGAAACGAAGACGATTTTAATTTTTAATAGGAAGATTCTGGTTTCAAGTTTGAAATTATTTGCGAGATTATTTTAGAAGACACTTCTTTAAATATAAAAGAAGGTAGGGAAACATTTGGAATCAACTTTCAGTGAAATGAGATACTATATTATTCAAATATTTTACTGTTTACAAATATTTGGGAATTTAAAAAGTATAATATAATTTTTGTTAAGGGCTACCTGGTCCATTGAATGAAATTAAATCACGGTCGTGGGAAACTGACAATTATAACTACTATAGGCATTTAAACTGAAGCGCGAAATTGTTCAAGCGAGTCACTGTACCTACATGGAAAATGTGAAATAGACTTGCATGCTGAGTTCGTAGATGTCTAACGTGCATGATTTCGCATTTTAATTCAGCAGTCTAAGTCATATTTGAAATTTATGACGTTGTTTTTATAGCGTGGGCGATTCAGTATATTTGTCCCGATTTGGAAAGCTTGGTCGCGACTCGTGTATCGCATGATGCATATTAAATAATGACAGGGAACGTGTTTCAAATACTTGACAAGCAAAATATATCAATCCTGTTTCACTCGTTTCTCCTTCGGGAATAAAATATATATGGAATATGTTATGAAGCTTTTATGGAGAAATTGATACGCTGGTAATTTTTACTCTCATCCGAACATTCTGTAATCAATTATAAAACAATATACCTATTGTCTCGGTAATTAGATACGTTATATTAACTGATATGATACGATATGAACGTAATACCTGTATCCTTCTATAATGATCAAAATATTCATACTAATTTAGGATGAAGTTAACATTGTACGCGGAAACACCTTATATGTAATGGTATCAAAGAGGACAAATGTAATACTAACTGTTGTAACCAGACAGTAGATGCTGCATAAGAAATTATAAGCTAGAAAATAGTAGGAGTGTCGCGAGATTAGCAAAAATATACAACGTTTGAATATTTGTGATAGTACTGTATCTACATTTATATACTTTTTTTTTAAAATTATTTATTTAAAAATATTCTATCAACAATAAAATCATTAGCCACCACATTTTGATACGTAGTTACAAATTATTCAGTACTTTTGATAAAAATGAAGGTAGTTTCATACAATAATAATTTATAACTAGGATACATGCATAAGTAGAGGTTGCGGTTAAGTTTTATTATAAAAGCCTACGGTTTTAAGAAATAGGAGAACAAGAGTAACATTTTTTTGGCTGCTGAAGCACTCGCTGAGGTTAGTTGGAATGTTGAAAGCCAGCTGTTGTAGAAGTAGAATACGTTCAATGAATAATGTTAAATCGCAGGGATTACAAAGAACAGGTGGATTTTCGACATTTTATAAAGGTGACCAATTTCTAAGTCACGTAGTGACAACGTGATCTTTCCTTATTCTGAACAATTTGGCAGAAACAGATCTGGACCATTTCTCATTCCAGCAGTTTTTATTCTTTGTCTTAAGTTCACTGATTGAGTCGTTGGGGGAGATAGGAATATTTTAGAGTAATGTTCTTATGGCCTCTTTAGCAGCTAGGTCAGCTTTCTCATTACCATCAGTTCATTCGTCTAAGGAAATCCATAGAAAAACAATATCTGTATTTCTTTTATATTGTAACAGTACTTACATTTATATTATCTCTCATTTTTTATACCGTTCCTTGTGTTAGGTATTCTTTCTCAAATATCGAATAATCACCATGAGGAAAGTGAGTATTCCACTACGCGAAAATTCCCGGTATTGAAAGTTCTACTGTATTTCATATAAAATGTATATTAAAAAAGTACAATTCAATTTTAACCCCCCACTTTCTCGTTTGTTCCAGGTAAGCAGTTATTGGCAAGTCTCCTGTCGGTTCGTTTCCGCTGGCTTCCTAAATTAAGAGTACCAGGTGAGCTATCGCACTGCAGAGTTTCAATATTTGTTGCGCTGATTAAATTTCGAGGAACAGAATATCGCTGTTTCCAGAAGCTGATACAATCTGAAGCCTTGGACCGAAACGTATTTATGAAAAATTCGATATATCCAGAGATCAGGTTTCATAATTTCTGTTCCGCAATTATTCGCAATATTGACGGCGTTGCAGTAATCAGTTATTACTATATTATTACCTCGAATTTCAAAAGCGATGCAGGGATTTAACGGATTTAAATATAAGTAGGAGCTTACAGGATTTAAGTACAACTCGTATCCATCATTAATGAATAATTCTCCCTCAGAATTCGGCATTCCGTAAATAAAAAGTTATTTAATTAACGGGTTGAATAAAAGTTAGAGGAAGTGGTCTAAGCGTGGAGTATCACTTTTATTTCTGGATTTTTTCCACACCTGTTGAAGACTTTTTTGATCTAACACTTGAATCTGTATGTTCAATATGTTTACATACAAAAAAGTAATGTTCGTCTCAAATTCTATATTTAAATTACCATACCAATCTTCAGTTTTGAAAATGGAGTCTAAATATGGGCTACTATTAAAATAATCTAAAAGCACAGTGAAAACTGCATATTTTCAGACTGAATTTTTTTAAGGCATATGTTTCTGCGAATCTAAACATAAAATTTAACGCTAACTTGAATCCTGTAACATTTCTTTTCCGTAAATGCGATATAATTATTATAAACTCGATAAAAGTGAAGTTCCCTTTCTTAAACAGAACCCTCTATCCTTTTCATATAAATTTACTTATCACATTATCTTTTACACAACACTTCAGATATGTAAGCACGAAATGATCGCGAATCGACTTGCAATCTACACGAGTCAGTTTTATATTAAATGTAAAGGTTGTCTAATATCGCGATGTCGTAGAATTTGTGTTTCCAGTGTCATTTCTTTTTGCTTCCCCCATTGCGCAACTGCTACTGTTTTACACGGTCGTTGGTTAATGACGAATTAAACGAACACACGTACGGGTGGCATATAATCGACTCTCGTCGATGTCGTTAGCGTGTGTCTATTGATTATGCCGTCCAATTCGACGTTACTTTATCGTAATTACATTAATCCCATCATCGATCAGTCATTTAATTACTCTGCCGTTTTAATTGGCGTATTCGCTCATTAGACCCCTGCCCCCCCCTCCCTCCCCCCCCCCCGCCTGTTACTCAAGCTACGCTTATGTAGCTGTACCTGGCGAGTTCTTTTGAAATCGTGCGTGTGGCAGTTTAATGAACTGCATTGATTAATTAAACCATTTCAATGGTTTCCGTCGAGGGATCATTTCCATTGGTCGGTTTTCTTATCGCGTTTTTCCTCTTGTTGCCCGAATTTCGGTGTTTTAACGATCCCTTTTCCACGTTCCGTAAATAGTGTTCTCGTGCTCGATTAATTCAGCTCCGAGATATTCGCGATGACCGTTCTCAATAACGGATATAAAGGTTTTATGATTGAAATAAAAATAGGCTATTGAAAGGCATAATACAGTGTTCCCCAACCTTTCTTCAGTCGCGATCTTCTTTTATAATATTCAAATAACCTGCAGCGTTCCCCCCATATAAATATTTCCTTCCTTTCCCTAGTAGCATTTCTGATTGGCCCACAGTATCCCCAAGTTGGGAATTAGTTGGCCATCAAAGTGGCAGTAATAAATGCTACTAGGGTTTATTTGTGAAAAATCATTTATGCAATCATATTAAAATAAATAAGTGCTAAAAATCGTCAACTAAAAACCGCCCTGCAGGAAACACTTCGCGACCCACAGGTTGGGAATCATTAGTTTAATATGATATACCTATGGAGGAGTTTAAATTTTTTATATTCTAAATTCACTTCCCAAGATAAAGTGGTATTTTAAACTTGATAAAGTGGTATTTTAAACTTGATAAAATGGTATTTTAAACTTGATAAAATGGTATTTTAAACTTGATAAAATGGTACTTTAAACTTGTTAAAATGGTATTTTAAACTTGATAAAATGGTATTTTAAACTCGATAAAATGGTATTTTAAACTGGATAAAATGGTATTTTAAACTGGATAAAATGGTATTTTAAACTGGATAAAATGGTATTTTAAACTTGATAAAATGGTATTTCAAACTTGATAAAATGGTATTTTAAACTTGATAAAATGGTATTTTAAACTTGATAAAATGGTATTTTAAACTTGATAAAATGGTATTTTAAACTTCTTAATAATAATTCCTTTCCTTTATTCTACTTCGTTGTCACATTATTTAAGTACCTCCAAATGCTTGGGATCAGTAAAGGAATAAGGACGGACGTCCTCTTTCTATTTTCCTCCTCTCTGAAGCGCTCTTTCAGATCCATTCTTTTACATCCGGCCACGATTAGCTCATCCATCTCCATTCACTTTGATCAGCCGTCTACTAAGCTGCAGCATAAATGCTGATGAAGTTTGCGTGGGTATTGTGGCGGTTGGCGCAGTTTGTAGGAACGTTCTAATAGTGGTCAGAACTGCTGGAGCAGCCTGCTCCGGAACGGTACTCGAGGGCTTGCTAATCGTTGGATAATTACATTCAGTAACCCCGCCCATACAGTAATCAGATTCTCCTGGCGAGCTTCTTCGGTTAACTATATTCTCCGTCGAACCTCCCAGAGTGTTAGCTGCAAAGCTCTTGATATTACACCGCCTTAACGCGCCGCGTTATCCGCCGAAAATTAGCAATAAAACTTTCCCCGCACAATATTGTACGAACCCGATGCGATTAAGGAACCCGCACGCGTTTAATTTCCCCAAGCACCACCCTCTTAATACCTTAACAAAAAAAAAACAGGACAAACTTTGCAACCACCTGCTATTCAGAGGGCGACAGTTAAATCCCGCACAGAGGCCCAGCATTAAAAGACACCCCGCGAGAGATGATGACTCGCGGGGGTGAATTCGACCTTCGATTATAATCGTTCGTGGCGCACCGATCGGCGGCGTTAATTGCTCGCGCTATTGCCGAATTCGGGGCCGCGTAATTGCGAGGTGTGCGCGGTAATATCGGCGGCGTGCTCGAAGCAAATTGAAACGTTACCAAAGCGTGGATGCCGGGCGTGAAGCCCGATCGCGTGTAAAATTCCACCGCTTGCATCAATTCTTCGCGGCGCTCTTCGGGGCGGCCTAGCCCGACTCTGGAGGGCCCCTTTGTCCGATAAATCTTCGAAAACATGCTCGCCAACGACGTGATTTGGGCCGCTGCTGAAAGCAATTAATTAACCGCCTATAACAATCGACTTCGAGGGGCCTGTAATCAACGTGCCCTCTCGGCGTTCACCGTATCCAGGGACGACGTGATACGGTTTTAATTAATTAGTCAATTAATTACAGAATTCAGTTGAGCTGGATCGATTGATCGATCAATTAATTAACGTCGTGTCGCGCCGTTTCGAAAGATTTTCTTCTTCGTCGATCGAGGGGGGTTGGTGTGGCAGAGAGGGGGAGGAGGGGGCTGGTGGAGGAGGAGAGGGCCGCGAAGCATGTCTGTCTGTCCCGACCCGTTAGTCTCGGCCGACGAGAAAGAAAAACGTTCGCGCTGAAAGAGAGGCAGGTCGGCATCACGAAGGCAAGCAGGCTGATAGTATGTAGGTAATTAGTCTAGGTTCTAGGAACGTAGACCGGGTCCGGGTGTACGTCATGGCAGCTTGCCCAACTATCCCGACGGTGGGGCACGTATCCGTCGTTTCTGGCGTTTCTGCCGGGGCCCCACTCCCGCGATCCTTCTGGTCGCCGTGCACCGTCCTGCGAAGATCCCGCGTCGTGCGCTGATGCGCCTTGTTATTGCAATAGCGGGATCCGATTAACGTCCGTCGGCCGCCTAATCCCCGTTGTGCGCCAGGCAATAAGTACCGCTCGCCTGACACTGTGTCCGGCGAGTAAATGAAATTTAGACCGATTAAATCTGTAGGTCGGGAGTGCCGGAGTCGTTCTTTGCTCGTGGAAGCCGTCTGCGGCGAGATGGGACCACGAGTCCAGGGTAATTGCAGCGCTACGACGCTGTAATGGGCTGCTGATAAGAGTTCGGGCTGCTGGGAGTGCGTGTCAGGCAGTTTGGAAGCCTCTGTGGGTTTGCGTTTGTCATAGGCGTGGACGGATTTAGATTCTCTTCAGATATCCTATTGTGGGTTATGCGAGGCTTTATGTGTGGCGTGATTTAAGATTATCCGGGGTTCCAGCTTTTGACGAGGGATGTGGGTTTGTTGCGTGTATCTTATTCTGTACAACTGAGAGTATTTGTTATAACTTTGGAGTAGGTACACATGGGACTAGTTTTATCAACGCCTGAGATGTTCAATGAACTTAGCTGTACAGTTCATGACATGAGCAATTTATACTCTAATTATTCATCAGAAAAGAACTGAGCGAAAAGGTAATTGTTTTATATTTTTTAATATCTTTCAAGTGGAACACCGCACAATACTGTAAAAAATAAATGTCCGCTTCTAGTATTATCAGAAGAAGGATGCCCGAGGGTTCCTGACGTAGTTCAAGCTTACATTAACCAGAAATGCATAGTGCAAGTAGGAAGACTAGGGACATTCCTTGTTTTGATCCAGTGGAGGATGAAGATTTCCTGTTTTTAACCAGTACACCAAATCTTTAACGTTGCCATATATAAATATATGGACATTTCTACTTTATGACTCTTTGTGACTCGACAATTCTATAGCCCCAGTTACCACCAAAAAAAAAATACATTATACATCGCAGAATCACTAAAAATTACTACCCTACAACAATCTTAATTTTACACTCTCCGTAAAAAGCCAACAACCCAATCTAAATGCACTTTTCTCCGAATCCGATTTACTATCAAACAGATCATAATAAATCTTCATGTTTAGATGCAAGTCCCATCGCGAGTCTATCCCCGTATGCGATTTTAACGAGTGGATTTAACTCTGTTCGGAATGCCCATCGAAACGCCAGCATTTGAAATTCCGACAGCAATTTAACTACACGCTGCGCGCAATTAGAAGTTGAATAGTATATGGGCGTGCATTGATACGGAACTTGCGGCTAATGCCTTCTGGTACACTCTTCTTGATGGCAGACCAGCCGCATAAGAAAGAACACGGTTCTGTATGCGTTCCTCGACGGATCTATGTTAACGTTACAAAGACTCGATAACAAGGCATCCGAGGTTACTTCCTGTTCCGTATCGGCACTTGAATCCTGGCATCGTCGTAAATCGCTTATTAAGACTCAAGTGCGGCTAACGAGAATACAAAGTACGATGTCTCAGTTAAATTGCACGCGCACAGCAATGGCGGGTACTAATGCTTTATAATTGTCCCATTATTTATTGCGATGAAATGGCGCGAGTTAACGATTATTGGCTGTTTCCTTGTTAAGATAATATATAAGTAAATAGTAGATTCAAGCATAGTTCTGCGCTTTAAGCCGTATACTAATTCTTTTTTCGTGCTGTGTCTATCTTTCTCTGAGTAGTTACTCTCAAAGTATTTTGAGGCATTGAGACCAAAACGGACTAATCCACATTTTTTGCGAAATTGAGTTAGTAGCAATAATGTATTCCAATAGGCTGTAATAATCATACAAAGTAGGACAAATTATTCTTTTTTTTTCAATCTGGATTAGTCTATTTTTGCTTGTGTAAGAATAAATGAAAAATATAGAATGAATTTTTTGAAGAAGGTTTCGTAGATTATTCAAAATCGATTTTGAAAATTCATTTAGTGTAGAATTATTTATTATTCGCAACTACTGTTACTCTATTATAAGTGTTGTACTAGTAACGAAAATGTACAGAAAAATAAGACGAAGTTGTGTAAAAGTTACTTGATAAAATGGTATTTTAAACTTGATACAATGGTATTTTAAACTTGATAAAATGGTATTTTAAACTTAATGAAATGCTATTTTAAACTTGATAAAATGGTATTTTAAACTTGATAAAATGGTATTTTAAACTTGATAAAATGGTATTTTAAACTTGATAAAATGGCATTTTAAACTTGATAAAATGGTATTTTAAACTTGATAAAATGGTATTTTAAACTTGATAAAATGGTATTTTAAACTTGATAAAATGGTATTTTAAACTTGATAAAATGGTATTTTAAACTTGATAAAATGGTATTTTAAACTTGATAAAATGGTATTTTAAACTTGATAAAATGGTATTTTAAACGTGATAAAATGGTGTTTTAAACTTGATAAAATGGTATTTTAAACTTGATAAAATGGCATTTTAAAAAAATTGATTTTGCAAATTCATTTACAGTAGAATTATTTATTATTCTCAACTATTGTTACTCTATTATACCTAAGTGTCGTTGTACTAGTTACGAAAATGTACAGAAAAATAAGACGAAGTTGTGTAAAAGTTACGTTTCTTACATCATTCAGGCGTCTTCATGCTTCGAGTGCGAATGCTCGAAGAAAACGCTCGATTCCATCAGGTTTAAAACTGTTGCGGTTTGCTTCTCGCTCAGTTGCCCTGTGACAAAGTAAACTTGCCAGGTGCATAAAAACCACCTGAGTGCGGTGCACGTCGGACTAACGATCCGTGAAATCGTGTACTTGCGAAACGATTCTGCGCGATCTTCTGCGAAACTGAACAACAGGAGGCGAGCGATTCATTGGCGTTTCGTACCAACAGATTCGATATCGTCACTTTCGTGTCCACACAGCGCGATTTCGTGTTTCAGTTTCGCCATCTGGAATTCAGTGTCTGCGCTGGAAAAAGAGGGTCGTGACAAGATTCGAAATATGGAATCATGGATTTATTATTCAAGATACAAGATTTACGTTTTTATAATAATAATTCTATTCATTTGTTTCATGATTGCGAATCGCGTTTGATAGGTATATTGTTTTTTAAATTCGCGCTTGGATTGTATTTCGAGATATAGGATCTTTTTACAGAGACACTTCTTGAGTCACGATTGATATTTCGGATATACTCACTTAACATCGGGTTTGAAATAGATGAATAGAAGAAATTATGTGAATATATCCGAAATACCAATAGTGAGCCACGAAAGTGCCTCTTGTGAAAGGATCTTTACAAAGTATAATTGTGATAAAGTGGTTAATCAACTAAATGAAGCTATTTCTAAAGATTTTTTCTTAGTAAATACAACATATAATGAAATAAGACTTTTTAGTATTTATTAAGCTACTATTATACAAAAAAATATTAAACAGAATTTTATTAATTTGTTTTAATGATCTTTTATAATTTATAGCATCAATATGTAAAAAAATTATGAGTGTCACTATCGCCTGTAGCTCAATTAACAATTGCTGTTGAAAAATAACAAAATGGCACCGCTTTGAAAAAAAGTTTGACAAAACACTGAAAAGAATATTGCCTCGGGTGTTCCCCGAGAAATTAAGTTATCCTTCATTCATTTATTATTCACAAGACAGACCTGCGAGCTTTCAGAATAGTGAAAACCACCGTTGATTAAATTCTGTTGACGTCTGATATTTACCAGATTCTACAAATTCTGTGTAAGAAAGTATCGCCATTGAGATTTGTATTACTGAGGTGACTCTTACAATTGTGTACCTACACATTGAATACACGTTAAAGTTTAAGAATTGCTGTTCCACACACAATCAGCAATTTTCGTATCGGATGAAAGAAGTTTCGCGTCAGACGAACGGCAATCTGAGAAGTTTGCCCTACGGCGGCAGTAAAATCCGTTCGGTTTTTATTTCGTCGGGCGCATTACGCGGGCTATTGTGTATTTTACTGCTGTAGTTTCGGCAACAACTTAGCAATACTGTTTCCCGGCATTAACCTACTTGTAACGCTATATTCTTCGAGCAATCTCGGGTGTGAAACGTTCCTGCGTTATCTTATGCGAGGGAGAACAATCCGGAACGGAAGCACCTTTTCGAGGTCCGTGTGGATATTACGTTTCATCGTCTGCTCCATTCTTCCTTTGAGAAAAATGAGTAACAGGGGCGGGGAGGCACTTCAGAAATGCTACAGCTTTCGTGTTTCCTACCTGTTCTTTGATAAATGGCACGATCCGAACAAAGCTGTGATATTTTAAAAATAGACCTCTTCAATCAAGTACAATGGATAGGTAACATAAAATAGTGACAGTATAGTTTAGGAAGACTATTTATAAATGGAGTTTAAGTAAAATTCATTAAGTGTTTCATCAGAATTGAATATTACAAAACAGTTCTCTTTAGTCGAATATTTTATATGGATAATAATTATTCGTTATTGATAATAGATTATTCTATTATTGGAATAATTCTTCATTCTGGAATTGATTAATTTATTCGGTTTGGTAAAGAGATAAAATAAGATACGAATGACGAAGAATATAAATAACGAATAACAAATAATTATCCAAATGGAAATTAGTTACTCTCCCATGCTATTACATGAATTTTTCTTCGATTAAGAAGTTACTCCTATGTAAGAATAGAAGCTTATCCAGTGTTCGTCATTCGAATGAAACTCTGCCCAACTGCGGGTTCAGTATTGGTTACGATTTTGATTTGCAACTGTGCTAGACTGCGTAAGACGTGGGTTGACAAAGAATTTCTGAATACGAAAGGGGTAGAAAGTTGGGGTACGGTTTGGACCGTATTCTCACGGAAGTGAGGGAGGTTTGGAAAAGTGTGGGACCCCGGTGACGCTGTGTGAATTTAAATAACGTAAGGAGTGGAAGCACGTGGTAGCTGGCTTTACAGAACTGTCAATAAATGTAGAAACATCTGTTTAACAAGAATCTCTGAGTCCATCTAATGAATAAATTACACAAAAATGCAATACACAAATTACAAATTCCCACAGCTTCCTACTAGGAAGGCCACATCCACCTCACTGCCACAGCTGTGGCACCCAAATTTCAATAAAACTGAAGAATTATTAACCCTTCGTGGTCACACGGGGTGTATTGTACCCCAAGAGCAATTTTTGATTTGAAATTCCGCACCTTTACATCTTCCAAAGGGGATTTATCGCAACAAAAAAAATAAAAAACTTTTTAAAAAATCTGTATTTTACCACGACGATGGAAAATCGCTCGTTTTCAACTAAAAATTTTAGCATATCAAAATTTACATTTCTAGAAAAAAGACTATTAGACCATGACTGTATAAGTATTACGAACGTAGAATTATCACTGAAAAGTTAAAAGATTCAAAAATACGAAAATGGTAACTCAAAAAATGACGCTGGGGTACAGTGAACCCCGTGTGACCAACTTGTGATTATAAGAAGCTGTGACCACGAAGGGTTAAATACATTATTAAATACTAAACTGTTGCAAAGGTAAAAAATCAGGAACAAAACTCTACCAGCAGGACAGCGAGACACGCACTGTAATTAGAAAGAAGGTGCAACGACAGCCAGAAACCGTGTAGTGTGGCACAAAGGGAAAGTAGGTCAGCAGATGACCCAAGCAGTGGTAGCTGTAAAAATAACAAAAAACGACAGATTACAAAAACCGATGCAGTCCTATTCAATTACGCAGCGAACACGATCCAGAAGTACTTCCCCGTAATTACCTGAAATCGTCGGCGTGTGTGGACGCCGAAAGACAGAGTCTAGAGAGCCGGTAGAAAAATGGCTGCACGTTAGTCCCGATGGTTTTTGCCGCGGAGCTGTCAACGCCGGCTAGGAACGCCGAAAGGAGTCGTTCCTGCAAACCCAGACCAGTCTTTCGGTGTCCCGTGTCTCCTGGTCGTTCGTCGTTTTTATTTCACTTAACAGTATCCATCCTGTGCGTGTAGTAGGGCGGTCCGGGCTCGTGTAAGGCAGACGCAGATGCTCCCGTCCGAGTTCTGTGTAATCCAGTACAGGATATCGTCTAAACCCGGCACGTATATCTACGTGTCTATGTACCAAGTAGCACGTGCGAGAGTCCCGATTTGGTGAAAAGCACCTGAACGCCTTTTGTTGGCAGCCGAATGGGAGCCTGCAGCCGCGTGGTAGCCGACTGATCGTCGATAAGCGCGACTCGAGGAAATTCAGATTATATTTCGGGTTTAAAATAATCTCCATCGGTAACGTTTCTTGGTTGCCGCGAGCTTATCCTCGTGATTTAAGCGAAAATGTCGCGGCAAGTGAAACAGGCGGTTGGGGTAGTACACTGCCTATCTGTGGTGAATTGCGACTTCAAGTGGCTCAAGGATTTGCGAAATGCGCCTTTAATTTTGTCAGGCTTTTTGTTGGCAAAATTTTCTCCAACTCGCCGTGCACTTTAAACAAGTACCGATGCTAGTGAAATTTTTTACTTTTGTATTGTCTATTAAAATTCAAAAGTATATAGGGTAGATGTACCGTTTTTGGCCATGTGCATAATTATCGCGTTTTTTTAGCTCCAAATTCCTTGCAGACACTTATATTATGTGTAGAATTTCAGACCGTAAATATTTTGTTTAGTATACCACCAGAAATATAAGGTTACATTTATTGCTTACGCGAAAAGTGGCAAGTGGCTACAAACGGTGAAAAATGGATTGCTTATATTTTTTAACTTTATTAATTCTTTAACGATTTTTCTAGTTAATGGTAACTTAGACATTAATAGTAAAGATATTGTAAAATTTAGTAAAGCTTTTAGTTTCCTGATTTGAAGTACAATTTTAAAGATAATTACGATGAAAGTCACTGAAATCCTTAAAGTGGCCACAAACGGTGAAAAATGGATTTCTTATATTTTTTAACTTTATTAATTCTTTAACGATTTCTCTAGTTAATGGTAACTTAGACATTAATAGTAAAGATAGTGTAAAATTTAGTAAAGCTTTTAGTTTCCTGATTTGAAGTAGAATTTTAAAGATAATTACGATGAATTATTAAAATATCAAATAGAAATATTATTGCAAAATATACTTTTTCCATAAAAAACCGCAATGTTAGCCTTACTCTTCGGGTCTCCAAAGTGGTGTAACGTCTGATTTGATCATTTGAAAGATATACAGAGGTACAGGAACTCTCTTCGATCACATAAAGAGCAATAATAATAACCATATCTATGTATTGAAGTCACCAAATTGCACATATTCTAAAAAAAAGGCGTAGCAGTTTGATATACACAAGCAATAATCAACTACTTACTTACTTATGTATCATTCTAATTTTTTGTTATCAAACTTACTTGCAATAACTGATCAACCAGGTACTTTTAAGCGGCAGTGTACATTAACATATCTACGAATCACTGAAATTCACAAAGAATGAAGACCACATAGACGGTTACATATGTACTTAAAGCCGTTGAATGAAACTCTTGATGAGAGCAGAGAACAGAGCGCAGGTGCATCGCATTCCGTCAATGATCATCGATCTCCATTCCCAGTGGTCTGGTTTACAGAGGCCGGCGGAAGAGCAGCAATAATTAAGAGCGACGCCGTCAGAAGCGCATATAATTATTCGAATTGAGTCATTCACCAGGGATCCGCGAGGGCTGTAATTAAGATGCCCGGTACCGATAGATTCCGTGGTACACGCGATAGAAGTCCGCGGAGTTACTAAAGTGCGCCTTCTGCTTATATACGATCACGAAAGAAGGACGTAATCGTGATGGTTCCCTCTCGAGGAAGTGGCCGCTCGTCCGCCTGTAGACAACGTGGCACCTATGTGTCCTTACGTGTCGCGATCTTTCTCTGGCCAGACAATGAGCCTACTCTTCATTCTGTCGATCCACGTGCCTACTCCAACAGGTAAATACACTCACGAGCGGTCGGGGCCCATTATCCTCTTCCTAGTCTCGTTGCCATTCCAATTCCCGCAGTTTATCGAGGGAAGAAAATGCTGGCGAGAGGAGGAAGAAAATGGGAGGGCGAGGGAGACGATAGAGGACCGCGTAAAGGGAAGAACGATGATCCGTTTCCAATAGATATTATGGAAACCACCACTTCCCTCGCCTCCACCCTCTTCCGTCTTTTTTACCCTTTTCTGCTATATTTCCTGTGATCATCGGTGCTATTCTTCGCCAACGATACCGACGAGTCGTACCGTCGCTTTGTTTTCCACGACGAAAAGAGGCCTTTGAAGGGAAACGGCGTTTCTGGTACAGTCGGGTTATCAAACTTCAGTGTCGTTCGTGCGGGTTGTGTGGAACGAGGAAATTTGTGCTCGATGATTCGCGTCGTGTTCAATAGGCGGTGTGATGTGTCTGAATCGGTATTGTAGATTGTGCTGTGTGAGATAAATTATAGTAGAGGACAGAAGTGTGTATATATGGGGTTGGAAGAAATACTGTACTCGGTGTGATATTTATTATAATGATCTATTTGCCTTAAAATACACCTGCGTTATTTTGGGCAGACGTAAAATTCTCGTGCTTTGCAGTAGGTACTCGTGTATGGAGAAAAATGGTAACAGTGGATCGTGCAATTTCAGTGATAATTCATCTTTTGGCTAACAATTTTCAGTATAAAGTAATAAGGATTTCAACAAGATTATTAACCCTTCGTGGTCACACCTTCTTATAATCACAAGTTGGTCACACGGGGTTCACTGTACCCCAGCGTCATTTTTTGAGTTACCATTTTCGTATTTCTGAACCTTTTAACTATTCAGTGATAATTTTACATTCGTAATACTTATACAGTCATGGTCTAATAATCTTTTTCTAGAAATGTAAATTTTGAAATGCTAAAATTTGTAGTTGAAAATGAGCGATTTTCCATCGTTGTGGTAAAATACAGATTTTTTAATTTTTTTTTTATTTTCTTTTTTGCGATAAATCCCCTGTGGAAGATGTAAAGGTGCGGCATTTCAAATAAAAAATTGCTCTTGGGGTACAATACACCCCGTGTGACCACGAAGGGTTAATTATATTAAAAATATACACTGCAATATCGTTGCCTTCGAGTTGTACATTATTCATTAAGTAATTGCATATATTTTGTAAATGATTAAATTATAGAGAACAGCAACAGTAGAATTAAAATGTTTATAAAATATGAAATACTGTGGAATACGACGAACAGAAATGTAATTTAGGTAAACGTCACTGGACTATATTATACCTCCTCGAATAGCAACCGATACTGTTACAAGTAACAATGGACAATGAAGATCCATCTATTGTGAGAGCCATTATAATGTTCTTGCCATACCGTCCTCTATCTCTGCTCGTTATTAGTACATTTTATAGACTCCGGCAGAAATCGAATCTCATTGGACGTTGGTAAAAAAAAGGAGTCCTATTGTGAAATACCGCGAATTCATGGCCAAGAATAATGGCTTGGCACACATCACGAATCTCACTTTTTTTTTCACCGACTAATGAGTCGAATACAATGACTTCATTCTCTCGATTTCACCAAAAAAGAGGGTAGATGGTAGATTCGCACTGGAACACATTTCAGCACCTTATCGTGCTCAGGGATCGACATGAACCTCGTTCACAGAAATATATGTGAAGTGTGTTAAAACTAAACAGTTATTAAAATAATCGCAGCATTCAATTATGTCGATCATAAAAGTCAGTTAACATTTTATCTGTCGCTCATTTGGAAGTAAATTCATGTTCGCTGCTGTTCTTTTTCAAATTTTCATATTATACCACTTTGCAAACTCTCGTAACTCGAGTTTGCAAGTACAGCAGCACCGTTTCGGCGGTGATGAACATGAAATAAGATCGAGCTTGTAGGTCCACGTGCGTTGTTAGATTCACGTAGAGATGAAGCTTAATAGAATCCTTTTCCCTTTGCTGACGAACCATGTGTTACGAAATCAGAAATATATTTAGCATACTTTTTGGACGTTAATACTTCAAAGTCATAGAGTGTGTAGGAATGGGACCAAATAAGTGCAGCTTTGTAACGAGTGACGAAGAACACATTTAGTAGCTTGTATCCTCAAGGAACGTCGCTGTACACCACTTGCATGGGTCCCAGGTGAGTCACTATGGCTCTGCAATGCAGAGTACCTCCATTGACGCCACTTTTAGCAATTATGATGAGCGACTAGGTTGATGAAGCTCTAGAATTCACTGTACAAGGACACTCGTACATTTTCCCTGGTTGAAACGTGACGAAACAAGGTCGAATTTAAATCCATTCACGCCGAATGAAAGCGATGCTTTTGATGGCAGACTATGTGTTTTATTGGAACTGGTCTATTAAAACTTATTTATCTGAGCTTCTCAGAAACCTTTCCTGAAAACGTTGGTCGCATCGACTTCAGGATGGAATTTCTCGAGAACTATTAGGCGTGGGACAATTTTTCTTTCGAAGTGTGAGATTTTTAAAGACGATTCCAGCCCCCGTTCGGTTTTTCGAAATTTTCAGAAAATATGTTTTCGACCTCCGACTTTCTTTTCACCAATTCAACGTGGACGACTGCCGATAAAGAACAATACGTGACTAATATTTTTCACTATTCTGCAAATCTGCAGTTGCATCGTTATGTTCCCTTGTTAGTAAATTAATATTTAACACCAACCCACCCCCAGCTGCCCTTGAAAAATAACAAAAATGGCACCGGTTTGAAATAAGTTTGACAAAACACCCAAAAGGATATTGTCTCGGGTGTTGCCCGAGAAATTAATTTATCCTTCATTCATTTATTATTCACAAGACAGACCTGTGAGGTTTCAGAATATTGAAAACCACCCTTGATTAAATTCTGTTGACGTCTGATATTTACCAGATTCTCCGAACTGGTGTCATAACTACTTTCTTAGCAAGTAGCTTCGACAGAGTCATCTCCCTTACGTCCATAAATTCAATGCACCCCAAAAATTGACCATCATTTTCCAAACCCTCAGTGTAGTCGACAGTAGACAAAATTCGAAGTCGTAAAACTGGAACTCCAATAAATGGAAGAGGTGTCTATTGTTGGGTTGAGTGATTGAAACGTTGTTCATGGACACGCGAAGCATTCCCTCTCAAAATTATGTTGTTCAGTTTTGGAAAACTTTTTATTACATACTCGGTGGTGAAACTCTAAATTCCCGGTGGTCCGATCCCTCGAGACGTAATTCTGTTTACCACCTCGGGTAATTTACGACTCCGAATTTTCTCTACCGTCGACTATACAAACTAGCACGTCCATTTCGCACGTGTCATTCGTATCGCATCACACGTCATTACCCTTCCGTTCCGCCCCGTACGTTTCCGCCCCCTGTCCCCTTGTTACGCACGGTTCAACAAACTTGAAATCGCTGCACCTGCAACGCTAATGGTTTTAACGTTGCCGTTAAAACGTTCGACGCGGACGGTTGCAAGCGATGCGCCGAATATTAGCAGTCGCCCGCCGCGACTGGCTTCTCTTCTCGTTCTCCGGCGAACAGAATTGACGAAACTCTTTTTCGAGATACCGGCCCTTGATTCATGGCCGCTTACGGCCACATAATACGACTGTGTACCAGCGACAGGGCCATGATATATGGATCGGGCGCGACGCTGGGGCATCGTAATGGTTTTTCGGTGCGTGTATATGAAAACGTGACGTTGACGAAATGCTTTGACGTGGCCGGTTTGGGCTTTCGGTGTACAGTCGCCCGTTCACACCGGTGCACACGCCGCCCCGTTGGGAATTACTCGGAATTTCGCGAACAAATTCGATTGTTTCTGGAGAGTTGTTCTTTGTGCCAATTCGTCATTCGCCCGGTGGCAGGGAGGCTGTGCGGGACTCGCCAGGGTCGGTTTTTTTGTGGAAACTTGTGTAGGGGGTGTTATATGACAGGTTGTAGTGATTCGGGGTGTATTATGGCGTTGTTGGGTGGTTTGTGCCTGTTTGTGAATTTTTTTGAAAAATGGAAATATATTGGGAAACCAAGTGGAGGTTGTGGCTTCGATTTCGGCGCTGCGGTGGTAAGTTGGCAAACTATTGCAAGTAGGCTCGGATCCCACCAAACATTCCGATTAAGTATTTATTAATCGAAGAAGTAAAAATTTAAAAACACTCGTTTTTCACAAAATGTCTATATAAACACTGATAATCGTATGGACTTCGACGGATTTTGGCCTACTGACAGTAGTTTAATTTTCTGCCACTAGTTGGCGTATATAATTCTTGGTTTCCCAATATGTACGATCACGGAAAAAGGGAGCATCGGCGAGGGACTCGAACCCGCGATCTTCTGATTCGAAGGCCAGGAGGACCGCCGCGTGCTTGCAGATTCTATTCTTATCCTATTTTATTTGTACCCTTATTCAACCACTTTGGCCTACTTATATTAAATTGTGTTTATTTTAATATCAACTGGGCCGAAATCCTTTGTAAGACCTCCAGCTCCGCGTCCCATTCGCCCAAGAATTCGAAAAACAACCAGGAAAAATCCTACATAGGTATATTTTTGCAAAACTTTTTGCACATAAAAGAGCATCATTTAAAGAACATTTGGTAATTTTTTCGTGGAAAAATATTTATGATAAAGTAACAACCGACATCTAAGAAGCCTTTTTAAAAATTTGGGTTTGGGATTGAGCACTGAAATTCGGAAACATATTATCTAAAATCAAAAAACAGAAAAGATTTAGTTAGTATATTAATGTATCCTCTGATTAACGGAGGGAATTTCTGAAATAGTAATTTAAAACAGAATGGTGGCTATTTAAAATTGAAATCCTGATTTTTTTTCGTGCAATAATCACGCGAAAAAATCAGGACTTCTAACTTAAGACGTATTTGTTATTTTTCGGTCCTCTAAAACGTATTCGAAAAATCAAAGCAATCGGCGGACATCTGAAAACTTTTCCTTGTAAGTCCACTGTACAACGCAATCTTGGAACCTTTTAACTTTGATTCGAATTTTTTCTGACACCGCTAGCAAATTCCACGATATTCACGTGAATCGATTTAAATGAAACACCCAGCACACACCCAACACAACTCAGCGATATTTGATGACGGTTCGTAGAATTGTTGTTCGCTGATGTGGTCTCTTTCATACAGTATACAGCATCGTTACAATCGAATCGCTACGTTATCGATACCCCCATGGATGCCTGAATCCAGTAAACGAACGTTTCATTCGTCACGGTATTAAATGGTCGTTACGCTATTATCCGTAACAGAATTGAAACGACGAGACTGGAAAGCTCGCGTTGCGAAGCCGTTTTACAGCGTGCAATATTAATCCTCCCTTTTCCCGTGAAAATCAAGCACGTAGGTACATGGAAGAATCGCGAGAAAACCGTGCACACAAAGCGATTATTAATCCTCGCTCGAGAATACGGAGCTATTTTTCGTTTGTCCATAAAAACTTTGAACGCGAAAACATCCGCGGAATTGATGCGAATTATTTTCTAAAATTATCGTTTCCACAACGACGGTATTGTTTCGCAAAATTCAATGCTTTTAGCATTAATGACGGTTCGCGTCGTCGCCGCTTTGCCAGAAAGCGCGGGGGATGATAAATAAAAAATAAGCGTTTGTACGGTCTTATCGCGGAACTAATGGGGAGATGTATACCTTCCAGGCTCATCGTTCAAAACTGCTGTTCCCGTGTTTCGCTTTATCACGTTCGTTTTCTGAACCGTCGGCTTTTTTCTATCACGGGGGCGTGCATTAACGTGATGCATATTTCATTAGTTGATAGAACTTGGCAGTCGTAGGATTCCAAGATTTATTATTTGCCCGGCGATTATTTCGCGTTTCAACTAATAAGGTACTTTTTTTCTCTGGTGAATTTCAATCGTGGATACTTGACATGCATACTTCACCTTCATGTAAATGTGATCGAAGATCCGAGGGGCGTTAAAATATGAATAATGTATACATAGGCGCATCATCTACGGCAGAAATCCTCGAGATAGAACTGAAGTGTGCGATGGGAACGCGAATATAACGTGCCTCGTGTTTTCTTCAGGCTCAGAAACGAAATGACAAAGACGCGAACGACGGACGTGGTGGTTTCACCACGGAAGGAAGGGTCATTTTACATACTATGTGGTAAATCCGCGGCATACGTGACTCGAACGGTTTTCCACTCTGATTTCCGCGGAAAGGTGACTGCAGCGGAGCGAAGAAAAAAATGGTGAAAGGGGGAAGCCATTAGAAAGAATGTCTGCGGGGGAAAGGTAGATAAGAGTGGCACGAGGGTAGGGAAGACGAAAGGGGGTATCCCGTGCAGGTCTCTGTGTACCTGCAGACGCCAGGCAGCCAGGGGGAGAATATAATAGTGCTTGTATGTATAAAATAGCAGGTCGTCATTATGAGAAAGCTTCCACGTGGAACGGAATAGCGTGCAATTGCTGCACTAATGATGCGATGGACACGTGCTCACCTACCACGTTTCGAATGTCATGGATGCTTATTGAGAAAGCTGTTGCAGATTCAATTCAACCCTCTTGATATCTAGGTCAGTGTACGTGTTTTGTAGTTGGAGGAGGTGGAACTGGGCTCCATTGTTGCCAAAATAATTTCATGATTCTGCAATAATTAGGTAACAAGATATTTTGATTAAATATCGTTTCAACAATGATTTCTCTTTGTCTGTATGGACAACGTTTTCTACACTGCTAGTGCCTCAGTCGTAGAAACATAATGACGCCAGATACAATGTTTCCATGTTTAGATGAGACGGAAGTCATTGAGAAATGTTTCTTAAGGGTTTGGACCAGTTTTGGGAATTTATTTCTTAGTGACAAAAACACTTTTTTTTATTAAAAATTTTCTATAAAGCTAGAGACATCTTTGAATAAAATGTACATTTTTTTAAGCTTTCTTTAAAAACAAATATGACAGTCGAGAGTATACCATGGTGTGAGTTATTTCTGATGAATAACAAAATTTCTGAAACAATATTTTAATTAACAATAGAATATTAAATAAAACTAAGTTTTCTATCTACTGACGTTCTTATGCTTAATTAAAGATCCATTTTCTTACACACGAATCTGAGCTTTTTGCTTCAAAGTGTAACTATTATGTTATTTTTCAACCACTCGTATACTCTCAATCGTGATATTTGTTTTTAAAGAAATCTTGAACAAAATTGTATATATTATTCAAAGAAGTCTCTAGCTTTATAAAAAAATTTTAATCGAAAAAAGTGTTTTTGTCACTTAGAAATAAATTCCCAGAGATGCGGTATTTCTCTGATTCTGCTTCTTCACAAATATATAGTTTCCCAAAAAAATTTAGACTAACAATTAAATAAGAGACCCAGTATAATACAGCACCAAGACGATTCACTATTCAAACGGCACAAAGATTTAAGCCGCCACCTTATTTGTCAATAATCAATGACAAAAGGATTGCAAAGACACGTTCACGCATTGCGAAATTTGGTTGACGCAGAAAAACCTTTCCCGACTCCCCTTTCCAGAGGAAACCATTTAGTCCACCGGTGGCAGTTAACGCCACAACACAACTCGCCCACCCCATTTTCGAAGCCACCCTCTCTTTTGACTCGCGGCACACTGTAATTGTATCTTCGAAACGGTGACACGCCTCCCCCATTGATTTTTCCAAGGCGTAACGAGGTAGACGCATTGTCGCCTGCACAAGGGCATGCATTCAGCCGGCCGAGAGTTTTCTGGAACCTGGTATCATCGGTCTAGGCGCCGGTGGTGGTAGCGTGGGCGCGAAAGCAGCGGTTAAGGTAACGATAGGTTGTAATTGTACGTGTTTTCTTGCACGGCGGGGTACCGTTAATATAAGTGGACAGGGACGTTTACTCTCGGGACGTTTGCCCGATTGTAGATGCAATCAATGTTTTCTACCGCGGAGCCCCGTAATTTCTCAAACGGCTCGGCCCGTCGGAAAATCCACAATTGAATTATTATGATTATTTATGAAGTTAGTGGTATAACCCGAAACGTGTTTGGCGACCGTTACTCAGCCGGATATTCGCGGCAGGAATGAAAATAGCCCGGCGTGCAAGCTCTTTACACGTCCTGCACGCCGTGTCATATCGGTGTTCCACGATTAAACAATTATAACCCGTTAGCCAGGCGGAAGGCATTATTCGATGCTTCCCTCGCACCGTCGTTAGCGGTTCTATTAATGAACTGTCAGTCTGCTGGAAACGACAGGTATTGTCCGAGGCGTTTGTTTATTCTTGGCCGAGGGCCCTTTTGCACGGGGACACTTTTCTGGCACACCGCTGGTATTTCAGATATATTTGCAGGCTTTCTTGTTGCGCGCTTATTGAACCAGCGCTGTGCTTGTCGGGTGAACGTATGCGAGATACTAGGAATGGGTCATAGAACTGTCACGTGTGACGAGGCCGTAATACTTACGCAATCCTTGTGTTTGATATTGATAACCCTTGTCTAATAATTAAAGCATAGTTGTCCTGTGTCACAGGCAGGAGGTTACTTTAAGGTAGTTCCTAACCAACTATGTTAATCAAAGTAGAGTTGGGCAATAAACGATAAATATAAAGTAGTATGATACTATGGAAATAATAATAATAATTTTTAACATCATGTATATATATTTTAAAAAGTTCAATGTTAACATAAATAATTGTACTACAAAAATAGAATATTAAATTGGTTAGCGTAGTGAATTGGAGCAGCAGATCTGACAACGTCACATTTATTTGGAGCGTTTTTTATAACCAAAATGTCAGAAAAAACGTTCAATGAATCTGAATCTTCGTTCGATATTTAAATGTCTAAACATATCGATTGTGCGACGTTGCCACGTTGACTGCTTACGTAGTTTCTAAAAAAATTGCACGTGATCCTATTTTTTTATGGGCATTTACGAAGAAACTATGTGGTCAGTTTTGCAGAAATTAATAAATTCATTTCCTGACATTTCGATGTACTTTTGTGCCAATTTTGGTACATTTCTTAAATATGGTTTTCCCGTTTCAGAAGAAAAACTGAAACTATAACCCCCTTTTTTTGACTTTGCCATATACCACCGTGTTAAAATGCATCAACTTTAATTAACAATTTCTCGATAACTATGCGGTAAATCGATTTTAAACTTTGTACAAGGGTTTCTTGTATTCCAAATTAGTTTTGTACGAAATTTGAAAGAATTCTGTAATATAGTAGATTATTCAGGAACTACCTTAATATATCTGTGATTTTAAGACTAAGTAGAAATGGTCATGGATTTATCAAACATGTTTCGCGTGTTTCCCTTTCATTTATACGTATCTTTAAGCACTCCTGGTCTGTTCTTGATAGGCAATTTCTACTTACTGAAGGAAAGCTTGCAGCATTGTGGCTTATATTTATCACCAAATCACAGCATAATGAATAAAATACTATTATTAAAGTAGTAAGATGTTCTCTTCTTTTCATTTTCGCCTATAATAAATATTGGAACCTCTCACCTTATTAAGCACTCGAACTATGTAGCCTCTAACTCTTAAAACCTCTTTTAGAAACATCCAGTAGGTACATGTTTTCTTAAATAAGAGACTGAATAATTAAATGCTGCAAATGGCCAGTTAGTAAATGTAAATGCGAAATTTTATACCTCGTAGTTCACTAATTTCATCTACGATTATAGTTACTTAGTAAAATTCAAATTTTCGTTTATTATACATACATGGTTCTAGCTATTTTTTTTTTTTTTTCTTCAAATTATCTCTTAAAGCCTATTAGTGTTTCATTGCTTTTTAAAAGACCGGCTTTTACCGAACTACGTAGTACTATGTAGCGCGTTAAAGCAGTCTCACCGCCGCTCCAGTGGGTTCAGTAAATTAAATTCTTCGTTGCGGTAGGTGCAGCACACGGGCCTGATAACGAATCTAGAAAATGTATCATTCATGATAAGTAAATAGCCGATAAGAGTGTGTATTCTCTTTACTGGTAACAGTTTATTCATGTTCGGCTAGATAATTCGTACGTGTTGCGTATGCATAATGTTACTAATTAGTTTACATTATTAATGTCCAGCATAATGAATAAACGCTACCCGATTGTAATCATGGCCACAGATGTGCCTTGGAATTTACTATTCCAACCGCGATGTTAAGATTTTACGATAGGTAGATACAATTTTGCCCAGAGTGGCAGCACGTATTCTGTGCGCAGTGTTATATTTCATTTAATTAAGATGTGGGTATCATTTCGGTTTTTGTAGCGCTTAAACCTGACCTAAAAACGAACTAAGTGAGCCTTTAATTATGGCAAAATCTCTGTCACGGGTTAACGTTAGAATTTTCCTAAATAAAAATTTCAAACTTATTACCAGCCTTCCCTATACGCTTTAATTATAACAGGCCACTCCTCTTTCATTGTAATCTTACGCATGCGTAGGTACTTTTTCTGCGGGATATGCAGATTATGGTAATGAAGATAGGTGCACACGAGTAGAAAGGGATTGAGCAAAGTTGAGTTACTTGTAGCAAACCATTGTTTATTTAATACTTTTGTTAATAATGTTTCATAGTCGAATACCTAGGTGGATGTAGTTTGCACACGGTTAATTTTGTAGGTCTTCTTGTAAAGCTTCCCATGGGCAATTACTCCTGAGGGGTCGGCAGCTGCAATATTTATATGGGTAACTGTTTAGTCGTAAATTCGTGGAAACCTCAGGTGCTCAGAAATACAACCCATGCAAGATCGGAAACTTTGAGATTAAACTGTTGAACAGGAAGTCGTCAATGCACGTGATATTATAGGTCTTGTTCAATGGAATAATACAGTCGCCAACTACCTGTATAATTTTCCATCGGTGAAACAAAGTAACTTTTATTCCAAGGTAATTGATACTTTGAACTTAAAAATTCTATTGTAATGGAAACTGGCTACACGTTGCAGATTGCACTCTAAAATTTATTGTGCACTGATGGATACAATACTATTGTTATTTTCTAGGTATAAAGTTTGTGAAATGAAAAACAATGCAGTTCTTCAAATTTGGTATTTCAAACTGGTTTTTATTAAGGCTGGGACTGTTTGTCGAATTTTTCGGTATTCGAGTATTCGAATACTTCAGTTCCTCAATTATTTGGCGAATATAAATCGAATATCCAAGTATCCAAATACTATTCGAATATTTAAGTATTCGAATACTGATCTAAAGAACTTGATTTATAATTCACGCCATACTATTCGAATACAACAGTATTCGAATTCTTAAATATTCGAAGTAACAGAATATAAGAAACGAACGTTAAGTACAGAGCAGAGATATTAAAAATTTTTATTAAAATAAAAATTCGAAAAACGAATAAAAGTAAAAAAAATTATTCGTAATGTGTCGAATAAAGTTGACCCGGGTTAACACTAATCTAAAGTTAAAGTAACTTTTATTGGATCCATTATTTACATACTTTTTTATTCAGTTAATGCCCAACTGTAGTACAGAGTACGAATTTGAGACTACCAGTAGGTACAGTGGACACTCGCTAATTCGAAGTAAACGATCCGAATTAACCGAAACACATGGAGTCATGAATACAGAAAAAGTAGAGTTATGCAGAAAAATTTATTACATACAAACCTATTCAAAATAAAATACCCCTACAGTATTAAAAACAATAATAAAGATCTATACACACTTAAAAATCCACGAAGCTTGCAGCTAAAAGGGTCGACATAAAATCTTGGAATACTAATTTAAGAGTAACGACAGCGCTTTTTATTGACCCAGGAACGATGATAAAAAACAACACCAGCGGGGTTACGTACTCCCCGTCCTTCCATCCTGGATCGCATCCAAGCCAGTAGGAATTGGAGAGTTTGCTTCCTCACAATGCTGTCTGCGGAGTCACATTATGCAAAGCATTCCATTCTAGGAAGGCCATAGAATCCACGAGAACTTGACACCTAACTATTCGTATCCCTTGCGGCGACGACGACGACGATGGCGGCGACGACGTCGTTGCACGGATCCCCATGCTAACGGCGTGCTCATCGTTTAACCGGTCGTTGTTATCCTCGTCATCGTTCCATATTTCCATCCCCTTTTTCCGCTGCTGGTATTGCGCTTCTGATTGCGACTGTCAACGTAATCTCCGGGCCGTATCTGCGCCGTCTTTACGAATGTCTCACGCGTCGACAGTGCCTAAGTGTAGTCGCGATACTCATCACGAACTGTCGACGTATTCCCCATCGTCTTTCGTAATCGTGCTGTCCTCTCCTCTCTTTTACAACCGCCCTATCGCTAAGTGTATCTGCATCTACGCGATCCTCCTGCTTGCGATACATGGTCGTCGCTCCGCGGTTTGTATATCCTAGTCATTGCAGATGTTGCTAGTCTCGCCATCTGTGGCACTAAAAATTGGTGAGAATTGGGGGATGGGATTTGGAATCAGTTGATGGTTTTTTCAAAATCCTATCGCGTGATCAATTTTCTCCTAGTTCTGTGCTACCATTGAAGGTGTTTGTGTTTACACGTATCAGTTCCGGGAATGTACAGTGCTGTCAGTGTCAGTGGTGAAGAATATCGTTTCTCTATTTTGGAATGGACCAGTTCCCACTTGTGGGGGGTAAGTACAAGATCGTCTGTGCGTGTAGGCTTGTACCACGCACACTGTCGCAGCTCTCCCACTCCATGCTGTGGTTAGCAATGTAACAGTTCCGCGCTCGGTTCTGACCCGGGTCCCAGAACCTAAGGAGGTCTTCTGCTCCCGACTGTGCACGCCTGATAAGTATAGTGTCTTGTCGAGATATAGCGACTTCGTAAAAGCAGCAGGGGCTCAGGTGCTTAAATTAGGGCTGGGACTATTTGTCGAATTTTTCGGTATTTGAATATTCGACTACTTCAGTTGCTCAATTATTTGGCGAATATAATTCGAATATCCAAGTATTCGAATAATATTCGAATATCCAAGTATTCGAATAATATTCGAATATCCAAGTATTCGAATAATATTCGAATATCCAAGTATTCGAATACTATTCGAATATTAAAGTATTCGAATACTATTCGAATATTATAGTATTCGAATACTGATATATTCGAATAGTATGGTGTGAATTATAAATCAAGTTCTTTAGGTTCATTTGTCAGGGTGAAATCTTATACGCTAATTTTGACCCACTTCACACCATACTATTCGAATAGTATTCGAATATAGCAGTATTCGAATAGTATTCGAATAATAACATTCGAATACTGAAATATTCGAAGTTTATTCGTATTATTCGAATACTTGTAAAATATTCGAATATTAAATTATTCGAATAGTCCCAGCCCTAGCTTAAATCCTCGGAGCGTTTCGGCGGCAAAGTCAAACCCTAGGGACGTGTTCACTGTACTTTTTGGATGTTAGTTGTTGCAGGTCATAGAGCAGGCCTGGTCTAGAGATATAAAAGCAGACAAATGGGTTTCCTATCATCTTAACCTTTCGTTACCCGCGCGTTGTACTTTTTACTACTTCGTCATATTTTTTTTATTTTATATACCTATTCTTTGTTTCGTTTGGTATTGCAAATTCTACAAGTTTTGAATACGACTTTCCTCTAAAAATAAATCTATATTACAAACTAAAAAGCGATGTAGTTGCCTTTAAAAAAGAAAAAAAGCGGAACAGAGGAAATGACTGTTATATAAATAAGTATTGTTTTATTCACTTCTATTGCTCTGGTACACTTCACACAATAATTCCTCTTTGTTATCTATTTTGCCAATGAACATTTAGACACACATTGCATTTTCCACGAAATGACGACTTTTTCTCTTCAACGCCTGCAGACGCCAACGGACTTTTCATAAACTGCAAAAGGCATAGCTAGACGATTAAAAAAGTATTCCAAACCGATTTGTCACTCTCAAACAGAAAAAAAATGCTAATTCACATCTGTTCCCATTTTTGCAACAGCGCGGATAACGAAAGGTTAAGTAGTTTTGCATTAAATAAAATAAAAATTCAAATCTGAAGAATAGATATGTCGGCTGAGTAGTAAAAACAAGTGCACGTGCATTTGGGCACAGCTCAAGCTCTAAGTACAATCCTGTAGCAAGTAGCAAAGGCACATTTGACACATTTGACAGCTTGTACCCTCAATGGTATCCGTAGCACGCCACTTGAGTGGGTCTCGGTTTAGTCGCTATACCTCTGCGGGGCAATGGACAGGCAGCCCATTGTAGCAACGACGTAACGACGGTACATCGATGTCCGTCATCGAAACTGCTGTATCGTTACTACCCTCCCCTTTCTGTCTCTCTTTAATTATCGCGTGCGAAAGCCGTATAATGGGCGTCTGGCGATGCGAGTAGCCGCGGTCTGGTGTGCTGTAGGTCAGTGTACCGGTTTTGCGCGCGATATACATCTCTACGGGAGCCTCACACGTGGCCGCTCACGCATACGTGGGTACGTTTGCCACCGTCGTCGCTGGCGTCTGGACACCGAGTTGGTTGGTGTCGGCGCGGTTGTTGTTGCGTCCTCCCTACCGATGCTGCGGAGATTGGCCATACTCGCGACACGCTTGTTCATTATGCCGTGCCGGTGCGTCTACGTAACGCTCGCGGCGGCAGCAGAAGGTCTTACCGCGTACACGGCGGCACGTAACGGAAATGGGAGCGTCGAATTCCAACGATAGACGGAGGGCGAAAGTGTCTGCGCTCTGCTAACCGTCAACGGGTATTCTCTAATTAGCTTTGCTCGTTACTTTGTCGAAAGGTTCGTTCCGACGGACCGTTCCGCGGCTGATTGCTTACAGCGCAGATCCCCTTTGGGATGATTAAGGGACGCGCCGCTGGAATGATCGTGGAAACAGTATTAACTGTTCGTTACTTTTTTTTGTTTTTTTCCTTTTGAAATTCTGACCCAAGTGGGTTGGTCGAGTGTTGTTCTTGATTAAATCGCGGATGTAAGGAACACCTGGCGAAGTTGGGGGATTGATGAAGCTGGGACGGAGATGGATGTATTGCCCGGGTCTTTCGTGTGTAGCGGGGAACGTTACTTGGCATGATTTCGGCGAGGGAAAATATTCGGCTGAAGTTAGTTCTTGATACGCGGAGTTGGGTGTGCTGAGCTGTGAAATGTGAGAAGGTAAAGGGACTTGGGTTCGATGGTGTTAAGAGTTTGAGGGTTATTTGCGGGTTTGAGGTTTCAAGAAATCGACCGTGTAACGTGTTAAGAATGTTAAGTTGATATTTCAAAAAGAAATTCGAAATATTTTCGAAGCTATGTCGTTGAATATATGCTGCAGTGACAATGTTGCTTTTTAAATTCTATCAACTTGAAATAGATAACTTGAATGTCTCATTATCATCTGAATGCCGAGGAAGGTTACACGCAACACGGCAATTATGAAACTAGTTGAACTTAGTCCCATTGGATTGTTAAGTAATCCTTTATCCACATATTCGTCACGAACTGCGCCCGGATCTTCCAACAGATGTTGCATTTCGTAGAGATGGTATAAACTTAGTTTTCGGGACTTCCTTTCTGCTTGCCTTGCGTGAGCTGGGTGCTCCAAACCGAATGTCAAGTTTTCTCTGACGATACAACTTGTTAGTAAAACTCTGAAGCTACTTCTTCTGCCTGGGAAACGTTACCCCTTGATTACCAATGCACCCCACAGATTATACGAGATTGTTCCCCACGATATAATCATGTAATTACATGAGTGTAATAGCACCAACTTTGTTGCTTTAATATGTAATTATTTTAAATAAATCGTTGTCGAAAGTGGCAGGATATTTAAAGAAACGGAAATGCAAATTACGAGATAATTTGATTAAAGATTGGGTGGATCACAGGTGTCTTCAGAATAACGTAATATCTGGTAAACATTGCAGCAATGCAGTGAGCAATTAAAAACACAATAAGACAAATTGATATAAGCATATGCCCAGTTTAGCTTCGTTCCCAAGTTGTTCTTTAGGGCTAGGTATAGTCTTGAAATGTTTCCCACTCATTGTGTTGCCTCCTATAGACGGCGATGTAACTTTTACGTGATAGCGTAGCCAAGTACTTGACAGTGGCTGCGGGATTGCTTATTTCTCGCCAGCGCAAATGGAATTTAGAATGATACAGCTCTTTTCGACGTAGTTCCCTTTATCTTATAAGTCCCGCAGTCGGTTATCGGGGTCAGCGAGTGCATTTATCGGTAGAATGCGATTCGAAGTCGGTATACTTTCGTCGGTCGTTGATAGAATAATGGCGCCCATAGACGTGGCCCGCCGTAAGAGGATGAAGCTCATGGCCCGTGACGCACAGCCAACGAATCCTTCCGTTGCTGGCCTGCCCGGCAAAGTGAAGCTTGGTCATGCTCAAGGGATCAAAAGAGAGGCGAGCTCTCATAATCCTCCGTCGCTTAATAGCCCCACCTAGTCTGAACAATAACCACTGTGCCCTGTCGATGATGCACCGAGGATTCTAAAGGAAGTCTTGCCCGCCATGATTTTTATGGTAGACCACAGTGCTCTGGGATCTTTCCTTTCACTGCTTTGTCCGCGCCTCCTTCTTTTTGTGGTCTGGGATTAGTTTCAAAGATCGGACGTCGCTGAATGCGACGCCGTGACTTCGCCAGCGCCGCAAGTGACTGTGTAATGAAATCCGTGCGACGTTAGAGATCGCTTGATCCGTCTGATCAATTTGGTATAGTAGACAACGCACGGCTTATGTTTTAATTTCGTATATCGTACATGGTATTTGGGCGAAATGTGCAGAAAGGAGGAGAGAAGATAATAAAAGTTTTATGCTCGTGTGATGCTAGGGGTATGAAATTTCTCAGTATTTGCAACTCGATGTGCTACGAAATATAAAGACGATCGGTCTTATGAATCCGTGTTCCTCGTGTTTCATCAGAAATCTCGCCTGATGTTCCTGTTATTCGCGGCAGGTACGTTAAACCCTCGGGGAGCGGCGCAAGAAGCCAGATTATCCGGTCGATCGAAACGGTGAGTTGGTAACTCGGTAAGTTAAGCGTCCAAGATTCTGTTCTGGGAAGGTACTTTGCGATGCTGTCAGCCGTACAGATGGGGAACACCCTCTGGCCAGGTACGGCCACCTTGGCCCTAATCTTGGATAACTCGGCGCAACCGCCTCTGCCAACTCACCGTAAAACCTTAACTATCTCTAATTGCAATTATGCCTAGGAATCCCCGAACTGGCAAACTCGCTGGTCAGATTTAGAAACGTGTTAATACTCGGCGAAGCGAGCATCGATCGCGGGGGGGATAGATAGCTCGGGGGAATAACGGAAGCGTGCATCGAATCTGTGAAAGAACCAGAAGGAGATTATGATCTGTTGCACACTTAATCCAGATACGGATGGTGTGTCAGGGAAGTTCTCACGATTTCGACACTTAGACTGTCCGTTACGGTTCATCGCGCAGTGAAATGGATACGAATTGCTTGATCATTTTACTGTGGAGTTTTCTATGTTATTGTTCACTCTAGAATTATGGGACGTTCCACATAAGCGAGTCTATTCCGAACTCGTAATGGCCCCTTTCGTGTTTTCATTTTGAGTAAGTTTCTCTTTTCTATATTGTTTATTATTAATTTGTGCTAATTTGTTTTCCACCAAGGGAGAATGTTTATTAAAGAATACAGGGGGGTTTTCTGGTTTGGTGTGGCAATTTGTGCTTATTTTGGAAATATAGAAATTGTTGTTACTGTTTTTACTATTGCTAAGAAGAAAATATTTTTACATGGAGCTCAGCTCTTCGTGGCCACGCCTTCTTATAATCACAAATTGGTTACATGGTTTTCACTGCACCCCGGCGTAATTTTTAGTTACCATTTTCGTATTTTTGAAACTTTTAACTATTGAGTGATAATTGTACATTCTTAATACTCACACAACCGTGATTGAATAGTCTTTTTCTAGAAAAGTAAATTTTGGTATGATGAAACTTGTAGTTGAAAAAATAGTTTTTTTGTTAAAATTCACCAAATTTTTAAATTTCAATCTCAATGTCTAAAAATTTATAGAAATATTGGCACAGACAAAAGAATTGTGTGGGGTGCGATATACCCTGTGTGACCACGAAGGGTTAGTGTCGAATGTAATATTTACGGTCAGTTTAAAAATGTCGAATAAACTTTATTTACGACGATGCGTGGAATAATAAATAAATTAGAGTTATTTAATGGCAAAACGAATTTAATGACACATAATCGTTCCAAAACATTGCGAGATATGGAATATTGGTTTCGTAGGAATTATTCAATTTCGAATGAAACATGATCCCTTTAAATTTTTTCTGTATGGTTATATCGCTTATAGCGAAGTTGCCTTGATTTTTTTCGGCATCAACACACGGTTTCTAATTATACCCTATTCCTGGAAGACTTAAATGACAGAACGTAATGCAAAAATAGTATGTAGATGGCTGGTAACTCCGTGTACGGTTTCGTTCCCACATGATGCAAGTAGAAACGTCCTGTACGTGGTCAGACATATGTATGTAGGTTAATAATATACACCGTGCTCGTGCCTAACGCGGTGCGCTTCAAATTAAGATTGGAAATATACTATTAATACATAAAAACTTTTGTTATTAAATACCAGATGCTGTCAATTAAAAAATTTTGGCAACAAAGTAACTTGATAACGCAATGCCCCATCGGGATCAAATAACCCCCGTAAAATGAAAATATTCACGAATATAAATGAAATATGCACGAAGCAAGTTAAATATAAGTAAGATATACTAACAATAATATTAAAATAATAACGAAACTCTATAGTATACATGTTCCAACATTCAACATTTTCTTTTGAAAATGTTTAAATTTTAAATCGACTTCCTCTTAACCCAACCATCTTCTACCTGGTAATTTAATTTACAATTCACCCCTTTAATTAATATTAATATTCATATGCAGTACTGTTAATTTACGTATTTTTTTATATTCCGCTTGTTTGCGACCAGGAATCACTGAAAGGGTGTTCAATAAATCGTACTGTATTTTATTTGGACATCAATAAATAGTTCGGCCATGCCGCATGTTGAATTTTCATCAATTTGTGTTATACGTGTCAATACACATGCCATTAAATAATAAAATTCGATTCAATTGTTCTGCATTACGAAATGTACGATTTTGAGTTTATTAGTAACAGAATTCTTTATAAATTAAAATTGGCTATGGAGGGAGCATTTTCTATTTACTTGCCCACTGCAGATGCGTTCAAACGCAACGATGCGGTGACGTTATCGAAAATTCGCAGGAGTGCTACTGTCGATATCTATTATGTAACCGAGTCAGTCTGTTACATATTTATAAGCACGCCCAACCCAGAGGGTTTAAAAGCTGATAGAGAGCAAACAATGTCTGGATAAAATGCAACGATTATCAATACGTCTGCGCCAGAAGAATGTACACCCTATAAATCTTGACGTGAAAAATTATATTTGTGTATGATGTCATACAAAGAGAAACCTTCGGTTTTTTTTCAGTTGAGTACTATTTTTTCGAACGTAGTTATCACGCGGGGTCGATTTTTAATCCGCTGCTGTTTAAAAACTATCTGTTAAATTAAGTCGCAAAATTCAGAGAAAGTTTGAACATTTTAGAATATGTTCATCGTTGAGACTTAACAGTTAAAGCATCATTGCGGTTAAAAATTTTCAATGAGCCTTCGAGAATAAGAACTTATTTGAAGAGTCCTTGTAGAACACACTCTAAGTGCCGAAAATCAAATTTCACAGAAGAGAGAAGAAACTTCCCTGACTTTAAACTATTTACGAAAATTGATTTGTTTTGATTGCTAAATATGTTTAAATATACAATGTCCCAAATGTGTTACAAATTTTTCTATTTTTTGTATTAATATAGTCCAAATTCACGGCAATAGAATTGTATTTGTAAAAAACCTTGTATGTGTCACCTTCTAGTTGTAGATAAAACTGAATGTATCATTCTTTTAAATTTACAAGCACTGTAAGTAAATAAAGATTGATGGAATAATCGAAAGTCAAGAAACATTTACAGTGACTCTTCTCTACAGAGATTTTATCATTTTACCTTAAATTCAAATTGTGGGTCATTTTGATTCAGTGTGACAACCGAGGGTTAAAGTGGTCTGTCCACTTTTTATGTTTCACATTTTATCCTATTTAAAAATGTAGTTACATACTAATAAGCTCATTTCATTTTTTTAAGGTCGTAGACACGTGCAGTTTTATTTTGTGGTCATTTTTATAAGCATTGCCTGAGTTAAACAGTGTTTTTGTTTACTCGCAAATGGACTTATACCACTTTCATAAAAACGCTTATACATATGTACCTTTATTGATAGCAGTTTCCTAATCTACTTTACACATTAAGGTGCATCCCTTACATTCTAAACCTGCACCAACCACTGTAATTTTCTTGTTCCACTCTCATACCTTTAGGCCATTTACACATTTACATTCATTCATCCTCTGACTCATGCCATCCTTCCTGCGCACTACTCTGTCTTATATCTGAATCTTGCTCTGGTCCCTTCTCAATTCTCCCTCCTCTAACACCTTTCATACTTAGTTCCAATTTAACCTGTTCTTATTTACTTATTCCTGTTCCCCCGCATCCATTAGCCCCACTCTTCTCCCTTTCTCCCTTTCTGGTTCGTCCATCAATTTTTCCTTCGCCCCACTGTCATTCAAAGTTTCCCTTATCTTTTTCTCCCATTGCTCTTCTGTCTCCTTGATTCTTCACACCTGTCCAAAACACGTTCCCACCTTTCCCCTAACCCGCACGTACCTCCCACATTTCTTCCCCTTTCTCCTTCCAGTATTTTATACTCCCACATCTTGCTCGCCAGTCTGAATCTTGCCACCCCGCCCTCCTGGAAGTTTAGTAACGATCATTTGCTTTTAGGACGGTGTAGAGTATACTTTTTGAAAGCGGGAACGCCAATATATTTTCTGCGGTGGTAGAATTTTTTCGTTTCGAAAAGTTTCACGCTCCCAGCCAGTTTGAAGTTTTCAAGGGTGAGAAGTAAATTAAACCCACCGGGGCATAACCGAATATGCCAGTAAAATCCCGACATCGCGAGCATGGCAAACAAACAGAGGAGATCTGTAAATCCCAGCAATGCGGGCGTTGCGTCGAATTAATTTAAACAAAACTATGGCGACCGGGCGAATTACGTGCCCCTTGAAAATTTCATTATCTGTTAATTACCAGCGGCGAGTATCGCGCAAACACTGCCTACGGTATCGAATTTAAAATCAGCAACGTGGGGAGTTATAACAACACCCTTATTTGAGCAACGCCGTGCTCGGATATCTCGTTTAGAAAAAGGGAAGCTTGAACGAGGCGGATAATCGAGCCCGCTTGCAATTTTCGTAGTCCGAAATGTGGAAAAAGAGTTAATCGATGCGATGGGATATCAGAGCTGCGCGATGTAACACCTTTATTAAACAGAATTCCACGAATAGCTAAAACTTTGTGATCGATAAGTAAAGTGTACCATACTACATATGCTGGTATTACAAAATCCGCTTTTGCTCCAACTTTTTCCGATATTCTGTATAAAAAATATGTTTTCCTCCCGTTGTGAAGGGGTGAAAGGGTTCGACGGTTTTTCAAGTGGTCGAATATTTTTGTTCTTCGCAAAAATTGGATTTTTATTAATGGAACCTCCCAGAATCTTTTTTCCTTGTTCTTGACTCAGGTTCTTCACCCACTTGGGACTATTCCACTAACTAAGGTCGGGGCCAGATATATTGGCCGGTGAGTTTCGTGAGGAATATTCTTCTATTCTCAACGTTTTCTGACTCGCTCTCGCCATGCCAGAAAAAGAGTGCGCCAGAAGTGGTGGGGATAGCGCCGAGCTCTTAACGTGTAGGCCAAACCGAGCTCTTAGCGTAGACATACACACATCAGAATAGGTGTGCGTTAGCTGCGAAAACAAATTCACCGGCCAATATATCTGGCCCCGACCTTAGTGTGACCTATTAATAGAGTTCTGTGATTCATTAGTTAGTGCATTAGTCCCAACATCACAAGTCAATACACAATTGTCATCGCTCTTCTTCTTCATCACTTTTAGATCGAATATTGTGTTTCCGAAAGTAATACCAATGCACTCTAATATTTCTATCCAAATTGCGGATTCACGTGGGTTGTCGGCCGACAGTTCCTCCACACTTCGCCACCGCGCACGCGCGTCCGGCCACGTTTAAATAGTCGAAGCACGACGCGGAATCGCGCCAGAACGTGAGGCTCGTCTATTAGAAATTAATGGCGGCACTATTTTACAGCCTGCTTCTACATAACCGATGATAATTTACATCCAGGAAACGCGTAGATACGCCTCGGCCGGCACTCATTAACGTGGACATAGATTACATTGACGTGCCGCTTCTCATTGAAATAAACAATTTCTGACCGCGAGTAGCGCGGCTTTTCCTCGTCCCAGCTGGCCTTTAAATCGATGAATATTCGAGCTTCCCTTGTCGGTCGGTGTTAGTTTTGGCTCCGGTGTCTTGGGCAATTATTAAACAGCACGCTCTTGCGTGTTGAATCGGTGATGTTGCCGTTATTATCCATCATTTATCATCTCCGCTTTTTGCCGCGGGAAGATTTAAAGGGGGGAACAGGAAGGCAAGTGCGAAGCGGATGGTATAGTTTAAACCCGTGAAACACTCTTCTTTTAGCCTTTTGATAAACGTGGATCGTACGATACAACTGTCGCCGTAGTTATTATGATGAATAAATATTCTGTCGGGGAATATGTTGTTTTTTTTTCCTTATACTACTAGAATTATTTTCTGATAATAAAATATACGGGACGGGCAGTATTTGCAGCGTAATTGAAAAGGATGTGATTCTTTGTGTAAAAATGTGGGCATCAAAAATGTGAAATGATCATTTTTTATGAAATCGATTTTAGAAATCCGTTGAATATTGACAATATTTTATTACATCATCAGAATATTGTAAGTTATTGAATTTATTTCTGGTCAGTTAATAATTCCTATCAGTGGCGCACTCAGGATTTAATCTCGAGGGCGGTCGAGTTGAATGGATCCAATTTTTTAATACAAATTCAATAAAATTCATGAGGTAATTATAAAAATTGATTTAAAGAATAAAATCCAGTTTCCTTGCTTTTTACAAAGTTCCTTAATTTCTTCAAACGTGGTTACATTAATCTCCTTTTTCTTTTTCCTTAGGGGTGCCAACCCCCGCCCCCCTTTCTGAGTGCACAACCTATTCGTATGATTCTCCTTTGATAGTTTCGCGTAATTTAATACCTTAACGTCAGAACAGGCAGCGCATGGAATATCTGAACAAGATATTTGAGCGTGAAATGTTTCAGCGAGATGTTAAGCCAGATTGATCTCTGCCCCAACACCTTACTGAAATACCTATTCCAAGTTCCAACATGTTGTTCAAGCGTTCCGAATTCTGTCTAGTTTGGCACTGACAGTCTAATTTGCCCGTTGGCGTTAACTGCTTTAAACTTCAATGGCGTAACAATGGTAAATTTTGCAACTTTCTACGGTAATCCTCTACAGTTCACTATTACTACGATATTTGCACGTCGATTCGATTCTAGAAATAAATTAATCCTCAGAAATAATATCCAGGGCACTTCACAGATTTACTTCTCGAATTCTAAGCGGCACCGTGCACGTTGCATTAATTTAGTAATGCACCGACGGCATTCGCGCTGCGTCCATTAAATGACACCGTCGTCGGCTCTTCCGTCCTTCCGCGAAGGCGAAATTCATTTCGCAACCGACGGTATTAGGTAGATTACCACTATGTGTAAAACGAATATGCACGTATGCCACGCGGTTCGTCGTTTCACGTTTCCACGACTAGAATTTGAATTACAACCCCTGGGAACGAACGCGCAACCCCTCTCCCAGCCATTTCCCTCTTCTTGCGCTGTCTCTGTGTTTCCTGCCGCGCTGCCCTCGTCAATTGAAAGCAACGTAGGAATTAATTCGACCGGATTGCCGGCTGCACGTACTTTAATCAATATTGCCGGCTGAAGTGGCGAGGCATTGATTCTTTTCCTATATTTCTCAAAGGTTATCAGAGGGGTATGAAGTTTTGTTACGAACAAATATTTGACATTTGAAATGAAAGCAATTACGCAAATTCTTGACGCAAAATGATCATTTGTATTTATATATTGTCGCGGAACGTAGAATATGTTTTCAATTCGTTCTACCTTTTGAAAAGAAAAGAATTTCGTTTGCATTGTGTTTAAACGAGGGTGAGTTTACGGAATGCTAGCACGCGGCAATTCTCTTGCAATACAATTTTAGATTACAGTTAATTTTAAACATTACCAGTTGATATAATATAAAAACAACGTAAACGGTGCACTTTCTTTGTTACAGAATTTTCTTTGCATTCAGAGTGCACGTAAAAAATCTGCAAATCACTTAAAATCTGTTTTTCCCGTGGATATTTGATAATATTTATTAAGAAAATATGAAATCAGAAATCTAGAAGTGTAAAAACATTCCCGTGCAGAACGGAAATAAATCGTAATGTTTTACCGAAGCAACAATAATCCAGATATCACGTCTCGATAATAAATAATTCATATCCCGTTCTGACAAGCTGCTGTATTATACGCACAGCATACGTGGAACTGTCAGGTGGAAACTCGAGCAATCAGATTTTTTCCCCCTGGGGACGTTTAATCAACGTTCTGCGGCCGAAAGTTCGGAGAGTTTTGCGGCAAATTTAATTATTTTACCCTGTTACAGCACAACATTTCCACCAGTGCAACTTCGTCCTAACCGCGGTAGAATTCTACAGTTAACAGGGATCGCAATTGTGGGCCAGAATTGGGACCTAAAAGTTACGTAATAGAATATTTCGCGCTTTGGTTGCTTGATCAGCGAGGCAAGATCGCGTCGGTGCTCGCGCAAAGTTTCCCCTTTGTGTTCCCCGCGTTGGGAAAAGTTTCGCCTAAGCGGAATTTCCGCCTGAATTACGAGTACGGCGACAAGGATATTTGCCATTCACAGATATCTAATAACATGAAATGGGCATACGTAGTTATATACGGCGGCTCGCAATATCGACAGATTTTGTAGTTCGCACGTACGAAGCACGGGGCGCCACGATAAAATGTCCGAAGTTATTTGAACGTCTCTGGTTGCCTCCAGAAGAATCAATATCAAATATTTGTGGTAGTCCCTCTTCAGGCTTGTCCGTCGCGGCGTCACTACGGTACAGGTGATAAAATGTAATTGCTTGTTTGGTGACGTGTTTCTTCTACACCCACGCGATAACAAGCGGGATTCGGAATGTTCTATTAACCCTAAAACGGAGACAAGGGTAGTGCGACACCCCAGCGCGCTTAACGCGCAAAAACATAGGTGACTTTTATGATTTATTCTAGAAAAAGTATACAATTTAAGGGTCTCAAATTTTTTGCATATTATTCTGCTACAAATGTAGAGTATAAAAAATATAAATTCATTTTTGACCACTCCTGCCTTTGACAGGTTAGGTTTTAGGATCGTATGCTGCATTGCAGTAAAAAAAGGCCTGGTTTATCGACATGACAACTCCAGGCAGGATCCTCTAAAATAAAAAACCAAAGAAATTTCTCAATTACACGTGTGTGGTTATCGCGCTACGCTTTCTGATTGTTAAGAAACAATTTTAGACGGTAGGGTTCCGAAAAATGGGTTTTCTTTTACGCAAAAGTGTCCGTAAAAAATGGAGTGTATGGAAATTTAGAATAGAAGGTAACGCGGAAGCGAGTGTAATTAGTAATTACGAATAGAACCCCGTTTGAATTTTTAGATTCGGTCAAGAATTGCATTGTTTACAGCGACAATAGTGCGCGAAAATTAGAACAAAAATTCATTCTTTTTTTAGTTCAATAAATGTATTATTAATTAAAAGAAAAATCACATTGCATATCTATTACACCTGTGCCACAATTCATCTTCAAAAAACCAGCTATTTGTAAAATCTGAAACGTTAGAAATTTCGTTCTAAAATTTTACCTGGTCATTCTTGAGATGTTGTGGCATGTAAATATACAAAAAAATTATGTTTTGACTGCGAAGTGCTCTTAAAGAAGCACCAATAATTTACAATTCCCTCATTTCGATATTTTGGTTTCCATCATAGGTATTATATTCCCTTAAAATGGATTTTGTGTTTCTTGGCATGTGTATAACTGGCAGCAAGTAGTATTCGTAGGCCTCGCGGGAGCACCACGTGAATTCGTAATAGTTTCATGAAAAATACGGCGAATAGAACTGACAGCGAGTAGAGTACATACATGTTTGTACATCACAACGCGAAATCACATCCGTGTCAATTTCCCAGATGAAATTCTCGGGATGTTTGCCGACCCGTAGGTGAAGTATTCGATGTGCAAAGGGTTAACACACTTTACTCGAGAGGTCTTCCAACACTCGGCTGCGACGAAGGACGGTAACCTTTCGCGTCTTTCAGAATCCACGGCAATAGCACGGTGCCTCTAAGAATATGTCTTGGCTCCGGGCAGCCTGTTATCCGGTGGAGCCCTAACATTCAGAGGCGACGGTTACAACAACGTTAGACCGGTAAACCGATGATACCATGTCACCTTGACCCGAGTCAAGTGGCTGCGGCTATAGCCGCGTTATCGCCGGCAGTTGAGCTGCTCACTCTCCCTCTTCGAGCACACCGTGTATACGGAAGAGGATTACAGCAGATCCTTGGTAGCAGACGTGGCTAAACTGTATCAAACTGTTTGGTGTAATTAGGGAGCTCTAAAACGAACAAAGATTTACCTGGAAAGCAACGAAAGTTTTTTAAAAGTCTTAAGGAATCCGAAATGCATTATTGTTTACCTCGGAGGCGACGGACAGTTATAAAAAATAAGCGAATATTTTCTCAACAAGATGAAATATAATTCAAAACGTAAATAGATAATTAGAAGACATTAGATATTTATATTTATCCAAATGGGAAAATTCCCAACACACCGCGTAAAATTTTTTAGGATGAATATCCTCAAAAAGCCTTCTCTAATTGAAAAATCCTCTGTATACGTAAAAATAAAGTAACCTGGCAAGCAACGAAAGTTTTTTAAAAGTCTTAAGGAATCCGAAATGCATAATTGTTTACCTCGGAGGCGACGGACAGTTATAAAAAATAAGCGAATATTTTCTCAACAAGATGAAATATAATTCAAAACGTAAATAGATAATTAGAAGACATTAGATATTCATATTTACCCAAATGGGAAAATTCCCAACACACCGCGTAAAATTTTTGAGGATGAATATCCTCAAAAAGCCTTCTCTAATTGAAAAATCCTCTGTATACGTAAAAATAAAGCAACCTGGCAAGCAACGAAAGTTTTTTAAAAGTCTTAAGGAATCCGAAATGCATTATTGTTTACCTCGGAGGCGACGGACAGTTATAAAAAATAAGCGAATATTTTCTCAACAAGATGAAATATAATTCAAAACGTAAATAGATAATTAGAAGACATTAGATATTTATATTTACCCAAATGGGAAAATTCCCAACACACCGCGTAAAATTTTTGAGGATTAATATCCTCAAAAAGCCTTCTCTAATTGAAAAATCCTCTGTATACGTAAAAATAAAGTAACCTGGAAAGCAACGAAGGTTTTTTAAAAGTCTTAAGGAATCCGAAATGCATTATTGTTTACCTCGGAGGCGACGGACAGTTATAAAAAATAAGCGAATATTTTCTCAACAAGATGAAATATAATTCAAAACGTGAATAGATAATTAGAAGACATTAGATATTTATATTTACCCAAATGGGAAATTTCCCAACACACCGCGTAAAATTTTTGAGGATGAATATCCTCAAAAAGCCTTCTCTAATTGAAAAATCCTCTGTATACGAAAAATAAAGTAACCTGGCAAGCAACGAAGGTTTTTTAAAACTCTTAAGGAATCCGAAATGCATAATTGTTTACCTCGGAGGCGACGGACAGTTATAAAAAATAAGCGAATATTTTCTCAACAAGATGAAATATAATTCAAAACGTGAATAGATAATTAGAAGACATTAGATATTCATATTTACCCAAATGGGAAAATTCCCAACACACCGCGTAAAAGTTTTGAGGATGAATATCCATTTTCGCCTTCTCTAATTGAAAAATCCTCCGTATACGTAAAAATAAAGTAAATTCTGGCTAACTTTTTTACGGAACATACCAGCTACTGTGCGCCGGGACAGTTTAAAGGTGTTTCAAATTTCTCTGATTCTTGCTCGGCAAAGAGTACTCCGCGAGCGTTGGCCGGGGCTTATTTATTATTCGGTTAATGAAACGATCTCGAGAAATTCACGACGGAGTTAGGAAACGTTTTTATGGACAGGCACAAGCGGGTTTAACGACGCCACGTTTCCACAGCCTCCCCACTCCGTAGCGCTGAATCAAGAGTTGCAATAAGAGTTTTTAATTAGTCTCTCAAATATATACGACGCGTTCTAATTACCGGCGTAAACAGAAATTTCACGGTAGAATTAACAGGACGTCGCAGAGACAGGCGGAGAGGGGCTTCGGTAACGAGATTTAGTAATTGTGTTGTCACTACAAGAATCGTGTTTGTGAAGGGTGAATTTTTGTTGTCTGTTCCTCCCCCTCGCTTTTACACGTTATTCGCGGCTGTACTTCATTGCTTGCGTACGTATTATGTTCTCATTGTAATTTATAACTCGTATTTAAAAGATAGGAAATCTTTCGCGAGCCTGATAAAATAATTCATTCATACAGTATATTAAATATCTACTGAAACGAAATAGTAGATTTCATATGTATGTGTTTTTATACTTTTATATTCAGAATAATAATAGTGTAGTTTTAATGCTCGTTTATTTCGAACAGATTTTCCGCTTTTCCTTTGTGGACTTTGATTTTAATATGGCTCCATGAGAAAAAATGAGACACAGACACGATAAAAAACAAACTTTAGAAAACGGTTCTCTAACTCTGAAATGGAAGTAAAAACAACCAGTAATACACAGACATGATAGTCAATTGGTAGTCAATCGCACACGTGTGTGACAAACTTGTAGAATCAAATTTCGGAAAATGAAGCCTTTTAAAAAAGAAGGAAAAATACATGAATATTTGATTTAAGAAATCATAGTATTATAATATTAAGCGTTTCACTAATTTTATAAAAATTTTAATTTTATAACTAATTTTTTCCCAAAATACCTAGCCACCATTATTCGAAGATCATTTAAGTTTCAGTTCTTATAGATACTAACCAGCTTATCATAATTTCGCCCCCGCGTAGGACAGTTTGAAATAAGCAGGATTAAAAGTTCTGCATCAATAAATTTTTAAGACGGCACAGTGCCTCGCCTATTAGACATCAGTGATTCATGCCAACTCTGCGGGGTAGAATATTTTAACGAAATAATAACAGACTGATATTGGATGCCCTTAGGGGTGCGGCGTAGTTTAAGTAGACTTCATCGGGTTAAATAGTTTCAAGCCAATCGCGCTTCCAAAGATTGCGCTCGGCTCCTATAAATCCCGGTTCTATTTAGTTTTATTACTCGGAATCCGTTAAACGTAATGTCCAACAGTGTAATACCATCTTGCCTCGAAATAACGGTTTAATTAATGAGGGTTATTCCAGTCGCCTCCGTTTGCTTATCACAGTCTTTCAACGGTTTACGAGTCATCGTATAATTTTGTTATTAGCTTCTAAAAATATGTACTTGTCGGGGGCCGTCTTTTATTCACTAACTGTGTAAATGAGTAATGAAATGAATTAAATTCGATCGATTAAATGAATGATAAAGTGAACTTTGTTTGATCCGTGAACAATCGAAAATTTGAAATTAAAAAATGTGTCTTATCAGTTACCTAGGAGTTTAATTACGTTTGCATTATTTCTCGTTGGTGATACTTCTATAATATATTCCCGTTATTAGCGTTCGTTGTTTTTCTTGCAAAGAATAGGTGTCTGATAAGAAAACAAGTGAAATGAGTTTCACTACTGTTTTTCAAGAAATACGATTGTGTAAATCAATTTTTCACACTTCCAACAAATTCCAAGTATTTATTGTTACCCGAAAGTTAAAATAGAAAGCTAAAAATACGGAGAACATAGTGTCGTTTAAAATTACACAAGACTAGGAATAAAAGTCAGAGTTAGCTTCTCGCGCGTAATTCTATTTGTCGTATTTTCTTAAACCGACTATTGTAACGGAAAATTATCACCAAGAAGACCATAACTCCTTTCATAATGATATAGGTCATGGTTTCCACTCGAACATTTTCTCCTCCAATACAAACATTTGCAGTTCGACTCTCCCGTTCTCGACGTTTCCACTTACCGGCTACAGTCTGGATAAATCGCTACTCCGTCGTGCGCGCCCGTCAGCAAACAACAAAATCATGGTGAAGAGTTTAAAAAATGGCCAACCGCGCCGCTAAACGTGCCGAATCAATCGTAACCGGGCAAACAGCCTCGGGCGTTTGCCCGTTGGTCACGCGACTGTTTAATAAATTGCTCCGATCAAATTTGATTTTCACAGCGCATTCTCGCGCCGCGGCGTGCGTCCAAAGGTCTCCGCGGGAAGTGGACGTTTTCGCGGCCGATCGGTGACCGCGCAGCTCGAGGGTGAACGCCGGCCGATAAATTATCCGGTTCGCCTCCGATTCGCTGGGGCACAGCGGCATTATTAGTCACGACAAAGGCGGCCAGCTGCGATAACTCAGCCGGAGTCTTCTTATATTTGTAATAATTACACCTCGCGTCTGCTCCCCCCCTCTCTTTGCGTTCATCCACTTCCCCCCCCCCTGCCAATATAGAGCAGTGGAGCTCTTAAGAAGATGGGGCCTCTTCCTTTTTCTTCTTCTGGAATCGCAGCCACGGTCACGCCCATCGGTGCGCTATCTCTTATCGTTAATAAATTTCCTCGCCATCCCTTCCTCCCCCCCTGCTTCAACTGCTATCTGGTGGACAGCACGAAAGGAAACGACCAAAACGTTTCCTGGCAGATAAGCTACTCCTCATTACTCGGCGATCGACGTATCCAGGGATCGAGTTTCCTTGTCTTTTTTCCTACCGTCGTTTCAATTCGCCCGTCTGACTCGCGTCGCTTTTCAGCCGCCCCTGTTACCAATAAGCGTTTCGAGGGAGAAAATTGTGGCCATTGTGGCCGAACGAGATTCTTTGCGTGCTTTTCGACGTTTGCGCGGTAAACTTCGGGCGCAACGGTGTGTGCTGAGACTGAGGAGAGATCACGGGTGGAGATTAACTGTGCCTCGGAGTCTCTGTGACTGGTTAACGAAGCCGGTGAATGTGGTAATTTATTTATTTATTTATTTATTTATTTAATTAAACGGGTTAACCCCAATATTAAACAGGATTGATAAATATCCATACTGTACAGAACGCAATATACAAAGCAAAGGCAAACACATAAAAAAATAGAAAAAATAAATGCCTGATAGTAGTAAGTACCCATTACATTTTATGGCAAGGATGTACGAAATAAGGAGATAACAGACCGTTTAAAGGAGTTGACAGAGGATCCAAAGAAGTTAATTTGGACAGCTACCTCATTGCCGCGCGTACATAGTCTAGAAATAGGGTCACTCATGATAATATTCGTTCTATGGGCCTTGATATAAAATAGCGGAGTATACCGCAACGGCCTGCTCGAAGCATAAAAGTTAATTAACCCCAGAAGTTCGCCATAATTTCTAATAGTAGATAGTATTTGAGTAATCGAGAGTGTTGAACGTTTTTGAGTGGAGGATTGGGGTAGTTAGTGACATTCGGCGAAAGAATCAACGTTCTCATATTGGGATCTACTTCCTAAATGTCCATTCGGCTCGGAAATGAAAATATTAATAGAAGTTAATGAAAATTGTAGCACGTACCTAAAGTTGGACATTTCAAAGGTTCCATTTTTTCATCAGAAAAAATTCCTCTTTCTTCGAGATGCCCTGAAGACCCTGTTTAATATTTCCTCTTCGCTTTGTTCTAACACGAAGAGCATTCTTTTGCGGTAAGAATTAACAGCGCCTATTAAAAATTACCAAAAAAAATGTCCAGCTGGCTCGAAAATGAAAATATTAATAGAAGTTAATAAAAATTGTAACACGTACCTAAAGTTGGACATTTCAAAATTCAAAGGATCCATTTTTTTTCCTCAGAAAAAAATCCTCTTTCTTCGAGATGCCATGAGGACCCTGTTTAATATTTCCTCTTTGCTTTGTTCTAACACGAAGAGCATTCTTTTGCGTTAAGAATTAACAGCGTCTATTAAAAATTACTGTTTATAATGTATTAAAAAAGTAATATTCAGTGAAATGAAGAAAATGGTCAAAATTCTTTGCAATTGGCAAGAAATATCTTTCAAGTCCCAAGGAGTCCTACATTCTAACCAATTGGAATATTTTCAGCACTCCTGTCTCTACATAATCATGCAAGAATCATTTCCCCCTTCAACTCACTCTTCAAGTTATTACGTGTTTAAAACTGTCAGCGTTACGTCGGTTGACGTATTTACGTTCGCATCCATCGTATTATTATTGTATTACTAATAGTTTTTACAAATATTTGTGTATATATTGGACTCTAGTGCCTTGAATAAATTAGTAATAAATAAATAATAATGTTTAATTAAACTGTCGATTTCGTCATAATTTCTAATATTAGATAGTATTTGACTTTTCCTTATAACTTTGAAAGGAAAAGTTTCCCAACGTGCGATTTAAATCATTTAAAAGAGCATTAAATAAACTACTAAATAGACAGTTTTCAAGCTTTTTTTACAATTGTGTTTAAAATTAAACAAACGTAAAATATATTGAATATATCATTAGCTATATACATCATTATCAAGGAACAATTTTTCCCTGTGTTTTCTTTATTAGGCAAATTTCATTCTGATATCTTTTATAGTTCAAAAGCTATACACAAATGTCACTAACTTCTCAAATTCTAACTACTCCGCATGTTTCCTCGCCGAGGGGTGGTTATCCTGTGCACTGCTTTCGTTTGCACGTCATTATTCTAAACAAAGTAAGCTTGAAGTTTACTCTGTGCTTTGTCGTCCGAGGAACGGAGTGTTATCTACTAATGAAAATGCAAATTTTTCTATTTAATATTAAATTTTCATGAGAGCTTCACCAGTGGTGAGGTTACGAACTATTTTTCATGTAAATACATATACTTAATTAAGGATACTCTGAAAACCCTTGTCCAGGTATTAGTAGAACTCGTATAAAAATCTAACAACACAGTTTTAAATTTTCATTGGTGTCAGCGTATATTCGTAGCAAAGCTGGACAAAACTTTCCCGTCACGCGCAACCATTTCAAAGGGCCAAACGACTTGAAGCGGTATTTCACCAAACTTCGAGCCACTCAAAGTGTTAACTATGCCTGAGAGTTTCTGCGAGTAGTTAACTCTGCCACGGTTTTCTGTTCACCTATGCATTTCACTTGTGCCGCATTTAATAAAAAAATGTCAAAAGACGAGAAACACACATACTATTTAGTAACAACTTCTTTATATTTTCCTAAAAATTAAATAAATTTTTAAGGAAATAAGAACTCGATTGGATACAAAACACCGAACTATCGGACATACATACATATAAGTATTTTAGTTTTAATATTTCTCCCAGAAAAAAATGAAATAATCGTGAATAAATTCACTACAGAATTTTCCAGCGAGGAAGCAGTACCTCTACTGTGTGATAACACTAACAATATTGTACTCCACTTGAAATCTTGCGTAACAGAAATATTTTCACATTCTCATTAAAAACAAGCGCACTAACACGAATGGTGAAAATTCAGGACGAACTCTATTTTTATGTGTAAAATCGCGAAATTTTTTTCCGGGAATTCCAGAATTAAGGCTCGCTGGATCAAACACATGGGAACGTGGCTTTCGTTCGTAATCGCCGTTTCCAGTTTAAAACTCTCGGTGCTGCCTGGGCAAGGTCGACTCGGGTCACAGGGAGCATTCTTAAATCGGATGAACGTAAAGCATTGCGCGGCTTGCATGCCGGAAATGCGTGCATGCTAAATTGAGGATGAGATTAGATCGAACGCTTTATGCGAAGCGTACGTGAGACCATTTCTGAGCCGCGCGCGAAACGCTAAACTTTCGTGGAGCATTTTGCTTGCCCGAAGATTTTCCGCGTTCCCACAAAATTTATGTGTATTTCTGGGCTTGGTCATTCAATTCCTTGGAGAAACTTTGAGCATTAAATGTTTGGTGTAACTTTTATATTAATGCGCACTTATCTTTCTGAAAACTAATTTATTATTCTGACTCCCTTTCTATTTTGGACTTTTGTATATTAATTTAGAAAGAAATAGTTTAGTTTTTTGGTAAAATTTTAATGTATTTCTGGTTTCCGTGAATAATTTATATTAATTATTGCGCAAATTTAGTAAATTGGTGTGTAAAATAATTTAGATTCTTTAAATATAAGATACTAAAATGTTGAGAAATTAACACTGCTATTTTTTCACAAGTTTCTTCGTATCAGCATTAATTCGTGGGATATATATCGCAGAATCTGTATTGAAAAGTATGAATAAATCACGTATGAGATTTCAGTGTCCTTAGGAATAGTAAAGCTTATCGCAGGTTATACATTCTTCGACGCAATGCACTTTCCAGTATTCTTCCTTTCATAAATATGTAACGCTTGATTTATAGGGTAATTTTCATATAAATTACTTTCGCCGAGTTTTGGTTTTATCTCAAAAGGGAGGCGAAGCAGCGGCAAGGGCGAGAAAAAGAACGATCAGGGCATGTATTTCTTAGATGTTTCTCCTCGCATGTATCTGTCTTCTTTGGGCGAACGGATCTCGATTCTATCGCGGTACAATGATTGATTGCCAGTAATACCACAGCGTGGTGGGTTAAATAAAAAATTACGTTGTATCGATTGTTGTAACTCGTGTAGAATTATTCTGGGTCCATTTGTCACAATTGAAGTTGACTCAATGATTTGTCATGGAATACTCGTGTCTTAATTTTAATTAAATATATGGTATTCATTTCAGTGATGCATTCAGCAGTTAGAAAGAATAATACGAGTTCGTGTGAACGTACGTGTAACTGACTTTACTCAGGTCAAGAGAACTAAGCGACAGGGTGCATAAAAAATTTTGAGATAGTATTTAAAGAATTGTCAAGACGTGTGAGTATAAAATTACAGTAGTTCTGCCGAGAATTTTTATTCCTTACAATATTTTAGAGAACCAGAATTTGCAAAATCAGAGAATTTGGAAAATTTAGAGAATTTTAAAGATTCTTGAAAGAACTATTCGAACTCGAAGTTCACTATTTTCACAAGAAAACGAAGTCGCGGGTCCTAATTTTATATGACACCCTATAAAAGTGTCACAAAGTATGTATAGAATCCATAAGTTAAGAAGGCATAACTAGCAAAACAATTATGAAGAATTTTTTTCAAATTTTTCTTAACTGAAAAATGAAATTTCTTGAACCATAAAATTTTAGGAATAATCCATAAATTTGGTAAAATCGAGTATATAAACCCATTGAAGATATTCCAATTTTCTCGCACTTACGGTTGAAAAAGTACACGTATTTTCCATTTGCGTTACAACTGCTGTGTTTTCTCACGTTCCCAGTTATTGAGGTACTAATAAAATACGCGGTAGAAAGGCGCGCTCCTGCAACCTCTGCTTTCTCTAATTACCACCTCGTGAGACTCGGTGTTTAACTCTTCAACTAATATCGTGGGATTTCGTTGGCTTCTTTGTCCCTCTCAATTTAGCAAACATTCACTTTAATTAAACAGAGTACATTGTTTAAGTTGTTACGAGGTGTGTTCTTTCTGAAATTCTGTGAAATATGAACCTGCACGACTTTTATCAAAATAAAGATCTAATGAGACCATTCGTTAAATAGGAAAGTATGATATAATCTATTATCTTAATAATACGATCTCTACATACAGATTCTTCTCTGAATATCGTCTCGCATTACTCGTGCTGTTTACAAAAATATTACTGAAGCCATTATTATAGAAAAGTGACATTTGGAAAAAAATATCTTTGTAATTCGTTCCATGTATCGTTGTATAAATTACATAGTTATCGTTAATTGTTTTGAACATATATTTTCCTTGAGACTCCAATATTGGAAAATCTAGAAAAATGATTTTCAAACATATCCAGAAAATTCAAAATTCAAAAAGCAGTAGGTACAAGAAATGATTAATTATAATTATAGTTTAAATTATTATGCTTAATTATAAGCCTTTAAGAGTAAACATACATATTTGTTGAGTCGATGAGTAATCAAAAAATATGTACGCTTCGACTAAACGCTAACCTAGTCTATCGACTTCCTGTCGAACAGTTTCACCCACGTTATGACTGTTATCGTCTCATCAGATGACAAAACAGTCACATCGTGGACGTTTGCTAGATTTGACTAAAGACCCAAAATTTTACGAGATGCTAAAAATGTTGTGAATAATATTTATAAACAAATCCTATAATAAATTTTTCTTAACTCACTCCAAGTAAACATTGGAGGACACTCAGACAATACTTTCGATGCATTCGAGAATATATCTAACCGACTTCGTTCTTCCTTTAAATCGTAGACTGCAGACCTTGATGGAAACAGTAGGGGATAGGTGCTATAAAGGGGACACGTCTTAAAAGGGACAAATCGAATTTCCAAAATTCTAAACGCATTACACATGCAACTTATTTTCCTGTTTATTACAACACTAGTGCCTAGTCGTTTGACGTAAACTTCGCTACGGTCTCACTTGCAACAGAGTAGTAATCCACGGTTGATGTTTTTCGGCAGTAAAAATGAAATTTTTCATTGGTTTTCTGTGTCGTTTTCTGAGTTCAAGGTATATATAAAGTGTTAAAGTGTTATATCATTAAAATAGCCTGTATTCAACTGAAACGAAATCGCTTAACAGGTAAGCTTAATTAATTGTTTTCTTTGTTTTGCGGTTATTTTATATTAAACTCACGTATAGTCGTAAAAGGGACAGCATAATAAGTCTTAAATGGGACAACCGTTTCATGGCTGTCTCTCTCATACACATGTACTGCTGATGTTTCCATGACGATGGAAGTCTATTATTTCAAACAAATCCGGAATTTTTTCTATTCCATGTGTCATTAATAATAAAATATTGATGATTTATACTACAAAGAGTTAATTTTTTCGTAGATTTCGTTGTTTTGTATCATTAAGATTTAGAATTGTAATTGTAATACTTAATAAATTTATTTTTATTAACGTGTCCCTTTCATGACTTATACTGTCCCATTTAAAACCACCTAGTCGTAAAAGGGACATTTCCCACTTTTTTGTAAATCGAACATTTTATTATTTTCTATTACAATTGATGAGTTTGCAATATACTTTTATTGAAGGGAAATAAACGCGCATTCTTGTGGTGTAGTTGTTTTTTAAATACCTATAACGACATTGTCAGAAATGGACGCTAAACAAAAGTGTCCCTTTTATAGCACCTCTCCCCTACAAAAGTCTCATTCGTCATTGTCGCGGGACCAATAATTTACCCAGAAAACACAGGTTTTTAGTTTTCTTAGTGAACCATGGCTGCGGGACGATGAAATGAAGAAACATGAACTGGCGTGTATACCGAAGGGTGATGTGGATGCGCGTTGCCGGAGAAAACGTAGAGTGTTCTCCGTATCGTCGTGCCTGGCCGGACACGTGGCTCATAATTCATGATAAAGTAGCCTGAATTACAGTTCCCCGTACTATCAAACGAACCGGCGTAATCGTATATTAATGCCCGAACGCAATGTGCACGTATTATCGACTAGGCTAACCCCTGGCCTTGCTCCCATTAAACTCTCCCGAGTGTCTGCGCGCTTAACTAGAAAGTAGAAAATGCGTTTCTTGCTCCCACGAAGTACATAGGAGGAGGTTCTATCGGGCGGAAGATAAGCCGATCGCAGGGACGGCAGATTGAGAAAGGGGCGATCTGCATCTTATGCATTGCTCGCGAACCGCCGGCAAGTCTCTCCGTGCTACTGTTATAGAAAATCGGTTAGCCGAGCTACTTTGCAATTATGTATACCGAAATCGCGCGCACCCGCATCGAATAAGAATAGGGCCGTGAGAACTTGGGTCGGTATTGTTCTTGGGGATAATCAGAAACACTTTCAAACCTGCTGCATTGAATGAAGAAAAGTGTGTCGAAAATTCAAACTCGAAGACAATGATGGAATTGTTTGGCCGTCGAGGTGATTATGGTACTTCGTTTCTTTTTAATTGTGTCTTGCCTGGGACCCGCTGTTCTCTAGGTGGGGCATAACACTTTTATATTTGTCTCTTGAAAACAAGGTCTACGACGGTATTTCCTTTTAACCTTTTTTAAGTCGCCATCCCCTTTTATAATATTCCAATAACCTACCATCCCTCCCATATAAGGTGAGCTAAATTTAATAGGGTAAAGGAAACACATTAAAAATAGATATTTCAGAATATAATTGTAATTTAATAATTAATAATATTTAATAAAAACTCAAAAAATCGTTGTAACCCTTTAGAAAATATTTGGCGATAAACAGGTTGGGAATCACTGGTCTATGAATTTTTTGGTTGATCGTTAGATGTTGATAGGTTTGTTACATTTATTTTTAGGGGGTTCTGTTTCATTTATAGATGTAATTTAGCGTATCTACATAATTTTTGATATTTTATTTATTAATTTAATTTTGACATCACAGTGCCTGCAAATCGATAATGGCGAGGCAGAGAGGGAAGTGCTTTCCTTCAACTTTATTAGAACTTTATTTATGGTACTTATTTTAATGATGCTCGCAAAACTTGCATTCTGTAAATTGGTTCAAAGAAGATAGCGGGTGTTTCGTTAGTCATGTTTTAGTACGTTATACTTGAATAAATCTGAAATTGAGTTCAGATTAAATTCCTGCCCCCATTCCCTCTAACTTCGTTACGAGGAAATATTTTTAACGAGTAGGATTACGATTGCGTTGCAACGCGAACTTTTCAGAAAAGACAAACACGACTGAGCAAAGCATTATTTCAATTAGCGAAAGGTTGTGTTGGCAGTATTTCAACACTGTGCAAATGTGTCGCGAAGATACGTATTTCCCAAAATTTCTGCGGGATAACTTCTGAATTTGAAATATTAGTCTGTTCGGGTTTTTAAGCGCAACGGAATCTCGATGAATAAATTCCAGGAAATTATGACGAGTTACAATGAATATTCATAAAAAGAGAACTGAAATAATATTCAAGAATTTCTTTTCGTAGCTCATCTTAATTTTATAATCTATGTACCAAACTTTCATTTTTTAACTTTTATTTTATAATAAATTCGAACTTAATGCGTGTCTCATTAAATTAAGCAACCGTTTGATAAGAATATCTTTTATTTGTTTCAGGTTAGTTTTTCTCGCCATTTTTATCGGTAGGGAAGAAGATAATAATTCGAGAAAGTACATCTGTCCGTGTAAAGTAAGTGAAAGTTTCTTTCAGCAAAGATTGTTATTCTATAATCGAATATTAGTTAAGAAAAAACACAAAGAAAATCTATCTTGTATAAGCAATAGGCTACATTAAATTATTTTCTGTTGAAATTGAATGAAATTAAAATCAACATTTAAATGATCTGTGGCTTTCAAGACTGGCATTTTACATCCTGTATCGTGTTTCCTTGTAAAATCTTCATAAATATTCTGAATGATACCTAGGTATCGGGCATTTTCCAAAGCCTTGTGGATGGTTCGCATACGTCTCTCGTTGAATGTAGGTCGTACGATACATAACTCAAGTTTACTCACCCAAATATAGTTTTATTTTTAAAAAACTGCAGGTGGGTTATAAATTTCAGATTGCAAAGCAATAGCTGAAGTAGCCAAGATTTATAATGTTAGCTTGCAAGTAGTGCGCTGGTTAACGACAAGTCGAGTATGAAATCGGTATAAAAGAAACTATACATTGGGTTAACCCAGTTTTTTAGCAGTTTGAAACTCCCTTTGTAACTCCAGTACACACTTTTCTTCGTGATGAAATAATGTGTCACTAATTCCTTTTGTCACATAATGTGAAATAATGAAAATTAATTTTGCATTAGCTCATGTAACCAATAATAAATATAAACTTAATTATATTCTATTCAAAATGTAAGTCTTATCCACTAACTAAATTAAATTTAAATTTATTGTTTCATTCAAATATTTAAATTGATTTGTGGTCACATAATGTGAAATAATGAAAATGAATTTTGTATTAGCTCACATAACCAATAATAAATATAACCTTAATTATATTCTATTCAAAATCTAAATCTTATCCACTAACTAAATTAAATTTAAATTTATTGTTTCATTCAAATATTTAAATTTATTAGTGATCTTGCGTGGCGATGTCGTTTTTCACATCTAAATGATTTATAGAACTCAGGCTACTTTATATTGTGCCAATTGTATTTTTCATTCTTACGTAAGCGTATGGAAATATTTTTTCATCGTATATACACGGATACGAATATGACTCTTGCCTATCTTCCATATGTTGCCGCAGCATTTGAAAATAACTTCAGCTGGCACGATTCCCGGTGCATATCTCAGTTCTCGTTAACATCTTCGAGGGTTGTTGACATCAGGGTCGAGTTCCATATCATTTCTATCTTTCACGTTTAAACACAATCTTGGCTCCGTAAATCCACTCCGCGAAATTACTTTTGCAACCTAAATTTCAACAATGCATCGTCCAATTTTTACATGCATTACAATATTTAATAATAAAAATTGTCGATAGTCAGAACGGAAAGTTTATCGTGGACCACCAATATCGCAGTAAAAATAATAATCTAAATCAAACAATTCATTATTCCAAACCTTATTTTTTATTTCAGGCTTTAAGGGGTAATGACACTCTGGAGCCCGGAAAAGCAGCCTGATTTTGAGAATTTTTTTGCGAGTATAGTGAATGGGATACAAGATCTTTTTGAAGGCCTTTATTATGCATACTTTGAAGTATGATCACATTTTTTTTAAATTTTTTAGTACAAAATGAAGGAGCCACAGTTTAACAAAAGAAGCTTCTTCTTCAATTTTTGACTCAGTAAAAAAAATTTAAGTTCTATATAAGTTTATCTCGGTAAGTAGGGAGGAAATAAAAAAATACTGTTTTTGCAACAATGGTGCGTGATTGAACAATTTTTCACGTCAAATTTTACCTCAAAATGAAACGAAAAATTAAAAAAAAGAAGTGATTATACTTCAAGGTACGTGCAATAAAGGCCTTCAAACAGATTTTGTATTCCATTCTTAATACTTGCATATAAAATTCTAAAAATCAGGCATAACCCCTTAAATAATGTTCACCCAAGTCTGATCTGCGAATGTTCCTTATTGTAAACCCAAAGGTTCCATTCCCCGATAAGCATTACCGCCGGGGTCTCGCATCGCGACAGATTACCATGACACACGCGAGCAAGTAAAATCGGTCGTATCGATCGCGGACAATTGCGTCCCCCGGGATCGCTTTCCATTCGCCGCGGTCCCTGCGTCCCTTTCACGAGTCCACGTCCGTCCCGAAGCTTCCTACGGAGCCGCGGCACGCCGCGAAATCCAATAACACGTGGGGGCAGCTTTTACTCACGGCGGAAGACCGGCGATCCTGACGGGGAAAAGACAGCTGAGTCGAAGCAATTATGTAAATCCACTTTCCAGATCAAGATACATTTCAATCTCGCCCAGCCTCTCTCCCACACTCCCCCCGCTCCTCCATCTTCTTGCTCCTTCTACGGGCATACCTTGGTTACGTTCAGCTGTGCGCGGGAGCATAAAGACGTTGTTAAGATCTTTCCCCCAGGTCCCTTGGTCCCTTCGATCCTCGAACCCTCGGGCGATCCGTCGGTGGCCCGCGCTCCCTTCGGTCGTTCCGTGTCGACTGTGATTTTTCAGGGTCTTACCAGTACCCAGTGGCTGTAAATTGCAGCCCAGCTAGTGGATCCACTTCGCCGGGGACAAGTAACGACGTGTGAAAAGAAAGAATTCTGTCGTTCCCTCTGCCACCCTCGCGAAGATCCGCCCTTCAACGGAGGAAGCTACGGCGACGTGCTCGATTCGATCATCGAGCCCCGAGTGAATCGTTCTGCGGAAACGTTGCCGAAGATCTGATAACTCGTCCGTGGTTCCTTTCGTCGTTCTTCGGTCTTCTTTTTCTTCTTATATGTGCTCGTCGCAGGAGGTTAGGTTGCGGTTGTCGAAGAGCCTTTGGATCATATGGTGCGGGATGTGGTCCAAGGATTTTTGGATCTCGCACGGTTTGGTGGTAAATTTTCAGCGCAGCAGGGTTGTTTGGTTTAGTTGGGGACTTTTTGAAGGGTGACTGTATTTTGTTATTTCTTGAATTTCCTTTTTTGAACTCGGGTTTAATCGAGTAGTGATCATGTGGGAAGGTTCAGCGGGACGTGAGAGATGTTTGTGATGGCTGACGGAAGGGGGGAGGGTTAAAGTAGATTCTTCTTTTTTGCAGGTTAATTAGTGAGTGTACAGTGAAGATTTGAAACTGATATTTTCTTATAATTGCATGGTGATAATAGGAAGTTTGTATTAAACTTCCTGTTTAAACTTTCCTGGTCTCTGTGCGGGCCAAGTGAACAGTTAAATGAATATAAAGAAGGAACACTTTAAATAAATCGTGTACTTATCATATTTTATGTTAAAGAGATATTAGTTGAGTATTTGATTTTGTTATAAATATTTTTTTAATAAAACTTGATTGCAATAGATTACGTACAATCTAAAAATATTTCTTTCTCAAAATATCTATGCATTCCTAGATTTGGAGATATAAGCCTGCGGCCCACCCCTTTAATTTAGTTGTGCACTGAAGGCTTGATCGTCTATTTTCAAAAATTCATTTTTCCTTTTTCCAATTACTTGCGGCCTATTATGTACCCATATTTTTATATCTGTACTCATATATTCCTACATACCTTGAGTTTCGACCAGTTTATCAAGTACAAAAAATACAAAATATATACCATAAGTGGCTTTATCCAGTAGGCGTTAAAATCAGTTAGAAAATTTCAGGCATTTCTCATCTCTATTACTAACTTTCGACAATCTAAAAGCTTTTTTGGTTATTTTCATTTTAAACGTTCTTCTAATCGCCACTGTCAGTATTATTGAAAATTTATAATAGATCATACAAAGGGACGCAGTTTCCCTAATTGTTCGAGGTACAACTGATTCGTGAGTACGATTTCCTTGCCGCGTGGAAACTTGTCGTTCTCGAGCTTTCGCGAAATTAGTCGTCATAGAGTTGCAAGTTGCCTGCGCGTGCAGGCAATGCGGTTACCAGCGACGCCTCAAGTTCTTTGTCTCGCGGCGTAATAACCGCAGGGTCGCCGTAGTATCCAGAAAAGAGATCGATTCGCGCCCCACACCGCGAAAGCTCTTTATCCCCTTTGATATCTTGTCGCGATAAATCATAGATATGGTATTCAACGAGGAAGACGTCTCGCGATTTATCGCGCGCGCGCGCGTTCATCACCCAGCCAACGTCCCCGTCAAGCTTTTTCCTCCGCGGTATTATTCGCGTCTCGAGTCATCGGGCGTCAACGTTCGAATCGACCACAGATATCCCATTTATCGCGGTTAGACGGCTTCGAATTCAGTCCGACGACTTTTTTGTAGCTTAGCGTTTGCTCGGTCTCCTCCTACTTTCCTTTCGTTCCACAAAATAAGTATTATTCGTTGCAAGCTTCTGCTTGTCAATGATTTTACAACTCAGACGTAGCAACAAATTGAAAATAACGAAATTGAGACAGGTATATCCTAGCCCAGACTTTTTTCGGAAGTGGAACTCTGTTTTAAAGAAGAAGGTATTTTTCGGTACGGTGTCGAAATGAAAATGGGTTATGAAGAATATAATATAGCTACTATTTTCGTGAGCCAACCAACTGTAGACCTTTTTCGAGAAAGACGAGTGATTCTCGAATAAACTGAGCTAAATCGAGCACATTCGAAATTAACACTCCGAGTAGTGCGAGGTTTTGAAAAATGGCCTTTTAAGCCGGTCAGGCGTTTTCGAGCGATCACTTTTGCCCGACAATTGTTTTACAAAGCGTAGGAACCGTACTCCTTGCTCGGTTTGTTTTTAAAATAAAATAATAAACATAATTTAATAGAAAGGAGCACTTTTCTGTTTTGGGTTTTTTACCCGGGTGATCTTTAAACACAGAGGCTTGAGACAATTTTAAAAACAATTCACTCTTTTCAGGTACCAAATTTGCAAAAACCCAAATGTATTTTATCATATTAAATTAATTAAAAAATTGTCTCAACTCTTTTAAATTAAAATATTTGATAATATTTCACGAAAAGCGCGGCAGACACTTGTCAGCCTAGAGGCACCAAATCTTACCAAAGTCTTGCTCTATCCCGCCATCCCTTTTCTTACTTTCCGAAACCCTTAACCCTTACTATCATAGTGTAACACCCATGTTACACGAATTGAAAAAATTATGCACGTCATTAGGGGGCTTTTTTATGAACTTTAAAGCGTTACTTTCATATTACCATATGTAAAAAGCGTCCTTAGGACAGAAATACATCCGTAGAAATTCTTCTGTGATACACTGTCTCGTATTGTTGATTACAACTCTTACTTTTGCCAGGGCCACTGAAAGTACCAGATAAATGCTAATTTTTTCTCTCAATTATTTCGGTTTTCCTTTTTGACTAAATGTAATAAATATATAATACTAGGATAATAGTCTGCAAAAGCGAGCATTGGCTTAACATTATAATCCATCTGGATATTAACTCCATATTTTTTCATTTATATAAAAAATTGTTACACTACGAATTCATTGCTTATTTTTACGATGTAGTGAGGGAAAAAATCTACCGATAAGAATTTTTCTGGGTAAGATAAAAAATTGTGATACTAAGGGTTAAACACCCACTACATTCCCTAAGTCTCGTCTATTACCATTTCGAAAGCCGCCATACCCAGTCACAGAGTTCAGATCCAAACAGTATAACGTCGTACAACTCTTTATTTAGATTAATAAATATATTCAGAATATTCTTTATATCAATTAAATCAATCCCTCGGCGCAAAGACACGCCGACGCCAACCGAAGTATCAGAAACAACAGTAAAACCAGCCCTCGCTCAGTAATTCCTTCCCACACATCGAATTGAAGGATAGACTTGTCCGATCGATAAATTTCCGCGTCGAATAAATATCGTGGATCATGACCCACGTGGCAAGCAGCGTGCTAATACTAAAACGGAAAGTTATGCTCGCCAATCCTTCAGTCTCGCTTGATAAATGGTAGTAGCTCCCAGTCTTCCACGCTTTAACCAGCAATCTTCTGTAAACAAATTTTCGAGCGTCATCGTTCAAATTGGACCCCCGAGGTCCCATTTATTGCGGTAGCAGAGGAACGCGCGAACACGCGGGACCGATGGTCTCGTGCGAGGAATGGTCCGCGATATCGGCGCGCAAGAACACCGGTACACCAGCGATGTCTTCGTTACGATATCTGCCACTTAATTACCGGTCCCGTAAGGAACGCCGATAAAGTCGGGGGGGCTTAATTACACCGTGTCTGTTTTGCATGCGAATAAAAAAGGGACATTTGGTAAAAGTCGCCGGTATGACTCCCTGTCGAGATTTATTCCTCGTGTAAGTGGATGCATCATCGGGACGGCCAAGCGGAATTCGACGATAAAGTTCCCTATTAATCTCCAACGATTCATGCTTTTTCTAATTATTCACCGTTACAGCATCTCCGGGGAGAAGATGCCGCGCCGCCGCGGCTACTATTAACGTCAAACGGTACCCCTTCGTTTAATCGACCTCGATTCTTTACGAGCGCCGCTCGCTTAGCCCCCATTGCCGTAACTCGGTTCAGTGTATTAAGAATCATTAAACGCATTCGCGCACGCGTTACGTTTGTCATGTTCGTTTCAATGTGTGCACTGTAACGATACTTAACACGTTGCGTGGTGACGTGTACGGTCACGTCATGGAACTCTTGGGCCCGGTCCCAATAAATGTGGAAGGTGAAGAAGAATTTTTCAGGTACCGAATTTTCCTTTTGCATACGCATTCAGTACGAACGTGTTCATCAGTGTATGCATGTCGTTACAAATTTGCAACGTTTTTCACCATAGTGCAGCTGTTTCTTGTATTTAGGTGAAGGTCAACTATTTTTGGTGCCGGACGCAACGTGTTAAGGGGCTGTTGGATTCAGTTGGTCGCAAAAACGGCTCGTGATCGAGATATGAATTCGGTTAGGTTGTAGGTCGAGGACTCCCAACCAGGTGGGAATTTTATGGTTTTAAGGAGAGCACCTGTGTGACGATCGGAGACATAAGCCTTTTTTAATCATATTTTTCTGGAATAACTTCCACTTTTATTACCTAACTTTAGTACAATGTCTTGAGAGACTATAAAAAAATGAATAGAAAAACATGCATCGATTTTTATTTTCATAATCATATTTTTCTGGAATAACTTCCACTTTTATTACCTAACTTTAGTACAATGTCTTGAGAGACTATAAAAAAATGAATAGAAAATCATGCATCGATTTTTATATATTAATTAATTTTCTACACCCTTCGATTTGAAAAAAATTGCAATTGGTTGGAATAGTAAAAAAAAAATAGTAATGGTGTCGCAGAATTTATGATCGTTTTATTTTTGTGGTTGTAGGAACGCATTGTTCCCGCTATTTGTGGTTGAGCGAATAGAGTAACAGACCTCAACAGACTATAGCACAGAGAGTGCTCCATGTGGGGGTTTTAGAGCCATGTGTTCAGTGCACTTTGATGTGACGTACCGTCAAGGACCCAGTTCTAGATCACTTAAGATGCAACGGGAGCAGTTTCTGATCAACCTAAAACATTTTACTATCAGCTACCAAATGTTTGCGTATAAATTTAAAAATACTTCATAATTATTTAATAATTTTTTGGAATAAATTTGTATAATAAAATTGTGATAAACTTATTATTTAGTATTTATATACTAAACTGATCAGGAATTGGGTTCTGATCAGGAACTGGGTCCTTGACGGTAGTCCTCTAAAATCAAAGCTGATAACCATGCAACTACTGAATGATGAGTCCCTTCTTTGCTTTGATTCACTAAAGAATCTAACCGACAGCTGCATCTTCGCTTTTTTCTCCAAAGTCATATGGAAGCTGATTTTGTCACTATAGCTTAGTCACCATCACCTTTCACCAAATAGTGAACACATATATTTGGGAAAACTGAAGGGGGCCGCAGGTCGACATTTTTTTTAAATCTACCATAGTTTTCAAGCTATACGAGAAAATAGAAAAACATGCATAAACCTTTAAGGGTTATTTTCTCCGCAAAACACCAAAAAGTAGTAAAAACAAAAAATTGTCTGATACCTCTATCGAAGTCCTTGCAAACCTACAAAATGTAAAGGTGCAAATCCACAATGACCCAAAAATAATATCGTGTCTCCCGAGAGTCTCTTTAATCTCATAAGACAATTATTTAATTATTTTATTATTTTTTTTAATTAGTTTCATGAAATCAGACTCTCATGAGACAAGTTTCCTGATATATTTCCAAATCTCTCATCTCTCGCGACTATTTCCATTATTTACATTTAGTTGTTGCTGAGATTTTTGTCTCGCACAAAATCTCATCCTGGATTCGCACCTTAAAATCGATCGGAATTTTCGGGTTAGCAAAGTTCACTTGTAAGTATTCAACACTATCAAAGAACTTTCGATACCGCCTTAGTACAAATATCTTTATAAATACCTCCATGTTACTGTCAGTCTCATAAAACGCCTAACAGTAGACGGGCCGGGAATGCGCGCTGATCGCGAATGCTGCGCAGCCCACGACTGTCGATTAGCGTGATTAATTAACACGATTGCCGTATGCAATTTCATTGGCCACGAAAAACGGCAAATAAAGTGTATCGACGAACCAGGGCACGGATTGTGTTGCAATCAGCGGGTCGATAACCGGTACTCGCTAATCAGCCGAGTGGCCGTTGAATGTCAAATCGTTCGTGCCGGGCGAAACGAGCAAAAGTGCGATCGAGGAACGTTCCCCCTACGAATGGCGACACGTTCGTGTTGATGTTCTCGCGATTGGAGATCCCATCGACATCTGGTTGTGTGGGTGAATTTTGGCGCATTGATTAACCGGGTCACAGGGCTGCATGACGAGGGTCACAATGCGTTGGCGTCGAAGCACGTGTTATTCTCTGCTTCAAACTACTTCCACTCTTCTATCATTTTTTTCTTTACACGCAATCGTTGAAATTTCATTGTCTGAAAAATAGAATTCACTATATAAAAAAGGGTGAATTTATTAAGGAAATAAATTTTAATTCGTAAGCATGAATTGAAAAACTTTCTCCTAAAATTATAGATTCTTGACACTTTACTTTTGACAGTTAAATGTTCCAATAGGTTTAAAATTTTTATTGAAACTTAACAACGTGCTGTGCCAATTTAGAAATAGGAGTCGAAGTGGAATGTGTGCGAAAACTATAAATCAAAATCTTCTCCGATATTCGAACGCTATAAATACCTATGCGAAAGCTATTAAAGCTTAAGGGGTCATGCTCAGTCAGGAGGCCGACAAAGGGTGGTCTTTGGAAATTTTCTTACTCAAAAACTATAACAGATTTCTCAAAAAATATTTTTTCCTGTTAAGGATTGAATCTAGTACCGTGCATCGTAATTTTTTTATTTAAAAATATTTATCAATAACCAAGTTATTGTCCATCACTCGAAGGTTCTCTAAAATAAAAGGCTTCTGCGGTGACCAAAATATTTAAAAAACCATTCAACCATTCAAAGGCTAGTTTATTGTTCCTATAGTAAGCTTGTAAAATTTGGAAGTAAATCGGTTGAATGGTTTTTTAAATATTTTGGTCACCGCAGAAGCCTTTTATTTGAGAGAATCTTCGAGTGATGGACAATAACTTTGTTATTGATAAATATTTTTAAATAAAAAAATTACGATGCACGGTACTAGATGCAATCCTTAACGGGAAAAAAGATTTTTTGAGAAATGTGTTATAGTTTTTGAGTAAGAAAATTTCCAAAGACCACCCCTTTTTTCGGCCTCCTGACTGAGCATGACTTAAACGATTCCGTAATATAGTTCTATAGCCAAACGGCTCACAATATGTTTGCTCGTACCAGGCATTATCTCCTTGAAATGCAATCGTCTTGGCCAGAAAAATTGTATAGTAATACTACTTCTGCGATCAGGGGTTTCAATTAAACGCCGGAGGGAAATATTTCCGTTACCTTATTGTACCGCTGGCAGACATCATCTCAGACCTTCCGAAACGAGCATGACATTCGAAACAGGCGAGCACTCTTCCGGCGCATTCCGCGGCGGTCGAGGATGCAGGTGAAACGTCAGAGGATCATCAGGGTTCGGAAAGAAAGGATTCTGACAAGCCGGTGAGCAAAAGGAACGAGCCGAAGCCCCATAATTCCCGGGCTCGCGGTGTTGTTTTGATTTCAATATCGCCACAAGGAATTCATCGCGGCGCGTTGCCGGCACGGCTACGAGGCTCGCATCGGGAGATTTGCATTCTACTCTGCAACTCCGTTGCTCGTTTCGCTCCCTAGGATTTACGTTATTTCTGAGCTTCCTACCGTGCGCGACGAGCCATTTCATAAACATGAAAGTTCCGTGACGCAGGTGGAATAGCAAAACGAGTCAAAGTGAAATCTCTTCACCGGCGAAGACAAATAACGGCAATGATATCGCTCCTTGCCACGAGGAACGTAATGGCGCCTCGTTGATTCTCCTTTCTCTTTCCTTTTTTCCTCCTTCGTTTCCACCGGTTTTCTTCGCATCGGTCGTCCCTTCTTTCTGCCGCGCAAAAAGGTAGCGCATGCACGATGAAAGTAGGAACGAATCGCTGCGGCTGACCCGTGCTTTTCTGCACCCGTTGTGCGCTCCCTTGTCGAACCGCTGTTTTATGGAATACCGTGGCATTCGGTGTAATGATTAATGATTCACGTTTTATGAAATTAGTAGTATCGTGGTAATAAAGCGACTGCAGACTTCCTTGTGTTTTATGGAGGAGTAAAGAAATTTGAGTTGGTTGAGCAGTCGATTTCAATTGGACCTAGTTATGCAGAACGCTACCAACGCTCAGAATGACGAAAAATTAGTTAAACACAGTACCAATCGCATAATTTTGTGATTTTTATTTTCCATAAAATTACCAACTCACAGACAAACTCTTAAATTATACAATTATTAAAACTACTAAGCCATAGTTCCATTTTAGACTTAAAAAATAAATGCTACCTTTAAAATAATATTAATTCAGTAGCAATTTCATAATAATTCTATAGTTCACTAGTAATTTCATAGTAAGTTTTGCGTTGGATCTTTTTGGAAGCAAACTGAACGTGACTGAGTGTATTATAATAATACTAGGGAAATCTTCAGAAATTGAAAAATTACTTCTGCACTGCTCCAAGAAAAAGAATATAGGGTCAAGGGACTAAGAAAATAATACCCAATTCCATGTGATTACTCGAACCGTCCGTCGTTTGTGGGTTTATAGTATTTATAATTATAATAAAAAATGATATTACTTTCATAATTGAATCGACTTTTTATTCCTAACCTTAGCTATCCAAACGTGTGACAATTAACCCGGCCTCGGGGTATGTTGTCACAAAATAGTTCCTCCAAATAATGTGAATTAGCTCCTAATCTGGTTGACAAAATCCACAGGACCAATTTTATTTCTAAAGTCGCCTGTACGTAGTTTATATTAATCTAAGTTTAAATGAACTTCCCTGCAGTCATAACCCACAAAAAATCAAACTAAGAAAATGTGACAACCACACCCGGTCTGCCCCACTATTATAACTCCCACACGTTCCCATCCGGAAACGGTTTTCAACCCTTTTCGCTGTGACCCAAGCGAAGATGCCACATGCTTGTGAGACAAGTGAAGGTAGCGGTGGGTTTCCTAATAACGTGAAGCCACTCGAAGGATTCTAGTGTATCGCAGCATCTCCAGCGCATAGGCAGCGGGCTCCTAGATATCGGGTGTGGCCGATTGAAAGGGGAATAAATTTATGCCGCGGGGATGTGTCTGGGGCCTGTCGCCCCCACGTGTACACCCTACCGGGATGCTGGCCGGCGTGATTCATCGCCGCGTATTTGCGATAACGAAAGTTATGCCTCTCGTTGGCCGTGCATGTCAACGAACGGATCCTTACGGTCGATGCATAGGCACGGCAGAAGTTATTACGCCGTCCCGTCCAAACGGTGAATTGCGCCGAGTCGGGGAGGCACAGTCGGTTCGTTAAAACGAAACCTGTTCCCGCGTCGGTGTCGCCGACGTGAGCCACGATCATCTCCGGGACATCCGGCGCTTCCCGTATGATACATCTAACTTTTAATTGGACAACGGGATGCGTCATAAAACAAGTGCATTAAACGCGATGTGTATTTCACGTTGGATGACAGGTGGACGCGTTACGTTTCCTCGCTTTCCGTTCCTCGCCTTCCGTTCTTGCGGCCGGAGCCTTAGCTTTTCGAGGGCTGTCATTACTCTAACGGATGGGTAGCGGCTACAATTTTTCCTTCGTATAGAAATCAATTAAGGGGCGTATCAGCTGTACGTGTCTTCGAAGGAGGCTTCATTTCTACGTCTCGTCCAAAAGATATTAGAAGGAGAGGGACTCTCTGTTGGCTGAGGGATGGGATCGAATATAGCGTTCGTGATCAAAAGATTCTCATAGCTGTTTCTTCTAACAGATTATGTCGATCTTTTGAATGGATCTGCAGGTTCATTTAGAAATAATCTGCATCGAGGAATGGTTCAGCATGGAAACACCACTCTGTTATTTTTAATTAAGTGTATATTAGGTACTTTTTTTATATTACTCAATAATAATGATACGAATACAATGTTAGCAGCGGAGGGTTTTCAAGTTGCACGTGTACGATTTTGATTTGGAGATGTCTTTAAGAGAGATTGACTGGCAATAAAGCGTAAGCTGCTAAGGGATTTCGAGATGAGAGAGGGGGTAGAATTGAAGATATATTGGAATCGCGAATTACGAAATTCTTTCACTCCGATAGTAGCTTGCACGGAAATTTAACCATGGAAACTCTTATCAAACGTCCAAGTAGAAAGTCTTCACTCACTGATGTATATGAAAAATGGTTTTGAACGTTCCACTATTTCGTTCGCTGTTATGCATGCTTATCAGCTCTCGGTAGTTGTTTCATTATTTGATAAGCAATTTCTGTGAGCTTCCTTTCGAGGGTCTCCATGAAAGTTGAAGATAAATTTGCGGATTCAGCGCTGATAGTGTAAGAACACATGAATTTTGTCTCAGTAATAAAAATGTGAAAGCTCATACTGAGGAAAGTAGACAGTCTCTGTGTAGAAATATTTGAAGAACTAAAACAGCAGACTTGTGTCGATACAAAAATAAGGATAATTTGGAATACTCGTTTACGAGAAATACCTATGTATTTATTACACAGATATATTCCTCCTATTTTATAAAATAAAATTTATTTCTACCAAATGGATTTGAAAATTTCGTGAATTTTATAAATACTTCTCATGCAGGAGTAATTTTTTTTATTTATTCTTGTTTATACATACTTATACAAACCTTCAAGTGCAAAAGAAAATCTAATCGACCCTAAAATCTCAGCTAACCCCAAACACCTGATCTTTATTTCCGTTCAAAGTACCCAGAGGCACCTTTTCAATATCACATTCCCTCCAAGCGCCACTAGCGTGTAACAAATTACATCAAAACTATTGGGAAACCAAGAATTTCGATACGCCAACTGGTGGCAGAAAATTAAACTACTGTGAGTAGGCCGAAATCCGTCCAAGTCCATACGATTATCAGTGTTTATAGAGACAAGTTGTGAAAAACGAGTGTTTTTAAATCTTTTTGAACACTAAATTTTTACTTCTTCCATTAATAAATACTTATTCGGAATGTTTGGTGGGATCCGGGCCTACTCGCAAGAGTTTGCCAACTTACCATCACAGCGCTGAAATCTAAGCCACGCCTCCACTTGGTTTCCCAATACAAATCTTCAAACGAATCACAGACACGCGTCGCGAAACGTCAGAAAATTCCAAAGCCTCGGTCCCCTCAGAAGCCCCCGTTATCAGAAACTAGTTGAAAGGGCATGAAATAAAAACAGATAATTCGCAAATGCAAAGAGTAGAATCTCCAAGCACTTGCCGCAGGAGTTGCCCCGCGGGATGCTTTTCATATCGCGATCGAAATTACGAATACACAGCTCGAGAGTGGGATTAGCGCGTCCGCCGTTGCTTAAAAGGGTTGCGGAGAGGAGCGAGGAAGAGCGCGTGCGAGGAGAGAAAGTATGACGGTGGGAAGGGTGAATGAATGAAACCATTCAGGTAACATGTTTATGCGCTCATCGCCGGCACGGAGCAGCCGGGCATACCGATCGGCACGAGCAACAATCCGGGAAGCAGATGGCGCAGGGAGAGGAACGGATTATACCGGTTGTTCGGACGATAATAATAAAGTGCATAATCTTGTACAATAAATGGGAGCGGCTGATATTGGTGTACAGCGAGGCGGCGTAATGACACTTGCCAGTTGCTGGAAGCGTGTACGGGATTTTAAAATATCGCGTAATTTTCAGATTAGAGTGGACTGCCTGTGCAAGTTATTACGGGCTCCCAGAACACGTTGCGGCCGATCAACTGCTCTGACGGGGAGAAAAAATACCGAGCTGATGGGACTAGGCGCAGATCTACCGGCTCACCACTGTTAACGCTTGTCAGCCGTTCTCTGTGGACTTTGCGGCTAAACGCGTGTTACAGATTTGTTCTCGTTTTCGAGGGTTATATTTTGGTTTCAGCTTTTGGGATGGTGATAAAGGAGAAATTGTTTTTAACACGTTGCCTGATATGAGGTTCGGTTGCTTTGTGATTTTTATTCATTCCAATGTGTGTCTTGGGAAGTAAGAATGTTTCGCATTTAATGTAGGACATTATTACTAATGACAGTAATATTATTGAATTTGTAAATCTGGGGATTTACTTATAGCGAACATGTTAATGAGTATTATTAATTACAGTAATATTATTGAATTTGTAAATCTGGGGGTTTACTTATAGTGAATATGTTAATCAGAAGTTAACACTGTGAGTGGCGTTGGCGTGTTTTCTCGCCGAGGGATTTCCACCTGCTGCATTTAAAGCTCAGACGCGTTTTCACTAGAATATTTTCTGGAAAGCATCGGAAGCATTGTCCTAAGGTCGGGGCCAGATATATTGGCCGGTGAATTCGTTTTCGCAGCTAACGCACACCTATTCTGATGTATGTATTTCTACGCTAAGAGCTCGGTTTGGCCTACACGTCAAGAGCTTGGCGCTATCCCCACCACTTCTGGCTCACTTCTTTTCTGGCAAGGCGAGAGCGAGTCAGAAAACGTTGAGAATAAGAGGATACTCCTCACGAAACTCACCGGCCAATATATCTGGCCCCGACCTTAGTGTCCTCGAATCTTTGCTCCGGGCAAGTTAAGGAGTGAATCTTATTTTATTATCTAAAAACATAGACAAAGTTGGATATCTTCTTTTAAGTAATTAAAAAATCATCTGCAATTTGGAGCATCTTTTTATGCATCTTTGAAGCTGTCGCAGTTTCTTTTTTAGTAATTGTTAATAATAAATACAAGAGTTATGCATCAAGCCGCGCCAAATTCGTCGTCCACAGGTGTCCCGCAAGGTTAACACTCATCTCAATTTCAAATACTTTAATGAAAAAGGGGAAGCTAGTTAAATAATTCGTAATGTTTAAACGACACTGAAAAATATATCCCCAGCAGTTTTATTACACAAATGACACAGTTGAGTTTGACGTTGAACAGCGGCTAACATCCTTAATGCGTTTCGTGTAACGATCCAGCGCTCCTAGGACAGGGAACATTTGCGTGGGCGGATGGGTCCATGACACAAGGCGACAAGCTTTGCAGTTAGATTATTCTGAATAGATAATGCGAACGACGATGAAGATCTCATCAGTTCCGCGTAATTAGCTCCCACCACTCGGCGAGAGTCGTCTGCGAAATGTTGTTACACGTACACGACGGCAGCCTTATCTCGGCCCGGTCGCATGCTGTCTTTCCTCAGCTCTGTGTGCACTCGCGGACCGTACGCGCGTGTACGATCTCCGCGGACGTACCCCGAGGGTGGAATCTTCGCCGGATTTTTATCATCTCGGTAGTGTAAGTCCTCTGAAGGTTATCTGTCCTGAAAGGGTCGGAAGAAGACCAATTCCGCTAAGAGAGCACCGTCCTTAGACCAGCCTGCCATGATCCGCTCGCTGAATGGGCGACCTCCGTGCTATCTGAAAAGAATGAGCCGCGCATGGCTGCATTTTTTTATTCAAATCCACGTCAACATTTGTTAACGGCGAGGCAATTTGTCTGAAAAATTCTAAAGAGCCCGAATTAGTCTGCCACGATATACCTGGACGAAAAATGGCCCGAGCATAAATGTAACTCCACTAATGCGAGAAAGTGAAGGAGTTGTCTGTCATTTCTTACAACGATGAAATTTATTACAAAGACTTGTAATTGTTTCAATAACTTTTTAAATGGCGCATACCCACATTTAGCATATAATTTGCAAATTTTTGGTGTTTTATTCATGGCCCCTTTGTAATTGCTACTTAATCATTTCGTTATGGGAATAGATTATTAACTTGTATCGGACGGATAAATAAATATTTTCAATGCAAGATTAACGTTCCGTGTTCCGGAGTTGAAATGAAGTTGTAAGCGCAGCCTCGGCACTTCTGGTTATAAAACAGATCTTATTGTACATGCAAATGGTATTGGCAAATGCTTAAACGCGTACGTGTCCAACGTTGCAATTTGTTGTTACTCCGGGCACGTAAATATGTTAGTTTACGTTGAATCCCAGCTACCGTTAGGCATTAATTCTGTCGAGTGTCTTTGTGTACGTTAAGCGCCAACTTGATATTCTCTTTGTAGATCTGCGATTTTTTCGGTCATGTTACAAGGGGCTTCCTTTATGCACTCATGTAACCTATGCTTCCGTAAATGTAAAATGACTCTGCCGTGTGTGTATCGCGTATACGTAGATAGGCGGTACCGTTAGTAACAAGTTTAAATCTGACCATGCCCAGATAAGTACATCTATTCTCGGCTCGTTAACTGATGACCTTGAAAAATCAATATCGTTCGATCGAATAAGCGCTATTTCCGACAGGGCGTAACAAATTGCTTCGCGCATAGTAAGTTGGTATTCATCGGTACATAAAGCGATATTTATTCATATGCATGACCTTACACTTATCTATCAATCGATTGGAAATAGAGTTTTTGTGCACGAGTCGATGGATGAAGGGGTCATTCTACTCTGATCTGCGGAAATTGAAAGTATTTTTAAAGATTTTTTTCTTAATAAATACAGCATATAATGAAATAAATATATTTGGAATTTATTAAGCTACTCTTATGTTATATAGAAAAATTTAAAAACATTTTTTTTAATTTGTTTTAAATTTTTTTATAGCGTCAATGTAACACCTACCAAAGAGGCGCAGGTGATCTCACGGGTCAGACTTATCTGAAACAAAAAATTTGAAAAGATTCTTACTCTGAAACAAAAAATTTGAAAAGATTCTTAATCTGAAACAAAAAAATTGAAAGATTCTGAATCTGAAACAAAAAATTTGAAAGATTCTTAATCTGAAACAAAAAATTTGAAAAGATTCTTAGTCTGAAACAAAAAATTTGAAAAGATTCTTAATCTGCGTGAGTGTCGCTATCGCCAGTAGCTCAACTAACAATTTTTGTTGAGAAATAAGAAAATGGCGCCGATTTGAAAGAAAATGTTCCCCAAAAGGGTGTTTTCTCAAATGTTACCCTAGAAAAATTGCGGTTATTTTTGGACAAAAATCTTTTTAATTTTTTTTTTGTATAATATAAGAGTAGCTTAATAAATTCCAAAAAGATTTGTTTCATTATAGTTTTTTTTTTTTTTTTTGAGACAAACATCTTTAAAAATAGCTTTGGTTTTTGGCCGAACAAAGTAGAATGACCCCTTAAGCCTGAACAGTGTTTTTAATATATTGTTTATAATTATAGGTTATTACGTGGAGGTGACGAATAGATTTCTCTTGGTTTTGAATAAAATTTACTGAAATGTTTTATGTAAATTTTAGGAATATTTTCTACTGGAATTCTAGACATGTCACGACTAATGAACATCCCATTTCTCGCAAATACTGTTTCACTAAAAGCAAGAGGTCAAGAATATTCTTTCAAAATAGAGTAATTTGAGGACAAGCTAAATAATTCTGCTGAAAAGGGAGGACTTGAAAGGAAAAAGTCTGTAAAGTTTATTCATTAACAACTACACACATTCTAATAAAATGAATAAAAGTACCTACTAATAAATGTTTCGAGATAAATGAATACCATTTTAAACATGAGTGATAGTTACTTGTAATTCAGATTTTGCTACATCATCTTGAAACTTCCCTATAAAGAGTTTTTAAAAATTAGGAGAAATCTTTTCAGAATTAAAAGTATTCGTGTGTAATGGAATTTAAAAAAATAAAAAAGTGACCCTCGTTCTTCTATCGTTCCTTAACAATCTAACATAAAAGGTTTTTCACGTGATTAGTGCTTCAGATAAATTCACTTAGCTAAAACAGAGTTAGTATAAATTGACTAAATAGCTAACTGCCTGGTTTAACACATTACTTATCAGTTATCAGGGATATTTTCACAGTCTTGTTTTTTATAGGGTTATTTAATAATGAGTAGTATAATTAATATTATTTTAAATTTTCCGTAATTTTTTATTTTTAATCGTGTTTAACTAATTTTTCCCATTTTGAAGGTTCGTAATATTAGTTAGCCTAATTATGAAAAGTACTGTGTAGTAGTCAAGTTAATCAACGTGTCAAGGGATATAAAAGAAGAAATATGAAACATGTATGAACATATAAGAATGCCAGTCGTGTATCAATAAACAAATAAAGAAACTTTATCTCCACTTTTAGTTCACTGACAACACAGTTTACGACACTTGAGGCGGTGAATCCGTTTCCGCTGGACTCTCACGGCTGATCTGGGATTTCTCCTCGCCGGACAGATATTGCGAAAATAAAATCTGAACTTCCGTCATCCGAGTAGGTAAATCCTATTCCGTGGCGTTTTCATCGAGGAGGAAAGATTAAAACCGAGCACGGCTGAGATAGAGAGTGAAGTGGTGCAACATAGAAAGAGGTCGAGACCAGAGCCAGAAATCTTTAGCGGAGCGCGTCGCGACGGTGCCACTGTTTATCGCGCACGGACATCTTTATTTGAAACGTCCACCTCGTAACTCGGCGTACCCTTTCGCTTTATTGCAACCGTGTAAATTCCTGTTTGCGCTCGTTTCTTCTTTTGCTTTAATGGATTTCTCCACCCTACTCCCTCTCGTTTAATCGTGCGTGCGCGCGCGAACATTCGATCTCTGCGCCCTTATCGGGGCGTTGAATAATTCATGAATGGGGCGCGAAGATCTTCAACGCTAACTTAATTTTGTATCTGTAATAACTTCCACAAACAACATGGATATGAGAAATAATATCCAAGAATCTTTAGATGTAATTCTTCTGATATGGTGGGAATTTTTTGGAAGTTTGATTTGTAGCTTTCTTGGCAGTGTAGCTTTATTTAAATTATTAATTTATCTTCTTTTATAAGTAATCTGTATAAGAAAATTTAGTATAACGTTCTTGCAAAAGTATTAAAGATAGGTATCATTCAACATTTTAAAATATCCAAAATCAAAATATTATAATAAAATAAACTATTCAACTGAAACCAGCTAAATTATAACTCTAATTTTTACTGTCAGCGTTAAATCTGGTATTCTCATTCACTGGCAATTACTGATAATTAAATTAGTGTTTCAGATAAAATGTCACTTAATCGTTGAAATAATGAAGCACGTATCCCATAATCCACCAGAATTTGAATACATTAAATCCGCTCTTATTATTCACCCCGTCGCTCTAAAACATTTCTATTAATCGTCGATAAGTTCCTTGAAACACGGCGGTATGCATCGTACACTGGAGCATTGAGTAATTGGCAACTCGACAAGCGTAACTCGCGAGACCGTTAAGAGAACACCTCGTATCGCCTCTCATAAACGCGCTGCTCTCATGGACAGTCTGCATCATATAGATCATACGACCATGATAAACGGAATGCAACATGAAATGACGGTTGACTATGACCTATTTGTTTTGCGAGAGGCTAAGACGATAAAAGTGGAGGAACATGTGCTCTGCTACTTAAGATATTATGTTACTGGCTTGAAAGTACACGTAGAATGAGTGGACTGCAACGATCGAAGTAGGTAAATACATATACGAGGTGTGTGCAGTGGCGGATTTAAGGGTGTATACCCGTTTGAATCCTCGGAAAATGTATACATTTTGTGGGTTTTTTTACAAGTCAACGGTTTGATGCAGATTTCCCGTTTTTTTTACTGTCTTTACATAGTATTATGAACTACTAAAAAAAAAATTTCAGTTAAAAAACTATTGTTTTTGGGAAGTTATGCATACACATCCGAAAGTCTTTCGATTTTAGACGGCTAAACGGTGGCCCTAAAAACTCGCGCTACGTTCAACCAATTCACTTCCAATTTTGCATGCAGAATCATAATAAGATTCCACATCGTCCAACGAAGGCTTTTTTTATTCCGACTCCCCGTTTATTATTTATAAAGAAAAAAGGTGGATTTTTCTCTTAGAAAAATTTAACTTTACCTTTGATCCCTCACCATTTCTTTATTTTTCAAAATTTTCAAAATCGGCTACGTTGGACGATGTGGAATCTTTTTATGATTCTGCATGCAAAATTGGAAGTGAATTGGTTGAACGTAGCGCGAGTTTTTAGGGCCACCGTTTAGCCGTCTAAAATCGAAAGACTTTTGGATGTGTATGCATAACTTCCCAAAAACAATAGTTTTTTAACTGAAACTTTTTTTTGAGTAGTTCATAATACTATGTAAAGATAGTAAAAAAACGGGAAGTCTGTATCAAACCGTTGACTTGTAAAAAAATCCACAAAATGTATACATTTTCCGAGGGTTCAAACGGGTATACCCCCTTAAGGAAAAATGCCCAGGTGGCAAACTTTCCGAGGGTCCCATTATTCGGGAAAATGAAGAAGTAGTTTACTGAAAATAAGCTAAGTGTAGTAGGGGAAAGTGGGGTAAAATGGAACGGGTGGGTAAAACGGAACACCATCATGTTTCTGTTAGGTAAGAGCTGCGAATGAGTTGGTGCCGCAGGGATCTATAGTCTATCATAAAATGCTATGAGGACCCTTTGGTTCCATGTGACGCGGTACCAACTCATTCGCAGCTCTTATCTAACAGAAACATTGGTGTTCCGTTTTACCCCACTTTCCCCTAGTACAGAAAAAAAATATAGTGCTTGGACAAAATTGTAATTTTTTTGTTTGAAGCTAGGACCCTGGGGGCCTTCTAGACAGGGGCCCATGCGACAACTGCTCATTGTCCTCTCGTTAAATCCTCACTGTGCCTGTGAATACATACCTATGTTGATCAGATTCTTTTTAAGACGTTAGCAGTCTTTATTCATTGCCAATGGTATTTTGTATTTCGCCTATTAGAAAACAGAATTCAAAGGGCCGTTGCAAGATATTAAATTCTATTTTTGAAAAGTTCTATCCTTAATCTTTCATATCCTATTTTCTTTTTATAGTGTAGTTCATAAATGTTATTACTTGAAGTATCTTCATTGCTTTGATCCTAGGTATGAAAAATATTGAAGATTCAAATTCATACCTATTCAGAATTTATTCTTTCAATATTCAAAATTTTCAAATTTCAGTCATCGACGGGTTTCATATTTATATTATTATTATTATTATTATTCAAATTCACGGGCGTAACGCCCTTTAGTTTACAAAGAGAGGAACTTAATAACTAAACATGCAGATTAGAGACTAATACTTAAATTTAAGCAGTAATAAAATATAGAAGCTTCACTGAACGACACAGGAATTTCTGTATGCAATTATGCATTACACCACAGCAACTGAAATGAAATTGAATTCTGAGGAATAGATCGGGATTGTGAAATGTGCCATCAAAGTGTCACCAAGCCCCCATTAAATCATCCACAAAAATAACCATAGAACATCGCGCCCTAATGACTCCGTCTCACAGGGAATTTCTCCCAAGAATGTGACCGCTATTTACACCCCTCCGCTCTGAAAAGCCCAGCAACGGCATCATCGATCTCCATAATCCGCAGCATTTCCCGAAAAGCATCGCGGCTCACATCCACGTAGCCCATCGCTTGACACCGCTCGCTCATCCCCCGTTCACCTTTCCCCGCGCCCCCGACGTCATCATATTATATACACCGCGACGGTGTGGGCGCCGCGTACGTGCATTCAGTCTGGCGCGGATCGAAGCTGCAAGCTGCACGAGGGAGCTCGCGTGAGCCGGCTCTCCTGCGAGGCGCTACTTGAAATTTTCAAGCAAGAATGATTTATGAGGAGGCCTCGACCTCGCCAGTAGTCGACTCTCCACGCATTCGTGGAGCATACATTTTAATCTTAGTCACTGGCACACGGACGCGCACAGAGCCGAGGGCGTTACGGGGCTGTGCGAGGGACTCTTCGATCCGAACGACGCGACGCGACCCGACGTCTTCCGCGTGGTGTCCTCTTCCCCGTGGCATCTCTGGCCGCCGTCCCTCGGCCCCTAACGGGTGGATGCCAACTCGGCCCTCCAACTTTTATGAAACGCCACTTCCGCCGGGGAGAAGATCCGTCTCCTTCGCCGTGGAAGAATTATATCTGTCCTCGGCTCACCCTTCGCCGAATCATTGCCTACGGGTTATCGCCGCTTTGAATACGCAGCTCCTTTCAACCCTCTCACTCCACCGACCCTGGAATTCTTGTTATCGGACGCGATAAATCTTTCCCCGCTCGTGGTCCCTTTTTTGTCGTGCGTTTAATGATAGCGAAGTGGCTTCCAAGGTGGCTGATGGAGTTTTCCACCGGCGATTTCCTTGCACGATTCTGGTGATAATGGCAGGGCGGTGATCGGGGATTTGTGTGTGCGCTGATAATGGTAGTAAGGAGAATTTTCCATGATTTAATGAGCTCCGTGTTTTTTCGCGCGTGCATTGGTGCGCTTGCGGAGTGCAATTGAAGAGTCCTCGTTTTTATAAAGTGCCAAAAACCAAATTTTTGAGGAGAGAGTTTTGATTGATAAATATGTTTAAGTATACGATAGTCTAAACTAATCACAAATTTTCTATTTTGCATTATAGTTCCAATACATGGGAAAAAGTATTGTATTTTAAGAAAGACTGTAGGTGCCACCACTTAATTGTAGAGAAAACTGAATGTGCCATTCATTTAAATTTGCAAGCACTGTAAGTGCCAATCTTGTTTGTCCCTACTTAGCTAATTGGCTCTTACATTGTTTTCTACAGAAGTGGCGTTGGACGTACCATCTTTCATCAGGATTGGTAACTTATTTACAAAGGGAAATTGCATTAAAATTCTATACTATAGTATTACCATTGCCACGTAGAATATTTTACGATAAAAAATATTTAATTTAGGCACTTACAGTGTCTTCTACAAGGACTCTTCAATTCTGTTTCTTTTTTTAGTAGAATTGTAAATTTTTATCACCTAAATCAAATCGATTCCTCGAGTTATTTTGATAAAAATATAAAAAGTGTACGTAAGATCATAAAAAATTTATCATTTCACGGAATATTTCATATTTATTACCTTACAATTAGTATAATTCTAAATTTCCCAGTTTAAACTTGAATCTTCATTTATATCCTCACATATATCAAAACGTAGCCCAGCCCAGTTTCCAGAATCACCCTATATATAATAATAATAATACGTGCCAGTGATTATGAAAGTGGTCTAAATAAAAAACCAGAAAAATTAAATTTCTTGCATAAATTGCGATCAGTGCAATACGAAATACGTAATAAATTCAATTTTTTATTTAGACCACTCGCCAACTCATGTGGCTTTATTCCACTAACAAGGAGAGTATTTTACGTGTCCGCCTCCGATAATTTTGATTTTTGAATATGTTATAGAGGACCGAAAAATAAGAAGTACGTGTTTTTTTATTTTTCTCCGTTTTCATATTTGGGGGCTGAAAAGTGGGTTCAAAGTTAGGGTTGAAAAATCATTTTTGTGGAATATCTCTAGAACTATTAGAGATAGGGGAATAGTGTGAATGGACGAATTGTGTGTCTTTGAATGCGAAATATGACTTTCTCACCAGATTTTCAAATAGTCCACAAAAATGATTTTTCAACCCTAACTTTCAACACAGTTTTCACCCCCCAAATATGAAAACGGGGAAAAATAAAAAAACACGTATTTCTTATTTTTCGGTCCTCTATAACATATCCAAAAATCAAAATCATCGGAGGCGGACACCTAAAATACTCTCCTTGTAAGGTAATACACAAAGTTGCAGTGCAAACAAAATAGCAAAGAAACAAGAAACATATGTATAATGTATATACATATTTTTGGGGCGTTCACGTACCTACATAAGTACATAGAATGTATCAAGAAACTTTTGAAGCTACGAGAACGATGGTTGAAAGGAAATCTTGTATACACTTTTCCCCCAGAAGATGCTTCTTCAATTGAAAGGGATCAACGAGCGACGCGACGGTCGACGACGCAGCGTCTACAGCGTACATACGTAAGGGGACGAGGTTTTCCGCAAGTGCATAGGAGCGAGTATAACGTCGGTTTTCCAACGGCGTAGCATCGCGTCGTAATTCGCAGACGGCGCCCTAGAGCTGTTGTTACTGCACCGTCGTGTTGCTGTTTCTGTGCCGTAGGAATTGGTCGAATGTACACCCTGTCAGCGTAGCTGAGGGGGTTACGGAGAGGCGCTTTCAATTTGATTGCGATTCCGCGGTGTGTGGTTTACGATGCTCCGCCTGAAGCAATGGGTCCTTGATGAGAATTATATGGCGGTCGTCGTGCCGCGAACCATCGTCCATTCTTCGCGCACCGGAGATCCTTTCTGCTCCCATTGTCTCGAGGAATATGTGGATCTGGATGGACTTACTCGATCGAGTGAAGGTGTTCGCCAGGCTATTTACAAATGGCATCACTGTGGGCATTTTACACGTTTCGACACATATTCGTATTGTGGGACCTATGCAGTGCTGGATACCCTTAGGTTAACAAGGCTGAAGCCTGGGGCCCCGTTTAGCTGGGGGCCCCTCATTCTAAATTTTTTCTTCAAAGATTTATAAAAAAATCTTGTCGAGGGTTAATGTTATATTTAGTTTTGATATTCAATGTTAATTTTGAAATTAAATTCTTATTTAGATTGTACGAGTATTATGATAACAAAAATCAAATCAGAGTTATTTTATTTTTTATATTTAACCGAGGGCCCCCCGAATATTCAGCCTTGGGCCCCGGAAAAGGTAAATCCGCCTGGTGGCGAACCCCTTTATCTGCGTTTGCCAAAGAATTTTAAATAATATTTATCGAATTGCTGACGTGCCGGTGAGTTTTTAATAGAAAATCAACCATCGCAGAATTTTATTGAGACGAGTTTGAAAATTAATTTGTTAAATTAATTTAACATAGAATTTCATAAGAATGAACTCATAACTTCACATACACATTCTCGTATAGTAAAAACTGACCATAAAGATTTTAGTACCTATATGTAACCATATAATAATTATTTTAGATTAATATACAGATATTAATGATATAAGTTCGCCATGCCTGGTAATTAATATTCATTTTCAAATACCTACTTTTATGTTATCTATTGGTAAATAGATTGAGTAACGTAGATTCAGCATGGATCTGTGTTTTTTTTTTCAAAAATTCTTCTTATAACATATGAATATCATGGTCATTTTTATATATCTTCCTACATTGCACTTCTAATCTACAAACAACATTTTTCTCGTGCTCGAGTATCCCCCCAATAAATTCTAAAAAATTCCCATCACTCGTGTACACTTCTTCAGCAAAGTCATTTGCCAACCCCCTCGATTTATCTTAATTATAGGACGTTTTCTCGGAAACCCACTGTTCCTTGCGTTAGTACAGTCGAACCAGTGATCGTTCTTTACAGAGGAGACTTCTTCACAGACCTTGTTGCCTTCGAAAAGAAAGGGACACGAAGAGGGGACCGTGGCGGGAATGGAAAAAGGCAGCTGGTAGGAGGGGATGGGAAAATGTGGGCCATAACTTGCTTGATAGGTCACGGATACAGCGGGTGCTTTTACCGCGCACCTTCACGGCGCGCGCGTAATTCGGGAAATTGAAGCTGGCAAAGCGGGTAAACTGCTTCCTCGTTACTGCATCTATTACCCCCCTTTCTTTCTTCCTTAACCCTCCCGGGCCGCGATTCCTATTTCTGGACACCCGTGGCCTCTCCAGCTTTCCCCCGCCATCTTTTCGACGTACTCTGGCCGTTTTTTAAATTAATACAATATAAATGCAAATTGAACGGCGGGCCAGCGATGAATGGGAATCGTTGTGATCCGCGGAGCTTCTTGTCGCGGGGACAACTGGGCGGACTTTTTCGTAAATACTGCTTGAGTTTGAATTTGAAGTCCTGTCACCCAGGTGCGCTCCACGTTTGGAATGTAACGAGAAAACTTCTAATAAACCTGCAGCAGCCTGTAGATTGAAATTTCGGTTGATAGCAAATGCTCGAAGTGGTCTCCATTGTGAGTTATATAGGTGTATGTATATATCGATCGTTTCACGGACTCCAAACTGATATTTTGTAAAATGACAGACATCTTCCGTATCTCCTCTATCTTTATCATTTCCTCTTAAACGAGTAGAGGCATGGAAAAATTGTTTCTACAAATATTTTTGGTACAGCGGGGGATATTACTTCATGGTGTATATGTATAATTTTTTGTAGGTAGATATAGAGGTGGTGGAGATTTTAAAATCAACTTGGGTTTTTTAAAATCTCCACCACCTCTATATCTACCTACAAAAAATTATACATATACACCACGAAGTAATGTCCCCCGCTCTACCAAAAATATTTGTAGAAACAATTTTTCCATGTCTCTACTCGTATTATAATCATATTATAAATAAAAAAAGTACAGTATTCTCTTGAAAAAACCCAAGTTGATATTAAAGAGAATACTGTACTTTTTTTATTTATAATATAAAAAAAACTCGTCCCAATAAACGCTATCATATTATAAATAAAAAAAGTACAGTATTCTCTTTAATATCAACTTGGGTTTTTTCAAGAGAATACTGTACTTTTTTATTTATAATATGATAGCGTTTATTGGGACGAGTTTAACGAAGTGCAATATAAAGTACTTCCATCCCACAGAAAATCATAAAATTGTGAAGCCCCGAGGCGTCAGATCAACGCACGTCACAGGCTTTCGGCCAGATAAACTATACTAACTACACCTACTTGCCTGTGATACTAATCGTCGAAAGCGTGCGATATGCGTTCACTTGATTTCGAATTACACCTCGTTGGACTCGTCACAAAAGGCACTACCATATTATGAATAAAAAATTGCAGCGTTTCATTTAAGGCCACTTTCAGTGTCAATTATCCCGTAATCTTGCACTTTCAGCAGCCAGCGATGTACAATAATAATTGCTGGCTCAAACGAACACGTTGCAGCGATCTCAGTCGTACGAGGTTTAACGAACGCCAGTTGTCTGTCAAGTACTTGCGTATGGATGAAATACCGTGTCGTATAAAACGTGACGCCTGTCGAACGAATGAGATCGGTAATACACGGAGATTCGTTCTTCGTGTGGCCTATATCACTTTTCGTTCGAAGCGAACAAGTCATCCTCCCGTTACATGACCGCTCTCTTGCCGATGATGCTTTAACGGCAAGAAACGGAAAGTTCTTACCGAAGTTCGTGAACACCGGGAAAATTGTTAAGCTCGGGTCGTAATTAATCACGTACAGTATCGAGAATCGTGTAAACCGTAAACGATCGATCAGGTATATTTAAAATAAAACTGAAGCGCTGCGATTCCTCCATATTTAATGTTTATCCTTCTTTGAAATGTGTGCCTACTCATTTCGTGCAGAAATATTTTCGCTGAACGGTTTTAAAAATACGAGATGACATATTTGAAAAAGAACTTTTCAGCGAGCTAAGTTATGCATGAATTTATATCCGTCAGTGCAATACTGACGGAGAAACGAATCCACCAACCCTTCGTAAATACTGAATTGCATGTATAAATAAGCTGGAGGTTTTATTTCAGATTTGTAACGAAACGAATTTGCTTATTCATTAGAAATGTGCATAAAATACACTCGGAAGAGAAGTTCGGTTACCTAAACATCCTGATTTTTTTGAAACTGTGGAGATTTGTAGAGAATCGCAATAGAAGTATCAGGCAATTTTTCGTCTTTCCCTATTTTTCGTTCTTCAGAATGAAAACACCCCCAAAGGTTAATGAATCTGGTTTTTATATTTTCCAGTGTATTTTGAAAACTGTAGTAGATATAAAAAAATTGATATGAAGATAACTCTATGGTCTTTTTTGCTGTATAAAAATATGTAATCGAATTGTTTAAAATTTGTAGTGGGGAACGTTTTCTTATTTAAAGTACTATTTTTAAACAATTTAATTACATATTTATATAGAGCATGATAGTTTTTAAGATATGCCTACAATAAAGTAAAAAATCACACATTAACCTTTAAGGGCTGTTTTAAACCTGAAGAACCAAAAATATGCACAAACGAAAAATTGTCTGATACTTTCATTGAGGTTTTCTAAAAATCTGTGAAGTTTAAAAAAAATACCTTTATGGTATTCTACGTACTATCAAACCCGCAAGTTTTACACAAGTTGTAAATAATCACCCTTGAATAAATATTAAATTCCAATTCTCCTCATCAATTCATCGCTAAAACATGGTACTTATAAATATCTTCAATCGGATTCTAAATTTAATTAACAATATTAAAGTTCCTCGAGCCGAGAAACTATTCGAGATTGTCTTTCGGGATCTCTGATAATATAATATCATGGGTAACAGTGTCAGCCGAGGCTGCAGCTTCGTTAGAACAATTGCTGGCGTCGAAGTCACGGTTTTCCCTGTGATTATTCGCTCGACTTAGAGAAGAATTCGTGGCTTAAGCGTGGCCTGGTTTTATCGAGCTCACCCGTTGCATTGTTTAAAGCGGTCGAGACTTGGTACAACTTCAAATAGCTGCGGATAATTCCGTCGAAGAACCGTTCCGCTTAATGAAACATCCGCCGAGTGCTTTTTCACCGATCCTTCGAGAAATATTTTCGTCCTGAAGAACTAAATAGTAGTAGAAAAAAAATTGTCTGATATTTCTATTGAGGTTATCTACGTGCAAAGTTAGGCATTATTCAAATAAAGATTTATTCGAATAAAAAATTATTCGTTATTCTCAAACAATTTAATTTTATTTGAAATTTTTATTCGAGGATTTTGCGAATAAAGATTTATTCGAATAATGCTAAACTCTGCCTACAAAGCTACAAAGCTTGAAAAAATCAGTTGTTTTCTTTGTCAGAGCTCCCTTGCGAGTGATATCAATAACGGATACCTGCAATTCCATATCTGAATTCTAATCACATATGATGCAGGCTGTGAATGCTGTGATATAATAGCTTTTGTCAGGCGATTGTCACGCTCGAGTAACAGCCAGTTGTACTTTACTACTGATGGAGGTACATAGAATAAAATTCATGGGATGCTTAAATTATACTAGGTTGCTCTATAAGTCTCTGTGCCCTTGTCGATTGTTTTGTAGGTGTGTACTGTGAGCAACGAGATTGGCTGCAGAAATAAATTGGGAGGTAGAAAATTGTTGCAACACGGGATGGAAAATATGGGTGGAGTTATCATAACTCAGCACGCAAAGAACTCCTTTAGATTTCGTGTTAATGAACAATTTATCAACGTTGAAATTTATTAGAAGCAACAAGATGTTGCAATTAGTTATTTTTAATGTGTTCTGTGATATGTAAATTTTAACTCGATTTAGTTTTATTTGAAATGTGTTGCGATCCCAACACAGACCGAAAATTTTCAGTTGACGTCACTCGAAGCTCAAAGAATTACGAGTCGCAAATCTTGAGGTAGGCGTTACGGCGCTGACATAAATTTCCTTGTCGAGTGAAATTGGGAAGAAAAGTGGCGACGATTGTTACACGGTTTTAATTAAAAATCTCATGGCCCTTTAATGCTTCCGCTCGTGCAGTTTCGTTTCTCTGGTGCTCGTTAAATGCGCGCCTTCGATCGGTGGATTTACTCATGCGCGGCTTTTAATTCTTTCTCTTTTAATATTGGAACGCGATAACTGGTGTCCGATACTCGCTGCGTAAATTTATGTATTTTCTTGTTAATTAAATCGAGCCGGAGATTTCCTGGAGAACCTTTGGCCAACTCGAAATTCATAACATTCGGCGGCGGCAATAAACGAGCGCTCGAGCCGAGCCGCGACACTTTCGCGTCTAAATTTAATTACTTCTCGCTAATTAAATCAATAACGATCTCCTGTCTACTTTTCTGTGCTCTCCTTATCCAATTAAACCCGGCGAACTTCGTGATCCAGAGCGACTTGTGTACACAGGTGCCGTGGTCTTTTCGATTTGATAATTGAATTTATCGAACGTGCTTTTTACTTTCAGATTTTTTTATATCTAGCATCTTCCACTGTCGCGTGTCTCATCGGGTTTGCAAAAATTTCGTTCGAATTTTTATTTATCTTTCGGTAACCTTAAGGTGCGAATTCGCGACGAGATTTTACACGAGACTTTTCTATCGCGACACAAAAATCTCAGCGACAACTAAATGTTAAGAATGGAAATAGTCGCGAGAGATAAGATTTTTGAAAATATATCGCGAAACTTGTTTCGTGAGAGTCTAATTGGTGAAATTAATGACAAAATAATTAAAGAATAATAAAATAATAAAATAATTGTCTCATTTTAGACATGATATTTATCTATCATCTTTAGAACGAGTAGGGGAACTTTATTTACAGAAGATTCGAAAATTCTGTTTTACCATCTGAATAAATGAAATTCTTTGTGTGAAGAAATTTATTTCTTACTGTTTAGTGGTAGGTTGCAATATACTCGCCTCTCAAATTGCTCACGCTTGCAAATATTTTTTGCAAACGCCGTATCACTCTTGCTTGCGAAAGCTACGTCACCTAGATCTACAAACAATGCGTCACCAGTGCCCTATAAATCTTCTTCTTGAAGCTTGCCCTACCCTAACCCCACTACTATTTTTCCAAACACTCTTTAAAATTCTAAGACATCCTTCACCAACTCTCAGAATCTGTCAGGAAGTCCTGTCACTTATTCGCTGTAAAGTTCTTATAATAAATAAACCCCTAATTTAAAAGAAATTGGTAGTTCGAACGTCCTTGTGCCCATTAGAGGGTGAAAGAAAATTTAACAAGTGAAAGCCAGCAAAGGTAGCAGAATTCGACAAGAAGAAGTACAATTTGAAGATTTTCCAAAATACACCAATGTTGCATAATAAATCTACCTACTATTAAAGTTACTTACGAGTATATATACATATACAGAAGTATATTTTTATCATTAAATAGGGTAAACCAACCAGTAATTGACCGCATACCAGTGAATGACCATTAGGCAAAGAAATGTCAATTATAAATTTAAAAATTACTATTTGTTTATAAATACAGTGTAATTGCACTTTTAATATCCCATATTTTTAGTTTTGCGTATTAAACAAACATTAATAAGTACAATTCATAATAAAAGTATGCGGTCATTTACTGGGCTTGTCATTAAACAATTCGGTCATTTACTAGTTTGTTTACCCTAGATCAGTAATCAAAAATATAATTCTTAAATTGTCTTTTAACCATCGTCATGTCAAACCACATTGTATTATCGTGGTCGATCATCAGCCGCAGTAGGATAGACGGGTAGCAGCGTCCCATCTAAACAGGATACACGGTAATCGAGTTATTTAGCTGGCTGATACAGAATAGCGTTAATGATCTTCGTCTACGCGTTAAGAAATGATTCTGGCTCCTATCTGCGATCTGCTCGTCGTGTCCCCCGATATGTTTTACCAAGGCGACGGGTAACGCTACCATATTCGACGTGTGTACGTACAAGACGCACGTGTGCAAGCATACGCAAGACATCGTGCACAGGGTGTTTCGATTCGTATAATACACTAGCGGACAGAAAAGTTACCACTTTGTCGATTTGTCCTATTTTTGTTATTTTTTAGCATACATTTGCGACTGTGGTATGTTTAATATGCGTAGTCTGATGGAGAATTTAAAGCCATATAAAACTTAGTTAAAGTTGAATTTATTTAACTGACAAACAAATGTGTTTTATGACATTGAACGGGATAACACATTTTTGGGACCCACAAAGAAATTACCACGTTTTGTAACTTTTTAGGTTGTCCTAAAAGAAAGAAGTGCCCCCAGAAAATAGTAATTTTTTTTATTAATGTTCAAACGTGGTAATTTTTGGTGGCTTTAAAAATGTGTTGTCTTGTTTAATGTTATGTAGGGTTTCTATTTGTTACTTAAATAAATTCAACTGTAACTGAATTTTATACAGCTTTTAATTCTCTTTCAAGATATGTATATTAGGCATATACTGCAGTTTTAAGTTGACATTAAAAAGTAATAGGGTGGTTCGAAAAAGTGGTAACATTTTTGTCCGCTACTGTACATTGATATTTCTTCGATACTCATAAGTCGACAACTATCTACACTTCCCTGTATTTTAATGTCAGAACACTTCCTTCATCTTCTAGTGCCAAGATTCGTGAAAATAAATTTTTGGAATGGGTAAATTGGGGAATTTGGTACAAATGATACACGAGTTACAACACAAAATCAAAAAATAGCCGGATTTTCAGGCGTCCATATATCCACATGTCCTCCACAAATCCCCAAAATTTCACAATTTTTTGAATTTCCGGGTGAGGGATCTTCCCCTGTTAGTATCTTCTTTTACTACCCTTCTTTGATCTATTGACACGATCGCCGAGCTTCTCAGAACAGGCAACGGAAACGCTCCACGCGTCTGATCAATCCGCAGGGAGTGTTTAAAGCGGGACACCCAGTAGATGAGTGCGCCCAAGCCAGACCATCGGTTGGACGGTTAATCGTTTCTGCACGCAAATTGAAACTGTCGACTGGACGAGGTTATTTAGTTCTAAGGAACAGCTCCGCGTCGCGGTCTAACAGCGGCTAGATATTAACCCCAACGTCGTCGTCGTAGTCTCGTTACCCCGCAAATTGATTTCACCATTATTCAACGGGACGATCCCCCGTCTATCCCTCTTTGATGGGAACTGTATCGAGGCGAGATGCACGGGGACTTAATGAAATAAACGATGCCCGCTCTATTCCATTCGTTAGTGGCCCCGGCGCGTGCAGATTTAATGGCACCGCGTGAAATCGACGGCACAGAAATTCCTGCTCGAGCGGACAGTCGCGGACACTGGTTTCCTTTCTCGTGAGTGACTCGTACGGGTTTCGATTACACGGGGTCCCTTTTACGGCGACAAAGGTGAAACGATCGAATATCGGCGACGTATTCGACGTTCTGGCACGCACAGGGTGGAGAAAAATCACTTGTCGCGGATTTCACGGATTGGAGTTTTGCAAAAAAAATGTACTATAAAATTCAAATTAAGCTGGACTTACCATCTACTGGTCTGTAATTTTTTGATAGGTGGAAATAAAAGGGTGTTACAATTAGGTAGTTTTGATTATTTATTTGATTAGTCTTGGTATTTTTGTGGAATGTATGTTTTTATTCATATTTATTTGTTAATTGATTGACTCATTGTCAGTGATGTGTTTATTAGACACAGAGTTTTGGAATAGAGAATAGCATTGCAGAGGAATTTCGATACCAGTACTTCATTTAAGCCCAACTGTGAATTCTACTACTTAGTCTTATAATATTTAATGATTAAGTTAGGGGTAGATTTAGTAACAGCAGTCATTTTCTTCCCGAACCTCGCCTCTTACACTTTTTACCTTTAATTACACAAGTTACATAATACATACTTGGACTGCAATAGATTATTATTAAAGTCTCGGAATCATACATACCTACATTAGTGTTATGAAACCGATATATCACTGTGATAGAACCGATATAATGTCGGTTCTGTAAAACCGAAATCAATATAGACAGAAATTTCTGTCACAAACTGTTTCAACCAAAATCCATATATAACAGTTTAAAACAGTTATTTTCGGAAACGTTTCAACCCCTATCTTTAACTCCGCCTACTTCAATCCCTCGTTGCAACGGTTCCCCTGAAATCGCAATCAATTTCGTCCTCTCATCTAACCGTCTTGGCCCACCAACCGAAATACTTGCATCCCGCAGCCATCTTGTCAAGTCCCAAGCTATTTAACCGAATTTACATATCCGCAGTTTGAACTCCAAGGGTTTACCTCAGGCTGTCGTACAATTAAGAGTTCCGTCGTGCTTCAAGCGGGCAGTTACGCGTTTAGAAGCGAGGATACATAAGAACAGACTTAGCCGAACACATTGCCTATGTCTGCGTAGGGCGAAGAAGACCATAAACTTTGGGTATTAGACGAATGAGTCAGACTTTACATAAATTTAAGCTGTAAAATATAAAGTCAGTCTGTGTATTTTGGAAATAGAGTTGTGCCCGGTTAAGTTAATAATTTCAGGGTCCGGAGATTATCTTTATTTGAGGTGGTTATCGAAATTCAAACCCCCGATTTCATGATTCACTAAATTTTATGCGCCGGACGACATTAAGAAGTGACAAATGTCAAGTTCCCCATTTCTCATCGGATCTTCGCGAAAGTGCCACCAAGTGATTCTCTCTGTATTCCCGATGGAAGTGATACTAAACACGACACGATTCTGACTATAATTAACGAAATTACATATAGAATTAATTAGCAGAATTTAAAGCCAACTTATTGTCAGCTAAAAATAGCCCACTGTGTTTAAATGGAACAAGGATTAGGGATCGACATCTGTTAGGAGTTCCCATTCAGTTGGAACCGAACATCCACCTCGAGCAATCTCTACTTACCTGTTTCAAGCGAGGGCTCCGTATTGGGAAAGAAATCTGTGTCTCATTAATATTCTCCGTGTTCACGGCGAATCAGTTTCAATTCCTCTGCAACGCGGACACTCGCGGGAGCCCTCGTCTCCAATTCCCGAGGCTCATTTGCAAAACCGTTTCGCTACCGTCACCGATGCGACTCGATAAGCAGATATATGTCCGATAAGATTCCCAGCTAGATGGAACTACGTATTTGCTTCGGATACTATTGCTTTGCGCGGCGAGGTAACCCACCTAGTAAAATTGCCTTTTTCCTGTTCAAGTCCCTATTTTTCCTTTAACTATTCTTTTCAGCACACAGCTGTTAGTTTCATTCCACTTACTACGAAAGAGGCAGTACGATTAAGTTTCTGGTGATGAAACTAGTGGAGGTCGTACTTGCCTCGATATTCTTGCTTCTGCGATAGAGATTTGTGGAAGACTGACAGAGACGTTAAGGGGATGAAAGAGCGTGTAGTTTGGAAAATATATACATCATATTAGAAAAAGAGGTTCAGGATTTATATGATTGACAGTAGCCACTAAGCTGAGTAGAAAATGATTAACGAACGTTTGTCAAAAAGCTGAGTGTAAGCGATTTTGGGAACCACAACCCCTGGCAATAAGTTTGGAGAAATACCAATATTTTTTATATATCAAATGCAAATTGGCCTATTTTAAAGTAAAAACACCAAAAATAATTAAGAATTTCGTTTATTATGCAATAAAAAATAAAAAAAAGAAACAAAATGTTGCTTGAAAATAAGTGCAGAACGGGCCAAAGTTCAGGAACAAATTATACAACATTATGAATTTGCAAAGAAATTAACAATAATTTATTCCCTATTTATACCTATTACCTAGTATTTCCTGACGTCCCCACGTGCACGTGTCGCAGCTTGTACACGTTTTGGCATCCATGTAATCAACTTTTCACATCGTGACGGCCAAATTTGTTTCCGTGACAACTTAATGACTTTTAAAAGTTCATTCTTATTTTTCCCCCTTGTTTCATCATGCTGGTGAGATTACTCAACCAAAAGCCATCGCAGTAAATCCTCGTTACAGCCCGGTTTTTACCATGCATAGTACGCCCGGTGACTATCCCCGCCATCTCTTAGAATCCTTCGGTCGAGAGTGAGAGAACGAAAGAGTGGACGGCAACTTCGTGTCAACTGTTTCGTTCCCTCTCGCTCCCTCTTGGGTTTTCTCATTCGCGGCATTAGCTTCACGGAATAGTGTTCCATTCACCCTCACAATTTCGAACCCTTTTCCGGTAACACCCTCTACAATCTCTGCATAAAGCAGAAGATTCACCGTGGACAGTCGTACTTAAAAGGGAGGAAGGGAAGGATGAAATGAAGATAGCAACGGAACGGCAGGTAGGTTGAGTAGGTACACGTAGCTGGATGTCTTATTTGTATGCTCGTGTAAGGTGCTAATTTGCGAAGTACACGGCATGTAGACGCATGCACACGAACGCCGTTTATCCTACTGCGTTCGTGCCGCAAACTGCGCGATAGGAAAAGACAGGGGCTGCGGGAAGGAGGCTGAGAAGGAAGGAAAGTGCTAACGGCAAAGAAGAGGCGAAACGTGAAACCGTATACATATTCGCGACAGTTAGCCATGCAGGCTGGTATCGCGCGACAAGAGATTTCCGGCACTATGACGTTGCATCGAAGGTTTTCGTTGCTCCTCTCTTCAGTGTGACAACGCCAACGATGCGGGACCATAAGCGTGAAGGATTTCATGAAAATTAGAGCCTCGTACAATGGATAACCTCAGGGGGACGATTTGTGTACTTAATCGATGCAACGATTAAACCGTTCGTAGGCGAACACGAAGAAAAACAGTGTTCACGAACGTTTTCACCTGTTCTACTGGTGTTCACTCCGCCGCAAACATGAAGAAAACTCAGCATATGAATCGTATGTGAATGTTTCGTTATGTTTGCGGCGGTGTGAACGCGACAAGAATAGAGGAAAACGTTCAAGAACAATGTTTCTGTTCGTCTCGCCTTGGTGTGAACCCGGCATAACACGTTCCATGTCACAAATGACCCATCCTTACCCAATTCCAACACTGCGGGTAAACATATCCCCTACGAACGCCCTACAAAACCATCAGCCGTCCCCTTCATTCATTCACAACCCGGAGGATGCACCTCGCAGCACCCAGCACCGACATCCATTCATAATTCGTAATAATAAACGACAGCCTCGTAATCCTCGCTCCTGAATCACTGTCAGCTTAACTTATCCCGATCGATACATCCGATGCGTAATTAGTTTCGCCAGCGAGATCGATCGACCAGCACGCGCGGATGGTACTCTCGTCGAGAGAGGAGCGAGGCGGGGACGGGGGAGAAAAATTTCTCTAATCTAAAGTACCCGTCGCCAAGACGTCGACGTAACTTTATTTCCTGGCTGGCCGCCGTCGCTCGACGTCCGCGTGCAATAAACCGTGCTGGGATGGAACGCGAGCGGATCGCGGCGGCATCCATGTCGCGATGCATCTGCCGTTGACACTATCGCAAACCTTTCCTCCTCGCCCCCTTCGAAGCGATACCTACGTTGCAGCAGGCGGCCAGCCGGGTTCCCCGACTCGCCTCCTAATCCTATCCGTCGAGCTTCTTCCTTTCGTACCGTTATGAGCCACGATACTCGCCCGCAGTAAATTCCCCGAGCGTCGAACGTTCGGCTACGGGGCCATCGATCGTCCTCGAATCCTCGCTGATTGCCGGTCGCGCCGAGCAAAGAACGAAATCAAGCGAACCACCGCCGTGCCGTGACCCCGCGGCTCATTCGCATGCTCCGGGTAATTATTGCGGATTGTTAATGGACGAGTCGAGGAGAGTCGGCTGGGATCAACGCTGGGTCACTGTGTTAACACTCGTACGGTATTCGCGGTTTCATCCTGCTTCGCTGAGGTTTGGGAATCCGTGTTTCGACAGGTTTGATGAGACAATCGAACTACGATTATTCAAACGCCGCGTGATGCAAGGTGGATTATTGGTGAAATGTTATGCTGAATTTGTAGTTGCGCCGTGGAAGGAGTCAGTGTTGGGTCCCTGCGTCAGCAGTCGTAACGATGTCCAGGTTTCTTTCTCTCTTTCATGTTGATTGGGAATCCAGTTTTCTGTCATCGAAACGTGAGACAGTAGAATTCAGGTTACCTGAGCACTTGATTAGTACATTGACCGGCGTGGGCGTGTTTCCACGCCGAAAGATGCGCGTCTGGTACATAGTTCTGGCGCGGTTTCACGTCGATATTTTCGGAGCAGCATCGAATGAATTGTCCGAGTCCCTAAATGTTTGCTCAGGTCGAATTCAGCAAAACTTTGTCGGACCTGACCGACTTGAAGGGGTATTTCTAAAAACCTTGTTAATAAAATTATACTTGTTACAAAGTACAGTCTTATACCATCACTTTAAAGAAATAAAAGCCTACGTACTCATGAATGTCCTAGTGAAACTGTAGCTAAAATAGCCCTCTAATAACATGGTCCTCCCAAGGTTCCACCATTAGAAGCTTCCAACTCGAAGGCCAAAGTCTGAAGCTCGCTTTCGTTGCGCGAGTTTAATTATCAGCCGCGGAAGATGACGAGCGGTAATTACTAATTAACCAACCGTGAAGCATGGCGGTCCCATGTTTTAATAAATCGACCGACTAACATAATAATCGCCGTCGCTAGCCACCCCCCGACATCAGCATGCGTGTAATTCCAGCTGTTCGATTAAAACGTTCCCGCTCGTTTCTTTTCCCATCGCCTGGCCGTCCCCTTTCGGATCTTTTCTCGCCGACTAATAGTCGTGTGGCGACCGTAAAAGTATGAACCTGGCAATCATTCTGGTCCTTTTCTCTCGCTTGAATCACGAGCGGGGAACAAGGCGGAGCGAGCCGACCGAGACTTTAGAGTGTACGCCCACTGATATACAACCGACGATTTGTTCGACTCACGTGGAACGTACGGACGAAATTGCATCCTGATAAGCTTCCCGCATCGGGGCGTCGGGAAAAAGGCAATTGATGGCCGTGCTTGGCCACCTATACAAAGAATGTCAACAATCCACCCGGGGTGAATCTGTGCCGCACCCAGGCCACGTAACTCAGCCGTGTATCCGCAGAACGATAGTCCATGTCATTACCGCTGGCAACTGCGGCCGCGTTCTTCCGTGCACCCGTAAAAATCCCCGATTGGCCACTAGGGGGTTTCTCTATTTCGCTGCTCGGAGAAAGGAAATGGCGGGGAGGATTTTATGGAGCCTCCGCGTCGTATGACTGCATGAAATGCTTTCCGTAAATGATACATGTGGGCCAAGATGCTTTGTGGCTCGTGTGAGACGATACGCGTGTAGTGGTATGAGTTTGTGAGTTTAAATGTAGGTATGAGACGTGACGAGGAATATTTTGCTAATACAGTGAAAAGTGTTTAACTAAATAAAAAATTATTTAAATAACAGATTGAATAAAAGTTACTTTTCACTTTAGATTATTCGACGAATAAAGGTAACTTTATTATTTGTCGAGTAGGTACTTCGAAGTCGAATAAATTTCTCAACTTTAAATTTAACTTTCTTCGACATCGAATAAAGATGAATTTGAAAATTTATTCGACGATAAAGTTGAAATTCCCGACGAATAAAAAAATTAATTTTATTTGTCAAATAAGAAAATTAGGTAACTTTCTAATAAAGGTATTCGATATTTTTATTTAAATAAAAAGTTGTTACTTAGCAGAACTACCACCCGTGCACCAGAACTGAAAAGAGACACTCCTGTCGAAATTCCCTGTCGCGGGCCACGAAAATGTCTCGCATGAAACAGCCATTATGTCTCCAGCGACGTATGGGCAGCATCGCAAGAACGAGCCCGCAGAAAAACGGTATACATACGTCGTAAGTTGTGTACCATCCGACTGTTAAAATGGTCGTTATTTCACGCAGCGTCACGCGGCCAGCAAATTTGAAATTTCTTGCCCGCTCGCCGTGCGACGTGGCATGTCTCGACTGCAAACTCCTTCTGATCGCACGGTGTACCGCAACCGAGATAAATTACGAGCGAAGGTACCGCGCGACCGATGAACACGTGGTAACATTAATTCCCAACTAAAACGCGGGGCTTTAGCTCAGCCAAGTGTCCAAGGAAGTGGGAATTTCGGTTCTAAATCTTGCTTGAATCCTGAACTTTCATTCTAATACGAAATGCACCGTGCAGTTAACGGTAATCGAGCAATTACCTTCGCTCTTTGAACCGTTCAACTAGCTGTTACACCTGCCGGACGTAACCAACGGAAGCTTTTCGTTCGCTTTTGCGCACCACCGAATTTCGTTACTTCGAGCACTTTACTTTCCTGTAAACTGGACACTGAATATCTTCCTGTTGTCACCTTTTGTGTCAGTGTTACAGAATAAGTACAATGGCCAATCTTCTTTTTTTTTTCACAAATTGAGAAAATGTTTTAACCCTTCGTGGTCACACGGGGTGTATTGTACCCCAAGAGCAATTTTTTATTTGAAATTCCGCACCTTTACATCTTCCAAAGGGGATTTATCGCAAAAAAAAAATAAAAAACTTTTTAAAAAATCTGTATTTTACCACGACGATGGAAAATCGCTCGTTTTCAACTACAAATTTTAGCATATCAAAATTTACATTTCTAGAAAAATACTATTAGACCATGACTGTATAAGTATTACGAACGTAGAATTATCACTGAAAAGTTAAAAGATTCAAAAATACGAAAATGGTAACTCAAAAAATGACGCTGGGGTACAGTGAACCCCGTGTGACCAACTTGTGATTATAAGAAGGTGTGACCACGAAGGGTTAATATTCTTACGGAGGAGATAATATTTATGCCCTTCGATATGAGTTTTTAAATTGAAGCTCATGACAGGGAGCAATTTATTATATACGACCCTCGATTGACCTGTTTTTACATTTTCAGGGAAAGTTTATGCGCATCGCTTTTTGCTCTCAATTTTTTTTATGTTAGTTTTATTAATTCTAAAGTGTATTTCAAAATCTGCAGACCCTTGAAAACCTGTATCCTCTACTACCCGCCCGACTGCGTAGGTTAGCAACCTCATAAAATATTTCGTACTATCGACAGAACACGGTGGAATGTCAATTATTAATCCGATCACCGAGAGGAAGCGTGGGAGTGTATTCGAGTCACATAGATTTTTCTGTAAAGGTGCACTTTACCCGGGGTTTCCCGTGCAGACGTGCGTCAAAGGGGGAAATGGGTGGAAATTCCAGCGGCACGAACCGTGGAATCCTAGAGTTTGTACAAACGCTGGTTGATCATGAAATAACCTCGCTCTTTTTGGTTGACTGGTCGGGAACGAGCCGACGAGACACCATTTAGAAATTAGTCGTCTGCCTCGCATCGCGAAAATCGTTCCCCCGTCGAATGAAAGCGCCTATTCCAGCGTATTTGTGGTGACTGGTCTACTAGAAGCCCTATTCACGTAAACACCGAACCGCATCGAACGGATGGAAAACGAGCAATGGAAAATCGTGAGATATCAGACCCTTAAATTTTCAACATGTGCGATCCATATCGATTATTATGGGAGCACGTTGGTTTTTAGGGAATTGAATTGCAGTGCATTTCGGCGACGCGTACTGGTGAATTTTAATAAATTGAAATAGGTACTATTTTTTTAATATCTGTGATAATTTGGACGATTTTCGTGAGGTATATTACAAATGCCATGAAACTTTAAACTTGATGTTAAAATTTTGCTAGTGTACCTACAATTTTAAAAGTTGCCCTGTCATCGACAAAATAAATTATAAGATTTCGACGTAACTGAATTTCTATCTAATAGGAGCAAATGCTATTACCAGTTTTGACTTAAGGGGTTATTCTACTGTGACATACCCCTTTTTTTTTAACTATTTTCAGGATTTTTTTTATGGACGGAAGAGTTTTATGCTACACTTTTTGAATAAACATTTTTTGGCTGAAAATATGAAATAAATATGGCGTCACGGCCCATGAAAACCGACCACCTCGAAAAAATTGCTCAATTTGTTGCCATGATTCTGGTCGTTCTGTTCATATGAAATAAAAAACCAAAAAGATTCATAAATTATTGGATTGAAATTTCAAATTTTTTTAAATTGGCTGCTATTTGAAAATTAAATGCCAACTGTTGCGAGTTTCCTTCGTCTTTTTCAGGCTATAAAATTAAAATAAATTTATGAAAGAAAAACACTTTTACCTAATTCTCTTAGGAATGATAGTAGCACAAAGATAAGGCCATTTCGTCAAGTAGGATTTGAAATACGGTGGCAACCATTTTTGTCAACACAAATACATAAATAATAAATAATAAAATTAATAAAAAATCACAAAGCACACTTATTTCAGCCAGCGAGACTAGAATATTTAAGCAGAATTTGGGTTTGCAGAAGTTCTGCTAATTTTATGATATTCCTCATAAAAAAACATACGACTTTCTCGTTTATTCTGTTTTTGAGTTCTTCGATTATTTATTTAAGTAGTTTTCCCAACTCCCAACGTTGAAAGTTAATTTCATCCGGCGAAGATAAACTGCCGCCGCTAAAAAAAAATATCTGTGTAATATTTTTAGGTACCCTACCTGTATTTCGGGTTCCATTAAGATCGGCGTGTAACAGTTGGGTGGTGTTCCCATTTAGTTCAAGTTCCATATAAACCTAACCTGTTTGGATTTCACGTACACTTCAGATTATCCAGGTTCCGCCGTGTTATCATATATCACCGAAACGAACAATACACATCCGTCGTGCATCGATTCCTCCCCGTGGCGCGGAATTGTGCAACAGACGAACCCCAAAGTTGGAGCATAGGCAGATCGTTAGAAAATAGTGTCAGTCCTTAACAGGGGTGTCGATAGCGAGCAACGCTGCCGGCTGGGCGAAGTTACTCGACCGGAGCTCGATAGTCCGCAACTGCGAAACCTATTAGACCGAATGGCATGACTTCTCCGTGGTCGTTTCAAAGTTTACGCGACGAGTAGCACAGTTATCAATGGCGACCGAGAGGTGGCCGCGTTATGAACTTATCGCGTAGATAGTCGCCAACAACTTCGCCATTAAATTTCTACCGCGTAACAGACTCGCTTTCTCTTTCCGTTTTCACGTTTTCCCATTTTCCAGTCATTCACTGGCTATTCCGTAACTTTCTCGTATTCTGACCATTTTCGTGTTAAATCTGAGAAGAGAGAACATTTCTAAAGAATATTGTTGAAGTTCAGCGGATCGTTGTATCAGTGAGTTCTCGAAACATTGCTTGTTGTTCTGTGAGTCATTTCACGTGAAATTGATCAGTTTTGGCAGTGCATCACAGGGATTTTTATAATATTGGAATATGATGTAGTTTAGGTGCGATTGGGGAGGGTTTAAGTCATAATTTTTCTAGTTTTTAATTTATTTGTGTCTATTTTCGCGGAATAAGTCATAATTTTTCTAGTTTTTAATTTATTTGTGTCTATTTTCGCGGAATAAGTCATAATTTTTCTAGTTTTTAATTTATTTGTGTCTATTTTCGCGGAATAAGTCATAATTTTTCTAGTTTTTAATTTATTTGTGTCTATTTTCGCGGAATAAGTTGTAATTTGTATAAATGAATTTTGATTTGTGACATTATCAGTCACACGAATTTCGTTCTTTCTTTTAATTTAAAAGGATTCGAATGAATATATATATTTTACAGTGTTAATTCGTTTTATAAACATATTCTTGCTCTTCGAATAAAGCATTTTTAGAAACCTAAAAGATCCAAAATAGTCACTTTAAAATTGACTTCAGAACAATTCTACCCTCCTTAATTAAAATGTCCTACCCAGCATTTCGAAGCGTCCGAGAAAACTCGTGTTTTATCATTTCCTTTGCGTCGTCCTTGTAAAAATAAAATTAAATTAAACTGTTTCTAGATCTCTGCGAAGCACGTGGAGTTTTCTAATTTTACTTGAAAGGTAAAAGATGTGTTGAACTTCAAATATTTCAACATTCCTTGAAAAATGGAAAATGCTAGATAGGATTTTAATTAAAGAGGACAGAATTTTTTAAAAATATTTGTCTAGACATTCCCGCAGTTTTGCATAGACCATTGTTTACTACCTTCACTATATTTCACATTTTCCACCACCCACAATTTACTTAATTTCCATAGATACGTTTCGTTTCTCCTATCGAGTCTCTCTAAAAAAGCTCCCAAGTTTTCGTACAACTGAAACTCTTTGACGATCACAGTCCCAAAGCCTCCAACATATAACAGAGTTGAAAAAGAAATCTCGAATCCCTACGAAAGCCACAAACAAGCAACCCCGCTTGCGTAAATATTATCTACACGAGTTCAGTTACAAATACCACGTCTCTTCGATCTCTCATAGTTGAGTCAAAGGTATCTTTAGCATGCTTACTTTAAAGTAAAAACAAGTCAGCGGTATACATATAATCGAAATCGATCAAAGCATTCCCCTCTGCCTACCAGACCAACCAAGTTCAAAGCCTCCCAACGTTTCGAAACTAATTATGAGAGAGCTTATCCCGTGGCCCTTTCTTGCAACCAGTCGCTGTAGCCTCTTCCGTATAAAATAGCGTTGAGTCGCTACACTAAGGACCTGGAGATCGATAAAAAGTCCACTCAACTGGGCAACAGCCGGGGAAACTTGTTGTCCACTTTTCGGCTTCGCCGTTAGCTTTAGCAAGAAATTGGGAATTGCCAAAGTTACTGTGATTGAAGTTTCTTATACACCTAGAATGCCAAATTGAAAGAGGCTGTACAGTGTATTCCTACTAATTACTGTATTCGTTCCTGAGATATTCTTGCATTTCTAATCGCTCGTCTTCTTTTCTCTTTTCAGGTATGTTACCACTTCATCGTAAAAAGGTATGATTAATTATTTTTAGCGATTAGTAAATATATCTTCCGAACGTACTTAATCGTATTACCCAGGATCGACGTTCCATCCTGTTTTAATAAATTACTAATGCGCCATTAAGACGAATTACTCGATATCGGATTATCGGTTCGGAAAGGTGACTGAATTTCACGAAGGAGTTTAACATCTTGAAATAATATAGTAACGAGGTTCATAAAGAATTTCATTTCCGTGCAAGTGGAATTTAACAGTAATACTATTCGGTAAGAGTAAATGTTGGTACGGAGCCATATTACTCCTGGTGTAGATTCGAATCTGCATAAGTTTGCCATTACGCTAACGCGTAACTTTGCCGACAAATATGCACAATTTTGGCGGGGCACGCCCTCCCATTCGTAATCATGAGTCACGCGGCTCAGCCCCGTTTACTTTTCCTGTCTACCCCCCTTGTTCCTTGCTTTATTCTGAGCAAAGCAGTTTTTCTTCCAAAGCGTATAAATTGGCCCCGTTTCAGAATCAATACACTAAACTTTGCACGGTATTCCATGAAACTCCGCGGAGATTCGCCCAGTATCTTTACCTTCAACTTCAACTTCGCTGCATTTACAGAGACTACATCAAAGGATGTCTCTTAAAAGAGGGATTTCATCGTTCCTACGCTACGCTTTGATCAATGTCACGTGTAGGTAGGTAGGTACTTCTTTCAGAGACAAATCAATCTTGTTATACCTAAAATTGTTTTTTTCTTGAGGGTTGGGTAAAGAAGATTAAATTACAGATTTATTTATTTGAGTCTCGAGGCCAAAGAAGGCCTGTTTTTGATTTACAAAATCAGTACTTAAACTCTCAAAGTGGTGGCCTCTTGCATACTTAACCCTTCGTGGTCACACCTTCTTATAATCACAAGTTGGTCACACGGGGTTCACTGTACCCCAGCGTCATTTTTTGAGTTACCATTTTCGTATTTTTGAATCTTTTAACTTTTCAGTGATAATTCTACGTTCGTAATACTTATACAGTCATGGTCTAATAGTCTTTTTCTAGAAATGTAAATTTTGGTATGCTAAAATTTGTAGTTGAAAACGAGCGATTTTCCATCGTCGTGGTAAAATACAGATTTTTTAAAAAGTTTTTTATTTTTTTTGTTGCGATAAATCCTCTTTGGAAGATGTAAAGGTGCGGAATTTCAAATCAAAAATTGCTCTTGGGGTACAATACACCCCGTGTGACCACGAAGGGTTAATATTTCTTAGCTATAAAAGCTACTTAATATTTAATTTCCTGTTGTACTTTTCCTACCTCACATTTTCTTTTCCTTTTCCTACGTTATGAATTTTTTTTTCCTGTGCTTCCCAACAGTATTACAACTTTTTCGGTAAATCTACCTTCTAATACTTCTTCTAGAAGTTCTGGAGTACATTCTCCTGTCACGAAGTAAAGAAATTTTCTCCGAGCTTCCAAAAATGACCCAACACTAAGTATTTCCCCGTGTATTTGGCCATTAATTCACTTCAGTTTGTAAATCTAATTTTTCCCTTCGCCGTGTCAGGGAATGAGTTAAAATTCATTAGCATCTTAAGGTGGTTTCTGCAGAAAATGTGGTGGCGGCAGTGTTGGCTAGAGGTGGCTGCTAGAACAATACCGTTCGAGATCCTTTTACCCAAAGAAATGCCTCTGAAGGTGGGACCTTAATTTACACTTTTCACCACTATCACGGCGGCATCGCGTATTTCATTGCGAAACTTGTTCACCGACAGGGGAATAGGTTGAAAAAGCTCCCCCCCTGTTATCGGGCGGCCTTCCCAAGAGTGGTCATTAAAGTAGAATTTAAACTTGAAAGGCCGAAACTTTCGCTTACAGCTTATCATAGGGAAAACAGCTTCTTGACTTTTCACGTTAACTTTTATTATGTCATAACCACGCTTGGATATACCGTTCTCGTATTACGACAGTCTAATTACAACCGCCATGAACTACCTTTGCTAGCATTGCCTGAGAGACTAACACTTTGACGACAGTACATTTTGGATTTACGTTCATTACCGATCTGTATTCTTGAAACTCGAGAGAAATATTCTTATAATTTGTGTATAAATAATGTAGCCTAGATATTATTGCAATAACTATTAATAGCAATTAAATTCTAGGTAGAAGAAATTATTCCGTAATAATTTAAAATTCATAATATTCATTATCTCTGGTGATTGTTCTTCTATTTTGCAAATTCGAAACTGAGGTAGTGTATATTGTTTATGTGTTATGATAAAATTGTTTCTTATTTCGAACTCTGTACAACGATAGGGCGTAATACTACCGCGCAACTGGAACAGGTAGATTAACTTTTCTTAGCTCCCAACCGTCCGACACGCAACTTTTAATCCTCCTCAACATGAAGCAAAATGGATGGAAGTCTTTTTAAGAACACGAGATTAAAGTTTAACTAGGTTTGCTTATCGAGTCGTTCCTACTTACGCTTACTTTGCCATCTGAAGCTTGCCATGCCTTTTTCCCCCGTCTTTCAGATTAAAACCACTCGTTTTGTTCCAACTGCCATGCTTCTCTTTGCTAGTTCTTGTATATGTTGCGAGCATTTACTCAAACTTTCTACTGTCGGCGAAACTGTCTCTCAGTCGTTTTCTTCGAGTGTTTCGTTACATTCACGCGCTACAGAAACATAGGAATCTACCTGTAGTGATAAAATAATTCATTCAACCTGAAAATATTTCGAGCTTTTCAATTTTGAAATTGGATGTAGATTTATAGAACATCTTGTGCGGAAGATTGCAATAAAAGTTGAGCTAGGAAAAAATAACCATTTCCTTAATTCATCTCCAATTTATGGTTGATCCGTGAATCTTCATTGAATATATTTTACCTACTTTTCTGAGCATTTTGCGTGCATAAATTGTTCGATCTCCTTTGGCATTTTTAAGCTTGAAATTGCGTGCAAGTTTTCTATGAATATTCTCGAAGGAGTATCTACTCCTGTAAAAAAAAACGTAAACGCTTGGCAGGTGTTTTTAATATTTAAAGGGTGTTTCGCTAGCGTGAGTCATGTGCGAAAAGAGATCACCAAGAAAAGGGTCATCTTCCTGAGACTTGAGCGAGCTAGAAAATTCATGTGAGGCCAATTTCTGCCGCATATTTATGAGCTTATTTCGCAATTGCGTTGTTGTGCACCCCCTGAGACAGATATGCACATACAGCGGGGCACATTAATATCTAATCTGCAATGGCGGTGGGTGAAGGGAATCGTGCAACATTTATAGACGTTACAACAATATTATTTATAATACCTAGAAGCTTCTGGTTGCAATCCAAAATACCTTCTCCGCAGACATTGCTTTTACGTAACCACTCGATTAAACCGGATTTTCTACTACAGAAATATTTAAGTAAAGCTACTTCTTCTTCCTGAAGTTTCGGAATCGCAGACACGTAAAACGGAATTGAATTTCATACCCCCGAGCAGAATTGGGCACAGTTTGATTTGAATGGAGATACTGGATAGGTAATGGATAAGAATAGCGAATACGGTTTTAGCCGCTGCATACGAATAAGACATTAACGAATAAGAATTTATTCAGAGAGCGTATAATGGCTTTTTAATTATTTGTGATTATAATCTTCTGTTCTTTGCGGAAATAGATATCAGTCAGCAAGCAACGGAGAACCGTGAACTTTCACGTCATGAAGCGAATAATTTTGGAATAGTTATCTGAATAAATTATTCGAATAGTATGTTAAAATAAACCGCTCGAAATCACTAATAATTATTATCAACGAGAAGTAAAGAGAATTCGTTTGGATAATTATCTTAAATAAACATTTATTAGAGGTAATCCCCAACTCTGCTTTCGAGTACACGTAGTATGTACATCCTTCGTTAGCTATATTAATGTGTAATGTATTCTGTCAAGCATCTAACCTTTCTGTTTCGCACGAATGGCTACAGCGATTAATTAATGGTCACCCTTAGCAGTCATTAATTAATGACAAACGATCAAAGTGCCATATAGAAGGGCTACGAAAGAGAAGAGGCGAACGATCCCCGACAGAAGTGCAGACTGTGTATCTAGGCGCTTGTTCGGTGCTTAATTAAACGGGAGTTGACTCATTACCGTCAGAGAGATTAAGCTAGGCGAGAACGAAAGGGACGAAGCACAGACTTGACTTACCTCCGCTCCTCGGCGATAAGACTATCGCCATGCACCATTTGTAGTTTATTAAGGGGATAAATCTGCTTGTGAAGCTTTCGTCGCCACTTCTGTGCTTGATGAACGGCTAATTCCACGATTACAAATAGTAATTGCTCTATGAAGTACTTTTAAAAATGGACCTCAGAAGCTGAATATTTTTCTGGGTCATTCTTTACCAATTAGCGCTACCACGTTCCTCGGGTCTTTTTCGACCCGATCGTACTTTTATTCTTTGGGGGACTCGGCTAACTTTGAGAGAAGTATAAAGCAGTTGTTTCTTGTTCTTTGGCATTAGGTAAAACAATTAATATGAATTCTATGTCATATTGTACATTAAATAATGTAATGAGACCTAAGAAAGTTGCGAAAAATTTAAAAATAATGAGAAGATACTATATTTTATAGTTATTTAGTATTTGTTATTATTGTTATTTAGTATTTGTTATTATTGTTATTATTGTTATTTAGTATTTGTTATTATTGTTATTTAGTTATTTAGTATTTGTTATTTAGTAGTTATTTAGTTATTTAGTATTTGTTATTTAGTAGTTATATAGTATTTGTTAAAAAGTCAGACCACACACGAGGTCTGACCTAAACAATTCTACTGAGAAGCTTAATTGTTTTTAATTACACTATTATCATGATATAGTCCGATTTTCTATTCAAGCTTATTGTTATTCTACTTAAAGCACAGACTAACCAACGTCAGAGAAGTGAATCTTCTATTATTCGAAATTTCCTTTATGTAAATAATTATGTAAATTAAACCTAACCTACCTCGTTAACCCTTTGGGTGCCAGCAACTTGATCGCTCGTCGCATGCCACTTTCGGGATTCCCCTAGTCTCATCCTTTAACCATAGTCGCTGAACGCTTAAGGGCGGTTCCCGCACACATTCCATGCACTAAGCGAACGCATATATGATCCCATAATACCCAAAGGGTTCATTCGAATAGTATAGTAATTATATCCAGAGCACCTGGTAATCTCATAAAAAAGGATGTTTTGAGTAATATCACTAATGTCGAGCAACATATACCAAAGGGAATACAAGATTAATCGCACTCGGCAAACATTTGGAGGCTGCATCTGCAAGCGCCGAGACTTCATTAGGAATATTGCTTTCTTCGTTCGTCCCTTTGGTGTGCAAACTGAGAAGGAGAGTCAGAGAGACTCCGAGGAACTATTAAATCGAAAGCGGGGAAGTTTTTCCAGCCCAAGCTTTTCCCAAATTTATGTATCGTGACAGAAACTGGACCAAGTTTTAATCGCTCGAGGATACTTTGAAAGATTAAGAGTCTTCCTCTTGCTCGTAGATTCAGAGAACTATTAATTCCTGCGCTATTAATAACGCTTTAATAGCGGCTAGAGGCCGAGTCAGAAACTGCTTGTCATTCTTAGATTTTAGGGATTAAAATTGGAGTCAGTGTTGTAATTATATTACAGACGGCCGAGGGGGGAATAAAACGGGATCAAAAAGAAAATATTAGAGGTATCGTTATGATGTTTGATGCTGAACAGAACGAAAAGGTTGATTGAGAAATTATGAAAGGGAAAGGGCAATGATAATTATGCAAGGTAATTTTCTCTGTGTTAAAACAGAAAAAAGTGATACACTGACAATATTGTACTGCTTAGCGAGTTCTCTCTTACCTGGACCATATTTCCTTCAGAATGCACCAACTTATCATCAAGATGGAAATGCATTGTTTCTCAAATGAGACCTTTTCTTCTTCTGAAAGGGCTCCTTTCAAGCACTTCTAAAATGTAACTTTAAAATATTGTAAGGAACAAAGCATTCTGAGTCTACGTTTGCCTGAATGTCGTTCATAAAATACGTGTTGCGTCGTGCTACTTGACAATTTCATTCCATCCAAAAATGTGGGTAGTATTTTAAATCGAGTATAAACCGGGCTCGATTTATTTTCGAAGTATACGCTTAAAGCAGTGTTCCCCAACTTTTGTTGAGTCGTGATCCCTTTTTATAATATTCAAATAAGTTGCTTGATTTGTTTTCGAAGTGAATGCTTAAAGCAGTGTTCCCCAACTTTTTTTGAGTCGTGATCCCTTTTTGTAATATTCAAATAAGTTGCTTTAAATTAGTATGTACTCTTCATTTTTTAAGGCAAGAGATGAATGAAATTCCGCAGCAGTGTAGCAATCAGCAATGTGTGTACAGAAACTTACAATTAGACTATAATTTAATTGACGAAGACCAGTTACGTCTCGGTTCTCGTTGAAATTAGGGGTCTAGTTAGAGTTGAATACAGATTCTGTGTAGTTTCGATTTCAATCTATTTGCACTGTCGAGTTTCCCTTCAAGTTACATACCTTCCAAACGTGGCATTCCAGATCCGTTGGATACCACAGAAATGGAAACAATTCAGCGCCAATAATTTACCATTCACGTACTATGAATATATTACTATTTAAGTAGGATTATTACTTCAGTTTATTCGACATCGCAGGTATAATAATGAGAAGCAATGCACCATACAAATTCATGCTACGATTTAATATCGACTTTTTCGTACTTGCAACATTAATCCGTGGATTTTGTTATCTCGATGGCAATGCAGGTTGACATGTATATTTTCGTGCTACACTTAAACACGTCAAACCAAATTAAGAATAAAAGTTCTAAGAAGTTTAAAGAATAAAGGGGATTTTAAAAAATCTCAAACATTCTCTGATATTTAATTCAACTGAATTAATGAGTGAATGTATTTGAAATTATCACAAGATACGAGATATAAAAATAAAATTCAGGATGTTTCCATTCATTTCCAAAGAAGTACCGAGAAATTGTGGAATTAATACCATGAACTACTTACAATGAAACAATTTTTATCGAATTTTATTAACAGAAAATTGCAAACATGCCATGCTTTTGTGAATTGTTGTACATTTTTGCGAGGATCGAGGTACCTTCTGTAGTTTTTGTATAAACACATTGTTATCGAAACTGTTAATACTTTTATTAAAAAAGGTAGTATTTTCGTATAATGGTAATAGTGGAACACATTTTTACATCAATTTTCAATCTTCTTCTTTTATTGGCTGCACACGAAAGCTTCTTGGCGGAGACGAAAGACGTGCTTGCGAGTCTTCAGAGTCTGTGTTACATGGCGCCAGTCCTGTATTTTTATACTGAAAGCTTCCGTACACGTATCCACACATTGGACAGATCATGCGGACTTTCTTCGCACGCTTCATCACCAACGGTACAAAACAAAGTGGCCAACATCTATTATGAACCACAATACTTTCAAGGAAAAAGTTTTTAGGACCACGAAAATAATTTATTCGTTTGTCTTAGACTTTAGTGAATCACAAAATTTGTACCAACAAAGGAACACCCCAAGATAGAAATTTTATTCATTGAAACTGGCATGAAAGCATATTAGATACGATTTTTTTTAGTTTTGTAATTATTTCTAAATTATATGTCGAATTAAAGAAATCACTTAATTTTAAATATAAAATTGTATCGTCAGAGAGATATTTTGTTTTCAATAATTTTCTAGAAATCCCCACCCATGTTTCCTCTTTTATTGAAATAAAACAAATTATAAGAGTCATTAAGCTGGAGGCTGCCAGATACTTTAATGTGCCGTTTAACTGTAATTTAATATTCATCTTTAATATAATAGAAGTTCGATAGAAGCCCGTTAATGTATTACGCTTTTGATAGGATCACGAGCAAGTTGAATAAGTCGTGGTTCAAGCTTCGTGGTTGCTCATTAATCTTTTACGCTGACGCGGGAGGCTGAACGAACAAACAGGGAGCGTGAAATTAATTGTTGGTTAGCTGCGTGTCAGCCAAAATCTGTCAGCTCTAAATTCCGAAGGACTAGATTGGTCGCTGATGCGTATCAACGAAAAAAAAAACCATAACTCGTTAACTGCCACGACGGAGCCGGTGAAAGGGCTATTTTCAAACGCGGCGATATTTCTTTTAAAATTTGCAGAACACGTTATAAACTCCCACGGGCGAAGCAATATTTTTATCATGACAAAAAATAGGGATTACTACGATAGAAGTACGTTCTCGATGGAAGAATATTTCTAAAATATATTAATTTGGGTGCAGGCAAATTTTCGGAATAGAACCATTTATCTTTCCTTTATACTACTTTATATTATGTATTTAAATATCATTTTCAAAATATCGTATTTTATTCCGCCCAATCATGTTATATTTATTCCATTATAGAAGCACTTATATAGAATCCATTATCTGTAGTTGATTCCGGGTAACTTTAAATTAAAGAAGTACCAGTCAAAGAACTAGAAATTGTTTTTCAAGAGTTAAGCCCGGATTCCAGCTAAAAGTCAAGGTATTCTATGCTATGCTATGTTTGGCTGTGCTATAAAACTTAAAAAGTATTCATGCAAATTTTCTAAAACTTACCATAGCATAGCACCGCTTAACTTAGCTCTGCGGTGGATTCGTAGCTTTAAATATGTTTATGCTCGTAGAAGCAGAATCACGTTCCTTTGGTGGAAATGAAATACGAGAGAAATAATTGAATTTCGAATTTCGAAGTGAGACAGAGAGGAATATTTGCCAAATGTCAACGTACCCTAAAAGGCATAGGGCTCCAATATGAGAGGTTGTCAATTTGTCCCCTCGGGCGTGAAGTGTCGGTACTGCTTCGTTTTGACATCGAGGGCAGACCTTTTTTTCGTTGTGTGATTTCCACGTGTCCACTGCGGGGAATAACAAATTGTTTAATAGTTTCCTGTCCGATACACAAAGTTAATAGTGTCGGGAACGTACCGCGAGTGGCGTACACTTTTCTCGGTTCGCTTTTCCTCGTATTGCAGCTTGTTCTGACAGAGCACTTGGAAGTTATTTGTTTGGACGCTGTTGTCGACTCTTTCTCCTCCTAACGTTTCACGAATTCAATTTGTTTTTGGTTATCCAATTAAATATCAAGCATATGAGCTTCGTATATATATATACGGGACAGTGTTTGCGAATTTGTTATTTGAAAAAAAATTATAGTGACGCTACAGAAGTTTTCAATTTTAACTTTACGTACTCTGAACTTCAGAATCGGGAGAACAATGGTGGGAGTACAGAATGATAAAAATTGAGGCGTGTGTGGGATAAATAACTAAATAAATCTTCTGAAAAATATATATGTAGTATGCAAACAATAGTCATTTTATTTAATATCAAAGAGAATATGAGATTACGAAATAAAATAACAATTAATACTTCACTATCACAAACTCAACATCTAAACCCTTGCAATTCATTATCCTAAAATACGATTATTTACTAAAAGAAAAGAAGAAGTTTCCATAGATTCTAAGAGTCAATTCCACTTTCGCCCAAATCGCCCGCAACGCCCACAACTTTCATCTAAGTAGATTTTCTTATACGCGATTGGACGCAACGTCAAGAATTTCAAAGTCGATTTTATCGAAAATGAAGCGCGATAACAAAAAATTGTATTCCTTATTTTTAACTTATTTACTTATTATAAGTCGAAAAGAAAGAGTAATTTTTTTTCATATGGCGCTTCATTTTCGAGAAAATCGACTTTGAAATTCTTGCCGGGCGATTTGTGCGTAATGACTTGAAAAGTAAACTGAACAAAATAGATTTAAAATCCCAATCACTAAAAACACCTTTGTCTGCACGGCTAGAATTTCTGCTGGTTGGAAATTGAGAATTTGGATCTCGTAAAAAGGGAAGAGGAATCTCGTACCTGAGGTAAATATTGGCCAGAATGCTTGGGATGAGATTTGCGAATATGCGCGAGGAGCCCGAACGTGTCTTTCCCTTTGTCACTTACTCGTTTGTCGCATACAGGACACCACGTAGCCACGTACGACTGCGATGGGAATGGAATATAATGTAACACACTATCGCATTCAGCTCTAACCTACACGAGTCCCCCGACGACACGTTCCCTTTTAGTTGAACGTTATGGAGGAATTAAATGACGGAATGCTTTTGGGAGGAAATGCATAAAACAACCTGTGTTCCGTTTATCATATTTCCGTACACGTGAGCAGTTTTCTGGCCACAAGTTTCTTGGGCATGCTCGAGGAAAGTACAGGGAACAGGCTTTCCACGACAGAGGTGTATTAACTGAATGAAATTGTGCGCATGTGAGGCAGAATATTCGATCGAACTTAATAGTCGATATCAACGTACATAGGGTGTGGCATTTAAAATAGATTGGATGCTTGAAAATGCACAACCTTCAAGCTTTTCATAATAGATAATCATACTTCATGTATAACAATATAATTTAATACATAGAACAGTAATCAGATTCTTTAAATTCTCTTCAAAATTATTTCACTAACAGCACACTGTGAATTTCTTTAATTACTGCCCCATTTGTTTGTTGAGTATGAATTTTAAAACTTTCTCTTCTTCAGTAATAAAAATTCACAGTCGACCATCCCACGAGTCTCCTATTATTTTATAGGTATTATCTTGACCTTCCATTGATCCTTTGGTCAAAGCAGTGCCCAAAGCAAACCTCTATTGTTCACGCGTAGTAGATTTTTATTCCTAAATTATTATTAATTATTTTTATTAGTATAGCAGAGAAGACTATATTCATTCTTAGCACACAGCAAATTCTCGGGCGGTGGGTGATTATAATCATCTTTAGCAGCGGAGGGATTAACTTTAACCCATTCCTGAACAAAACACCCCGTGCTATGTTTCTAAAAAATGTGAGAAAAACGAAATAGAAGGCTCACTTCCTCCACTTCGTTGCTGTTCTCCTAATCCCGACGTTACTCTCCTTATAAGAAAAAGGCTAAAATAGAAAGTAAGTAGGGACGGAGCAAGAGGTACACCGAGGGTTTTGTCACGTTTTAGAAGTTAGTCACCAGGTCACGGAAGTGGTCCTCGAAGGAAGCGATCCTCGAGGTACAAGGGTGGAGGGAAGGTAGGAAAGGAGCTTTTCCTGAATGTGGTAGAAGTTCAGGCCGGAGTCAAAAGTTTCGGAGACAAAGGCTCGCACAAAAGCTTGTCACGGATGGCGAGCATGCCGTGACTCACTTCCGGCGGCGGGGCGTTTGCGCGGCCTTCGTTGCGCTGCAAGTAACACTGGCTCTGGGAGTTTGTGGAATTTCCCCGTCTGGATATCGAATCTTAGATAATGTCTCGTATAACCGCATGAAATATCCGTTTCCTCGGCTACATTCGTGCCAGGCTGGCTTCTGTCACGTTGGAGACGTCAGCGACACGGCTCGAGGAAATGAAAGGAAGCCTTTTCGCGGTGTAACTTCGCGTTTGCGTCGTTTACGCCGAGATTCGGGGCTTTGGAAGATACGCTGCAGAAATTGAAGATGTTTCTCTGGCTCGAACGCGATCCCTCTGTGCGCGGAGTATTTGGGTTTTTGTCGATTTATGTTTGCACGTGGGATGAGTAGTGCCTGTTTTATGTGGGGATGATGTAAGTGTTCTGTTTCTGTTTGAGTTTTTTCAAGCATATTTTGCTTCTATTGCCCAACGAACTATATAATAAGTCTCTATTTTCCCTCCTCTCTCTCCCTTCGGGTCCCAGCAGCGAACGGAGTACCGGAAGAAAGGTGTGGTCACCCATCTTTCCCCAGTACCCGCCCCGCGATGCTTCACTTCGGTGATCTAACGAGAACCGGTGTTTCCATCACGGCCACCGCCGCTGGTTATGTAAATTCGGCTGAAGTTTTAGAAGTTTTTGGACACTCTAGTCCGTTGGAAAACGTATTTAAGGAGACGTTTTATTCGAGTAAAAAGGATTTAATAAGTGTTAGTAATACATATATCCAAGCGGAGTCTGTAATTTGTAGCTGAAGTTCATAATTACTGATAAAATAGTCGTCATAGTGAATTAAATGACTTATACAATTGTAATGAATTTTTTTTTGCTACTATGTTTCCACTTGGTAACATATGTACAAGAAGGTACATAATCATGTACCTAATATTCCGAAGAAGTTAAAGTTAGCATTATTCTGTTCACACTTCACACATGAATTTTCATTTTTTTCTAATTTTTCTCCTGCGTATAATTCTCTTCAAGCATTGAATGCGTGGGAGTGATGTGTGTTTCATTTAATTCATATCACGATCGTATTAAAGCTGTCATGAAAGCTGAAAACTATGGAAACTTCAAACTTCGTGTTATATTGTTTGTACAATCTACCATCTAGTTTCCATTCATTCGGTTCCCTCCCAAATTAATCCTTGGGAATTCTATGCCGAGGGGCGGATTTGGAGATTTTGCGCTCCTAGTTTATCAAACCTCTGCTGCACTTTACGCAAAATATCATCGAAAATTTGAACGCCAATGAGTTGGGACGAGGGATCGCAAATTCAACGACTTTTTCAATTACCGTTAATTCGGTAAAATTTCCAATCAAAACCGGTTTACCGGTAATTAACCGATATTTTTTAAGGCATTAAACGAGGTAAAATATAAGAGTAAATGTTACAAAAAACTTTTTTTTAACTCTAATCGAGCATTATAAAAAAGATATGCAAGTGAAACTATTCTGAACATAAAATATAAAATGATATAACACAGAATAGATATATTTGTATAATTATTGACAATAGTTATGAATATGAATCGTCGGCGGGAAGACAAGGTTTTTATTTAACAATTCTTTTTATCAAATGAGCACGCAAAAAATATAATTTGTCTACACTTTGGTTTCCTGATGGTGACCTAATTGTTTTACAAAATAATCCAGTCACGGAAAAAGCGCTCAGATATTTTACTTTGCTACGTGAAAAAAATGAATTGTTTTTAAAATTGTCTCAAGCCTCTGTGTTTAAAGATCGCCCAAGCAAAACAGCTAAAATAAAAAAGTGATCCTTTCTACTAAAACATGTTTAATATTTTTTTCATATATTATGGTCATCTTATATATATATATAGGAATACCGGGAACCGGGCAACGCGCAACGTTGTCGATGTCGATCGCGGCGTTTGTTTTGGTATGGCAACGTCTCTGGGCGGCATTCGCCGGAATACGCAGTCGTTAGTTGTAAGCAGTCTTTTAGAGGTCACGGTACGAGCGCTCACTGTGTCCCCAAATATATACATGGTGTTAGTATTACTGATTTCTTTATTTCACGCCCCATCTTAGTCCACTACAATATTAAGGAAAATTTTCCGTCCGAGGGCTCCTAACGTAGTAGGACCAAAAATACATAGAACCAAAAATACATAGTGCAAGTAGGAAAACTGGGAACATTTCTTGTTTCGTTCCAGTGGAACGTACACATTCCCTTTTATTTTTAGACAGTACACCAAATCTTTAACGGACATTTCTGCTTTATAACCCTTTGCGATTCGACAGCCCCGTGGCCCCAGTTGCCACCAAAAAAATACCTTATAAATCGTAGAACCACTAAAAATGGACATTCCCTGTTTTTCCTGAAAGTTTAGCCTTTCATTAGTGCCGGGAAAAAATGCCTGACCGACTTGAAGCGGACTTTCTTCAAATCTTGCATCGCTCAAAGTGTCAAGACAGTTTTCTCAAACGATTCATTGGTTAACAAGTAGTGTATCTATCTTTTTCCTCCGCTGCAGTTAACTTCACCGCTTGAAGCCTCTATGAATATGGTGCAGCGAGGGCTTAACGGAAATGACGAGGCGTGAATGGGAAGCCATAAGTGAATTAGTGGGGGCACTGTACATGTGCGATGGGCGAGAGCGAGGAATAGCGCCGTCGGCAGTGGGTCAGAAAATCAGGTCAGGTAGTGGCAGTAAAGGAAGCGGCGATGGAAGGCATGTGGTAAGGGCCCAGGTACCGTTATCTTCGTCTGGCGTCGTCCACGTTCCGCACCTGGAGGCTCTTTTATGCGAAGGAACGTGGGTCGCGGGCAAAAAGATAAACCGACGGGGCGCTGTGGATAAAGGAGATGCATCGGAATCCGTGCCCGTCGTTTCGGATTTTCCTCTGACGTCCTTTGTATGAGATCCTACGACGCGCAGGGCTCCTCATGAATTTCAATTCGATGAAAAATGCGCGGAGGACATCGATCGCGTTTTCTCTTTTCGATAACGTCGGGGGAGGGAATTGTGCTGCCTTGCTGCGAAACTTTGGTCGGGAAGCCGAGGCTCGATGCTCGGGAAGATATCGAAATCTTGTTGGGCGATTGGCGTGTTCTTTGGTGCAGCTTCGTATATATTGCAGAATTTATGTGTGAGCGGAGGTATTTTATAGTATTTAGCCTGTTAATCGGTGAAGATGGGTTCAGTGGAGGAAGATTCCTTTGTGGTGGGTAAGGAGAACTGATTCGTGACGAAAATTAAAATATTTGGTCATGTGTTACGTTTAATGTGGATGAAACGAGAGAATTTAGGTACCTGTAATTATTTTTTAAATGAGGATATTAAATAAATTGGAGACACAGATTTATGGGTGTAAAATATTTAGTCCACAGTTGTTATCTGGCTAATGAATTTTAAGCTAGTATTGATAATTTGTGATTTTACTACGAGTGTACTTTTTGTAAATTTCATAGGACAAAGAAAATGAGAAAGCATAATTCTGGTGAAAGTAGTACAAATTTCAGAGTTACAAATTTTTATCCTCATAATGGATACAATATTTCAAATTTAGTAAATTCTTTTATATACAGAATAGTATTCTACATATATAATTTTATTTATTTTTTTATTACATATTATTATCGCATCCACTGGTACTAAAAAAATCGTCTATTAAAGTCCCAAACGTGCACAGAGGAGTTAAGTTCAAACTCCAAATTAAGAACGAGGTCGATAAATTCACTTCGTTGGAAATACATTCATCATGGCGTGCCATGAAGACCAGGAAACGAAGAGATAGGAAAAACAAATTCGTATTCACTGCCGGGAACGCACACCCGCGTAATCTCCCATTAACAAATCAGCAAGCTTGTTCCCCGCGCAATTAATGACATGCAAAACACTTGTTACACCTGCCGCAGTGTACGGACGTCGGAAGATGTTCAAACTGCGTGTAGATGCATTTGTGACACGCCAATCTGGTCGTACATCCTCCCGTGCAATTAGATAGTGTTAAACCCGATAATCACGAAGTCCCGACGTTGCTTTATCTATCGTGCACGGTGGATTCCATTTACTGGAGAGGTAGATTTTCCAGGACGCAAACGTTCCTGCTTCGAGGTTCTGATTTAAGTACTTCCTTTTTCAGGCATCCTTCTTACTAGTATCTACCGGTAAAAAGTTAAGATTTATGGATTCTGATATCCTACAAAATGGTGATAAATAATTTTCGAAAAAAGGATAGTGGGTATAAAATTGGTACCAATGATTTTTTTTTTCGAAAATTCTTTACCACCGTATTATAGGATATCAAAAACCATCAAACTTTGAAGTAGGTACCTTTTTCGACATCTTTTACGGTTTCGCAGATATTTACGATAATATGAAACTCACAATTTCTTTGGGGGAGGGGAGCATCCCAAGGACCGTTCCATTTCTGGGGTAAAAAATGATTACTTTATTAGCATCACTTGAACTACATTTCTGTAAAGTTTCAAATTTTTTTCAGCTTCGAATTACCCAACATCCCTTGCAACCTTTTTTTTTGCTCATAAATCCGGAAATTTAAAAAATCATGAAACTTTGGGGATCTGTAGAGAATATATAGATATGTATTACGCATTTTTTTTTCGCTGCCCAAATTCACTCTGAACGGGTGAAATTAATTCCTAGAAATCCGACTATTTCCAGATTTTCTGTCATGACTCGCGAACTGTGAGAGATAGAAAATTTTTTTTCAGGCAAGATTTACTTGTTTTACTTAGAACTATCATTTGGTAACCTACAGTTCTTACTCCTCTCGAGTTATAACACTTAAATAGCCGTTTTTCCATGGGTCATTTTGGACAGTAAAAAAAATGCGCAATACATATGTAGGTATCTACATACAGTGGCCATAAAAAATATTCGGACACTCTTTAAAATCGCATAACTTTTTTAAAATTAATCCAAACGACTTGAGTTTTTTTGAGAAGCTAGGGGGATCCGTTTGCTAAATGATATGATTCGTCGTTTTGAAAAAAATGCACTTGGTCGGAGTAGCAAAAAAAAAATAATAAAGGTCGTTTTTTAAACTTTTTATTGTGAACCTTTCATGAAAATTCAAAAAACCCATTTGTAGATTTACGTAAGTTATATACGTGTCTAAAATTTCATCAAAATCGGTTAACGTTGCTCTGAGCTACACGCGTTTCAAGATCGCAGAATAAGGTCGGAAATCGCTGATTTTCGGGAATTTCGCGATTTTGCATTTTTTTCAAAACGACGAATCATATCATTTAGCAAACGGATCCCCCTAGCTTCTCAAAAAAACTCAAGTCGTTTGGATTAATTTTAAAAAAGTTATGCGATTTTAAAGAGTGTCCGAATATTTTTTCGGGCCACTGTATATAACCTCTACAAGTATCCAAAGTTTTATAATCTTTTGAATTTCCGGGGTGATGGTCTTCTCCTGTCAGTTCAATCAGTACTGTCTACCATACAACTCCCGAACCATTTTTTAACGCCATGTATAAGACTCGAGATGATTGATTAAATCAGGTAGATTGAAATTGCGAGAAAGTACGATGCTCGTGCTTTCGCCGACTCGAATAATCGCCGACGTTGGTCGCACGGAAGGTTAACGTGTCCCAAGTCTGAGACCTCTCCGTCTGGCGAGACCGGCAAGCCCGATTGTATCTCCAGGCACAGGTCCGGTCAGCGCGTAAGTCCGCGCTCAGCGAGATCGTTTATCTCACCGGCTTACCAATAATAGATATTACTATCGTTTATCGTGGTAGCCAGGGCGGACTAAGCTGAAGGGACTATTAGGCCGGCCTGATACTTTCTTATCGCTCGGTTGCCAGAAGCCTAGCTGCTGCAGGCCGTTACGCGTGTCCAAGAGGACCACCAGCCTCGTCGTGTTAACCTTGATAACGCGCGGCCTTTCCCTTCGAGTGATACGATTGCTGGGCAACTGAGACTCGTGCGTTATAGATCGAATTCAAAGGTGAACCTGAAACGTGATGTAATGCGTTTTCGTGGTCGTGTGAGGGGCGAACATTGGATGCTGCCTGCAGCCTAGGACGGCGAATTTTTAGTGGCGCCAAATTTTCGGGGGTGGCATTTTTGGAGGCGACAATTTTGAGGGTGGCAAATTTTTAGAGGTAGCAAATTTTGGGGAGTTATAAATTTTGAGGGCGCAAATTTGGTGAGCGGAAAATTTTGGAGAGTTACAAATTCTGGGAACGGCAAATTTTGGGGAGCGACAAATTTTGAGCGAAAGAAATTAGAAAATGTTTAAACACAGGGGCTTGAGACAACTTTAAAAATAATTCACCTATTTTTCAAGTAGCCAATTAGCAAAAACTCACATGCGAGTAGCCAGATTGAATTAATTTTCATATCGTCTCAACTCGTTTCAATTAAAATATTTGATGATATTGCATTGAAGGGGCGGTAGACGGTTGTTAATCTAGGGGCGCCAAATCTCAAAGCTACTGACCCAACCGCCGGCGTTAGCTTTATTCGGAGAAAGAAAGCACGATGTAGTAAAGGAGGCTAGTAATTCCACTGCCTTCGACGGGCGCGGCAAGCATCCGCATCGGCCCATTTCGTGCGCGCGGCCTCAAAATTAGACCCTTTCAAGTGGACAAAAACGTCGTGCGTGCGCGTGGTTGCACTAGTCTGAAGCTGCCTTTATGGTGCAAATACCTCCTCAAGTCTTGGAACCCGAGTACAACCAAGCGCCGAACTGTTACCTTGCTAACCGTTGCGAGGGTTGAGAGAGAACTGCATGAGTGTGCGTCCATGCAACCTCGAACAATGAGTCTGTGTAACTGGGCCCCTTGTTGGGCCCAGTGCGGAACAGGTCCCACAACAGAATTTAGTGCAATTCTAAAAATGTTTGCTACTACCATTTGAATTATGCATGTGCGTTGAGTAGAGCACTACTCTTTGCCATATCTAGAATTCTGTAAATTCAATATCAACTGCGTTTCAAAATTCCCCCTGTGAATCACAAAGAAGATGAACCGAAGAGAAACCGCACATTATCATAAAAATAATAGCTGCACTCGTGACTCACGATTTCGTTATCTATACATATAAACCCTATCATTCTAAAAAGTCATGCATTCTTTTGTTTTTAATTCATAAAACGATATAGGCTCTCTGGAAGTAAAGAGAAGATAATAAACGTCGAAGATAGATAAACGTGCATAAATATAACAGTGTGTATTACAAATTTATCGAAGGGAGATAAATTTTAATAACCAAAAAATGCTGTTACGACTCTGCTGTGCGCGCTTCGCAATCTTGAAGGAACAGTAAAATATGTTACAGTCACGTAGATATTCAGATGGAGATTAGTATGACTATATTGATAAGTTTAATGCCTGCGTTTGTGTATAAATACCATTGCAATTTCAAACTTTGCAGTAGTACAGAGAATTGAGAAAACATGAAGGCTGTAAGATTCATCGTTTGCGCAGCAGTCGCCCTAATGATTGCAACTATTTCTTTCGCTGATGCGACAGCCATAGCTGATCCTCTGGCAGAGGCGGTAATAACGCTATACAATATTTTCTATATTTTATAATTATTTTATTCACTCAAACACTTGACTTGTTCTTGAACTATTCTAAATTACGTATCAAAGAACCGTCGGGTTTTTTCAGGACGCTGAAGCATTAAATCCCAAACTCCTAGGATCTCTCGTCGGAAAATGATGTTTCATGAATAAGCATCACAGGAAAATGTTGAAAATTGTAAAGATTTTAAATAAACTGTAATCATATATATGCATCATGTAAAATAATAAAAGAAATGTCGACATTGAGTTACTGGAGAATTTTTAGAAAAATTTACCTAAAACGTCGATGAATCGTAAGCAATTTTCTTACTATTGTAAGGAAAAGTTCATTGTAGATACAGTTTTTTAGAGAACCATACCAATACAGTTTTTTAGAGACCAAACCAATCTTCAAAAAAATCGTGTGTTAGTCGTCCATATTATTAATTCATCAGTCTTAAAGCAACTAATTTGTTGGTTTATTGCAAGCGTAAATTACACATTTCGAAAATGTCATTGGCTCACTCACTATTATAGTAGCCGCATTCATTTACGATTCATTAAAGGTATCCGACATTTTGTAAATCATGACTGCAAACGTAATTATAGTTAAGAAGTAATTATAGCACAGATGAGGTATAGAATAGACCTATGACGCAATGATAATTTTGTGTCACACGCTCTTACAATTTTCGTGTAACACCCAACGTTATCGATTCAACCTAACAACTGAAGCTGTACTATTACCACAGCTCCACTAAAAACAGAGCCGGATTTACCTTTTCAGGGGCCCTATGCTGAATATTCGGGGGCCCTCGGTTAAATATAAAAAATAAAATAACGCCGATTTGATTTTTTTTTATCATAATACTCGTATAATCTAAATAAGAATTTAATTTCAAAATTAACATTGAATATCAAAACTAAATATAACATTGACCCCCGGCAAGATTTTTTGATAAATTTTTAAAAGAAAAAATTTAGAATGAGGGGCCTCCAGCTAAACGGGGCCCTAGGCTTCAGCCTTGTTAGCCTAAAGGGTAAATCTAGCACTGACTATAAACACACCAAACAAAGATATTTTCGAACCGCTATAATCTCCGTCTCATCGACGCTTTTATGCGTAATTTCTATCGCAGCTCCAACATAAACGTACCCGAGGCGTATTTGACAGGAGATTACTCGTTAATATTTGTTGTGGTTTCATGAAGTGGTAATGTATTCCAGATCACACAACGCGTCTGCGTCATTAAAATTTCATGAGGAGAGAGTGTGCCATTAACTGGTATATAGCAGAGCACATTAACTCCGTATATTCTTCGACGTGTCATATCCGCGACAGCTAGTAGCGATATTCTACTCGCACTGTCGCGTTATTTCATCGAAACAGCCGAGGATGATGCGTCAAAAAAACCATGCACAGTGCAATTTCCCATCGCGGAGGATTCGCGTAATATCGCGATATAGCAGTTGTAAATCGTGACATAACTCCGCAATGCTATTGTCGCAGTTCCTAGGTAACATAACTTCGTCCTCATAGTTGCGCGATAAGAAAAAAAAACAGTAACGACACTTCCGCGATCTTCATGAATACAATGGCGATGAAAAGAAAGTTTTATACAATACAGTGCTGGACAAAAGTATTGGAACATCCTTTAAAACAGAATAACTTTTTTAAAATTTGTTGAAAGAAAATGAGTTTTATTTTAGAAGATAAAAGAATGAATTTACAGGGTGACGTGTTTCGTCGTTTTAAAAAAAATTGCAATTGGTCGGAATATCGAAGAAAATAGTGAAGGTTGCTTTTTCAAATTTTTTATCTGAGCCTGTGATGAGAATTTGAAAATCCCGTTTGCACATTTTTGCAAACAGTTAAAAGTGGTGAAAATCATAGTTTGCCGTCTATAACTGTAATAAACCTAAAGATTTTATATATTTCCATTCCTGTCGCTTGTTGAGGGATTCTCGGGAGTGGAAGGGCGAGGGAGGAAAGGGGACGTAGCTAGTGGTGGAGAACTATCGATGATACTTACGATAGTTATCGATGGTTTTCACTATCGACAACTATAGATGGCTTATTTTCACTATCAATAATTATCGGTATTCAATATCGTAGGTTAGTCAATTAAAAAATAATAACAGCTGAAATTCAGAATCCCAAATTTAATTTGTAATATTATTACAAATTTCGATATTAAAATCGTAGGTTAGTCAGTAGGAAATTCAGAATCCCAAATTTAATTTGTAATATTATTACAAATTTCGATATTAAAATCGTAGGTTAGTCAGTAGGAAATTCAGAATCCCAAATTTAATTTGTAATATTATTACAAATTTCGATATTAAAATCGTAGGTTAGTCAGTAGGAAATTCAGAATCCCAAATTTAATTTGTAATATTATTACAAATTTCGATATTAAAATCGTATGTTAGTCAGTAGGAAATTCAGAATCCCAAATTCAATTTGTAATATTATTACAAATTTCGATAGCGAGAACCATCGATAACTATCCTAAGTACCATCTTTAGTTCTCCACCACTAGATACAGTTTCTTAACATAAAATCGTGGTATTTTTGCTATCGTTCGAAATTTGAACTTTCTTTCGTCCACCACTGTTATACAAATTTCACCTCCCCTCCCCGGGCTTGGGGCTTGCTTCACAGATGCTTTATACCCCCCGGGTACCCGAACTAGCTTAACAGTGCTGAGACCATGCACGAGGCTCGACTGAGGGTGTTCGTAGGAGTGTAAGCGTAACACCCTCACCAGGATATTGGGGAGTTAAGGTGACGGGAATCGAGGTTAGACAAGGGAAGTTACTCTGTCTTCCTCGTAGAGGTGTGCAAGGATTGAAAATTCCTCTTTATCTACCAAGACAGAGCAAAGTCTGATGATCGTTGGTGGCAGCTATCAGCTATAACTCGGTCGCCCCACAATTGGATTTGAACTTTTACTGGCAATGAGGCACAGATGTCAGGACTTTTTAAAAACCTCCGGGGTAGGGAGTTCTTTCTATGCCGCAAAAGCTGAAGCTCATGCTCATTGCTCTTAATGACAAAAATATAAATTGTGCCCGGAAGAGTCGGAAGTGAACTTTCTCTCTAGCTAAAGTGGTCTCGACATGCGGTGCAATTTTTTAATCGCAATTTTACTGTGCTAAAATATACTATGAGGTTATGAGAGACATCCACCACCGCGACTGTTTTCACTAAAAACGTTTAACGTACCTGTGATAATGATTCCCCATCGGAGGTGGTTTTCTCTTTCGTAGTTTTTACGACGAGCACTTTCAGACTGTATGGTATTACCGTGACTGTAAATCGCGATAGGGGCGTGCAATACGACTTTCGCAGTCGCTTGGCATGGATTGCATCGAAGACCTTCTGTTGTATATATGTAAGTACATACATACGTACACTGCAAAGGCAATACATTGTTGTTTACTTTTAGCTTCCATTTTTGTTTTACGTGCTATATTCCCTGTGTCTACTTTATCGGGTCCGTTTATAAACGAGGCTCTTAACTCTTCGCTCACGTAAACGTGTATTTTCAGTTTTTCTGCGAGAGTCTGAAGCTTTTTCTGCATTCCAGATTTTTTGTTTCTATCTTTAATTATTCATACTACTCACTCTTGACCATTTTAAAATTCTAGGTTCATAAACACATTAGGAATATTTTCTAAATATAAATTGATTGCGATTAAATAACACTTTAAGTTTACCAATCATTCTAGTCAGTTTACCTAAATTAGTTGAAATTCTTAGACTGTACTTCAATTTAACATTTCTCGTCCCAAATTGCAAAAAATTTTGTACTTTTTATAATATTTACAATATTCTTACCCTTAATAATATTTACAATATTCTTACCCTTAATAATATTTACAATATTCTTACCCTTAATAATATTTACAATATTCTTACCCTTAATAATATTTACAATATTCTTACCCTTAATAATATTTACAATATTCTTACCCTTAATAATTTTTGATAAATTACTTTTTTAATCTCAGAAATCAGTAGTATATTCCAAATTGATTTGACGTTGTTCTGAAAGAGATTACCACGCGAAAGGGATGCTGTTTTAACTTTTAACACCTTGCATGAAGTTCCAGGCTCCCACGATTTATATCGTATTTGAGGGATTTAGGATGCATTTGTTGCAAGAGTTATAATTGTTCCTCATTCAAGATCGTTCTGCAGTTCCTACAAGATATACTTCGGCGTTGCATCGTACACCGCTCGTAAATCTCGATAAAGATGTGCAATAGCACTTTCGCAATCCGCCAGCATGCACGGGTACACGTTCATCGTGTCGACCCTCTTCGTGCACATCCTCGATACGACAATATCTTGTGCTGCTCGCAAACTCGATGGACATTTTCAACATGCAGGTTCATTAATTAATTTCCAATGTACACAATCGACAATTCTTTAATTAGCAGAGTGTTACATTAAAATTCACGTGGGTAAAAAAAATCAACGACACATGTAATATAATAATTATCCTAAAATGCACGTATTTATAAATAATTTCTTTTGCATTTTCAGCGTTAGTTGATGAATTTAAAATTTTAGGTTTTACAGAGAGCCACGAATAAAAATTTGAACGATGTTGAAGAAGGATTTGGTTTCAGTAGGTCACTTTTCATTTATTTTAGGAAAGATACTTCTTCCGAAGATGCGTTTATTTCTATGAACGTAGAGACCTTCAAAATTAATTTTCCTTTATTTTACTTTACATTCCTTTATTAACTCAATTTTATCTAAGGCATGAGACTACCTTCTTAAGGAAAGTGGTGGGTATGGGAAAATATATAGAAATACCTACTACAGTATAACTACTAAATAGAATAGAAATCCCCCTTCGAACATATTAAGTGAAGTACAGATGCATAAAAATAATTAATATCCACATTGGGGCCCTAATTGTAGACCCAACCTAGTCTTAATGCATTGCAAGTAATTATCTAATTCATGTTTCACCGATTGCAGATTGCAATTTTAAATTCGATAACGCACTAGGAATCGTTTCGATTACCCTTCAGCAGGTTCTTATAAATTCTTGACTTTCTTAAGAATTTTCTCAAGACACATCTTCCAAGCAACATCACTGAACAGTTTTAAAATACGTAGGTACCTATAGAATATTTCCTGACCCCGCACATAAAGTGTTAAAAGTCATTGTACCAGCATAATATTCTGTTTCTATTGTAAGTCTTGCACAGTACCAGCAATGAGGCCGAGTTACTGTCAGCTACACGGCGTTATGTAAGCTCATGTATACAGCATGTGTCAAATCATGAGTAAATAAAAAATAACGAGTAAACTCCATGTAAACATTTAGCTTTTATTTGGGAACAAGCGTCTCCTCAAAGAAAATACTCGAAAGAAATGACTCTGTACTTCCACACAAACCAAATCCAGTCATTAATTAACGTTTAGTTATGAAATAATTTACGCTTGCTCAGTTTGTAATAATAAACTATTAAGGCACAAAAACTCCTGTAATTAGGAAACAACGTCATACGGGAAAAATGTTTATGTCAATTTTATCCATTATTTTTATACACAGAATTCACTCCTTGAAGTTGTGCCCACGTGTTTTGATGCACCCTGTATATACAGATATTGAAACGTGATCTCAGGTTTATGCACTCATCGAATGCCGCAGTTTTACCCTGGTTAGACCCAGTCATTCTCTACCGTCGATTGTGCGCCTCTATCGCGTCAGACGATCAAATCCGGCGAGAATAAGAATACATGCCCGCGGACATATATCCATTTCGAGCTGCCTGTAAGCATGAACGATAAGGCCGGATCGTGAAATAATTAATTTCACGCCTCTGTAATCTCTGCGATCGGGCTGCGCCGATAAACTTTCTTGCTTTTGTTTGCCAGTCCTGGGCGTCGATAATTCGAGAACGTGTTCTACAGATTATGGCCCCGCCGTTTGTCATAATTATCTGACTCGGGAAGGACTTTCGCCTGGATCGTGATTTACTTCTACGAACGAACGCATGAAAGTATTTTCTATTTACGGGGGATCCTTCTGACTGTGCGATGGGACTGCACGTTAGGGATACGGTGCTCCTTGGACATTGCAAGATATAAGTATACATGTAACACATGTAAAACTGTGATTATCCTTGTAGCTAACGTGGGAAGGTAAACGTTTGAATCAGAACTGGGGCATTTAACAGCGATACACATAAAAGAATACTATTTCAAATTGTAATCGTGGATATCTCAATTCAAGTATTATAAATTTTGTGAGATTGTACTTTGTATATGGTTTAACACCTTCAGTGGCATTGGCGTGTTTTCATGTCGATAACTTCTGGGAAACATCGGTAGTATGTTTCGGAATGTTTACTTTGAAAAGAAATCGAGCAAAAAGTTCGAGCTTCCGACGAGTCATCTAGTAATGAAAATTGCAGTTTCTATATTCTCTATTAAATCTTCTCGAAAGTATCGCCAATGGATTGGCGAGATTCTCCTGGTGAAAATGAGTCCAAACTCGACCTCATTCGGGGCACTTTCAATCAACCAAAATATATAATCGATTTATAAAACTCGGGAGCCAATCGAATTGCGTAGAATTAAAAGTAGACCGAATGAGGTCGTGTTTGTACTCATTTTCATCGCAAAAGCCTCGCCTATCCATTGGTAGTACTACCATGAAGATTAAGCAGACAACATAGCAGTTGGAATGTTTATTAGTGCCGGCACGTAGTCAAAACATGGTGCGAAATGGATAAAACTGTCCCGGAAGGAGCGATCGCTGGAAAGGCCTGTCCGACTTGTGGTATTTTTCAAAACCCTACGTTCTCAAGATGTTAATGTTTGAAATTAGAATATTCACGATTCTAGTTGGAAATAGTTTATTTTTAAATTTCCCAGCGTAGTAGCTCACTTGTTCCCTCGCATTTAATCTCACGAAGGAGCAACAGCGCCAGGTCTAATCGAAGCGCGACGAGCCAGCCGAATATCTACATCTGCTGACCCGACAGGGCAACGATGCCTATCTTCCCGACAATTTGTACCGGACGACGCAATCGACCAAACCGAGTGTCTGATGCTACTCCCCGATTAGATTCTGATAGTTGCGGTGTGTCTAACGGGACTCCCTGAACAAAGTAGATCCGTCGTGGCCTTTTCATCTCGACGCGATGGACATCTAGGGTCAGTTTACCATTGGCACGTATACGTGGCCAGCTCCCTAGAGACAGGGACAATTTAAAGTTACGGGCCTTACCGCGTCGACCCACCAATCCTGGCCGGAGAAGGCCAGTTTCTTTTGGCCAATCGGTCCACCGTCCTGCTGAAAAATTGATTGAGACATGCCAGACCTCCTCGTAGACTTTGATTGGCGATTTTTATAATAAAGCACCCAGTCGGATTTGATCTACTCTTTGAAAGCATGAAATCCTTTACTTGATTCAGTGTGACGAGAATACGAGTGCAGGTGGAAAGCAAGAGTAAACTGCAAGTTTTAGTATCTGGGGAGATGTGCCTTTATTTTAACGATAAATTTGAGAGTTGTGGTGAATGATAACAGCTTCAACATTTTGGAATTAATATTCCCATAGTTACTCATAGTTATGTCACCGTGACGTAGTGTCGAACACATTTTTGATTCAAATTAGTCAACGAACGAGGATGTATATTTAAAAAAAATTAAAAATTTCGAACGATTTACGTTTGTACGATTCGTTTCAGTTCTAAAAGAAACGGAAACACATCAGTGCATGAAATTTGTGATAAAAGAAGAGAAAGTCTGTGGAAATTGCCATTTTCATTCGCCATCGGCGCAGATATGTATGCAAAAGAATTTTATAACGAAAAATATCTTTGATGCTTGAAGCAGCATGTCTAATCCGATTCCACAGAGCGTAATTGTTGATTAAAATTCTCAGGTCGGATTGCTTTGCGTTGAAACCTTCAATTGGCAAAATTTCACCAATGCCTTTTCGGTATAGACTGTAGGCAGAAATGTTCTTAAGCTGAGCAAGGAACAAAGCCGAATTCGGTACGGGGATCCTGCATGATACCGAACTTCCGTTATGTGCCTGTGACTTCTTGAACTGGATCGCCCATTATTCCTGCAAGGAGCTTTGATCGTTGTACCGTGATATCAAATTAAGCTCGAAGGATAGCCTCTTGAAAGCAAGCTGGGACATGAAAGTACGAACAATAAGTACAAACAAAGACAAATAAATATAGGACACGAAATAATAGTGCTGTTTGTGTGCCACATATTTTCGTATTATATACAAAGAATAGTAGCTACGTCAGGATTGACATTCCGAATATTTCGAAAATTTAGTAAGAGCCGATAACAAAGGCCAGACGAAAGTGTGGGTGTTGTAATTGATGGATACCATATAAAATATAACTGAAACTTTATTTCGAAGATGTAGTACACAATCCTGATTTGAAACCCTCTCAGATTGGGTAAGACGTGGGTTTTTAAGGGATTTGAGAACAGAAGACAATAAAAGTTGGAATAGGGTTTGAAGAATATCCTCACGAGAACGAGGGAGGATTTTGTAAGCGAAGGACTCGCGAACTGAGCCCCGGGTGAAAAAATTTTATTCTACAGTTTCGATTTATTTTTGCATAAGGAATAACTTCCTACCTGAATCTACCATTCTTTCAACCGCACCCTATAATAAGTCGTCCAAGGTCTTTTAATGTTACTTGCTATCTGTATATATTCATCAATAAATCTGAAATACCAATAGTGAACCATCAAAACAGAATCTCGTGTTCATTATAATAAGAATTATTAATAATAAATAATGCTTTATTGTGCCTTTTTAGATATTACAATTTATTACATAAAATCAATAAATGACACTACTTATTAGTATTGCAGATTGACTTATTATGGATAAATGACAGGTGGGCTTTATTACCCAGACTTACCTTACATAGACTATCTGCAGATTCCGTCGCAGACTTAATTGTTTAATCAAAGTCCCCCGTTTCATAGGCAAGCCAGTACGTCAAATACGTATTTCCACTGTAAAGCTCCCACGACGCTAATTAAGCCAAGATAACCAATTGGCTATGAATACCGACGAGGGAACTGGGACCACGAATATCGTAATTTTGGCGTTGAAGGCGGACGCGTCATTGCGATAATTCTAATTAAGAGGGAATTTCGTATAATGTGTCGGGCAAGCAACGGCCGCCTTCTTAATGTCAATCGTCGTTAACGAGGAACCAGTTACGGTTCGCTGAATGAGGAAACCATTAACCTTTTCCACCTGCAGAAAGTATCTTTCACTGCTTTTAATTTTCCTTGTCACGTTGAAGAAGACGGAGAGGAAAACGCTAGCGTCCCTTCCCTCGTTCGTTTTCCATTTGCCTTGGGCAACCTTCCTCAATTTTTTAACTCACAATTATGCTAACTATTTTCATTGGGGGCTTGAATTCATTCCTACCATTTTCATGGCAGCTTACTTTATTTTCGTCGCTTCGATTCAGTAGTGTTTTTGTATTTTTATCTCGAAATTCTTTCTTAATTTTCATCTAATTCAATATTTTCCTTCCAAAAAGTATTCAGTTAGAATTATTTCTTCTGTTACTTAAACATTTCTTAAACTTTGTCAAAAGTTTTCAAATGATAAACACGAAAATTAGATGTAATAACTACACAGAATTATATATTAATAATATTGTTTTTTAACGAATTTCTTTCTTTCCCAAGAGTTGCAGTGACCTTAATAATCAATATAAAAAAATAAGAAATTAGAGCATAACCATTTCGAAAACACTTAAGACAAAAGTATTCTTCGAGTTATTCCAAGCATTGTCTGAATCCAGTCTCCGGATTAAATTTCTAAGTAGCATCTTGAAATTTTCCGATTTTTCTTTACTGTACAAAATGCTGTGAAATAAATAAATTTTTCATTGTAATCTTGAAAGCAAATGCTGCTCCATCAAAGGGAAAGTAGTTTTAACTAATAAATAGTCTGTTTGATCTGCTAAATGTCTAATCCATTTGCATAATAATATCACGGTTGCAGGTGTCTACATATTTTTGTTAACGACGAGCCCACAGACCGTCCATGCGGCGGTAATCGTGTGCACATGTTTTAGTCCGGTTGATCCACTCCGCGGTAAATTTACGTGGCAGTTAAGAACGTACTCGAGGCAAACATTGTGGATGTACTCAACTGAAATACATTGTGTTTGGCCCGTAACTGTGGTCTTAACTGCTAGATAAATTTGCCGCGAAATGGATCAAACGGACATTCGTTGTATGCCTCTTAAGTCGCTATAATTCCGTGGTAGAGCGCTGGGCAAATTTGGGTTAAATACTATGGTTCAACACGACTGCGACGTTAATAAATAACAGGATTTCGTGATTTTGCACATACGGACGTTAAAACAATTTTCATTTCGAAGTGCTTGGTTATTTCACTGGGTAAAAGGAAGAGTTACCAAAGCCGATTAAGATCGATTACCGCTTTTTCAGGTTTCAAACAGATTAAAATTTAATTTTAATTTTAAAACTAACATTAAATTTTATGTACAGCTTACGTCGGCTCACATTCGGTTTTATTCACTTTTTTACTAGTATTGCCTCGCCGGTAACCGTTTACCAATTACACAAATGTGTCAAAGATAAAAAATTCTATTGCATTTATGAAGTTAGAAATGCGAGTAGACTCGTCGCGCTGTTTAAAATCCAAATTATCAACACCCGCAATGTACAAAGTTACCAATAGTTTATACAGAATTGATTTCAGTAATTAAGAGTTCTATAATCCAAAGATTGTATCAGCCTAGATTTGTGTATCGCTAAATAAGGCAATTTCGCAATCCCTTGTGTCATCAACGAATTGAATTATTTAATCCTTCCCAATTTTCGCACATCACCCAAAATAAATATATTCTCACGCCTTCCTCACTCCTACTCCAAAAATAATAATAGTTAGTCTCACTCTCGTCAAGTCGCTATTCTTATTACAATTCCAGTTCAAATTTTGCACTACAACAGACCTCTATCTCTCTAGTCAAACATATTTTAAAATTCTCAATACCAACAAAATAAAATCATTTTCACATCCCATCTTCCATAATATTTACAAAATTACTTCTCTTTGACATCCATCCATTATAGTCCAATTGAACTTCGACATGAACTCAAGAGGAACACACCCAACTATAAAATTTCATGATCACATCAGTTTATATCACAACTGAAATAATTAAATACAAACAAAGCAAACCATTATTATTATTTTAATAAAAAAGAAAAACTGTGATCAACTATCCCACCTTTCCCCTAAAGTCTTCTCCAATCTCATCTTCCGTGATTAATTCTATGTGACATCCGTACACTACAATTCAATCACATCTAAACCCAACTCCGAAGGGTCTCAGCCGACTCTAATATTTCACGCTCCGCGATATTATTCGTTTGCACCACTGCCAACGCTATTGCAAAAATCGTGTGTGCCCCACATCGCACAGTGTAACGAGTATATAGGAAAAAAATCATTTTTCCATTGCGATATTGTTATTTACATGTAATTAATATTTTAATCATATTTATACACAAAAAAAATGATTTTTAACATAAAATAACTCATTAAAACATATTTTTGTGCATAATAAAACTAAAACGAATAAAATATATACATTTTTTAAATACATTTATACACAAAGAAATAACAAACATATAGAACACTTACAAAAAAAGTAAAATTAATTTTTTAAATAATTTGTACTTCGCCATAGGTCAAAGAGATCGTTATTACTTATCGATCGTAAAAAAAAAAGATCTCAAGAAAGGGCACTCGGGGGCAGATAAAATTTATACCAAATTAAAGCACGTAAAAAGAACTAATTATAGTAAAAACATGAAAGAACCGATATGTTTCGTTTTTTTTTAATTCTCTCCAGAAGTTAGAAGATGCAACAAAAAAAGTAATAATTTCAGTGACTGGTACTTACCCATATCTTTAAATGCGAGAATGTTTGATTAATGTAATGAACAAAGGGTATACTTTACTTATTTTAAACACAAAAAGAAAGATGAGAACTTATAAATACACAAAAATACAGTGGATAAATATTTCCTATGCGTGGTCTGTGGCAGCTTGCGTTTGGTTATTCGACTTCGAATGTTATTACTCACCTTAAATCTGTAATTTATCTTACTAAGTTACGATGTTCTTATGTCAGAGGACTATTTACTATCAATTCCATGAAATGAAATATAAAATTTCAAAACACAAATTTTTGCTTTTTGAACACGGTTCGTGACACTGTGTGCATCGCGTGCTAATTGATCGCTGCATTCGCGAGGCAGGTAAACGCGCACACGTGGCTGGAACCGCAGGGTGAGAAGCATTTTTGACGACGGTCAAAACTGCCATTTCTCCATGGGATTGTTCGACGGCCGCCTCGTCGCTGATTTACAAAAGGATCGTGAACAAAGAGCAAAGAATAGGGGCGTATAGGTGTGCAGGTTTTGTCGTTGCGCGTGTGTGGGACGTGTGTGCACGCCAGGTTTACCAGGCCCAATACCATCAGTGACGTTGCCGTCCGGTTTGAAAATGGGAATGGAAGTGTGTCACTGGGTCAATGGACCTCTTTCCTTCCTCCTCGGTCCTCCTTCCACCCACACTCTGTTCTGCGGATGCATTAGCCCCAGACGTGAACCGCTACCTTTTTGTCCGGTCTTTCACCTCCTCTCGCTCTCGGATTTCTCTTCTTCGTTTTCGTTTTCTTCCTCTGCTTCCTCGTGCCTCCTAGCCAAGGAACGATTTCCCTGACCAACGGCACTGAAACTCCCCGCGATGAGAAACGATGGGTCATTGTGAATCGGCTAAATGCACGGTTCTCGGGGATTTCGGTGAATTCGGTGAAACGATGGCTGCTACGCTATTGTTTTGAAAATATATGTTGCTCACCTTGCTTGAGACGCTAGTCTTTGGGACGTTATCCTTCCGGTTGGAGTATCGATTGCGAGGCACTGAATAAAAAATTATTTAACCCTTGGATGCATAACGTGGGTATTTCATACCCACACGAATATTTAACCTCCCACCCACCCACTTGTATAATGAAATAATTTCATGGGGCTTTGTGTATTCCTTCCTTCAGATTTCATGTACGTAACAATGACTTCTTAAGCTTATTAACAAAATAATTAAGAAAAAGAACGGTATGTAAATCTGATGAACGCCATAGTCATGCATCCTAGGGTTAAATAACGAACCGAATAAAAGTTACTTTTACTTTAGCTTAATCGATGAACAAAATTATTTTTTTTTATTCGTCCGGTGTTTCAACTTCAGCGTCGAATAAATTTTTCAACCTAACTTTAATTAAGTATACTTTTAACTCGAATAAAGTTAACCCGGTTTAACTTTATTCGACACATGACGAATAATCTTTTTCACTTTTATTTATTCGCAAATTTTTATTTAAATAGAAATTTGGCCTCCATCTGCCTATAAATTTTTATATTTATATCTCTACTTTACGTATTTATATCCCTTAACTTGCTAAACTTACATCTACTACTAGAATTTTCGTATTCTGTTCTTATAGCTTCTTATTTATAGCTTTACTCCATCCTACTTGCTAAACTTGTCCTGTCTTTCTGTTTACGTGTTTACGCTCCTCCATCACTCACTCTCACTCAATCTCACCATCCTTCATGCTTACGACCCTATCTTACATCTAAACCTTGCTCTAACCTCCTCTCTTTTTTCTCTCTTAATCTATTCTACTCACTTAACCTATTCATATTTATTTAATCCTGTCCCCCCTCATCCACTTCAATTTACATAGTCTCATTCTTCTTCCCTTGCTGCTTCTCTCTGGTTCCAACGTCCTTTTTTCTCGATAAGAGTGATGTGTAACTATTTGCTTTTCAAGTTTAATTAAATTTCACTATTGCAATTTTTTTCAATCTGTCAGTTACTAGAATCTTGACTACAAACAATTTTTATCTAACATAAAGATAAACTTAAATATCGTTATATTTTATGACAGTAAATAAAATTGCCAATATTATTTTTTATGAAAGTCACAGCACCTATAGGATATCCATTGAATAATATCTTCACCGTTGTTTTACGAGCACTGATTCTTTTTTACGACGAGCCATCGTCCATAGTTAAAACAAACTACAAATACAGAGGAATCGATCGTGAAACAATTTGGGCTCTTGGCTCAGTGGCGACGCATGTATTTTATCGCGACGTTTGAAGGAGAAATATCGTGCATTTTAACACACGCCTCTTGACGGCGAAGTGCTATCTTGACTTGTAAATTTATGTGTCGTGCCGTCCCTGTGTTTTTCATTTGGGAATACACGTGAAAGACACTTGACTCGCTTCTAAACTAAGTAACAGCAACGAGATCGAGGGTTGCTCGTCCTTCGATTCTCTGGAGACTGAAGACTCTCCACTTTTCTTTGTCCCAGAAGATCCTTTAATCTTCCGCATATACGTTCAACAAAGCATTTCATATGTTTCTCGTTGCCAATTTCTATTGTATCATAATTCTTTAATCTTTTCTTTCATTAAAACCTTTCCACACGAGACACTTATAGATATCTCGTATAAGCAGTGGCTCATAAATTTGTATTCGAATTTCAGGAAATTGACTACAGTTGTGTATAGAAGCATAAGATGGCACAAATAAAATCACAGTTTAAACGACATTATTTACAGTTTTAATTATTTTTTGCATTTATACCAACGAATTTTTCAGTGATTCTATTCACTTCTTCGAGACAGAACCAATTTAAAATCCACAGAAGAATATAAAAAATATATTATATTAATATATGAAAAATACTATCAATCATTTAACTTTAACAAAACCGTGAATCATCATATAAATTCATAAACTTCTATAGTATTTCGTAATTGCGCCGCATATTCAGAAACACAGTCGTAGAAACACGTAGTGAGTATGCCTTTTCGGTTCAATCATGCTGTAAACACGATTGACACGGTTTACGTACCCCTTTGCACGATTTTACACCTTTCGAGCAACAAATACCTACGTAAAAGAAACGGGGTAAAAGCAAGAACAAAGAAAACCGGGTATAAAATAGAGAGTTCGACAAGGGAGGGAGGGGCTAGGGGTTGCTGAAACATGATCAAAAGCAACGGAGATAAAGAAATGGAATGGAAAATGTGATTCAAAAGTGGAGATGTAAACGATATTCGCACAAAGGTTTAGCGTGTATTATGCAGTTTTTATGAAGCGGAGTTTTAAATAAAATTTCTTTGCATCGAGCATCGAGGGAAAGTATCGGATAGCAGGTTATGTATATTCGATAGGATATATTCCGTGAATCGCCGCGACATATCGATAAATCTTCCTCCACATCGCAAATAACTGTTTTTCGGAGTCGCCCAGGCTTCCGAGAATATATTTGAAAGCGTCCCCCGTCCGAGGGACGTCTTTGTCAGTCATCGATCACTCTGCTCTTATAATGAAATTTGCAAGTGAAACTCTGCGTCGGGCGTCGAACGTCCGACGGATGTGACCACGCGACTCCGCAACGGACGCCAGAAAGGAACGTAGATTTTTTTCGTAGTTTCCATCAATCGGGGATTAAAACGTTGCTTAAATCTTGATATTGTTAAGGCTGGTGTCGCGTGATTTTTAATTTTTTGTATGTTGTATCATTGTGTATTCAGATTATTATTATTGATATGTAAGCTTTATTCGGAAAATAAAGAGACTTGTGTGGATTTTTAACGGACGGTGTGACTGAGAGGTGCTGGAATTTAAAAAACAATTTTTAGTGGGTTCGTAGAATTTTATCCAACTTCGTCACAAATTTCGGTTTTTGAAAATTCATAATTCGAGGGTGGTTTGCCACGAAAATGTGAAAAACTTCGAATACTGTTATAGTGTATGGAAATAGTTAAACGAATAAATGACGTTAGATAAATGTTATTACTTTGTAAACTGGATATTTCAATATTCATGAAGTGTTATGTAAATTGTAAGTTTTTTTTTCCAAAATAAGAATCTGTCAAAGTTTTCAATGTAAATGATAACAGGAACAGATTCTACTAGGAATCCATATAATTGGCACCGATATTTCTTTGTCTACTAGATCATTGTGTAACTTTTAGGAAAGCTTATTTCAGGGTTTGTACGAATTAAATTGGTAGTTAAAATGGACCCTTCATCCCTCGTGGAATTGAATTATTCGTCGTCCAAGGGCGAACTTCTTCAGAGTAAAGGTTATAAATGAAAACACCCGGTATAAAACATAGATCGTGAGCGTAAAGTAAGAAACTTAACGAACTAATTATTCTCCGCGCTTTACATAATTCCCACGCTTAATCAGATAAGCGGTATTGAAACAGATACAGTAACGCGACAAAGGAAATGATTGATTCACACGGAAGTTTGGATTCATTAAAGAAATAATGAGAGGAGGACTGTGTTTATATCGCAGTTCAATTACGGCGAGGTTTGTAAAAGTGAATCATAAAAGAAGGGGCGGAAGTTGGAGCACTTTGCCGGCTTTCTCTCAATTTCTCTTCAACATATTTCGCGATAGTTGGGAACGTTGATTAATGATGGAAGTCGATCCCAAAGGCGCCGTAACGCAGCGCCTACGATGGAATGAAAAGTTTCTTAACAGGAGTATAAAATATACAACAGTTGTTTAAGGGTTTAATTAAATTTTTGGAAACTTTTTTTGTCCGCCTCGAGGCAACGGAATATCCAAACGAAACAGTGAAGCTAATTTGGAGTGCAGAGCTATCTGCTCCTGGATAAAGGAGCACGGGGAAATTAATTCATTCTGATAATGGATACAATTAATTAAAATTACAGACTCGTTCACTTACGGGAATTTCTTTAAAGTGATCCCATGGCAGGCACACAAACACCAAAGTCACGAGTGCGAAACGTTTAACACACACTTAAAGAGGCACAAAATAATATTATGATCAAAAGCAATTTTCTCGAAAACTATACTACCAATAAAAAAATTTACTCCACATTTTTCATTTGCGTTTCTTTTAAACGAAATCATCCCCTGGCCAGTTGTACCACGATATGTTAGAAATGAGAACGCTACTGGTTCAAAAAAGCCCCGAGGCACGAACCTCTACAATGTAGGGTTAGAAAAATGTAGACGCTATTGGGTGAAAAATGATCCAAGCTCTCAACAGCAGCAGCAGAGAAACAAGAATTCTATTGCGTCAATAAAGACTCGAATTCTTAAAGGGTGTAGAAAATTGAGATCACAATTGTGTGAGAAATAGACTCAAGAATTCAGGGGTAACTATTCTTTTCAATTAGTTATTTTCACCTAATCTACCCTCTTTAGTTAAAATGTCCTATCTAGCATTTTGAAAGAACCGAGAAAACTGAAGTTTTATCATTTCCTTTGCACGATACTTATTTTCCTTCTTTCAAATTAAAATATGTTGTCATTATTTTTTAATAGTTGTACCGGTAGGGAATGTATTCTTAACGTACCAATTAATTAATTCTTTCAGATAAGATATTTTAACCATTTTGAAAAAAGTTAGGTTAAATACATTAGACTGTTTATAAATCTTTAGGAAGCACGTAGACGTTTCTAACTATACTTAAAAGGTAAAAGACGTCTGGAACTTCAAATATTTCAACATATCTCAAAAAATGAAAAAATGCTAGATAGGACAGTTTAACTAAGGAGGGCAGTAATGGTTCCTCGCAGTCCTTAAAGAAGACACTGCTCTTCCCAGTCAAATATAACGTTTCTATAAAAAAAAAACAGTTTAAAATACGACTCAGAGGCGTTGAGATACTTTCTTCTGAAACAGGTGTAGGTATAATTTCTCGATGGCTTGTTCTCGTTGGATCGCGAGTCTCTCGCATCCCTCGTTAACCTTCTCCCTGTTTCTTCCTTCCAGATACCGGTGCACAAGCGTTTTTTATTTACATCAACCTCATTAACTACACTTCGCTTAATTACCCTCGGGAGTAACTCCTGTGTTGACTGAACTGTTTCCATGAACGGGCAAAACTCATCTCTGTTCGCGTTTCTGCTTGTGCGAGCCGTCTAATGAACGCGACATTAATGGGCCGAAAAGCGCATCACTGATTATGTCTCGCCTATATGCCAGCATGTAGATTTAATTAGTTGCCGTAAATTGAAGTCCTAAGGAGATTAGGCTCCGAAAGGGACTTCATGTGAAGTTCTGGGACTTTGACCGTCCCTTAACTCTTCAAGGCGGGTGCACTAATGCACTTGGCGTATGAGAGAAATTATTTTAATCTTTCCTCTCCTAGATTTCCAGGGCCGTCTTAACAAATTTGAGCAACCTGGGCTAAAAAATTTTGGCGCCCTAGCCCCCAAGGGTGCAATTTCTTCGCAATCGGTGCATGGCAGTACGTCACAACCCCGATCTCCACCAAGACAAACACGAACAAAAACAATAGAAACTTCTGTCTCCAAAATTGAAGAGAAAAAAAGCATTTCAGCATATTTGATTGTTAAGCGCCCTTGGATCACGGGCCCCACTGGGCTGTAGCCCACTTAGCCCATTGGTAAAGGTGGTCCTGTAGATTTCAGAGAGGAACTGAGTATCCCTGTCGCTCATACGCAGTCTACTTCATTCGCCGCGACAAGAACAGAAGTAGTAATTCTTACAAGACTAGTCAAGTGGAGTTTCGAGTCTAAAAATGTCGAGAAATGGATTTTTTTATTTCAGTTTTCGAATGTTCAACCTTTTCAGAATACTTGTTTAAAAGGATTTTTTGTAATTCCAAAAAATAGGATTATAGGCATTTCAGTTAAACGCGTTTTTCTTGAAACAGTGTTCTTCAAATAGAAGCGTGGGACAATTATCTCGAAAAGTTTTTATTTTGAAGAATATATTCTGTTTTGTGGAGAAACCTCTAACATTCTGCAAATGTCGGAAATTTATATTTTTAAAGTCGTTGAAAGGGACGAAAACATAAGAAAAAGAGTGATTTCAAAATTCAAGTGTCGTTATCTTGTCAAAAAGTGTTCTTTGTAATTTTTAAAGCTTTGTCTCTTGCTAAAAATATTCTCGAGGAGAGTTTGCTTTCGTATGAAAAGTCAGCTACTGAATTGAAAACCGTATGTTATAAAATAGACTGAGGAATATTCCGAGTATAAACAATGGTTCCGTGTCTGCCACTCAAGTTACCTTCACTCGTGATCGACGCTCATGAAAATTTCACAGACGCATCCGCGGCGTTTCCGACGTGTAAGTAGAAACGTCCAAGTTCGGAGCGTCAATAATTCCTGACTTCATAGTCGAAGACGATAAAACATCTGCTCCCTTCTCACGATTCTTTCCATTCCGCCCGTTCTCGTAGAGCGGACGCTGTCCCATCTATGGAGTTATTATGAAAAGAGAAGTTTCAAAGAAAAGTGCAGATGTGACGGTGAAGTTTGAGGAAAACACCGAGCTCGTCTGTCACGTCGCGCGAGTCCGAACCAAATTTCAAAGCGTCTTTTGAATGCAGAAATCATTCGAACCAACCAAGTCGACGAAATATCGTAGAAGTTTTTTTCCTGGCGGAAAAAAGGCCCACGGAAAAAGCCTGAAGAATGAGCTTGTTGCACCTTTATATCGCCGAGTCACGAACCTCGTAAACTATCCAAACACAGTCATTGCACCGTTTTTGGCCACGTGCATAATTATCGCGTTTTTTTAGCTCGAAATTGCTTGCAGACACTTAATTATGTGTAGAATTTCAAACCGTAAATATTTTGTTTTGTATACCACCAGAAATATAGGTTACACTTATTGCTTACGCGAAAATTGGCAAGTGGCCACAAACTGTGAAAAATGGATTTCTTATATTTTTTAACTGTATTAATTCTTTAACGATTTCTCTAGTTAATGGTAACTTAGACATTAATAGTAAAGATAGTGTAAAATTTAGTAAAGCTTTTAGTTTCCTGATTTGAAGTACAATTTTAAAGATAATTACGATGAAAGTCACTGAAATCCTTAAAGTGGCCACAAACGGTGAAAAATGGATTTCTTATATTTTTTAACTTTATTAATTCTTTAACAATTTCTCTAGTTTATGGTAACTTAGACATTAATAGTAAAGATAGTGTAAAATTTAGTACAGCTTTTAGTTTCCTGATTTGAAGTAGAATTTTAAAGATAATTACGATGAAAGTCACTGAAATCCTTAAAGTGGCCACAAACGGTGAAAAATGGATTTCTTATATTTTTTAACTTTATTAATTCTTTAACGATTTCTCTAGTTAATGGTAACTTAGACATTAATAGTAAAGATAGTGTAAAATTTAGTACAGATTTTAGTTTCCTGATTTGAAGTAGAATTTTAAAGATAATTACGATGAAAGTCACTGAAATCCTTAAAGTGGCCACAAATGGTGCATCTACCCTACCATTATTTCGGACTTCAGATTTTTCTCTCCGTCTCGTAGAGCGGGATTTCCTCGCGAACCGTTCCAACATGTGTCCTAAAGACACGTAACCGTATGTGCAGCGTCTTTATACAACTCTGATCCTGTTTCCGGAGAGTGGAGTGGCCGGATATTACATCCATCGGAGCTCCTCGCCTTGTCAGTGGAACGACTTTTGTTTCTGACGGCCGAGCCTCGTCCCTGTCGCTTGGCACTGCTCGATATCGCTCGTATCGGGCTCGACTTGGCTCCACTCCATCAAGCTTTCCTCGTGGCTGGAAAACCTGCTAGCAGTTCCCCTGGGACAATTTCTTCCTTGGAAATGAGAGGAAAGGCACGGGGTGGACTGGGAAACGGAAGGGGGAAGGGCACCTTCGTAGCCAGCGGTTAAAACGGCTAATCGATAATAGGCCACTTCCTGTTTTCTGGCGAGGGGAACAAGCATGTTCTCCCCCCTCTGATTTGATTGTTCTTTTCGGTTGTAACAGGAAATTGCTATCGAATTATGCGTGTTATGTTAGGCTGCATTGATACATTTTTCATTTTCATTTTAACACATTCCATTTTAACGACGTTTATTAAAAATGACACTCGCGTGGAGAAGACAGAAGTTTTCTTTTTAATTCGATGGTAGAATAGAGAGAGAGGGGGAAAGATGAAATTATAAAAATTCTTATGTAACTGTTAAGTGTCTGTGATTGAACGGTGTCTGAACCAAAATAATTAAAAAGATTTGTAATCTGTATGACTGTCGTTATATCCCGAACGAGATTTAATTGGATCGATGAAGAATTAATAAAATGGAGGGCGTCCAAAGTTGAAATATCGAAATTGGGTAAATTTTTTAATCATTTTGCAACGTCAAACATCAGAAAAAAATAACGACAATGTGCGATTCTAATTCGGGCCACACTGACAGTCATACTGATTACAAATCTTTTTAATTGCTTCAATTAAGGCGTCTTTTTTTACACCGCATATTACACCCACCTATTTTTCCGAAAGCAAGCATTAAAACAAAATTACGTAAATCCCTTTGTATTCCCAAAACACACATTAACACTCAGGAAAAACGTGAATCCAGCAAAATCATTATTTCTGTAACAAGAACAAATTCCCTGGGGCGTTAAAATTGAAGACCCTTAACTCTATATCTACTAATTCTCTATCATTTTCATTGTTTTAAACATGTATAAAAGCAGGACATCATCTTCACTCTTAATTAACGAATTCGAATTTACGAACAACACACTCAAGTGTAATTTACAAAAGAAAAACACAAATCCATTTAAATCAATCAACGCACATAATCAATAACACACACCAATCCCCTAATTATCAGCGTGCCCGCAATTAATGCTAGCGGCAAACAAAGTGTGCAATTACGAATAAATTAAAGCAGACAAATAAACAAACGCGATGAATAACTTGCACAAATGGGCAGCTGGATCAATTTCAAAAGGTCCAAGTTTCCACAGAGGAGGACCGAGTGCATTGAATAATGCTCTGTAATTGCACGGTGCTGTGAATATCGAGAAGGATTCACGAAACTCAATAAAATCGTCGCGACAGCGATGTTTTCCTATTATTTCAAATTCTAAGCGATTGTGCTCCGTGCAGCCACCCCACTGTTCCCTGGCTGCATTTACGTTCAGAGAAAAAAAACACAGAAGAATTCTTTTGACGCATCCACGCGTGCCGCTCTCACGTTTGCGCCCATTTCGACCCCCTCCCGATTGCATTCTCCGTTGCCGTGTACGCGATGCAGTATCGCCGGCTTGCATAACTGCCGGCTCATTCAGGAGGGTGAGCTTTGCGCGCGAGCCACAAAGGCAGGGGAGGCCGATGCAATCATCTGCAGCATCATCCGGGGCTTTAAACGTTTTCATATTCTCTAATATTCCACTTTTCTTTCGTTGGGACCTTTAATTTCGCCAGTCACCGAAATTCCCTCGCCAAGCAGCGTATAATGCGCGATATTACGTTAAAACGTGGAAAACAGGGGCAATACGTCGTTTGTGCGATATCGTGTTTCCACTTTGCTGAATTTTATGGATTGCTCAGTTGTAAAGGACTCTGTTTTAATGTTTGTGCTTGTAGCTACTGAATGCGCAGCTATACGTACTTGCAGATATTGTTGAAACCGTTATTTTCGCAAGAATCGCGTTAAAGTTGGTGGTAAATAATTTAATGGGTGTTGTGATAGGTGTGCAGGATTCCCTCAAATGTTTTTGCATCGGATGCGGCTGCAGTATTACGTTAAGCTTATGTGAATAACATTCAACGAGAGTTAAATATTTGCAGTCTGTGAAAATTCGTACGTGAATACGTTTTAGTAAAGTATGCAGTTAACGTGTGTTTTAAAATCAACAGAAATTAACAGATTCGAAATTTTTTTTCATTTAGGGGCCTTTTTGATACACAAATTTTAAAATACATGACCATAAAATTTTAGTATAATTTTAAAATACATGACCATAAAATTTTAGTATAATTTTAAAATACATGACCATAAAGTTTTAGTATAATTTTTTGTACCCTAATAAAATTATCCTATAAAATAATATTATCTAAAAAATAGAAAAATAGTAAATAATTTATTTTAAATAGCCAATTAAATTTTATACCTATACAATACTACTAAAATTTAACCTTGAGTTTAAATTAATATCGACACAGTCGTGTGAAGAACTCACGTCTGACAGCAGCTTAGTTATATCATCTCGAAGTGTTACATCGTCAGAGCAGTCAAACTGGTAATTTCACTTTTAATTCCATTCCTTATTAACGCATAAATCTCCATTCATACGAAAACCAGCTTCTGCATACCCAGCATCTGATCTTACTTTCTTATGAGTCGCAAATCCCAGGTTTACTATGAAAATAAGTTTCAAATCGCATTAGTATTATGTACGGAATAGAAAAATGAAGTTCCATTGCGTAACGCATATATTCGTGTCCCCATGAACATAAATCCCAAGTACAACATTGTGGCGCGCGTCACTTTCGTCGGGGGATTAAAAAAATCAAGCTAAGTCGACTTGTACATAGTTGAGTACGCAGCAGCCATGCTGGTTCTTCTTGGGCGTGTGACGGCCCGAAGATCGAGCTTAAATTCTTATTTCTCTCGCCGCGTGGCCGCGCTCCCTTGCGTTCCTTTTCTTAAACCTGCCGTAAATAAGTTGCTCACATTGACAAACGACAGCATGGGTTTCCTGCGGTTCAGCCGGTCGTTTATCCCTGGCAGCGAACTGCCTCCGTTGCCGTGGCTGTCGCTGACACGGTCGTTCTTCCGCTTCGACAAGGTCCTGGCAAAGTGTGCGTTATATGAGTCGGGTATCTAATTTATCGATTTTCATTTGGCACGCGAAACGCTCCACGAAGGAGGTTCGCCAGCCAAGAGCTTTCCCTCTTGAAAGAGATTGAAAGTGCAGGGCTGAATGTGCTGAACAGTGTCGAATTAATGGGAATTATTTATTCGCTGGTGTGTTTAATTGCTTTCCATGTTGGGATGAAATTAGTTTCGGATATTTGAACATTGGTGTTAATTAATTAACTAAAAACATAAAGCTTCGATTAGTTAATCAATAAATATCGTGGGCCCACGATATAAAGTAATTAGAAGAGTAGATTGCGATATTCTACTATAGAAAAATAATTAGTGTTATATTCTTCATAATGTCTGCTTGTTTGATTTTTTATATTTATCGAAAGTGCAACTTTCATTCCAAGGAAGAAGGTATTTTTCCATTCAGTTTCGAGGTCAAAAGAGAACCAAGAGAAGCAGAAATTATGAAGAATATAACACTAATTATTTTTCTATAGTTGAATATGGCAATCTACTATTCTCATTACTTTTTGAGGACCTTGCAGCAACAGGGGTGCAGCTTCATCTTTACCAATTTCGACTAAATTAGAAAAAAACTGTTTATAAAATTATTGCTTTCACTTACCATTAAAAAGTGAACACTAATCGAAAAATATATATTTCACGTAATTAGGTACTAGTTATTAAGTTGATAAGTTTTTATTTCTATTTTTTGCGAATTTCTCAAATCTAGAACTGCTCAAAACAAAAAATTGCACAAAACAGTAATTTGCATCAAACGTGCACCAAAAGATGTACAATTTTTTTTTACGTATATCACACTTCATAACTCAAAACCTTTAAAAAACGACACACCCCTTGCAACAAAGTGTTCAATAAAATTATAACATCCTCTACTTAACAGAAACTAAAAACTAAACACCAGAGAACCACTTATAATGAATCACAATTCACCCACAAATTCCCAGCAATAAAATCGAAATCTTCGCCCTGATTTGATTCCATCGAAATCCTAAATCCTAAAGCCGTGTACAAATGAGTTTTGCTGCGCGCCCGTGCATGTCCCGTTTAAAACGGCCCGCTAATGACTCTTGAATTTATGCAAATCGCATGCATGTATGAAATTAATCTCGACAGGACAGATGTGCTCAAAGCAGGTACGAATGGGAATGCTGAAGGCGCTCGAGGAAGCTGGTAATTAGCGGGTAGAAGTAAGAGGCACGACTGGCTCACGAGTGGCAATCAGATCGACTCGTAATATATGTAGTACAGTCTCGAAACAGATATGAGAACACGGCTTATCCGCCGTTTGATATTCATAGAACAATCAGGACGTAATCAACCGTAACATAATTATCGCCGACGGGCCGAATGAATCTCCGGCAAAAGGCGACGACGCAAGTGCTATACGACGCTGCGGATATTCCTTCGGCAAGATTCTCCCCAGCCTCCAACTGCGAACAGGTTATCAACGAGTTTACGATCGGCGTGCGTTGAAAACCGTAGATGCTGCGGGATTGAATTTTTATCGTTTCTTCGAGGAAGATAGGCTGCAGCGGCCGATGCTATATGGTATTGTTAAGTCTGCTGTTCGTTCGAGCCTATCTCAAATAAAATAAAACGAGTTTCATTCACTAGCGGATAAGTAATTTGAAAGTGGCGTGCTTCGATGTTTCCTGAATTTATGCTGTATTGGTAATTTCTTTGTCAATAGAGTTTCTCAGAATCTTGGATTTTGTTTGATTTTTTTACATTTGTAGTAATGTATTGTTTGGATTAATGTGACACATGGTGGCAGTGTATTGGATGATTTTGTGTATGATGGTAAAAGTGAAGCAAAAAATTGTATGGTACAGTAGAGGATATAAAATGACTGAGTGCATTAATTAACAGGAAAGGAGTAAAAGTTTGTGCAAGAAAGGAATGGAAGAACTGTAGGTATGAATCGAAAGTAGAAAGGGTCTACCTATAGTCAGACAGTTTTTGCCAACGCAGAAGAACGCTGAAACACGAAACAATTATGTACTGTCATGATTGCAGTTTAGAAGATTAGGTTAATGGAAATAATATTCATAGAGGACAGGTGTGTTCAATATACTAATTATAAAGCAAAGAAACAAGTAGTAGAAGTCAATAAATATAGAAACACAGCGTTTCTGGTGATATCTGAAAATGTCTGTGAATTCTTATCCAACTAAAAAGGATTTGCATTAATTTAACAAAAATATACTATGAAACAATTAATTATTATTTATTAGAATAATTATTCCAAAAACTATTTAAATAATAATGCGAGTTGTCGATACTTTTTGTTACTCACTGCCTGATAACTGGTTTTGTAAACAATAAATGCTGAGTTTGGTATTAAACGAATAACAGGAGTTGTGGCTAACAAATAGATAATTATCCAGGAAAAGTCTTATCTTATTAAAAACTTAGTTTATACTGAATAAAAGTTTATTTCTTATTCGTCATTTTAATATAATTGATCTGACCACTCGGCTAAATTCTTATTCAACTAAAAACTGGTTCGTTTCTAACAAATAAAAGCTTCTTCCTCGCTCGAATCGAATTGTATCCACCCTTACAGTGCACAATAGACTCCGCAGCTCTGCTTTTAACGATACAGACTAACGAACTAAAGAACCGCACGATTCTTTTCATTAAAACATTTTAACAACGCTGTAATGCTGTAACGTTCATTCACGTTGCACTGGTTCATCACTTTTTCTCAGAGGATTATTAAAACGTATTCCCTTTCGTACACATAAAAGCCTCGGCCTGTTGCACTTCAATGGAACTTCAATGGAGTAATCAAAAGTATTACGCCATCTAAACCAAGGAAATGAGGTAGCCAAATTCGTTAAACAGTATTCGCGTTGCAATTTTTAAAAAGCTCCAAATAAAAGCTTCCACGATATGAAAAGGAACTAAAAGTGGGAGAAGATATTCGAGACAGTGCGTGGAGGAAGAAAGAGAAGGAGCGAAGGAGACGACGGAGGTCTCTACTACTTACGAGCCACTCGCCGCTACAACAAGTGTTCCGAGTGCGCTCTTGCTTGAATATATTCAATCTGCGAGTGAGCGTGCAAAGTAATGAAGACAGTAATTGGAATAACCGGCTCGTGGCAGCAGCACACTGCCAGTTGTTGCACGCAGGTAGTAGTCAGTTAGGACGACACCGTCGGGCATCCACCTGAACATGTATAGAACCATGAATACCAAAAGGTATTTAATTAATCAGGAGTTAAAAGTGGCTGGAGATCGAGCGCGCTTTAATCCTCGGAGTGCTCACTAAAATGGCCGAATATCCGCACTTTTATCATTACTCAAATTGCTTATATCTCTTCTAAATAGTATGGAAACATATGTATATTTTAACCCTTCGTTGACACACCTCCTTTTTCGATCAAGTTTGACACACATGGGTGGCTCACACCCAGAACAATTTTTGAACGTCTGCTACTCTGATTTAAAGAATCTAATTGTTATGAAAAAAATCATGAGATAATTTCAGGGTCTCTAGAATGTATTCCAATAGATTTTTGATTGACACTTTATCACAGTTTTTGCAAAAAAAATCTAGGTTACCATATGTCCAGAAAACACGAAGAAAATGTTCAAAAGCTTGTAACTTTTATAAATTTCAGAATTAGACGTTAAAAATCTACCGAGTTGTTGTTCAGATATAATATTTTGAGGGAAAAAATAGTTTGTACGTCAGCTTTGGAAAGAGGTACTTATTTTGCATATTGAAGGTACAGAGTGTCAAAATCAGTTCATGGGTGGCTCACACCCAGAGTGTCAACGAAGGGTTAAATTTCTCTCGCCTAGTTTTCACACGCTCGTTAATGGGAAATAATGTCCATTTGAAGGGGCAAAGAGAAGCTGAATAATTTAGATGAATATTTTGGTATTTATATTTTGCTTTTAAGCGTGTGCGAGGGATCAGTAAAGTTTCGTGTATGGCAGGCTATGCATGTACCATTGCCACTGAATATAACAACGGACCTAATTGGCCCCATGCTGGTGCAATCAGTGTACATCTGTCGCGGGAAAATGACAGAGGACATTACGGCGAGATTCATCGGAATGTAGTATTGAATCGAAGAATCAGTACGTGCGGCCATGTTGCAATTATTGTCGTTCCATTCCGTGGCAGAAATGGCGATTAGTCTAACTAGCAGTGTCCCAGGTCACGTTGTGCATTCACACAGATTCACCAGCACGTCGCAGAATTTTTTCCGGGTCACAGTTTCTGCAACGCTGGGATATTCGTTTCGAAGAAACGGGCTTATAGGTATATAAATGAGATTGATCGTTTATAATTTACGGACGTAGCGAAAATAATGGGATGCGTCTTAGAAATAAATGTTAATCCGTTTAATGACAGTCGTTTAAGATGCTTCATGCATTTTTAATTTAATCAGGCAATTCCATATTTTGGTAAATCTTGATAAACTTTAAAATTCACTTGGAATTTCACTTGAGTAAACGCGTTATCATTTATATTATTAAGTGTTATTATTATTAGTACTAAATAGAAAAGTATTATTGCAAACATGTGTAGTTAATTTTTTTGACCAAAATAACTTGGATACGAATCATTTTATTAATCATATTACTATAAAAGTGCAGTAAATATTTCCAGTACTGTACTTCTTTACAATATATTCCACTCAGTCAGATTAATCGATGACGCACTTATTACTTTAAATTATTGACAGTAATAGTACCAATGTGTAGAAGTTCACAAAATTACCAATTTATTTGTCATTTTATCAACCGTCCCCTTTATATAGGATAAGACTCCAAACAGTTCAAACTCATTTCATATTTATCACCACTAAATCTACAACATTGAAAGCTACCTCTTCTATTAACAAGATCCAGTTACTCCACTAACAGATTCTCCAACCACCAAGGAGTACACAAAAAATTGAAAAAACATGAGCACCAAGATTAAGTGTGTTCCACATGGTCCCCCAAATAGGGTAAAGAACCCAATTACTGACACCTGACCAATTACTGTCACCTTAAGCTATTTTACTTAAAATAACAAATAAATAAACGTTGTAAAGTCATACACCAATAGAATTATGTAATTCAACCTATAATCTATGCTATAAATTATATTCTATAGTTTATTTATTCGTTATTTTAAGTAAAATAGCTTAAGGTGACAGTAATTGGTCAGGTGTCAGTAATTGGGTTCTTTACCCTAGTGCACGCCTCACTGTTGCTAGCCAAAGTGTCCAAACGTTGAGAAACATTCATGGAACCTCGAACATCACTGCGAAAGCTGCCCACAACATATCAGGATAGGCACCCAAAATAGTGCACGCCTCACACTGTTGCTAGCCAAAGTGTCCAAACGTTGTGAAACATTGCCCACAACATATCAGGATAGGCACCGCTCAGCGTGGAAGCACGTCGACGCCGCTCAAGCTGTTAATCTACCCCCGAAAGAACATAGAAACGACAAAAGCCCGTATTCCGCGAACGCAACGGAGCACTTATCTCCGTCAGCTTGGCCGGCGAGGCGACACGCTCCGCGCAGCTATGCCGCGGTTTGCCCAACGAGACGGCATGCGGCAGACCGGGCGAAATTCAACACAGCGGCGCGGGTAGACTGTTGGAAAGAAATCTCCGGCTCGCATCTACCGATAACCGTTCGATTTACAAGGAACACGTCCCGGTCACGGCACGTATATACCCGTCGATGCGCGGCGTAGATCGACCCGCGGAACGGCTGTACCGCGCGCGCTGGCTAATACAGGCCCGTCGCTGCCGTTGGTGCAGGTGGGCGCATGCCACGATCCGCGTGTCGCGATAACATGGCCAGCTCGGTTTCTATCTTCCCCGACAACTTAATTCCGGTGCCAACCGGCCAGCACGCCTAAGGTCCCCTTCTCGGTTCGCGGCCACGAGAAAGCCAGAGCCCCCCTCGAGAGAAATGGTTGCACAAGACCCGTGACGAGGCCCCCTCTTCGTCGCCCCGCATCGGTTCCCTTGCCCGCTCGGCGTCTCCTTGGGCCGGTGCCCGTTCGCCAGGCGATCGCTGTCACGCCGAGCTTTACAACCGCTGCGCCCCTGATACGCGGCCCAGCTCTAAGCTGGACGCCGACACACGAACGCTGGGGGTATATCTTCTGCGCTGGCTGCCACTTAAACTACGAGTGGACGCTCGTCAGCCACGATTACGCGCGTTGGAAGCCGAAGGTATCCTCCCGGGCTAGGAGTACGTTCGTACGTCGTGAGGTATAGAAGGAGAGCGTGAAATGGGGCTGCGCAGTTGTAAAGGAGGTACTTTAAGCTCGCCGGGCTCTTTTTCCTGCTGCGATTTAGGGGTACGTGGTCGGTTTATGTGGCTTTTACAGAGAATTGTGCGGAGGGAGGGCTGGTCGATCATTTTCGTGTGGGCTGCGGACGCGCGGAGGATCTACTGGGTGTTGGAGGGTGTTTATCGGTGGTCTTCGTGGGTGAATCGATGCGCTTGAGGCGGTGGAGAGAGGATTGGAGTTAAGGCGTGTGGCGAGGTGTTTGTTTCGCTTTGTGTTAGTTGAATGGTTTGGATTTAATATTCGAGGGTAGGTGCTCTTTGCGTGGGTTGCGGGTGATGAGGAGCTAACTGAATGAACGGAAAAGTGTGTAGGACGTTGGTCGTTTCTTCGCAAGAAGTTATTGAACTGTCGATCAATTAAATCGAGGAAAATTCCCTTTGTGAGGTAAAGGCTTCTTTTGTTAGGTCCTCCATTACTATATATATGCACATTGATGTGTTAGGTCTACTTGTACACTCCAAATTTTTAAAAACCATGAGGTCTTCGTATTTTGCTTTTAAAATAGATAGGTGTTTCTTTGTATGTTCTACGGAGAAGTTCGAACTCTCTTTTTTCTATTACTATTTCGTATTTTTTGAGTGGTGATGAGATGACTCAACCAACAGCCATTATATGCACATGGTTCGATAAAAAATAAATATCAGGTAATATTCGCATTCCCTTCACTTGCTAAATGGTGAATGTGCATCTCTTTGGGGAATGGTCATTCCCTTCTCACAATGGGAATGTATCGCAAACGAAACTCGGTCGAGATGGCGCTCTGATCGGAGTGCCCAAGATGGCGTCTGAGCATGCGCGTGATGACGCCGTGACGTCAAATCAATCAACGCCAAGATGATCTTGGCTTTGCGCTTGCGTCGATTCGTTTATAGTGTTTATTAAGCCAAACTCATCTTGGCGTTGATTGGTTTGACGTCACGGCGTCATCACGCGCATGCTCAGACGCCATCTTGGGCACTCCGATCAGAGCGCCACCTCGATCGAGTTTTGTTTGCGATACATTCCCATTCCTTGTGTTACCTTGACGACAGAAGCTTTAGTTTAGACAAAGAGTGAGGATATTCCGCGTTTTGTTCCACTGCAGGGTGGACATTACCTACTTTTAACCAGTATACCAAAACTTTTACCGTTATCTTGCAGAGGTATTCGAACTTTATAACTCTTTGTGATTCGACAGTTTTGTAGTCCCAATTGCCACCCAAAAAATATACTACAAATCGCATCATCACTAAAAATAGACATTCCTCGTTTTTCCCCCCTTAACCTTCACTTATTAATGATTCCTGTTCAAATGATAATTTATCTGTTGATTTGCTTCCTATTTTGAAATTTCAATTTTTGGGGCACACGTGGAACATCCTCGCGCCAGTTCACTATCCTCCCAGCGAGTGAAAACGCTGGGAAATATACTAATTCGATGATTTCTTCGGGATTCCGTGAAAGTGTAATTTCCACGCGGGTCAACCGCGACGCCACGCGTATATCACTGTACAGATCATTAGAGGTAGCGAGTTACTTGTTACGGTTACCCCGCGATAATTAGTGTTTCAGCAGTTGGCATTAAATCCTCCCGTTGACAATGTGCTCGGCAGTTGCCATGGTGCTAAATCAAAGGCAAGATGCGCCGCAAATAATTTAGCGTACTATTGCGTTCTCCAAAGTTATCCGCCAGCGTGCAGCGACTACGGGTGATTTACGCGTAGAACCGTACTAGGAACATTTGGGAACTGTCGAGCTAATGGTCATGCTTAACGGTAATCGATAGTTTATTTTCGGTGATTCGAAGGATGTTATCTAGCACTGTCGAAAACCTGTTGCACCGTAACCATCGAGTTCAGGCTTCCGTTGTTAATTCTACCTTCTTGAGCCTATGCTCGATAGGTAACCTTATCCTCGCGCAAAATCATTTGATTCGAAATTTTATTTAATGCTATTATTTTCTGCTAAAATAATGAAATAATGAAATTATTTTCTGCTAAAATAATGAAATAATGCTATTATTTTCTGCTAAAATAATGAAATAATGAAATTATTTTCTGCTAAAATAATGAAATAATGAAATTATTTTCTGCTAAAATAATGAAATAATGAAATTATTTTCTGCTAAAATAATGAAATAATGAAATTATTTTCTGCTAAAATAATGAAATAATGAAATTATTTTCTGCTAAAATAATGAAATAATGAAATTATTTTCTGCTAAAATAATGAAATAATGAAATTATTTTCTGCTAAAATAATGAAATAATGAAATTATTTTCTGCTAAAATAATAATTGTTATACAATAATTCAATTAACGATTTACGATTATGGAAAGGGGTTTGCAATTATACAGATTCTCTGTATAACTTTCTTCTTTGAAAATAAACTTATTTCTATCAGTAACAAATACCTACTTGGAAAATGGTATACTTTTTAAAATAATTAATTTTACCATCTTAGCTTTATCCCAAAATTTCTATTTGCAATAATTCTATATACAATAATTCAATTATCGATTTACGATTATGGAAAGGGGTTTGCAATTTTACAGATTCTCTGTATAACTTTCTTCTTTGAAAATAAACTTATTTCTATCAGTAACAAATACCTACTTGGAAAATGGTATAGTTTTTTTAAATCAGTAATTTTACCATCTTAGCTTTATCCCAAAATTCTATTTACAATCTACCATAGATTCTCCACAACATTTCTACGTTTAAAAAAATCAGATTTTTAAGAAAGCAATTTGGCAATGTTTTAGTACCTTTACAAGTAGACAGTCGATATATATTGAAGTCTTTACACTTTTTAGCGTAGCCTGGTGATAAGAACATTCCCCCACGACGTGCACCCTGACTCCTCAAGGAAGGCTTTGAAGCTGCCACTTGAATTTTAGTTATAGTCTGTCCGAATTTCCTGAGGCACTGAACCTATATAATAGTTTCATCCTATAACCACTATACGGATTCATCTGAAGCAGATTAATTATTTGCATCCTTATCCCTGTATCCCAAGCGAACCGAGATTTGCACCATACCCCGTCTCATTTAAAGCCTCATACCTTCGCCAGTTACAAGTTCCCCAACGAAAATGAAAATTACTCTCAGAAGATGTGAGGAAAGAAATTTAATTTCACTGACCCTTTAATACCCCCGTGACAAAAGCATCTCAGCCACGCCCCAAGAAAACAACCCAACCAAAGGAGCAAAAAGCACGAATCATCAGACGCAGGAACCCCAGCACGATCGCTCATTGCACTCATCGAATCTCCGCCGGTTGGTCCGCGGCCGCAGATCCCAGCCGGCATCGTTCCATCCCATTCTACTCGCATTCAGTCCCCCCGGAAAAAGTTGCGCGGGGCACGTCGATTAAAACCGCTGGACCGACACAAAGGGCTGTCAAGAAACAATATGAAAAGTGCTGGCCAGGATCGAGCCGCGGCTTTTATCGCGGCCGATATCCCAGCGCGTGCGCCGCGGCGAAACGAAACCCGCGCAGCGCCGCTGGCCCTTTACGTTTGTCGTCCGCCGGCCACGGCTAGTCACTTTCCAAAGGGAGATCGCTGCCGATAGGTTCGGGCCTGTGCAGCGGGCATGCCCGGCCGACTGAATGCCAATTATCTGATCCCCGCGTATTGGCCGATGCACGCGGCATTCGGATGCAACCGTACGCAGGGAGCAATATCCAGATGATTATCGTTGCAGCTTTCGCGGCGCAATCTTCCGAGCGGATCGCGGACGCGGAGCGTGCCATTATGCGCGGCCGGCATGCACCGGGACCGTTTGCGCGGAGCCGATTTCGGGGAAGCCGCGCAACCGCCGGGGACTCCTTTCCCTCCTCGTTCCGCCATGTGAATTACGTTTTACGTTTTATTAAAGCGGCTCTACGTGCCAACGCGGGAAATGGAATTGTATTTTATTAGCGTGCCGCCGTCTCGTCGACGCGGCAAAGCGGTTCGATTTTCAACAGATAGCGGCCTGTTGGCATGCCCGGTGATGGCGATCGGGTCGCGTTTCCGTCAGGGGACCCGCGTGCTCGGGGTTAGGTTGCTTTTAAAATTATACATATTTGATGCTGTCGGCAGTTCGGGATGAATTTCGAATTGATTGGGGGGTTGAAGGTTGGTTGCGTGGGGCACTTTTGTGGTTGATGGTTGGGACGCTAGGGATGATCATTTCGTAGTGGTTGAGGCGGTTTTGGGATGGTTTGAAGTAGCAATCGTGAGACGTAAAAGTGTTTTGTGTGAAAAGGCAGTTATTTCTGAAGGTGAAGATTATGTAGGGGAGACCGGGGCTAAAAGTTCCGCGGATAAGTTGTTCCGATCGTTCTATCTTCAAAATCAAAAAGAGCGTTGTACTTTAAATTATTTTTTCCACAGAGTGGCGTGATCAACTTACACGGAAAAAATAATTTAAAGTACAACGCTCCTTTCATTTTGAAGATAGGACTGTCGGAACAACTTACCCCTCGGAACTTTTAGCCCCGGTCTCCCCTACCTATACATATCTTTTGTGTGGAATATTTTATCGGGGGGAAAGATTAATTGGTTATTTAATTTAGATCGATTTAGGTTAGCTTCGGTTTTTATTTAGTCATAGTCAGTGGCGGACTGGCCAGGGTTTTAGATTGACCGATGGGCCCTGTGGGCCCACATCAATGACTTTTTAGTAGCTTGACAATTTAATAGATGTTCCAATATTATTACTGTATTCACCTAAAAATTGACGATTTAACTAACTTTTACACTAAAATTTATAATTGCGCCACTGACCATAGTTCCGACTCATTTTCAATTTTCCAATATTTATCTTTAAGAGTACTACTTTGTCATTTAATTACACAGGACCATAAATTCTTTTTTAACTTACACTAACTAAACCACCTGACCTATAGGTATTTTGGGTCGCTGGGTAAAAATTTCTTAATGCTTGTCAAGTGCTACGGAGTGCAAAAAATTTTTTTTAAGTTTCTATGTATTCTATCGGAAACTGTGTGCCTTTGTCTTTAAGATAAACCAAACCTCATCGAAAAGGGGTGATTTTTAACAATGACACAGCCATTTAAAGAAAACCTGCTAATATCATTCGACCTAAAATCAGAGGACATCTTTACGGCAGACCATCTGGTCAACCAAAAAGTTACAAGAAATTATCTTTTTTTTCCTATTTGAAAATACTTCAATACCTTGAATTCTACTTGAAAAAATTTGTTTTCCCAAAAAGCAGTTTGTTCGTTTTGTTCTCACAGGTGCCGAATGAATTTTTCGTTTCCAGAATAATTTTGTCAAAGAACAAGCCTCAATTTCGATTTATTTCTTTGTAATTAATTGAAAAAGGAATGCTTCATTTTCGACATAAACGATTGCCTAGTACGCTTAATGTCCGTATAGCAATTAAACAAATAATCCCCAATCCTTTTATATATTTGCAATTAATGATTCAGTTTTAATAGCCGAGCGAGAAATGAAGAGCATCTACTTTGTACGAAGCGATTTACTTTACGATTCATTTACACTCCTCCATTAACCATTGTCTTTTTAACGCTGATGAAACAATCGTCTGGAACGCCTGCTGTCGCTCATTCAAGGAGGATGAAGAGCTAAGCATTTGCAGTGCTCGCCATTAAGCCAGATTAAACAGCTCTTCGCGACAATGTCATCTCTGTGGAGCGACGTACAGAATAGTCGTGCTTATCGTCGAGCGAATTTTGCGTTTCCGTTTCTGCGAAATACAAATACACGGGCACGTATCGTCCTCGCAACGTCTCACGTCTGTCCTTTCCATACACGTACATAAACGTAGAAACGCTCATTCAAATTCGACACATAAGACGGGACAGTCGACGGGAATATCAAACTAACTAATGTGAATTTCGTGTCTCGCGTTTGTTGCGACAAATCTGTCACACTAGCTTTTATTTTGCTTTCTAGCTTTTCAGCAAATAAAGGAATCATTAAGTAATAAGTAATTAGTTGCAACCTGTAAGTAGTAAGTAATTAGTTGTAATACGTCGCTTTTTTCAGAATTCTTTACATTTTTAAATTATCAAATTCTGAAACTTTCAGATTGTTTAGTTTTCAGAATTTATTAATGAGTAATTAAAATTCGAGTGTCACTTGGGATATAAAGAAACACTCGAGCTTTTGAAAGAAGAGTAATCAATCAATTCGTCAGGGTCAATTGAGCTTCTCGTAAAGCTCTAACTCGGTATTAAAAAACTGTAGGTAATCAAGCTCGGAATCAGTCAGAAGCGACTAGGAACTCTAATGAATCATAAGCCTATCGACCAGTGTAGACCTATAATTATTCAAGGAAAATTACCTGTCATTATTCGTTATTTGATGGACAAAGTTAAAGTAAAGTAAGTCACCAGTATTTCATTTGTGTGTCCTTTCAAGCACTAAGTGTATGTAATACTTTTAACTAAAAGCAGTGAAAAAAATTATAAAAATTGAATAAAAGTGGTTAATCTATAAATCAAAAAGCTTCTATATGTTTGTGTGTTTGTCTGTCGCCTAAAAACTTTTGAACCATAAATTCTGGGATCACGAAATGTGTCTGAGCTTATTATGCCTGACTAATTCAGATGAATGTGACCATTTTCACAAAAAAGCACTGAAAAAACAATGTTTTTTTCTAATAAAATCAGAATCTAAATTTCGAGCGAAGCCGAGTAGTAAAGCTAGTGTTACCATAACGAACAAATAGCATTAACTAATATAATAGCGTTGCTGGTATTTACGCGATGAGTCACTATGGCTAAATTACGCATTCCACACTATCGTTCTGTAGTAACGTAATCCTACCACCCTTTGAACTTTCGTGACTGTTTGAAACAGATACTGGCAACGTGGAATTAATTCACTTAACCAGATTAAGCACTGCTTGGGATTCGTTATAAGAACAACACAATTGCATAAATCACTAATTCGTATTTCAGAAGAAACTAATCAAACGAATTGCAAACCGATTTCATAGCACAAGTACTAATACTAATTCATATTTTCAACCCAGTCTTGTGAAATACGTTTTCAAAACTTTAATTTCCGGTATAAATTTGTAATGTAGGTGCGTCAAAATTTTGGGGTGAATTATAATTTAGTCACTAAAACGAAGTTGCTAGATTATGAAATTTAATACACATATAAATCGTAATAGTGCTATATACGTGTGATTAAAAAAGTAGGGAAGAATGAAATATTTTTTCGTAACTCATGCGTTTAATTTCATTAAATCAAAATAAAAGAAGCTCATATAAACCCAGTAAGTATTTATCTGATCTTTATAAAAGGAGGCGATAATCGTTAATCATGAAACTGTCAGTTAGTAAATAATAACTATCATACTGAGTTTAAATCATTACTTCTTATCACTTCAAAATTAATCATCTCTACTTACCCCATCACGAACTTTAGAAATTACATTCACTTACGTCCTACAACCCAAAAACCCACAAATTACATTTCAAACGAGCAGAACTCAAACTCCAAAGAATCTAACATTCCTTATCAACCAATTCGCCAATTATTATAACAAAATCTTGAAACTTCTGTTGCTTTCTCACCCATCGCGATCTTTTCTCTCGAACTTCATCCCGGAACACAACAATGCAGATCTGGCTCGAGGTATTTGCATAATAGAGAAAATGGTAGGTCAAATCCGCCCATCGTCGCCTCGCAATAATATCTTTCTTCGGCCACTTAGGGTATCGGCCCAGTGGTCGGAATTCTCAGTCGTATCTACGTACTCGGTCGCGCTGAGTGGATTTAATTCACTTAACTCGAGACACGCGGGGGTGGAAACTCGTTACAGGGCCTGGTTTAATTGCGTAAGCTGGCTCCCGTATCTGACCATTAAAAGCTCAAACGGAGCGAGCTTGTACCTGGCCGATCCACGAGTGCAGCAGGAAGAAACGAAATCGAATCGATATCTCTCTCTTTCTGTTGCTCCCTTTTCACCCCCTTCCCCATCCCACCGCACCATGGCAAGCCACTTTATCCCGGCCTGTCTGCATGGTAACACTCGAGGAAAGACCGCTCTTACAGTCTCGTACGTTATCACAATAAAATGGATGTCGATCTTTTATATATTGCTAATAGAATTTCAGTGGTCCCACTGATTCATTCTGCTAACTATATGAGCAGGGGTCTCTCCCAAATTCACTTGTATTTTCCAAAAATATTTTAAGCGTGACTCGGACATAATTCAGAACGGTCTGATAAAAAAGATCTTTCTTAATGGCGAAGCATTTAGTTGGTCAGCAGAATGAATTTGTGTTGCGAAGTAGTTTCGAGTTGTTTGGGACCATTTTCTTTTTTTAGTCACAACTTTTTTAAATATAATAATCTTGCAAATTTTATAAATTTTAAAGTGTACAATTTTATACATTTAGATCAGATTTATTTTGTCAACGTTCACCCGGAATGTTTCCAAGCCTCCACTTTGTTCCAAAGTGATGATTGTCGTTTAGATATAGTGAATTTTATAATATACATTTTTGTATAATAATTGCAAAGGCGAATTTTAATAGTGAATTCTTCTTTAATGCTCTCTTCATTATAGCATAATAGCTATGCACATGCGTGGTATTATATTACTTTGAAAACAGTCTACTATTATATTCTATGGAACGAATTTAAATCTATTATTTTTAACTACAGCCCCCAACAGTTTTACGTGAAAAAGCTCCAATAAAAGAAAGCACATATATATAAAAACATATACGTATTCACCGCGTGTTATTTCATCATGACCGATAAAAGAAGCTCCAAATAACCTCTTCCGGGCAAGGACCAGCGTATGAACTAAAACGTACGTATGGTGTCTTTCTTCCTGACTCCAGATATTGCAGGTATCGATCGAGACAGGAAACACGTAGCCCGATAAAACATATATCGAGATGTAATTCGAAACAGCACGCGTCAGCTACATAGCGTGCCCCAGCTTCGTTCCGTTGAATGCGCCTGGAATTAGAAGAAACAACATAACTACAAACACAACCCTCCTTGACAGCAAATCCATAGCTTATCTCCCCGCCATACGTGGTAAAGTTTGGGGAACGTACCCTTTCCAGGAACGAAAAACTCGTACTCCCTATATTATTTTCATCTCGTCGATGCCACCCATGCAGGGTTCGATTTTAGCGTGCACTTTTTGTGGAGAATCATTTCGCAGAACAGATGCAAAGTTTATTTTTTTTAGAGGATGTAAAACGGAGTATATTGCATCTATCTCAAACAGAAGAATAAGTGAACCAGTAATCAGTCAGTCGCAGAAGTAATCAAGTTTCCAATTAGTTTAGAAGTCCTTGTAGAAAACACTGTGAGTGTCAAAATTAAATTTTTTTTATCGGAAAATGTTCTATGTACCAATGGTATTAAATATAGTATAGAATTTTAATACATTTTCTCTTCGTAAATAATTTAAAAACCGTAATGTTTTTTCTCCCCTTGAAAAAATTTGATTTTTGGCACTTGCAGTGTTTCCTAAAAGTGTTTTCTTCAGTTGATTTTTTCAGAATTTTTCACATCTTTCAAAGTTTTAAATTCCTCGAATTCCTCAAATTTTTAAAAAATTTTCTTTCTCCCAATTCTTTAACATCGCTTCCCAATGACCCTCCTCGCTGTAACTTCCATCCATCCCCTTTGCACTATTACCTCTAATACGTATCGAAGGTGAGAAACGCTTGGAACGTATCCGTAACTTGCTGGATATCTGAGACGCCCAGCGCGTCTCAGCCATTCCAGAGTTTTCCGCGGATCCTCATAACCGAGGATATAAATTCCCCCGCGTGTAGCAATACGTTCCCAAACATTCTGCTCGTAAAGGGCCGCTAAGGGTTCGTCGAGTTTACTGTTGACACGAACTTTTCGCGAAGCGAAAATTCCGGTGATGGAAAGCAGGCGCGTGATGAGCGAACGTTGCGCGTCAAACCGACGAACAAATCCCTGTTTCGTAATAATAAAGATAGCTGTCGATACTCTTTCCTACTTTTCTACTTCAACGGCCACCTCGTTCCGCGGTGCTCCAATAATAAAACAGAATCGCACTCGTTGGTCTGCGGTAAGTCTAGCTTACCTCCGTACACTTCTCTCGTTTCTCGTTTTTCACGCTGCTACGCGAACGCCTCGCACCCCTTTTTCTACGTACGTATCGTGCCAGATGCCAGTTCGTCTTGATATCTGATAAATTATTTTTTATCGCCGCAATGATCGTGGGTTCGTGAAAAGGTGGCGTGGAAATGGAAGATCGCTCACGGAATGTTCGCCCTTAGATAAATAATCAAGTCCACGGGGTTTTATCTGCGGATACTTTGAAAAAAGAACTCAATTTTTGGTCCTCGTGTTTCAGTAAAGTTCCAAGTCTTGAGAACGTGCTCCCATGTTCGGTTGATATCTGCATAATTGAAGAAGTTATGGAATTTGAAGCGGGCCAACTCTGGAGCTCGCGAGCGCAAAGTACCCCTAAATTCTGCAGATCAAATATTCAATAGTGCCGTCGGAATTTCGAATTTTATTATGTTCTCTGGGTGGCAGCTTCTCTTCTTCTATTGTGTACACATTTTCTTGGGACTCGTTTGGCCAGGAATCGCTGATCAAGATAAAATGGAACGTATGCGCCATGCTGCTCGTTTCTTCAACCGGTAGACGCGATACCTCGAGAAATATTTGTCAGGATTTGCTTGAAATTTGTGGAATTTTTTGGGGGGCGAGGTGGGGTGACTATTCAGAGCTGGCTACGTTAGAACTTTTTTTAAGCGCTTTCATTTTATTTTTAATCGGTAACCTGGCAGAAAAATATGTAAAAACCGATATTTATGGTTTGAAGAGCGGCCACTGTATTTCAGCTACAAAATTGAAACTTCTGTGCACGCGGCTGACTACCTTCACTGTTGCACTGTAAAAACTCGTTTGGTATTTTTGTTTTCGACGAATCCTTTGTGCATCATGGACCCCGGAAAATACTACTGATACAATATATTCGAAAATAATGGCTGCGTTTCTGACTCTTTTTCTGTACAGTTTTATTTCAAAATATTTCGATATACCTATATGCTTTTAAATAAAATGAAATTAGTGTAATAAAGTTTCATAGGATATTTAAAAACAATTACGTGACGGATGCTGCTTTTTTAATCGTTCGGGTATTTAGAAAACCTCGAAATTGTTAGTGACATCTATTTGTAAGAGTTCTTAACGTGTTAACAGTTAGGAATATAAACAAGCTGATGAAAGGAGGATGTGAACAATTTCCATATAAATTAAACAAATTCAACGCCTAGTAAATATACTCGAGTTTATTGGACTTGTAAAGCAACAGCCTCATTAAAATTGCAAAGACCGATGTAATTTTAATCTTATGCCTCATCTAGTTAACGACAATGTGGGACTCATACTCAGTAATTGCAATAAACGGAAACATAAACTACCATTTATATTTTACATGATACGATAGTAGTTGACAGTTATGGATTTCCTACAGCAATGGGTGGTTGCTCGTATTCAAGCAAACACGTAATTCAATAGTAAAACGCCAGACGACTGCAATTTCTAAACGGGTGTGTGCTTTACTCATCAATTGAGGAGCTTGCAAGGAGAGGCTTGTTAGGTCTGCAACCCCGATTGCTTTTAGTTTTTGGATATGTTTTCGAGGAGCCAAAAATAAAATATACGTGTATTTTTATAGCAGCCCGTTTTCATATTTAGAGGGTGAAACCACCCCCCAAAAATTCATACGAAGATTTACAAAAGTTTCTACTCTTAGTTTAAAGAATATTATAACATCGTATTGAGTAAAACTTTATATAAATTTCATTTTCGTCATAATATGTAACTTGCTGCATGGATAATGTTCTTGTCGTCAGTCTCTGTAGAAATTGCAGGGTTGATTTCACCCCTTAAACATGCAAACTGGGCGAAATAATAAAAAGACACCTATTTTTTATTTCTCGGTTCTCTTTAATATATATCCAGAAACCAAAGCAATCGGAGGCAAACACCCAAAACCTCCCCTTGTCAGTGAAAAACAGGCACCATGCCTAAATTTCAGATTCTTCATACCATTAAGGGGAGGTTCTGGTCTAAATGTCGATTTTTTTTTTATTTCATTTTTCGAATGTTCAACCTTTTAGGAAAACGTGTTTAAAAGGATTTGTTGAAATTCGTAAAATTCACGAAGTTATAGGCATTTGAGTAGCGGCAAATGCATGGGTCACGAGCGGCCACTCGGCGCTCACGTAAAACTTCAAACGCGTTTTTCTCGAAACAGTGTTTTCAAAACGGTGGGACCTGTATCTTCAAAAGTTATTATCCGATACGACTGAAACTTTTTTTATTTTGAAGAATATACTTCTGGCTAGGGGGGGAACTAAAAAAAATTACAAAAAGTTGAAAATTTATAATTTTTAAAGGCGTTGAAAGGACGAAAAATACAGGGAAAAGTGATTTCAAACGTGAAGTGTCGTTATTTTCTAAAAAAAATGTAATTTTTGTAATTTTTTTTTAGTTTCCCCCCTAGAAAAAAGAATAATCTTCAAAATAAAAAAGGTTTCAGTCGAATCGGATAATAACTTTTAGAGATACAGGTCCCACCGATTTGGATCAATTTTTTGACGCCTTAACTTTAACGACTCCCCAGGGCTGTTTGCACTGATTAATTATAAAACAAAAAATATATTTCTATAACATAAGACATCCTTAATACAATGCAACAAGTCCCATTAAATTATATATAGTAGTTTTCCTTTAATTAATTCCTAAATATCACCTATTTTTTGGGGCTCTAGACCAGAACCTCCCCTTAATTCGCCCCCGCAAAGTAGAGTAAAAAAATCATAAAACAGTAGCATGTGCCTATTTTCCACTGGGCCCCCCATTTTCGAAAATCGATTTCCTCTACAACAACCCCGAATGAAAAGATTTTAATCCACTCATTTGATTTATATTATTTATCACCTTCTGCCCGTTTGTCCCATTTCTTCGGCCGCACCCTGTACACACGCGACTCGCCCCCGCGAGCGTAGAATGCGAATGGGGATGGTTGCGCGCGCGTTGCACACGTGGCGAGGCCGGGTTACAGGATCGTATGGATGAGCCAGCGGGGAATCTGACGTCGAGTGGAAGTGTGACGCCAACCAGAAAACACGGAATGACGTGTGTGACCCGGCCGACCCGAGAGAGAACCGCGTAGTTATGCGAAATTTTTCGCCGCATTGAAAACCCTCGGCACGGTGTCGTGGCGTGTGCTGGCTGGGTAGAGGGCGCAGAAGGAACCGGGCTGATGAGGAAGGGCGGAAGAAAGGCGCGCCGAGGGAAACTTGCCACCGCTGCGACCGTTCGAATGGAAACTGATACATATTTCCAAGACCCGCGTAGCTCAGGAACAGAGTAACTCGAGGGATCGCGACGAGTGCTGGAGTGACTCGAGTGACAAAATCCGTCTGTCTCTCTATACGCCCTCCATCTGGAAGTAAACGGGTCGCGATAGCGGGGACAGACAGCGACGTGAAAGGGAAAGACTCCCAACAACCTCCTTTCGCAGCTTCGAGACGGAACAGCGCACGCTCTATTATCCGAAATAATGGGGAGGCACGGGTGTGCGGGGTAAAAGAATTTTTGGATACTGGAGTAGGGGAGACCGGGGCTAAAAGTTCCGGAGGTAAGTTGTTCCGATCGTTCTATCTTCAAAATCAAAAAGAGCGTTGTACTTTAAATTATTTTTTCCACAGAGTGGCGTGATCAACTTACACGGAAAAAATAATTTAAAGTACAACGCTTGTTAGATATAGAGACACTATAATAAGAGTCTGGACACGCGGAGGCTACTTTTTGATTGGTCCGCCATGTTCGATCGAAATCCCACGAGAGAGAAAGAGATATTCACCATTTCACTCTTAACCACTCTTAACAACTCTTACGTTTATGGAGATATTTTACTATCTATTAATCTGAAAATGTCACATTTGGGTTTTTGATTGGCCCGCTATTTTTTATCTATTCCCGCTGATTTTTAAATCTGTCAATTGTACCAAGATAATGAAGATATAAAGTAAAAAACCAAATTTTGTGTTCTATTTGATATATATTTTTTTATTATACTTATTTAAATGCGCAATGCATTGCCATAGAGTTACCGCCATAAACGTAAGAGTTGTTAAGAGTGGTCAAGAGTGAAATGGTGAATATCTCTTTCTCTCTCGTGGGATTTCGATCAAACATGGCGGACTGTCACTCGTGTCCAGACTCTTATTACAGTGTCTCTAGTTAGATATACAATGGTACTTTTGCTTCTTGTATCTCTTTGGTTCATGCTCGTTCCATGGGTGAACAACTTCACTTTGAACCTGTACCGTTGGTTAGTCGCGTCGGTGCCTAAAGCACAATGCTAGTATTATTTTAGATTAATAAATCTTATTGAATCAAGTGTTTATACTAAAAGGTGTGTTCATAGTTATTTACCTACTTAGATCCCGGGAACCTTGTTCACTCTAACAACGCTCTTTTTCATTTGGAAGATAGAACTGTCGGAAAAACTTACCCCTCGGAACTTGTAGCCCCGGTCTCCTCTACTTTGGTTTTAAACGTCGATTATTCTATGCTTTTTAGGCGGAACGGTGATGAGTGTGGGTGTTTGAAATGAGAAGGTGGGGAGGGAATGATTTTATTGGAATCTTGTGAGTTTGGTTTCCCTTCGGCTGATTTTTCTACGAACGTAAATTGCTCTCCTAATGTCAGAGGCAGCTTGTAAATATTTCTAATGAAGACACGACAAAAACGGGTGATTCCTAATTTGAAGGAAATGGAAAATGTGGAAGGAAATTTTTTCGTATAATGTTCTACTTTCGAGACAATCGAATTTGAATGTTCAGTAGATAAAGCCAGCAGAATTTATCAGTAGACAAATATGACACTACGGTTATTCTACAATTTTTACTTGTTTTTCTACAGTCATTTAATTCTCAGTTGTGCTATATTTATTATTACAATCTACCAACTCTTAGAATTACTCTTAAAAAATTATTAGCACACTCTTTAAAATAGAATAACTGTTTTAAAATTGGTCCAAAGGGATTGAGTTTTTTCGAGAAGCTAGAAGGATTAGTTTTCTAGGTTCCGTGTTTCGTCATTTTTTAAAAAGCGACCTTCACTATTTTCTCCGCTATTCTGACCAACTGCAACTTTCTTCAAAACAACGAGAGAAGTCACCTAGTAAACTAATCCTTCTAACTTCTCAAGAAAACTCAAGTCGTTTGGACCAATTTTAAAAAAGTCATTCTGTTTTCCAAGTTGAGCCAAGAATTTTTAGACTCACTGTATATTCGTTCTTAACAAATATTGAAGGTCCTTCTTCTTGAAGTTCGCTACAATAAATGTTCATTGCAATTCTTCTCGATAGACGGAAAGCTTAATGATAAATATTCCGCAAAGGTTGACGGTTCCGTCCGACGAACAACGTTGATTAAATATTAAGGAAATCCACGTAGCGTGCAGCTGGGCATGAAGGAAGCAGAGTTGACGAGCGATTCTGGACCGACGCGACGGCTTGAAGCGCGGAGGAATTATTCTTTCGTCGGGTCACCGTTCCCGCCACTCTTCTTTTTCCCTACTTTCCGACTTTGTCCACGAAAAAGTCTGCCTTCACGAGGACACTTTAGAAATTTATGGAATTTCTGAGTGCTCCCCCGCGACACGCCCAAGCCTCCCCCATCTTCCAGCCGCACGATGAAGAGCGCTTGGCCGTGTTTTTATGTACGCGTGCATGCACCGACATACGAATCTCGTGTCGCCACGTGTACTATGCCACATGGAGCCCCAGGAACACGGAGTTCGACGGCTGACGCAATATGTGCCAGCGAGGAAGTTACCCTGCGGGTTTTGTCTGCGGGGTTGGCAAACAGCATGCATCGAGAATCACCGAGAGGTAGGCGAACCCCGTCGTTGCTTGACCTACACGAACATGGTGGAACACCAGGCTGTTCGCGTGTGAGTGTCACTCTATAAATGACGATTTTTAGCCGAATGGAGTGGGATTTAAATTTGAAGGGGGGATTAATATTTATCAGGAATCACTATGGAGGTAGAGAAATGTCATCGTTTTTTGACCTACATGCACACGGTGAAGTTATTTCAGCTACTGACGTGGTCTGAATTGAAAAGAATTATGATTCTTGGTCGAATTGGATACGATTATTCAATTTTGGTTGTTGTAATTTAATGTTTCAGTTTGATTTGTTAATTTCTATTGTGGTATTTTTTAGGGTTTGTTAAAAAAGAGGCTTCGGACTTACAGAGTAGATAGTAGTCTTTGAAAGCTAAGTAAAGAATTCATAATTGTCAGGACTCGTGGCTCGAGGAATTAACTCTGTTACAGTTAGTAGCAATTTTCGATTTTGGGGACGCAAGTGATATGCTTGGTTCTATTAATATTTATTGCTGCAAGGTGGAAACGAAAAAACACCATATTTCAGTAACAATTATACATAATATATTTATATCAGAATTAATTCCCTTTAGTAAGTAGAAAGTGCCTGTCTATGGCAGACCACGAATTTCTTAAGGAGTTCGCTATTCTCTATCACGTAGATGTAAACTGTGCATAGAAATGGAAGTAGAACACATAGGATATGTTTTATCACCATCAAAATAAGAATTTGGTAAGATAATATTTCCTTTCCACTCGAAATGCAAATCACAGAAACAGGAAAATCACGTTCCAAAGCACTGCACGTTTATTTTTTGAAAAATCCTCGCGATTATGCAATTTAAAAATGATAGATATTTCATCTTAGATTAAAAAAAGTATTAATAATACCAATTTTCCAAACTACATAAACAATGCAGCTTGAAAATACCAGTACCTACAATTACTAATTAAACAGTCTTTCTTTAGCTCAACAATAAGAAGAAAGTAAAAGTACTGAATGAAAACTGACCATTCATTTCCTCAACGATAATTATTTATCCAAGTCAGAATCTACTTCTCTCAGACGTAACCAATCCACCCTGCATTTCCGATTCTATTCTCAATGTTTGGTGCTCAAAGACCGAATCAAAATCTAGCGTCAAACAAAAAACCGTACATTCTAAGGTGAACGCCTCCACGCTGCGGAGCCATAAATTTCAATAATTAGAGCCGCAAGACAAGGCATCCGGTGAATTGAATCTGAAATTTTAATCCAAATCTATTCCATAATAAATTTCGACGATCAGTTGCACATAATACACCGAATGAAACGTTATTCACCATTATATACCTAAATATTACCCGCATCCACGTTTTTACTAATGTAAATTGTAGTTTGCTTTACGAGCACTTTTACAGAACGCGTCGTTCAGCCGTCATAAAACCGTTGGGAGGGCGAAGTGTCCCCATTCCTCCGGCAGCCCTTGAATTCTTCGTTTTCGAGGCGGTAGTGCGCGTGAGTAATTTCGAAGGAAGTCAACATGTGCACGGGTCTCCTTCGCAGGGGGATTGCTGATTGCTCTAGTCGTAAAATTCAATCGCGGCAGGATTCCGTGGCAATAACCTACATTTACACATCATAATCCAGGGTAATGCTCGCGAGAAGCTACCATATAACGATGCGGCGAACGTGTAATCATGCGCGATGCAAGTCGGGAAGCGATAATCAGGTTGAAGGGAGGAAAGACGCGACAAGCGCGCTGTGAAATTTTCGTGCAGGCCTCCTGCCTCGCATCAGATTTCCCGATCCGCGGCAGCGTCGAATCGAAAAGAAATCACTGATATCTGGCACTTAGGTCGACGTCTTTGATGCATTCGATGCAATCTAAATTACAGAGAACGATACTCGCTTCGGCGAGCCCATTAAATTGTCTGCTCGTCTCGCGGAGGAGCTCCCTTTCGAGTGGAAACGCATGCGCAGTGGGCAGCCATCATTCGAATCAATCGTTCCCAATCAAAAATATGCAAACGTGTTTTAGTATATCGTGTAGATTGATAAGGATATCATGCACCCATCCAGTAAAGAGTTCACAAAATAATACTAGGGGAAGTTAGGCAACCCGAAAATTCTGAAAAATATGCAACTTAGTTTACAAGTTGAGTAGTTCGTGTGTAAGACGAACCTACTTTTTCTTGGTGGCATAATACGATTTGGGGGCAGAGGTTGAAATCACCCCTTGAAAAAAATATAGAATTTTCTTTTTCGTGGAATTTCTGGAAACTAGTCTACTTGCAAACAAAGTTGCATAATTTTTTTAATTTCCGGGTTGCCTAATTTTCCCTGTAAGAAAAATTACACACAATTGATAGAGAAATTACATTGACAAAGGTTCGTATTTGGAAATTTATCACTTCTTTAGTAAGTATATAATACTACAATGACAGAAAAAATGTATGAAACATTTATAAAATCATATTACAAAATAATACTAGGGGAAGTTAGGCAACCCGAAAATTCTGAAAAATATGCAACTTTGTTTACAAGTTGAGTAGCTCGTGTGTAAGACGAACCTACTTTTTTTTTGGTGGCATAGTACGATTTGGGGGCAGAGGTTGAAATCACCCCTTGAAAAAAATGCAGACTTTCCTTTTTCGTGGAATATCTGGAAATTAGTCTACTTGCAAACAAAGTTGCATAATTTTTTTAATTTCCGGGTTGCCTAATTTCCCCTGTAAGAAAAATTACACACAAATGATAGAGAAAGTACATTGACAAAGGTTCGTATTTGGAAATTTATCACTTCTTTAGTAAGTATATAATACTACAATGACAGAAAAAATGTATGAAACATTTATAAAATCATATTATACAAAATATAGAAATACAGAATCTTCTATTTAATTACAATCAGTTTGTAATATTTATGAATGTTGTTTGAATTAATTTAGCATCAATTACTGAAAGGACCTCGTCATAACAATAAAATACTGCAAAATCCACGGTGCTATTATTAAATTTAATTTCGTAACCCATTATTTGAAAATGACATTGTATTTTGTCATGATTATAATTGAACGTCGATTCCCTTTGCATCTCGTCGAACTCAATTTAACGTTTGTCACGTTTCCTCCGTTAGACGTAAGTTTAATTCGAAGTCAGTTATTGTATCTGAGGGATTCTCGTTCCATTGGCTGTCTCCTTTCAGTTGAACCCCGCATCCTCAATTAGAAACAGACGCTGGAGATATCGACGAGCAATATGAATTCATTTGCATATTCCAACCCCCCAAGATAATCGAATCCAATTATAATGCTTCACTGGCCGTGATCGCGGACTTATCCGTAGCGTTAAATCATCTAAATCCAGCATTTATGGTTTGCGCGAACAGAGAAGAGAAATCCACGTTATTCCTATGAATTCTTTTTTTCGCTCGTTGCACCCGAAGGTCCTTTGAAAATTCGCAATTTTGTCTGTCCAATTTACGTGCACTTACTTCATGCGTTGGTGCTGTTCACATTTACATTGAGCACGGAGTTCCCCGTTCAAACGTCCACGCAGCAAGCTCGTTCAACAAGCGTAGTACTTTAATTACACACAGTACACGTGCACAAAATTTCTGTTATTATTTCGTTACAAATGTTACAATTTGTCATTTGTCTCGATATGATGCTGCACATGGTTTCGGCATGCAATCGTGGATCCTCTGCGATTAAAACACTTTCATATTCGGGTCGCGTGAACATCACATAAATATCTGGTAATGAACAGTTTTGGGGAACAGCATTGCCATTCCATGGATCGCGGGATTAATTAACGAACGAATCGGTGTAATCAAGTAACTCGAAGGCACCATTTACCTTGATTTGAAATTGAAAATATGCAACAGTCGCTGAAACGTGGTGTAAAAAGGAAATTAATAATATTGAAGATAATAATAATTTAATCCTGTAAGGTATCACAGGGATAATCGTATAGCTCGTATACTTGAACGTGAGTGAAATTGATAAATAAAATTTATAAAACCTAGAAAATACCCTGTTAGGAATTCAATATTCGTCGTGATATTAATTTACATATTAATAGGTATTAGGCTAATAGCTCACTGGTGACCCACGATATTTATGGCGCTTCGAACTTCCATCAGAGGAAGAACCTACGCTTCGACTCGATACCGAAATAAAACAGTGGAGAACAGAAGCCGAGGGTACTAAAAATTTAACGTAACTTCAACTCTACCGTAATTGAGTAGGGAAATGCGAATTTTTCATCAGTTTCTGAAGCCCCACTGAAAATTTTCAGTTCCACTGCACCACTCCACGTGTTAACCGAGCTTCCTCAGGTTAAAATTACTCGGCCATCGATTCGACTACCGATTCGGCATATCATCTTGCACCCAGTAGTCAATTTGCTCGCACGATGATACAAAAGACTTCCTAACCGCGCATATAACCGTTTGCAGGTTCTACAAGCGATTTTATAGCTTCTAGCATCCCTCCGTTCTAGTATTTCCAATATCGTGGCCGCCACATTTTTACTACAGCAATACAAAGTACGGTATAAATATCCTTGTTCCATTTAAGAAAAACTAACTTGCTTAAATTTGTCGATTTTGCCTCCTAATTTTATTCGATCCCACTTTAGAATAAAATTTATATTAGGTTCTGAACTTGTTGCGATCTAAAATTCATATTTTATAAAAATGTAGTTTGATATGTGACCCGACTCAAAATTGACCCCGGATCTGTCAGTGGGAGGTTAAAGCTTTTACTAAGGGGACTTCCCTTAACGCCGGACGGCACCTAATACCGGATAATTAGTTCTATCTGTGACATCTGAAACGCTACTGAGCCGTTATTCAACGTAAACCGTAGAGGGGATAGAAAAACCAACACTAAGGTTTCGCCACGTTTCAGTCCAAAGATTGATCTACTATTAGTGCTCGTTCTTTCATCCTCTCGCGGTTTCCTATGTAATTTCCTATTGTATTTTATTCAATTTTGTTTTCTTTCCTATCTTGTCCTTTTCCTTTCTTTCTTTCATTTTGCTTACCTCCCACCGGCTTTTTACGTTAGGTTGTAGAGCAGCAGTTAATGCTGAACCTCGCCTACTCGCCATTGTAATTTAATTGTAATGGTGCAATAAAGACATTTAATAATAATAATAATTATTTCTTTGTTTTTATTTGAGAAAAACCTTAGCGTCCAGCACTAAGGGAACTCCTCTACCCTAAAACTGATAACCATCACATTCAATGCTATCTGCACCCACTCGTTGACCCACAGTTGCAAGCTTCGACTGATCCGTTGGAAATCACCCCGTGCGTTTTTAGCCTCGAAATCGCCTGGTGGCTGAATGGCGGCCGCTGCGCGTCAAGAACCGGGTCGTGTCTCCGTGGCATGCAGGCGAACCGCACAGTAGACGGTTCGGTAATGGCGCTGGGCGGCGTGACGAGATTGCCGATGCTATCAGGTGTATCTTCGCTGATGAAGGTTGTAACCTCGACCGGACCCCATTTATTAAAGCGCGTCTGCTCCGGGCATCGGAGGTTGCCAACAGTCAGCCAGCGAGACTCAGCCGCCGGCCAACGTCGCGGCGAGGTCTCCGCGGATGGAGCACCGCAAAGGTTGCCGGCCACGGTACCAGCGGATAGCCTGCCAGAGGTGGTCAGCTGGACGCTGCAGACCTTACCTTGCTCTCGTGGAGATCGCTATCAGTCATATTAGCCAAACATACCTCGGATATACGCGGCCATCTGGCACACAACTATCCGTGGCTGAAGTAACGGTCGCCTTACGTGTGCTTCGTGGCACAGGCATAGCTGATTAAAGGTATAGCCACGGCGGTACGAGTCGTAAATTTAATAGTTAAGTGGCGGTACCGATCGAAGCACACGGCTGAATCCCATTTCGGGGTTCAGTGCAGTCTGCTTCGGAATTAATCCTTGCGATGCTTGGACGTAGGACCCATTTGGACCTAGTGGAAACGTCGAACTACCTGTTATTAGTATTACTTATTATTATATAGGTACCTATTAGTCAGTCGTATTAACTTTTGGGAACGATTGGAATTTTAGACGGAATTTTAGATTTTTATCAAAACCTAACATCTTGTTAGATGACAACCTAATCGAAATGAATTCTGCATCTTACTGTAAAGAGCCTTGAGTGACGCTCGAGTGAAATCTTTACTTTAACGCTCGGATAATTTTAGAAATTCTCATTTACCAGCACTGTGCGATAACAAAATGTTGAAATTTTTTTTTTTTCATCAAGTATATTTTTAAATCTTTTCAAAATTCTGTTGACCCAAGTTTGCTGCGTTAAGTGTACCATTGAACTTTTGTTTGAAACTTTTTTCTGTCTTCTGTACTTTAGGAGTTATACGCTAAAAAGTGAGAGTGCTTATTTGACTTTGGGGTTAGTTTTAACACCCTTAAAGGGCGATAGGGCACGATTGAAATATACCGTTGTTCTCGTCTAGAGTCACTCTATAAACCCAAAAAGTTGCGTTCCAATCGATGAGTGCGGGCTGCCGGTGTTCCCTTGTTAGTAACGCGTGTTCTATTTTCCTCCAAAGTCCTATTTTCGATGGTCTTAAGGTGGACTCTCACTACGCCTCGCCTTGGCTCGCCTCGCTTCTCTTCCTCAAAATATTCTCGAGGAAGAATCCGCGCCGAAGTGAGTCAAATTGCCAAACCATATAAGAAAAACATAGAAATAATAAAATGAACCGAGGTGAGACGACGCGTACTAAGAGCTTGCCTTTACTGTAGCTTCACCTTCGTTGAGCACGTGACCCACCTTCCGGCGCCTTGTGATACAGGATATCGCGGAAAATGATTTTCGAGGGCGCAGCTCGAGCAAGATATATCGCCTCGGTCCGCTCGCAAAGCAATTGGCCGCGCCTTTCCCAGGCGCGCCAGCGTTCATTTGGCTGAGTATCCGTGATTTTTTCCACTGAGATCGGAGATGGGTCGTTAGATGACATTTGAAACGTGCAACGGCCACGCTTCGTTCCGTTCGATTGCGCTCGTTCTTCCTTTTGAAAGATTATCCCCGACGCGGGAGTTCGAAACGCGCCGGGATATCGGGAAACCATAAACCTCGGTTGTTCGGAGCTAGTGTCTAGAGCGGAGCAGAAGTCTCAGGCGCGTCGACAGGTATTGCTGTAATTAAATAGTTAGAAGGAAAGTTGATTTAGAGATTGGATGTGGGTGGTGTGCAGAAGCTTAATGGGGGGAAGGACTTTAGTAGGGGAGACAATACTGAGGAAGTGTGTAAGTGTAACTGTGTACCTAGGTATTCTATAAATTGGGAGTAATTCTATAACTAAAAGGGCAGGAGGAGAACAAGCTACAAATATATTTGATTTAAGCATTAGTGGTAGAAGGAAACACAACAGTTGTAAGATTGAAGAATTAAATCTAGGGATAGTAAATCATAGAGGCTAATATTTATAAAGTCGTTTAAAATATTTTAAAACGCCACAAGCCATTGAACTCGAAAATTTATATTTCAAGTTTGAGAAATTAGTGCTTGGTACCACTGCCAGTTCATTGAATGGAAAGGAAATTTAAAAGCGACGAACCTACGCTTTTAAATGTAACACCGTACACATTTTTACATTTTTTATTGCTTCTAAAAAGAATTTTTCCTTGTAAATCAGAAGAATTTTAACTTCCACGAAGTCATGTTTAAACGCCTTTCTCACACAGAAGCTTTTGTCATTACATTTCGCTAGATTCTCTAATTACTAGAAGACCAGCAAAGGTTCGACGTGTCCCGTAATCGTAGAGCTCTCGCTGTCACGCCACTCGAGAAAGTCACTTCCTCGTGAACGGAGATACGATATCACAGAAAATCATTTTCGAGACCGTAGGCGAGATAAATCATAACCCGACTATTGCCTGGCCACGCCTTTCCTAGACGTGCTGGCATTCATTCAGTTAGATATCTTGTTCTTGGAACAACTTGTAGGAGTTCATAAGGTCGCTGGGTGATACATGCATTCGAGCCTTCGCCCGTGTCACGAAGGAAGAATCGCATTACGTGGTAGCGGTTTCCTTAACAGGAAGTCGCAGGGAATTATATAATAAATCGCCAGTCCGCGATCTAAATAAACATTAGTGGAAAAAAAAATAGCAATGGCGATTTAAACAAAATTCAGAGATAAGAGTTCACAGATAAGAAAATTTTTATTTAAATACCTAAAATTTCGAATAACGAATAAAAGTTAAAAAAATGATGGCTCATGTGTCGAATAAAGTTGACCCGGGTTAATTTTTTTATTCGTCGAACGTTTCAACTTCAGCGTCGCATAAATTTTTCAACTTAAACTTTAACTTTAACTGATAAAATTCTGAACTTCTGATTCCGTCATTGAGAACTAATCGCTACATCACATTTTTCTTGAGTTCCAAGAACAAACCTTGATGAACGAAAAAAATTGCACAATGAATTAATTCTCGAGAGTACGCTTGAACTAGTTTTACCATGATTCAGGTAATATAATTATAGAACGAGGAAACATTCGCAATGTGGGTTACGGCTTCTGATCTGTCATTCTCAAGGAAAGCAAATGAAATTCCAGTCAATCAATGATACATGTATCACGGGAAAAGAAGAAATCGTTCACCGAGGCTCGGATCACCTTTAAACGAAGTAACAACGAACTATCCGCATCTCTGATTTTCTCCGCGATTCGATGAAAACGTCAGCAAAGATAGAACAGTAATTGGGCAACGCTGTTCCCTCGGTGGATTTAATTATCCCGTGGAATTTCTTTTCGTAATCCCGTTATCGAGTAATCCTCTTTCCGTAATAAAGCGCATCCCTTAATACCTCATTCGATTATCATATAAGAGGTTTAAACCATTTTTTTACGCTTCCTGAAAAGCGTCGTTTAATAATGCTCACCCGAAATTGGATCGGCCGACGTCGTTAATCCCTTTCCCCTTTCAATTGGAAAAAAATCAGAAATGTCGCGATGGGAGCGTTTTCCTTCGACGAACTTGCGCCAGCGAGCCGCTGCGATCGAAATGGAAACGTTCGAGTGCGCGGCGGCGAGGGAGAAGGGCGAGAGTCCTTCCTTAATCCATCCCTCCCGATCAGGGTGGGTTGGCGGCTGTGAGTGGCAGAAATGAATTATGTATCGGCCAATTAATAAAATTCCGATCGCACGCCAACTGGGGAGAAGGAACGCGCTCTGGCGGCTAACAATCGATTCCACAATCAAGTCTCCCCAAGTGCCACCTTAACGAGTTTCTGGAATCGTGTAATTATTTCTGTTGGCTTGTAAAAGAGGCAGCTGCAAGGGGGATGAGGTATTGAATAATTGAGCTTAATACATTGTTGAATAAAGACTTACAAGAAAAGTGAACGAGGGTCCGGGCACTGATTAGGTTGAAAAATTGAAAACAGTAATTAGTGTACACCGTGTGTAATTATGTAGGACTTACGAGTATAGGATGCACGGCTATAAACTTTGGGAGAAAATCGAGAGCAAAATCTCGATCTTCCCAAGTATGTGGAAATTTTTTTGCGTTCGGGGTTTCATTTTTGAGAGAAATGATTTGACTGAGATATGAGGTGTGCAATAACTAATATTCAAAATTCGAACCAAATCAGTGACTCAAACCTCGGACTTCCCTTGTTAATACTATTAAATAAATACAGCTATTGGAACCTTATTGTTAACTAGTGCAAATTTTTCCATAAAAAAATTTCATCATCTCCGAAATGAAACTCGAAAATTACATTTGTAAGTGTTCGTCAGGTTTTCGAAAGTGTTTGAAAAACGGGTTGACCAAGTGGTAGTTACATGAACGTAATGAAAACATTTTATCTTTTCATTAATTCCAGTGAATTTCACAGGTCATCGTTTAAATATTCGAAAATTTCACCACACATTGGATTCCCTCGCCTTTTCACTGCTCCCCTGCATTGACGTTTGCCAGTGCGTAAATATTCAGTGAAAGGGAAGAGAGACTCTTTCTTTTTACAAAAATTTGCACTGTTTAAAGCCAAGCGAAATGGTTGATTCAATACAGACCCATCTGGCAAGCGCAGCGGTTTTTGAAATTTAATTGGAACGGTAGCGAGCGCATACGATTCATTTGCACGTAGCCTGCTCTCGACGTAGAGATTGGGTGATTCCGATGAATCGTGTGCGATACCGAGACACAGTGTAATTAACGCTTTGCACGGTGCGCGAGCGAGCGGCGCCGATGAATGGGATTGAGTCGTCTAAAAGAGACGAGACGATCCTACGGGCAACAGATTTATCGCGAAGGAAAACTTATCCCGGGGGCTTGGTTGAAATTAAATTAAGTTTCAGTTCTGTGCGAACAGTGCCCGCTGGAATTCAATCTCGATACGCGTGTTAATTAGCGACGCTTATCGCTCGAAACTTGGCCATCCGTTTCGCGGAACGGAACTTTTAGCTTTTTTTTTTCCCTTTAGCCACTGTCGATTCCTCTCGACGACTTCTTTAGTTTCTACCATACAATTACCAGCTACCGAGGCTCGCGTTTCCGTTCTTTCTACTCGTTGTCTGATGGGCGTACTGTAAATGGTTAAGTGGAATGATTTAATGTAGTGACTGTAAATTACGTATCTACCGCTACTCGCAAGTGTTTGGACTTCTCTGTGGCTTCTTTTTGGTAGATTATGTGGTTTTGTATATGATCGTATAAAGAAAGGTATAATTATTGAAACACAAATGAGAAATGTATAGAGGAAGTATACTTAAGAGCGTAAGGTATTAACCCACTGCTTATATGTTCGAGTGTACAATTAGAGCTGTATGTTCACTGGAGAACAGTTCGCGAACACTTGTGGAGACTGAAAATGCTATGTGATAATCTTTTTAACTCTTGGAACGGCGGCGCTTCTGGCGACCGAGTGGTGAATGGTGTCTGAGTCAGTTTAGACTCCGACCTTTTTTATTTTTCTATCACTTAGGCGCGTGATTCCTCTGTTACAGTAACTGACATTTGGAATTTTAGAGATCGTTTTTTTAATATACACTAAAAATCCCGTCTGAGGATTAGCTCGCGAGTTGTGCCCATATCAATCTAAAATCGAAGAACAAGATCCTGATGCAAAAAGACATCGAAAAGTCCTTTACCGTTTTGGGATCCGAAGCTTCGTTCTCGAGATATTGACAGTTGAATATCAGCGGTCCAAGCCCGAGCGGTCACTGCTCCGCGCTCAGCTGTTTCGGCTTTAAACCGCGCGGCCCGGCACTTGGACCGCTGATATTCAACTGTTAATATCTCGAGAACGAAACCTCGGATCCCAAAACAGTAAAGGACTTTTCGATGTTTTTTTTGCATCAGGATGTCGCATGTTCCGGATTGTCTCGAAATTTTGAGATACCATATATAGCAACAACTTCCTTATATTTTTCTCAAAGCTAGAAAACTTCTCAAAATATCGTAAGTGTCAGAATTTCATTAAAAAAAATCTCAGCAGCGTTAACTATATCATAATACTTCCTCCACTGGATCCGTTGAACCAAACTACATACATCCAATTTCTCACTCGTTTTATACACTGCTCTGTCCCGCGAGAATCTATCCGAAAAACTTTAAATTTGCATCGACCATTTTCAATCCCTAAGTCACGATTCCAATCACGAACGAAATTTCTTCTTTTACGTTTCAGGTAAGTGCCGAACCTCAACACCGTCCAACGAATCACGCGACATCCGTTCGACATCCGTATCCCCGCTAAGGTACGTGTCATGTTTCCCCGATAAATCATTCTCCCTTGGCATCTCGTCCGCCTGGCGTTCTTTCTCGACTAGACAGATCGCCTAACCAAATATCATGGGGGATTCGCGCGAGGAAATATCGAGCAACGGGCATACGAACCAGGCCGCCGCGCAGCAGGGGCCTCCAGAGTAATCCGTATGAATTCATCGTCATCTGGCACGGTGGATGCCGATCGTTTGTCCGCGTAACAAATGACGTTGCATGTTACCTTGGCGGATGTCACTCGATATCAGCCGGACAGATCGTCTACTCGCTGCGATTTCATAAAAATAGGGATACATTCCGACAACGGTGACGACGACATGGCTGCCCGAGCTCGAGGCCCGGAGGCGTGGATAGAACAAGTCCCTCGATGAAACTACCACGCACAATAGCGGCCAGGGTCGCCACGCCGTCCTGATACGACCTACAAGATCCCTGGTGTAGAATGAGGGGGGGGGGGCGAAACTCCAAGGGGGAGACAGATGAGCGATGGCAGTGAACAATGAAGTGACTTCTTTCTGTTCCTCTAGTGTCGGGGATCGATGTTTCTTTTCTGCGCGTCGCTTGCGAGAGATTGAAATCACGCGCTACTAATCTTGGGTGTTGCGTGGAGCTCGCGATAGGAATATTTTGGTAAACGTTTGTTGGAGAAAGTAGAGGAACTGGGGGGTTTTTAATGAGTGTACGAGTGTAGGGGTTGGATATTATTGATTTCTCGTGAGGTTTTAATTGATGGAGGTTCGCCTTCAGAGGACTGTTGGAGCCTTGACTCCGTGGATTTTTAGGCTTGTTTATAACTTTCTCGGCTTCGTTTAATTTATTTATTTAATTAATTATGTATTATTAAGTACCTTCGTAGAGTGTTCATTGTGCTAAGTCTAAAATTAGAGATACATCCCTTACAGGGGATATAAATATTATTGTTTACTATGCAAGGAATTAGCAATGGAGATAGTAGTTATTGCAATGAGTACCATTATGGGATATTGTGAATGTAAAAGAAGGTAAATTTGGAAATTAGTCTAATTGCTTTTGGGAGGACTATCAGGAACTTTCTATTTTCCTTATGCAAATTTACTTACCTAGATAAGATGATTAGTTTCACTGCACTCTTATTTCTACGTTGCAACGATCATGATCCATCGATCCTAATTTACGATCTTTTACGTATTTTTTATATAGATACAACCAACTCTCCAAATGCAAACTTGATATTATTTAAGCTCAGCAAGGTCTCAAATGGCCTCGAAAGGTCAACCTCGCGATCGCCTGATGTCATCGTCCGGTTAAGCTCTTTACGAATTAACAGAGCTTTCAACTTTTAAATTACACCGTAAACGAAACGCTGCCTCGTGTTCTCTCTGACTAAGTTCTCTCGAGTAAAACGTTGGCGGCTACTCCTCGTTGTTCTTTGTAACTTAAATATTTACGTGGAGCAGTTTAAAGGGATCATTAGGGGCTCGCAGAATGTAGAAAACGGTATATCTTTATTTCCTCGTAAATTCGTGTAAATATTGCAGTGTTTCATAATGGGCTATCATGTTAGCAAAGAACACGTCCAGTGTGAACAACGCGGTAGTGAAGTGGACTACTAATTAGTGAAACGTGTACCGCCCTGTTTCTCTTGCACGCTCGTTCTCGCTGTTAACATCTTTCGTTGTCGCCGTGTGTATCTTGAAAATAGCATAAGCGGAACTGAAGCGCGCTCAAAGAGAAGACACTGCAGGGAAGTACAACGAGAAGACACTGTTTCTTTAGAACGTTGCTGCATTAAATTCGAAGGACACGTTGATGCAATTTGGCAAATTAATTTTACCAAAAATTCGGTACTGCGATTTCATTGAAGTTGCACACTACTGCTGCGTTCGAAATGTATTTCACCGCCTTTTGTTACAAGACTGCACTAATTTCATCACAACCCACACACCTCAAGCGCCTTAAAGTATACCTACTAATGTCCAAGACAGTGTTCTGAATACATGCTCCGCGCTCTTAACTTGCCAAGGCGCTCATGAGCGCCACTAACTTCGTCTCCCGCTGCTTTTATATACAGCACTATGTCTCTGCGCAGCATTGTGCCCTGCAGATGTATAGTAACGTCATGGAAGCACTAGGGAGCGTAGTTGATAGCGTCCTGAAATGTCTTGCAGGAAAATTAAGAGTATAGGTACACTTTGTTCAGGCGATATATGTATAGTACTATGAAGCCATGTAGTATACAAAAATACAACCTCATAAATGCAGCCCTCTAAAGGTTGGTATGCCATGAGACTCGCCGGGTCACGCGCCGTGGGATTTCACCTTAACGGGGACTAGGCAGTCGAGTCGCTCGAAAATCAAGAAGTGCCTCAAAACTAGGGCTGGGACTATTCGAATAATTTAATATTCGAATATTTTACAAGTATTCGAATAATACGAATAAACTTCGAATATTTCAGTATTCGAATAATACGAATAAACTTCGAATATTTCAGTATTCGAATAATACGAATAAACTTCGAATATTTCAGTATTCGAATAATACGAATAAACTTCGAATATTTCAGTATTCGAATGTTTTTATTCGAATACTATTCGAATACTGCTATATTCGAATACTATTCGAATACTGATGTATTCGAATAGTATGGTGTGAAGTGGGTCAAAATTAGCGTACAAGATTTCACCCTGACAAATGAACCTAAAGAACTTGATTTATAATTCACACCATACTATTCGAATATATCAGTATTCGAATACTTTAATATTCGAATAGTATTCGAATACTTGGATATTCGAATAGTATTCGAATACTTGGATATTCGAATTATATTCGCCAAATAATTAAGCAACTGAAGTATTCGAATATTCGAATACCGAAAAATTCGACAAATAGTCCCAGCCCTACTCAAAACACATTTTCTAGTTTAATCCTCAAGAACCAACCAAAAGAATTGCCTGATACACCACTTGACTGTGACTCATAACCTAACCCCTAAAAACACATTTTCTAGTTTAATCCTCAAGAACCAACCAAAAGAATTGCCTGATACACCACTTGACTGTGACTCATGATGCGCACCAACCTGTCCTCCGAATCGTACGAGTAAATAAATAGATCCACTGCAAATAAATAGATCGAAGCAATTCTAGGTATAAAAGTTGCTCAGCCTCTCTATCTCGCGAGCAGGCCAGACATGGCAATTAAATTTATCCGTGGGTTCCCGTTCGTACGACCGTAGGTGGCGGCCACCCCCCTCGGGCAGACAATTATTACTTGAAGCGACGATTTGTGTCGCGGTCAGGACTGTATACTGGAGATTGATACCACGGCTGCGCGGACAAATAGCTACAATTCCTCCCTTGAAAACCGTAATACGCATCCGCTCCGCTGCCTCGCCGTGGTTCACGTGCCCTGCCGTTTCACGCGCGGCACCGTGTTGGCGCATGCATCTCGTGCACGTGTAGGACACGCGGGGGCGAAGGGGGACGTGACGTCGCCCTGTACGCGGCAGTGTATAAATATACATGGTCCTTGACAAAGAGTCCGGCGTGGTGAGGGCATCGCGCATGCATACGCCGCTGAATGTGACTTCTGGGTGGTAGATCGTAATTACCATAAGTCGTGAAATATGACTTCATGATGACGCGACCGCGCGACAAATGGAACGGGCGGCGGTAATGCCGATCGACATTGGGTCCTTTTCGTTTTCTCCGCCTCGTAGACGGTGCCCGCGAAACGGATTACGTACTGTGAGAAGCGTGTGACTGGTGTTATATAGGTTGGCGTATCGGTGCTTGAACGCGGGGGTTTGGGGAGTTCGATACAGGGAGATATCGCATTTGTTGTACGAAGGCCTAAAGCTGGGTTTACATTAGTCCAGTCGCTGGATCCAGCGAGTGGTTCGACTGGAAATCAGTCGATGTCTTGATTATTCCAGTCGTTTCTGAACCGTTGAAAGTGGTAGAGTGTAATAAAAATGGATTCACGGAAAAGAAGGATAAAAAAACATATGAAACTTGCTTTAATGTTAATTTGTGAAGAAGTTATTGATACAGTTGATGAAGAAATTAAGAAAAAAAAGCCAATTTGGATGCGAAACTTCAGGCGACACTGGACTGAGCCGTCTAGACCAGTCCAGCAACGCTGGAATGTTGTGTTTCTCGATGGAGGGGGTAAACACTGGATCGAAAAGTAGACTTTCGATCCAGTCGAAATCTGCTGGAATGACAGCACTGTACTGGAATCAACACACTGTTTACATTATTCCAGTTCTAATCCAGTGCTGTACTGGATCACTGGACTGGACTAATGTAAACCCAGCTTAAGGTATACTGCTGGACACTATCTTTCGCGGATTGGTCACGCAAAAAGTTGAACGAAATTCATGTACAGTAAATAATGTATCATCTGATACATAGATGGCATATTTTTAAATTATCAGTTGTTAGCTAAACTAAGATGGCGTATTGTTTTAAAAAAAAATGAGTACACAAGTGACTATTCAAAGTGACAAACTTTATCGCCAAATGAGCTGTCAGAATAAATTAGCCCTCGTTATGAGTTTTCTCCAGTTGTATATGTGAATTTCGTGTATTCAAATTGTTTTCCTGTCTCATTTACTTCTGACATGATTTACAAGAAGATTGTGTATGCCTTTCCTTGGGCATTTATTTTTTAATTAATTTGTAGATTAGCCTATAGGGTAAAAATTAAGTCGTCAAAATTACCCTTACGTAATTTAAAGAACGGCCTCTCAACTTTCCGAATTATCTCTACCTTTTAATTTACTAATCAGACAATCGTGCAATTTACACAGAGCAGTGTAGGGAATGCGCAAAGTTGGTTGCATTAGACGCACATTAGCTAACTGGACGAACAAGGCGTGAAAGTGGCTCGAAACTCGGATTTGTCTTTCGAGCGCCGGTTTATCGTGAAGTTCGGACATATGATAATGCAGCGTAACCGTATTAGATTAGCGAACGTGTCGCCGACCTATCTCGCGACTTGCCGTTGCACAGTTCGCGAAAGTCGCGTGACGCAGATGCAAATTGCATTTGTCTTCGTTCGCCCGGTGATTTTAATACGTACCGTAGACCGTCACAGTACGTGAACCTCACGTCGCATCCGTTCGCTTTAAACGAATTCATTAGCAGCGTCGAGTTTTCCCCGCGGAGTCCCGATGCGCTTCGATACCATGGAAATAGACGGCGTCGTAAATACTGTCGGAGCTCGCCGAGCTGCAGGAACTAGGGTTTAAAAACAGTTTTTACAGTCGAGCTATTCATTTTCTGGATGACATTTTCTACGAAGTTTTATATTATTGTATATGTACGTGGATAGGTACATCTAGAAATATCATATTTTGCATTATAGATTTATAGTTTAGAGTTTATTAATTAACATATTATTGTGTAATATGTTCTGACTTAAAAAATCAATATCATATTTTTCCCTCTTAACACTTTCTATGGCACAAGATTTTGAAACTTGCTACTTTAAAGTTTTGTTCAGTTTGACCCACGTTTTAAACATATGTCAACAGTAGATAATAAAACTTTAGAATTCTATATAGTCTATTAAATCTTTATGAGAGTATTATGCATGAATATCTGAGGCTTTCCCAATTACAATAAATCCAAATACGACATCATTTGGGCTATTTTTATTTATACAGAATTCTCCACATGGTGGTTTGCTTTCAAAGTAAAAGTTCTTTGATATTCAGATAACACTTTCGATGCTGTCCAAAAAACATCGACCTGAAAGCATTAGATGTACGAAAAACCTCGATTACTTATTTTATATTCAGCAAGTTCGTAGATTTACTAAATAAAAAATAAATAAAACTAGTTACATAAATTATAACAAATTAGACAATTTCGTTGCAGAATGTAGATTCCATGCGTAGCGAATGGGTAATACCCACAATTTATCATGCAAGGTGTATTCTGAAAGACTTCATTTCGTTAGCACACAGATTGCTATGCACAACTGACTAGGCTGACAGAGATTTGGTCTCGCGCCGATTACATACAGAGCACGAACACTCCTCTACATAATATGAAGATCCCCTGACATATGCAGAAATCCGGTTTATCATACTAAAGAAGATGAAAGAAGGAAAAGTGACGTAGCTGCAGCCATCAAGAGCTCGCTCCATCTTCTAACTCTCGTCGCTTTCCACGGGAATCTTCCCTTTATTTCCATTGCCAGGGGAATCTTTCCCACCCAGTTTTAAAACAAACTCCACTGTCCAAGATTAATTAACGATCGACGAGCACGAGTCTTGGAAAACTCCCTCCCAGGAACTGCTAAACAAAATCTTTTAGAGTCTCCCGATCGATTGAACACACTAACTGTCGTAAAGTGAAAATTATCAAAGGAACCAAGTGCCAGAAATAATTATTTAAATACGAAAAGGAATCATTTTCAGTACGAAAGAAACTAAAGATTATTTTCACATTACCTTTTGGTGGGATTATTAGAAATGGTACGCTACGTGGTAACTAATTACGAAAAAATCCCAGTCTGCTTAATTTTGGAATTAGTAATATATCCACTCTACAATTTTCCTCGATCCTTTTTTTTTTTAAAAATTACCATTACAGCGGGAATTATTGCGACAATCCCTTTTCCCCTTGAGCCTACTCCAAGTCTAAAAATTCCGTTGAAATGAAATCTGCACGGTATACCTGTGTAGAATACGAAATAGGTACGTTTTCTGTCAGCGTGTAAATGGAATCTTACAAATACTGTTGTAATTAAAATATTCCCCACAGTGGTATCCGCGGTAACGGTACGTTTCTACCTACTGTAATTTTTCTCTGGTAGAATTTTAATTGCTCGGCCCTCGCGCAAGAAGGCAAATTTCCCGAGCTTTTATCAAATCTTTGTCGGCTTTCACGCGGGAAAGAGGAGAACTTGAGGCTCTTGGTTCTTCAATGTGCAGTCGGTCTTAGGCTATTTTCCCAGGGAAAAGTTTCCCTCAAGTAGATTAACCGTGTACTCTTTCCCTTCGTTGGGCTTCTCCTTTCGTTTCTCTGTTCTCACCCCTCACCCACCCCTCCCGGTGGGGAAACTGCTACGCTGTATCGTTCCCCTTCAAGAATTCGCAGACGGTATATGTAAATATTTTATATACTTCTTATGCAGTTTAGTGCCGTCAAAGTTTCGGGCATGGAAGTTTCGCGGAGCAGCTCCTCTGCGGTCGAAGCTTTCAAAGAGCGTTTAAACTCGTCAACGTCGAGTATCCTCTTAGCAACTACGTTATAATCTTAATATCAAAGAAATTAATCCATTCGCGATTCATTCCGGCTCTTTTTCTGCTTCTTCATTTTCTTGCACTCTGGTACTCATTATTTCTCTCCCCCCTCCCCAACTCCTGTTCAATTTGCCCTCCGTCTCTCGTTACGAGTGGCCCCGACTTTGTGTGTTCGGATCTAATTAATAGAAATCGAGGAAAGAGTTTGCATTATGTATTAAAAAATTAGGAAGGTTGTACTATAGTACTTATTACCATTGGCACGTTGAACGTTTCTCGATGAAAACACAAAATATTTAATTTTAGCAGTTTCAGTGTTTTCTACAAGGACTTTTCAATTACGTACGCTGTATTCTACATAACTGCAAAATTTAAATTTAAAACAACACACGCTAAAGCAACGTTTTTAACGCTTCACTTGACATCGGTGTGTTTTCGTGCCGAGTAAACTAGGGGAACATTGCCAGTACGGGGTAACATTGGCATCTACTTGACATCTATTAAAAAGGGGAAGGAAGTTTTTTTAATGCATTTTTACACTTGTAGTACAATCACAAACGATGCAATGTTATAATAGGATACCTAAAGCAAATTTAGAAATGTTAATTAAAAAAATAAAAAATTAAGAAAATATAAAATAGAGTGCATTGAACATAAAAAGAAACAAATTTAAGTGTTAATGTAAGTTCAGATGTGGTAAAACTTTCACTTTTTAGTGCTATTTATATATGATGTGCCAATGTTACCCGCTTACGAGGTATCATTGGCACATATTTAACATTTATTGAAAAACGTTAAGGACAAAAATTTTATGCATTTTGACAGTTGAGCGCATTCACAAAAGATGCAATGTTATGATAGGATACTTAAAGCAAATGTAAAAGTGTTAATTTTTATATTATAACAATAATAATAATAATAATAATAATAAATCGTCTTTATTCACCACAAGTTACACGAATCAAGTGTATAGCAAAATGTATAATGTATAGCAAAATATTCCAAAAACATGCCAATGTTCCCCCAATTTACGGTATCTACCTAAATAATCGCTGCAGAAAGACCTCACCGACTTAAAACAGTATTTCACCAAACCCCGCGTCGCCCAAATCGTTAATAAAGTATTTTTCACCAGTGGCTCAGTTCCATCTAAAATACGGCTCGTCACGATGGGGTGGGAATATTCGACGCCGAGCAATTAATATGCCCGCAGCGGCCGTCGCGTCCTACACGTGTGCGACACCATTTAAATATAATAGCCAGACAATGGCGACGTAGGACGAGAGAACGTCAGCGACGGATGTCCCATGCACTGTCGCTGTTGGATAAAAATTCGCGCGACATCAATTAATATTCAACGGCCGAGATACGATCGAACGTAAGGGCGCCGATGACGAGCGGTGAATGGCGGGGCCCCGGGGAGTTTTATTAAAACGTAACGGCGCGAAAAAGCAATAATCGGCTTACAGCGGCGAACCGTGGACCGTCTACGCCGAGGCAGTCGATTCTCCAGCGACTTGGTTGGAAAAAGGGAGGAAAAAATATATATATCAACCTCTCCCTTTTCCCGGTAACGCGAATATCGAGTGGCAGCCCCATTCAGTAGAAGTCGTTCACTCTCCCGGAATTCACATTTTCAAGCGAAATACGGAACGTCGTCTATTTCCGATCTGGATGTTCGCCGAAGTCAAACCATCTGCCGCCGATTGTACTTGGGAGGGAACTTTTGAATGATTCTGTCCCGCTTCTCGAATTCCTATGCATCGAGTATTTTATACTACGATGAGTTCGATTTCGCCTGATGCATCGCCATTGTTCCCATTTTTCTTTCCTCCCGCTACCTTTTGTTTTAAGGAACAGCGTCGGAGCTTTTCGGGGGAGCAGTGGATCGTTCTGTACTAGCTGAGTGTAGTTTTGACTGAGCCGCGGTTTATTAACCCTTTAACGCCCAGAGCCGTTATTTCAAAATTGTGAGATAATATATATATATTAGTCTATATATACATATAATGGTTCTATAGGATAACTAGATCAAAATTGAATATTGATTATTTCAATTTTTCTCCATTCCGTGCCGAAAGTTAAATATAAACAGACGATAGAATTTTACGCACATTCAAAATGAGTGTTGCACCGGTGCAACACTGGGAGTTACAGGGTTAAGTGGGCAGCTAATGGGGTTTAAATCGGAGGGGATGGAATCGAGTCGATTTTATTAGAAAAACAAATATCCCCTCAAATACTTTTTGTCGCCACCACTATACTGCCCTCCTTAGTTAAACTGTCCTATCTAGCATTTTTTCATTTCTTGAGCTATGTTGAAATATTTGAAGTTCCACACGTCTTTTACCTTTTAAGTATAGTTAGAAACGTCTACGTGCTTCCTAAAGATTTATAAACAGTCTAATGTAGGGTGTATGTACCAGTAAATGAACACGTGCCAGTGAATGAACATTTTTTATTAAAATGAGTAAAATACGTTATTAAAGTAAGCGAGTAATTAATTAGAGACTTCTTTTCATTTCTTGCTTCATATCCAAACAATTTTTGCAGCACGTGGAATCAATCGCTCTGCAAACATAATTTTATAATAGTGTTCATTCATTAGCCTTAACTGTTCATTTACTGGTGCGTTTACCCTATTTAACCTAACTTTTTTCAAAATGGTTAAAATATCTTATCTGAAAGAATTAATTAATTGGTACGTTAAGAATACATTCCCTACCGGTACAACTATTACAAAAAATGATATTAGGCTATTACGAAATAGTGACAACAGGTTTAAATTTGAAAGAAGGAAAATAAGTATGGTGCAATGGAAATGATAAAACTTCAATTTTCTCGGTTCTTTCAAAATGCGAGATAGGACATTTTAACTAAACAGGGCAGTAGGGTAAACCAACCAGTAATTGACCGCATACCATTGAATAACCATTAGGCAAAGAAATGTCAATTATAAATTATATTTGTTTATAAATAGAGTGTAGTTGCACTTTTAATATCCCATATTTTTAGTTTTGCGTATTAAACAAACATTAATAAGTAGAATACTTAATAAAAGTATGCGGTCATTTACCGGGCTTCTCGTTCAACAATTCGGTCATTTACTGGTTGGTTTACCCTATATTGAGGAAAAGGCAAAGGAACCATTCTAACGCATATCTTTTATTTCTGTCCGTCTAAATTCCCACCAATTTTCCCGTTTCGTTGGAAAATAATCCGGCCCGAATTATTCTTGTTTTCCACCCAGCATCGTTAAAGCGTTACACCGCTATGGAAGCAGAAGGTTGGCACGCGAAGTGGAGAGGCGAAATCAATCTTTTCGCGCAACCGAAAATCGTCACAGCTCTACACCCGCGCAGTCTATCGCGGTTAATTATTCCGGCCAGCCAAACGTTACCACTGCACGGCGACCATTAATTAATTCGATACACTTGATAGGTATACATGCAATTGCGGTGCATTCACGTCAGATATTATCGCGGTCGGAAACACGCGAATGGCCCTAAATACCGTCGTTCAAAGTTCTGCAGGCTCGCGTCAATGCTGGCAGATTGCATTGAACGGGACGACCCTCTTTAAAAGCCTCTCATGCGAGAACCTGATATGCCGCCTATTCATTCCAGATATACACGTATAACAAGATCAGCCAGTAGCGCGCGCAAGAACCTGCCGCTCCATTTTTTTTCCGTATCGTCTGACGCCAATTTCGTTTTTTTTTTCCCTCCCCCGAGCTGTAACTGTCTGCCGCATCGATCGACGTATCAGTCATTGCGTGAAGGTTTATCCCGACCCTCGGCCATATCCCTACGTAGCTATCTACTGAATTTCTTCTTTTCATCTTTCTTCTTTCTGTCCATTTATTTATATACAGTTACGTGCACCCGGAATGGTCGAAACAATCGATTTTTCCAATAAAGAATTCGTAGAAGTTGGGGCATCAAACGAGGGTTAATTCTATGGGCCCGGAATCGACGATTTTCTCTAAATTCAAAAAAAGAAAATTATCTCACTTTCACCTGTGCCAAATTTTTAAACGCTGTTTCCTCGAAACTGAGGGTTTCAAATTGGTGGCAATGATATTTAAAAAATGACTGAACCCATTTGATTGAAACTTGGCACGATTATTTCTCAAAACAATATCTTGTCTGTAACTTATGGATTCTTTTTTTAAGCCACGGTTTGTTTTTAATCATTAATTACCTGATGAAATTTTTCTCAGAAATTGTATTTTAAAGTTCAATTACTCGTATTATTATTGCCAATAAGTAACGGTGGTGAGTGTAATTTAAATAAATTTTGCACATTTTAATCGTTCCTCTGTTATCGGCTAGTCTCACTAGCGGGCAGTGTAATAGCTCGAATGAAATTTTGAAATCCATTCTGCCGTTCACTGTCGCGAATTTAAATAGTCGAACAGCATTTTTCGTTGGCCAGTTTCTCGCAAGGCGCGCTGCAACTTTCGAATTTCATTACAGTTAAACGAGTTTCATCGTCTACGCCGACAAACAAACAAGAAAAGGACTCGCAACTTCTAATTGCTCTATTTTCGTCATGAATTATTTATACCCGCCCGTCGAAGCGCGGACTATGGGGAACAGTGTTCGTTTTACAGTCCGCGAACGATAGCAGAAACGGGCGGGAACTTGTTTGTTTGAAACATCGAAAACAAGTTCGCACGCGACAGGAAGTAATCGAAAAAAAGTTATTTCCAATAAGGAGAATGGCCTTCGAGAGTGTTTCGCTTCCGTATACAGGAACAATTTCAATTCTACGGACTTCTGGCTTCGTTTCAGCCTTTTAAAACAAGGCTCACTTGCCCATCGTAATCCACGATTCTCGCGATGATTGATCGCCTTAACTATTCGAAACTCCATTTGGCAATCGATAATGGAGCTTTAATCGAAATCAATGTGTCGACTAACTTCGTTTCTTCTAAATTATTCAACACAGTGGGTCTTTGAAATTGTTTCGAGAATCGACATCGATTTTGGACAAGGAACGTCACAAATATTTCGCTTCTTTATATCTCTACTAGGGTAATTCCGGGTGAGATGGCTCGATCACGCTCCTTTTGCAAATATATTTTTGTCCTTTATAAAACCACTAAATTTACGGTGTGCTGATTTTTTTAAAAAGTGGGCCATCTCTCCCCGACTTACCCTATGGTTCTCGTGTTCATTTTTATCCAATCACGTATAGCTGTAACGAAAATTATTCCACCAAGTGTGATCTAGCAAATGCAACACTCACTTTCGCAAGATACTAATCTCTGCTTACTTGCAAACTTATCGTTTGCAATCTGGTACCCTGAAATTTTATAGAAACTTATCTTATTAACGCGTTCGAAGACACATAAGTATCCTTCGAATCGATGGCGGAATAAAACCGCAGAGAAAAATGTTGAAATCACGAGAAGTTTAACGTAACTTTAAGTCTACCGCAGTTGAACAGGGCAATGTAACGTTTTTATCAGTTTTGAAAATCCTGTCGGTAGCTTTAAATCCCAATATGACATTCAACGTGTTAAGCCTACAGTTTTACTGTCTCTCCAATCACCTCCGTTAAATATACCTCCCGTTCCATAGACAGCGAAAATTTTCAAGCCGTGATTGTCTAATTTTCATTCAAGATTATCGGTAAATAGTGAAGGTGAGCAGCAATGATATTTCATCTCGGAGGCTACGCAAGGATCATATTGAAAACAGGACTTTTAACAGACATCGTGCGACTTATGCACATCGGTAGCCTCGCGCGAGATTGATCGCTCTGCGTATCGAAGATGAGTGATTACCTCGGGCGCGCTGTTAATCGTAGTTCTCGATCAACCATCGATCTGTCATTTCCCAAGTAACGGTCGTTGAAATTGATGCTGCTCGATGATAAGCTCGGCGGCAAGAGTGGATCGAGACGACAACCTATTTAACAAAGTTATCTTTAAAACGTATCGTCGTTAACAGAAAATTGAATCTCTCCAATCAGTTCTTTGCGAATTCAGCAGGAAAGTGACAAGGATCGTCTGAAATAACGTCTTCTAATTTTCTATGCATCTATCAATAAAAATTTTATCCGCGACCGTTGAAACAGATGGTAAAGTAATAACTGTATTATAAGACTCTGCGATTTATTTTTTTGGTTAATAGCAAAGAAGCTATAACTGTAACTATTGTTTCCGAATTTTTTCTTGGCTCCTTTTAGAAGGTTTTTATCAAAGGTTATTAATATTCCCGTTGAATAGGTAACATTTAACTCTTCGACGGTGGAGAATTTGAAGCACACCGAGCGCTGGGAGCATTTTGATCCATGATTTCATTTATCCACATCTCAAACTCAGCTCTTGTATTAGTTAAATATTAAAAAATAAATTTTTATCTTAACCCTGTAACTCCCAGTGTTGCACCGGTGCAACACTCATTTTGAATGTGCGTTAAATTCTATCGTCTGTTTATATTTAACTTTCGGCACGGAATGGAGAAAAATTGAAATAATCAATATTCAATTTTGATCTAGTTATCCTATAGAACCATTATATGTATATATAGACTAATATATATATATTATCTCACAATTTTTAAATAACGGCTCTGGGCGTTAAAGGGTTAATATATGTAATGATATATACAGTGATATATCGTAATTTAAAAGAATCTGCTGCCATTAAGTGCTACTAAGTAATTAATAACGAAGTTAGGTCAATGATACAAGTCACAGTTATAAAAACATAACGAATTATTTCATCAAAGAGAGCAAGGAACTCGAAGGAAGAGACCGAAATTTCCTTTACCTTTCTATGTACATAAATCTCTGATAACTTCCCGATGCTACATACTAAATAGTTGCCGCCGTGCGTGCACTAAAGTTACAAGATTTGCGCTCGATGTTTCGCGTGTTCCTTGCATGTTCTACATAACCCGAAGACACTGCAGGGTACTTCGTGTGTGTCTAGAGGAGGACGCTTAGCCGAGTCTGATGTGCTGTTCCGTTGGCGAACAAGCGTAAATATGTACATTAAAGCCTTTCAACGTCACGTCCTTGCCAATTGAGTGAATATTACAAGGAGGTCCTTAGAAGGGATACACGAGGAATTTACCATCAGCGGCAACTATTTTGATTATGAAACGACGAGAGGGACGCTGAATACGACGCCCATCATTACGAGGGTACAACGCGCGCGACGATGTTCGCGACTGCGGAAAGCTCATATTTGCAAAATCCTCCTTCGTCACGTTTTATCTCACACGTCCTGCAAATTACGTGCGAATCCCCAAATATCTGGCCCTCCTTTCTTCCTTTCCCTTTTTTCTTATTCTTCTCCTGTTTTGGGGGGAAAATGTATTTTAAAATAAGGGCGAGCAAGGGTAGGTATAAGTTAAATATGTACTTCTGTATCGTTGATCAGTCAGAATAGGAAAAATATTTTTTATTTGGAAAAACGTAGAAACCATGATGTAACACTTTTTAGGCGAATTAAGAATGTAGAATGGATTAGAGGGGCTTAAATGAGATTGAATATTCAGTTTTGTAAGGAAGGTAAGGTGTTTGGGTAATTCTAGATTGCTAGAAAACACGGATCACGATTATGAAAGTATAGTTTATTTTATATATGAAGGGCAAAAACATGGGATGTCCATTTTCAGGGATTCTGCGATGTATAATGTATTTTGTTGGTGGCAACTGGGGTCACAGAACTGTCGAATTACAAAGGGTTATAAAGAAGAAATGCCCATATAAGACAACGTAATGATTTCGTGTACTGATTAAAAACAGGGAATGTCCACCCTCCACTGGAACAAAATAAGGAATGTTCCAAGTCTTCCTACTTTCACTGTGTATTTCTGGTTAATGTAAGCTTGCACTACGTCAGGAGCTCTCGGAAGTCACTGTATACATATCCTTGTTCTAATAATAATAGAAGTGGGGATTTAGTTTGTTACAGTATTCAGCAGTGTTACATTTGAAAGATATTAGAACAAAAATTATATTTTTTGCTTAGTTCATTTCTGATGCCTAATTAGGGAAGGTATAAATTGTTCATGCTATGAACAATACAGTTAAGTTCATTGAACCTTATCTCTTTACTCATGGACTAAAGTATTAAAACGTAATTTTCTCAATAAAGCTATTTTGTGAAATTCCTTGTTTCCCCTTACCATTCAATATATACTCTCCTATTAAAATATAAAATTGAACAGCAATGAAAAATAGGTATATGACCGATACAATTGTCATAATACAAAATACAAATAGAGTTCTATTTCTTTAGGATTCCCTCTCAAACACGATCCCCCATAAATTGACAAAAACATGTCTGGAAGTAGAAATAAAAGACTTTCAGTTTTTTAAAAAACAAATTCCTTTTTGTATGTTCACTTGCAATATACCTAACTACCGTCAAGGTAACCTAAAACATTTTACTATGAGCTATCAAATGTTTGCGTATAAATTTAAAAATACTTCATAATTATTTAATAATTTTTTGGATTAAATTTGTATCGTGATAAACTTATTGTTTGGTATTTATATACTAAACTGATCAGGAATTGGGTTCTGATCAGGAACTGGGTCCTTGACGGTATTACTCTGCATTACAAAATCCTAAATCTCGCACCTGGAACAGACGCAGTCACTTATAAATCATCAACTACTGATTCACCCACTTATTTAATTTAACTCGAATCTTTCAACAAAGCCGCTGCACGCCAGTATATTACCAAAACTCTTCATAACCGCGATCTTCTCGCGTCGAGCACACAATAGCCAGCCACGATTCACATTTTCGTAATGCGGAATCGTAAAGTGCTACAAGAATGCGGGAGTGGCGTAAAATACGCTCAGGCAGCTCATCTTCCCTTGAATTCTGGGATACTGACGATCGTTACGGAAATGACGCTTACTCTGGAAAGCGTGATGCTGGAAAACCCAAGGAGAACCATTTTCGTCCACCGTTCCCTACCTTATTTCGTTGGCAAAGCGCTCGTTACACAAACACGCGGACTAGTCTCAATATTCCTCCCTTTGTCATCTCAGCCTTTCATTTTTCGTTCTCTCCTCACAAACACCGGAACCCCTCACAATGCTAGCCGCCGCGCAAGGCTCTCTAAATAGTCGCTCCTTTACGCGCTCTTTTTTTTCTTCATTACTTCCTCAACCGCTCGTTTCCCCCTTCGCTCTGCTCACCACCCTCCGCCTGGCTATTCCGTGCATGCATCTCTCCTTCCCCCAAACCAACAAGCAGATTTTTCGCAATTATTTCTACGACGCTTTAGCCGTCATTGTCGCGCGGAAGTGTAAGCGTCGCGCAAGTGCGCGCAATGAGCGGAGACGCGATGGAAATTGCGGTCAAATGGATATACGAGGACTTAGAAATGCGTGAAGCGAGTATCCGCGCGAAGTCTCATTTCTGAAATCATGGCGATTGTATTCATTGTGGAGCTGTGCTGCGAAGTATTTCATATTACCAACATTTTTTTAAAGCAATTTTTGTTAGATAATTTGAGTTGATAGAAAGAAGGACTTTCGAACTTGGAATGTTCTTTGTAGTTTCATGATTCATGAAGAGGATATTAATGAATACAAAGTTATTGATAAGAGAAAGTTTTCGATTGGTATAAACATTAACCTTTTGCACTCCAGGCAATTTTCGAGCTCGAATGTCGCGCCTTTATGAATTTAAAATGAATTTGGATCTTAATATTGAAATTTAGAAATTTGCTAGATTTTGACTAACATTATCGTTTTTTTTTTACACAAGCTTCATCATATAAAAATTTACATTTCTAGAAAAAGAGTATTAGAGAATTACGAATGTGCAATTATCTCTGAAGTGTTAAAAGAAAATTGTTACTGAAAAAAGACGTTGAGGTGCAGCAAATCCCATCTTTCTCGAAAACGTAGTGTTACATTCAAAAATCTTACCCATATCACAATTTCGACTTATTTTACCAAGAGAAATCAGCCTCCTTCCAGCTCAACCGTGATTACTAGACCATCAATTACAGCGAAACAGGAACCACTCCTTTACCACGCTTAATCCACCAAGCAACGTCGACGAGTATCGCATAACGAAATTTTTCACTCGCATGCAAACGGCCGCGAAAAGCTGGCCGGCGATTTAGTTGCGCGGTGTCCGTGAATTACATTGCACGATCTTTTAGACAACTGTGCGTAATCGTTTCGCGGAAAATTGTGAAAAAGCATCGCCGCGGCGCGTCTACAAAAGGGCATCGCAACACGAGACAGCCGGTGCCTGCGCTTCGGTGCGGCAGAAACCACCGCTGATTCAACCGGCCAATTACGCGCGAACGCAAAATATCCTCAGCGTTACATATTTATGCGTGCGACTGCCTTCCTTGCGCTCGGCCACGTTTTCTGCTTCTTATTCTCGTGTAATCCGATATGCAGATGCACATGTGCATCAAGCGCGAGCGTGGAGCTGCAACGATTCACGAAAAGTGCGGTAATAATCAACCCTCGGAGCGGGGATATGTTGATAGTCGAGCGTGTCGGCTCCATTCGGATGAATAATTTTGCTCGTTCCACCGCTCGGAACAAGGTTTTGATTTATGCTAGATTTTCATTTCCAGATGAAATGGGATTCTTAGTTTTATTGTGAGTGATACTAATTGGAAGTAATGGAAGTTAATATATAGAATGGGATAAAATGAATCCTCTATGCGCCTGGCAAGGGTTAATTAAAAAACTCAAGATAAAGAGGGTAAAAATAGTTCGAGTTTAAATATTAAATATTCGATAAAAATTAGATCGGGTTCACTGAGAATGATATTACCTAACCCTAATTAAAAGAAGTAACTTTTGTCTTCAAACGTTTTTTTCTAACTCTTACAGATTGCGAGTTAAAAAATAAACTCAGAAAACAGCCGAATTTTCAGGGGTTAATAGTGTAAATTTGGGAAGCAAACAAAAATTGTCTCGTAATCAGTAGGAAATCCCCTCCATATTCATAATGTCTCAGAATTTTTTGAATTTCCGGGTTGCGGATCTTCCCTTGTCAGCTGAACTCTCTACTCTGACCCGGCGCCCAGACTCGCGAAGAGGTCTCCTCGCGGCTCAGTGTGCACCTCTGCCGTACACTTAAGCTTCCACGTAGCCCGAAATGCGGTACCCGTAACGCGCACCTACGAATCCAAGAACACAAGTGAACTTCAGCCCCGCGCAAAGCCTAGAGCAGGCCTGCCCCATTGGGTGCAAATACCTCCTGAATTTCTGGGACCCGGGCAACAGCCGACGCGGGACTGGTTACGTTGCTAACCATAGCATGGGTTGCGGAAGAACTGCATGAGTGTGCGGCCGTCCTAACAGGCCCGCACACTCATGCAGTTCTCTCACAAATCTCGCAACGGGTAGCAATGGAACAGTCCCGCGCTCGGCTGTCACCCGGGTCCCAAAAATTCAGAAGGTATTTGCACCCGATGGGGCAGACCTGGCCTAGAGCAGGCCTTCCCAAGTAGGGGAAATCTGCTCCTGAAACACATGTTTCGGTTCTCCCTCCAACGCTGCGCCTTCAGCTAAGGTGGGACGATTTCTAGTACCCTCTCTCTCTGCTTCCTAGCGGCGTTACTGTCTCCTCTGAGAGAGGGAGCGTTGGAGGGAGAACCGAAACATGTGTTTCAGGAGCAGATTTCCCCTACTTGGGAAGGCCTGGCCTAGAGTAACCCAATAAAACGTTAAACAAACCCTCGGAGCGACTACCACCTCCACGAATCATATCAGCCATGGTAGCCATAAATCATCCCGCGGTGGACTCGCCGAGTCACGAGACCCCGTTCGACTTGACATAAGCAACCGCGAAAATGGTAACGCAGCAGCGATCCGAGTGTCTGTTTGTGATCCACGGTTCCCTCTGGCGCGTGGAGGTAAAAATCGGCCGATGGAGCGAAATCTGGCGCAGCCCAGGCCGATGGAAGACAAGGGCTGGCCAGAGGCGGAAGATTATTCAGTCCCAATGAGCTTGGGTTTAATCGAGCCACGGCCAGTTTAACCGCGATCTGTCGGCATAATTGATCGACTACATCTCATCTGGACCGACTAGGCAGCCGGTCGCGGCCCCGTGGCAAAGTGGATCGATAATGCGCCGTGTTGGACTTTTCCATGCCGGTTTCACCGCGTAGAATTACAACGGGCCGCTGTATCGGGTGCGGCTGTATTACAAGTGTGCTCACGCGATCTAGCAAGATAATTATGGCGATGCGGTGCGCAGTTCGTCAAGTGATACGCGGGCAATTGCGTGCAACTTCATTGCAAGCGGATCTCAGCGGGAGGGGAGCGAGCAACCGGGCCCGGTGTAGGAAGAGCGAAGCGTTATCGGCCGAACCCCGGCCATCGCCAGGTGTTATTATTCTCTGGTGATTATTATTCGCGCGCGGTGCGTATATAAGTCGGCCAGGCACGCTCTTCCGAGAAGTGATATTTAATTAATGGGCGGTGAACACCCGGCCTAAGAGCAAACACGGGGCGAACGCACCCGGCAGTCCGTTCACGCCCGTTCTTTTCCCAGATTCCCCCCACGGTTAATTCCCCCTTGCAGGCAGATCTGCCGCGGACGGTATCGCGATAGAAAGTAGATTTACAGTCGCCGCCTGATGGGGGACCGCTCCCTGCATCGAAAACTATGCTTTCTGGTTCGTGCGTTCTTGGAATCAAGGGATTCCGGTGATATTCTGTGATGAGGAGTATTGGGGTATTGAGTTTTGTGGGTGAAAGAGGCGTTGGTGAGGGTTGGTTAAACTTAAGAAATGTAATCAGGACCCAAAAATGATATTTACCACTCTATATATTTAATTATTAATCGTTATTTTAAAATATAATTTTTCACACTGGGCGAAATTTTTGTTGGTATTTGTTGAATGACAAAAACCTGTTTTTTTATAAAAATATTTATAAATTACCAATTAACCAAATTTTCCGCTCTGGGCAGTTGACTATAATAAATGCTTCATTGACGTTGTTGGGTCACTCTACTTGCATCGGCCGAAAAGTTAAGTTATTTTTAAAGATTTTTTCTCAGTATACAACATACAATTTAATAAATCTTTTTGGTATTTTTTAAGCTACTCTTATATTATAGAAAAACAATTAAAAAGAATTTTTCTAATTTGTTTTAATGCTCTTTTACAGCGTCAATATGGCACCTAAAAAAAGAGGTATGTTCATGGCGTAGGTAATTTCCCGACTCAGACTTATCCGAAACAAAAAGTTCCAAAAGCATCTTAATCTGTATGAGTGTAACCGAGAATTTTGTCATGGAACACCCGAGAATACATTCTTTTGGGTGTTTTGTCAAACTTCTGTTCTAAACCGGTGCCATTTTGTTACTTTTCAACAAAAATGGTTAATTGAGCTAGGAAGTATGACGACACTCATACAGGTTAAGAATCTTTTGAAATTTTTTGTTTGACATGAACCTCTTTTTTAGGTGCTATATTGACACTGTAAAAAAACAATTAAAACAAATTGCAAAAATTAGTTTTAATTTTTTTGTATAATATAAGAGTAGTTTAATAAATACCGAAAAAAATTATTTCATTATATGTTGCATTTACTAAAAAAATATACCTATTTCAAAATAGCTTAATTTTTCGTCAGTTCAAAATAGAACTGAAGACCTCCTCAAGATAACAACTGCAATGTCTACTGTTTTGATTTATAACTAACCAGATGGGTCAATTCTGTTAGAACTACGTTTCCTTGCTTCTATTAGCTAACAAAATCACTGACATCTTCTCTTCTATTACTACTGTTACTACTCGACTTCGTATATTACAGCCGTAGAGCAGTACTCTCTCACTACGTAACAACAAACAGTATATCGCTTGGTGTTCACAGTTTACCTCTTGTTTCCACAGATGAATTACTGCGCGTAGGATGATATTCCTTGGGTAATCAGTATTGCATTCTACGTGGGTAATTACACGGGCCAGTAATGTAAGGTTGATGCGATAAATTGATTCCCAGCATATTAATTGGTCTTCCATTAATTGAAATCTGATACATTAACGACGTAGCAGCGTGAAACGTAGCGGTGCTATAATACTTTTGCCAGCATAACCGCGATGATTTCTTGCGGAATGCAGTCACGTGTCAAGATTTATAATGATTTAGGCTTCTAGATTCCTCATACCAGAATATTGAATGCAATACAAAAACACTACCTAATCTCTCGTTTTACTAATTTTACAAAACTGTGTTTTTCGCACGTCCAATAGTCGTAAATCTCGACAACCCGAATTTAATTTTTCGACTTCTACTTAACCCAATATTTCACCCTAAATCGAGGATTCTGTTTTAGCACCGATAAGTTTTCCCAGATCATTCTAATTTTTCAATCCCCCAAATCTCTCGTTGAGTTTCCCTAAAACATCGAATATTTGCGTCTGATCTCGTAGAAACCTTAATAATAAACAACTCATTTTTATTACACACTAATACTTATAAGATTACAAAGTCTTGTAAAAAGAGATTGCAGTGTGAAGGGCAAGGTTCAGCTGACTAACCCTGTGTCTTTAAACCTCACCCGATGCGTATGTGTTTCGCTTAACCTAAATTCCCCAGAGTTCGAGCTGCCTTTGGTCCCGTTTATCCAGAATTCCAGCTGCCTTCGGTCCCGTTTATCCCGAATTACCGCGGCGCCACTATATCTCGAAAGAAGCAGCTCCCGCCAGGCTCAGATTTGTTCGGGAATGATGGCATAAGCGTGGTGGAAACGGAGGATCTGTAAGCAGTTCCGTTGCACGAGGAAGCGTGTGTAAGGAAAACGAGCGCACATTGTTTTGCAGCGGTCCGCAGAAACAATGTGGGTGCCATTGAACACCCTAACGAACGCCTACCCACCGCTATCCCCATTGTACACGGACATACGGACCGCGAGATGGGCGAGACCGTGCATAAGTCGCCATTACCGTGCCTCATCCCAAGCCTGATTTGCATACAAAAAGTGTGGGCGCATTGTCACGTAAATTAAGATATAAATACAGCGTGCAAGGTAATGATGGGCCCCGGTGATCATCGGAGGACGGCCGTGAAGCTCCTCGCGCTGCTATCAAGGCCGATCTGCGCAAGTCCGACGGGGACAAAGGTGTCTGCCCTTTTATTTATTCCCTCTGCGAACAGACACGTTGAAAGCAGCGTGAACGCTATGAAGTAGATTAAAGTTTCTGTGACACGGCTCCGAGAATTATAAGAGTGCAAACTGGAAGTACGAAAGGGACTATTTGTCGCAATTAGATTGATTGCAGCTTTTTGCTAATTAGATTCTAGGTGGCATTAGTGGTAATCCTACGAAGGGTTAGTTTGAAAAGAATTCCTTTGTGATTGATAAAAATTAGTATCATTTTATTTGATAGTCAGCTTAATTTAATTGAAAGGTAAATGTCCCCATTAGCGACCGTTTAAGAGTGCGACTGGTTCGAAATAGTAATTTTTTACTAATATAGGACAATGTTTGAGTAAAGTATGGATCATTGTATTTTTGGAAATCTCTAGTTTCTTAATCAAATTAGTTTTAGAGTGATATTTGACTATTTATACAAAAATTATGGTGAAAATTATTGACCAACTTGTACCTCTTGATTCTCTGCTACAATAATGAAAGGAAATGAATCTTTTCTGTTTATTTTATTGCATCGGTCCATGTATTTTTATTGTAAAATTTGCGAGTTTAATAATATCTGTAGTATAACCTCACATTGAAATTTACATGTGAATTTACTTAAAGATGAATGTACGGCTACTTAAATAACGTATGCAACTATAAATGAAATACCTCTAATTATAATTTCTGAACTTTCTGGTTCATATTTTGCTTTCTGTGGTGCAATAAACAATATAAATGAATAATTGGTCACTAATGGGGACGCGGTCAGTAATGGGGACATTTACCTTAATTATGTGGAAGAATTGCTTAGAAGAGTTAATAACTTGAAATGTTTAAAAAGAATTCTAAATTTGAGAAATTATTATTACATTCTCTGATATTAATTTTCATATTATTACGTTCAATTCTGATTTTCTATAACTGAGAGTCATTACATACAGAGTACATTACTGAAATGAGGGATAACTTAATATCAATCGCCTTCTAATGCGTCGGTTTAAATAGAATGTTTAATTTTGGACATTTTAATTGCGCTGTATGGAATGACTTATGAATTCGTTGTGAATTAATAATAGCTGGTAGGTACTGCGTTTATTAATGCAGATACGTGGTCCTGCGGAATTTAATTATACGCAAAACGCATGCTTTCCTGAATATTCCGTGGAACTTTTTCAAAAATATTCTATGCCACCGTATAATCGTAATTAGAATGCATTGAATTATATTTTGACGTGAAACTTTTCCAATTTAAAATGTGAAGCGTGCCTCTGATTTTAGCATATTTTTTTGACTTCATCAATTTTAACATATACATAATTGCAATAACAAAGACCAGTGTTTCGGAGAATCATAAATATCATTAAAGATAATAAATGAGTAAATGCTTTTGAAGTACTTATATATACGAGCAGGAAAAAATAATGACAAAAATAATTTTGCTTAGCTAAAATCGGGTTAAAACGAAGAAATATTTACTCCGAAGCTAAAATCAAGTTTTTTAAAATGACTGGCTGTCTGCATATTACTTTTTACGTTACCAATGACTTGTTTTCATATTTGTTTCTTGCAAACAAGCCGTCCCGCCTGAGCATGCTGACGCGTGTACGCATCGACTTCCGTTATCCCAGCGCAAATGTAATTCCCCAACTGATATGGGAATTTCACGCTACGCGACCGAAATTCAAATTTATTCCGCCGTCAACTCGCCATGCTGATAAGGTCGAGGCTGAAGCTGCAACATCGCCTCGTCGCGAATTGCAGAACTGTGTAATTCGTACTCGCAACTGCATCTGACCCGTGTACAATAAAGTTGCATATCTTGCAAAGCGATTCGGACACAGACTGGCCCGGAGAGAAATTACAGGTGCCGCGTGTTCAGTCAACGCGCAAATCGTTCCAGCGACTACTGACAACCAAATTTGAGTAGCCTGTTAATAATCGGAGTGCTGACATATGTTGGGGTTTTATTTTATTGCGATATTGTAACGAGATGAACTACAGATTTTGAAATTGAAAAAAACACTTTTATTAACACTTAATATTTATCGCAAGTGAAACTTTCATTCGGAGGAAGCAGGTATGTCTGCATTCAGTGTCGACATCAAAATAGAAGAAAAAAGTAGGAATTGTGAAGAATATAATACAACTATTATTTCTCAACAATTAAATATCGCTACGTGAATTTCACACTGACTAATGCTGATAACGTCAAGAAAGTAGGGATGGTGTGAGTATAATAAACAATAATAATAATTGCTCTCTGTTGCACCAGTGCCTAAGACATTAAGGTTTATTATAAATAATAAGAAAAATAACAGACCGATGATCATAAATAAGTGCTATGCTATATCGAGGTTCGTTGCATTTCGTAATTCGTACCCTTCGTTTGTTAAATGATTTCAGAAGTTCTTTTCCAAAGCTTCATTTTCCCTTGCATTACAATGCACTTCGTAACACTGAAAAATTTTTTGCACCTCTATTTTGTGCATTTATATTACATTAATACTCAGAAATTTATAACTTTTTTAGTATTCATGAAAACATACATTTCAGTAAATGAATGAGTGTTTGAAATTCATAGAACAACCGCGAAACATTATTACGAAAGTAATATTTAAATAACGCTGCAGAACTGTTCAGAGTTTCGGGCGTTGAATTGTTTAAAATGTTTTATTTTGTAGAAGGTTATATCAGAACAGTAGTTCCCGTGGAAAAGGAACCGTTTTTATTTTTTCATACTTTCAGGAACTTTCGTAGACTAAATTTTCCACGGTAACACTTCGCGTGCCGTTGATCAAACTTCAAAGTCGCTCGAGTAGTCAAATGTTCGGATTATTTATCAATCAGGTCCAAAGTATACGCGCAGACACACAACAGCGTCTTCGTTAAATGCTCAATTGCGATCAGGGATGAGTCGCATCCAAATGAGGCGAATTTGCAGCTGCCATTAATCATGGGACGCCAGTTAGCAGATGCACCGGATGGTTCCGCTTTCCACAGTGGAAAGACACAATCGTTCACACGGAACAGAGCATAAGCACGGCTCATTTTATCGTAATTTAATCTCTATTCAGATTCGCGAAGGCGAATCAGCCCAACACCGTGCCAATTTGCAGCGAGGACAGATCCTTCCCTTCCTTTTCTTCTCATTTTACGCTGCATCTGTCCCATAAGTCAACTTCCAGGTAGCAATTCGTACTCCATAGTCCCCCTCTAGTTCGTTTTCAATACTTATCTACTAGAACAGTTCTAATTCAAATTCCATAGAAGACATACTCTCTGCTCAATTTGAAAAAATTAGAGATATTCTTTTGCTCCTGTTTAATAATTTCGATATTTCGTGACAGGCCGATAAGATTAAGTATGCATTGCCAGCGAAAAGGAACCGCTTATAATAATTTCGTTAATAAATAAAACATGTCTACTGCGTTTATAACGATTTTTCCAAACTCACCATTCTTTAACTTATTCTACATACCGTCAAGGACCCAGTTCCTGATCAGAACCCATTTCCTAATCAGTTTAGTATATAAATGCCAAATAATAACTTTATCACGATACAAATTTATTCCAAAAAATTATTAAATAATTATGAAGTATTTTTAAATTTATACGCAAACATTTAATAGCTCATAGTAAAATGTTTTAGGTTGATCAGAAACTGCTCCCTTTGCATCTTAAGTGATCAGGAACTGGTTCCTTGACGGTATTTGGAAGTAGCCTATTACATATTCAAAAATATTAAAAATGACGAACACCTTCGGTTTCGATATTTCCTCTATTTTCATCTTTACTGAAATATCTGCAAACATACATCCCACCTGTTATGCGATAGCTAACGAAGACGAAGCTTTCTACCTATCGATTAAATTCCTAGTACCCTTCCTCAAACGCAGGCTTCCCCGTTTCCCCCGAATTTCCTTGAAAAACGTAATGAATCGCTGTTGAGACGAGAATCACAAATCGTGCTTACCAGCATTCACAGAGCTCCCTCGTCGTAATCCATATCAATCCAGCATTTAATTATGTATATTCCTGGCTGCGGACATTCCCAGGTACGTATCTCTGTCCCCGTATTTTCATTTATCAGCCACTCGTTACACCACTCCAATTACTTACTCTCCGGCATCGCATTTGAATGCAGCTCGATATATAATTAAAAGTGAGGCCCTCAACGGAAGCTGACAGGAGGATTTGTATTTTTGTCCTTCCCTTCGTCTTTTTCTTCTTTCTCATCTTTACACTCATCCACTCCTACCGCCGCATCCACCCCCCGGCTCCTTTCCACCCTTCATTTAAAATAGATGACTCGGCTGACGCTTCGGCCGAGGCTCCACTCGGTACACCAAGCTAGAGTGTCCTCTCGGATTTCATCGTAATCCTTCCGTCTCCAGGACACCGTATAATTCGGTTGGGCAAGATTAAAACTGCATCCGTTACAGGACTTCCGAATCCAGCGTGCCATAACGTCCTCCCGGGGCCACCGCTCCGGCGAGAAGTATAATTGGAACTGTCGGACAATTCTGTCGAGGGAGGGCCTCGTTAAGATTCTCCTTTAATGCGTTACTCGGATCGCTGGAATTTCTCTGAAAGTGGGAAAGGAAGAGTGACTCGTTTCACCGGGATATTTTCCTTTCTCCTCTCCTCTGCCTTTCCCTTCTTCTCTTTTTAGGAGCTCGCGGAGGATTGTGTCCTCCGACGACAGAAGGTTACCGTACTGTCCGCTCACCCTGGATTAACTTTTGTGTATAGGTATATTTAGAGAAAGAGTAATTTCACTGGGTTATATTTTCGTTCCGGGAACGTTAATTGAATTTCTCTGCTGTTTGTGGGATTTTATAGGTAGTCGCTGTTTATGCTTACTCGTGGTTGTGTAATGCTATTGCGGTGACTTGCTGATATCAGTGTTTCGGCGGTCGAATCGAATGAAATTGTAGATAATACGAGGAAGCGAATTTGTTGCATCAGCCGAAGGCAATGAATTACCGATTGCGGTTTATCGAAGCTGATATTTTACGAGTCAATAAATCGAACCTTTTTGCTCACCTCATTCGTCAAAGAATTTTTTAATTTTAGCTCATTGGGAAATAATTGTTTAGAACAATGAAGTTGAGTGAGTAAGTTCTACTAGTTTAATTTTCTCTCTTAATGGAGCAAAATTTAGGATATCTTTAATATAAAGTGGAAACTTTATACGATTCTATATGATACGAAGTCAAAACGAATGGAATACAGACGCAAGTAGAATCTACTTGTGCATAGGCAGACAAGTCAAATCAAAGTTTACACAGAGTTGGACGTATTCAATTACTTTCATTGCAATTACAGTATAATTTCGATTAAAAAGTAATTGCAATTACATGTAATCGATTTAGCATTTACATTGTAATTGCTAATTACAATTACCTTGCACAAGTATGATTACAATTACATGTCGCAATTACAATTGTAATTGTGATTAACGAAATTAAGGATTACAGAAAGTGATCTGTAATTCAATTACACAATTGTCATTTGTAATTGTCATCTTTCAATCGTCATTTGTAATTTGTAATTAGATTACAGTTTTTCCAACTCTGAGTGCGTGCAGATGCACTCAACTTTTGAAGAAAAAGAATATTTCTAGTTGTCACTTATCTTTGCAGGAATAATCACTCTGCCTTCGCTCGAATCGCTAATTTTGTCAGAAGCAATCATTAATTTTGTAATTTTCAGAACAGTGGTCTTAGTTGTACAATATGTTGACCACGAATAAATGATAAAAAAAAGCTTCCCTGATTTTCGATACACTTCCCGAGGAGTTGAAGGTCCCCGATTGGTTATCTCCGAAATTTTATGACGTAATTGCATTGCAAGTATTGTCCTTGGGGAAATCTCTTGGAAATCCGCGATAACTTCTTGGTAAAACCCATGTCCGTGGGATGTCCGTCCGTGACGACTCCCACGAACTGCCAAATACCGTCAGGCCGCGTTAATCATGGGAGCGGCCTCGAGCAACCTAATTCCAAATTTAAGACTTTATATCTGTTTGGTTCTCACCGATAAAAGCACGCTTGGGAACTGTTCCCCCTTACAACGCTATTTCTTTTATGATACGAACTTTCGCGATACAAACACTATTTCTTTTACGATTGATTGGAGTACTGCGATAAATATAAATGGTCGGTAATAAGATTTTACTGATTCGAAATGAGATTGACTTTTGATGGCATAAATAGATATTTGGAGACAGAGAATTGTTTAACCATTTACAGTAAGACTGAAATCAGTAAATCCTGTAAATCGTGATTGACAGAAATAAATGCATTATTGCAATTATTTATTGCCTCATTTTCGACGAAAAAGAACGATCGCCTTAAAGAAACTGAATTCGAATCTTCAAACGTTTCCCTAGTTGGTATTTTTAAGGGAGGTTTCTACCTTGTGGGGTAAAAAAATGTTCGATTTTTCATCAATTTTTTATGCGAAAAGTATTAAATATAGAATGTTGATATTTGGTATGTTGACTAAGCGGTCTTTATTGAACATAAAAATATTTTTTAAAGTTTCACAAAGCATGGTAGTGGGAGTGGGAGGAGCCACGTATATCGGTGCGCGGGCGATGACATTCTTCGCTTGCGGAAGTCCTAAGTCCCGGACAGGTGATCTGAACCCAAAAATTAAACATACTTTTAATTTGTACAATATTGTGTATAAGTTGAACTAGAATTATCAAAAAATATTCAAACGTTTTCATGTAATGTACAAAAACCTGCAAAAACTTTTGGTAAAAAGTATCAACTTCCCTTCGATCGCTCACTATTGTTTTATTTTCCAATTTTTCCTCTTGATTCTAGGTCAACTTACACACAATATTGTACAAATTAAAAATATGTTTCATTTTTGTGCTTCAGATCACCTGTCCGAGACTTAGAATTTCCGCAAGCGAGGAATGTCATCGTCCGCACACCGACATACGTGGCTCCTCCCACCCTCACTAGGGTAAACCAACCAGTAATTAACCGCATACCAGTGAATGACCATTAGGCAAATAAATGTCAATTATAAATTTAAAAATGATATTAAAAAATTATAAATTTAAATACAGTGTAATTGCACTTTTAATATCCCATATTTTTAGTTTTGCGTATTAAACAAACATTAATAAGTACAGTTCTTAATAAAACTATGCGGTCATTTACTGGGCTTCTGATTCAACAATTCTGTCATTTACTGGTTTCTTTACCCTACCGTGTTTTGTCAAAGTTTCAAAAATACATTTATGTTCAATAAAGACCGCTCAGTCAACATACCAAATATCAACATTTTACATTTAATACTTTTCGCGTAAAAAATTGGTGAAGAATCGAACATTTTTTGGCCCAACAAGGCAGAAACCTCCCTTAAGGGGAGGTTCCGGTCTAGAGCTCCAAAAAATAGGTGATATTTAGGAATTAATTCAAGGAAAACTACTATATATAATTCAATGGGAGTTTTTGCATTGTATTAAGGATGTCTTAAATTATAGAAATATATTTTTTGTTTTATAATTAATCATTGCAGACGGCCCTGGGCAGCTGTTAAAGTCAAGGTGTCAAAAAATTGATCCAATTCGGTGGGCGCTGTATCTCCAAAAGTTATTATCCGATTCGACTGAAACCTTTTTTATATTGAAGATTATTCTTCTGTCTAGGGGGAGAACTAGAAAAAATTACAAAAATGACATTTTTTTTAGAAAATAACGACACTTCAAGTTTGAAATCACTTTTCTCTGTGTTTTTCGTCCTTTCAACGCCTTTGAAAATTATAAATTTTTAATTTTTTGTAATTTTTCCTAGTTCCCCCCCTAGCCAGAAGTATATTCTTTAAAATAAAAAAAGTTTCAGTCGAATCGGATAATAATTTTTGGAGATACAGCGCCCACCGTTTTGAGAACACTGTTTCGAGAAAAACGCGTTTAAAGTTTTACGTGAGCGCCGAGTGGCCGGTCGTTGCCCATGCATTTGCCGCTACTCAAATGCCTATAACTTCGGGAATTTTACGAATTTCAACAAATCCTTTTAAACACGTTTTCCTAAAAGATTGAACATTCGAAAAATGAAATAAAAAGAAAATAGATTTTTAGACCGGAACCTCCCCTTAAGCAATCACCGGTACTAAATCACACCCCCATATTATCGCTACCTCCCACTACTGACGAAACTCTTACAATTCTACCCGCGCCACGCTCTGGGCAACAGATTTCCAAGATTCTCCCCATCCTCCCGTCAGACCCCAAGAGAGTGGAAGTATCAAGGGGGGTGAGGTTTATCGGTGATCAGCCTGCAGGGCGCGGCTGGGCGGCCGCGAGGGGCTTCGGTATTTCGAGTTTCTCGCCTCGCGAATGAAATCGATCGTATCGATCGGCAACGGGGAAGATATTCGGTTAAACGATGCTAGTAGTTAACAGAGAGGATACGATGTAATTCATAGATCGGGCCATCCAGCCGGGCACTCGACTTCACCCCGGCACGAGAGATATCGATGGCCGCTGGATCGTTGTCCGTGGACAGCGGCTCCACCGCCGACGGACAGCTTTACAACCATCTCGAATACCATTACAAGGTCCCACCGACACCGTCGCCCTCGCCGCGCTGTCCTCCTCGCACGCGCTTGCCTGCGGCCAGCTGACGGCCGCCGCTGGCCGACCACCGCCGCACCATCAGACGAACGGCCGCGCCGATTCCTGTATTCACGGGCCCGGGATAATTCCTCGCCCCTAACAATATCAAGTCACCGTGAATTGCTCCATGAATCTCCGTAGGAGCGTTTATTTGTGCCCGGGCCGCGTAACTCGCAAATTTAGTGCGTCCATCGGACACAGCCGACCGAGCCGAACGATCGGATGCCGGGGCACCCCGTCCACGGGACCAGTGGATGTCGCGCGGCGACCGCGATTCCGCTGTAAGCGCTTCCCCCGCGCAACGCCGGCCAACTGATTACGAGGCAAGAACGCGTTCGATGGGCCCTCCATGGACGTTATTGACGTCACGATAATATCGCCAGTTACGATATTCAGATCGATCGATGAAATTATGGTACTTGTTTGCAACCCGGGTCAGTCTACGGAGGCCTCCAATTAGCGATGGAATTGTATTTCTGGGTAGGTTTTAGTTTACCGTGTGACACTTGTGCTGGTGATTAGGAAAGTGCTGTAAGTCGTGTATTTTTTGTTTCGAGATATTTAGACTGTTGCGTGTTAAAAAATATTTTTCCATTATTGAACAACATGTTTCGCAACATGTGTGCTCTTCTTAAGTCAAACAATGTCTGATATCATTGTAAAATTTTATGAGTAACTAAATTACTATAAATAAATTCAAATTTTGTAAATTAACAAATTAAGTAAATGAATTAAAATTGTACTCTAATAATAAATAAGCGTTATAAATTATATGAAAAATACAAAAAAGTCATTAATGTAACTACTAACGTATTTGTTTCTCCAAAAGAATATTTATACCTATGTCTATTAAATAAGAAAGCCATATGTGTATTAAAACTGAAGATATAACATTGATTTTTGTGTCGTCTTTGGAGTTTATGAAATATTATACGGGTTTGTTAAAATATTTAAGTACCGTTTTATCCAAATTTAATATTTAACCTAATCCGATTTGTATAACATACCGATGGCATAACACAAAATGCTAAAACGTATTTATCTCAGAACCATCTTTCGACCAAATAGGTTCACCCTTTCGAATTAACACAGTAGTATTGAAATTCTTTTGGAGTAACAAATTTGTGGAAGAAGTTTCTCGTGGATACGCGAATACTATTGTCCAGTTATACAATAGATGCAAAATGAATTTTCAGTAGTTTTTTGGTTACCGAGTTTGTTTATGTAGTTCGGGTTTTGTTTGCGTGTAAGCCAGATATTGTGAATAAAAATATATGGGGGCAATTTTCAACAGGGCGACACGTTTTTATTGTAAAGGCAACTCTGACGTATTGGTGGCATTTATTGTAAAGAATTTAATATGTGGAATTGGGTGTTTTAGAGTACTTTGAAGTTAGAGGAAAATTTAATGAAATACTGATTTTAAAAAGAAGGAGGTATTATCGAAATGGACTTTGAGCTCTTGGTGGGTGTTTCTTGTGCCTGTAAACGTCAAGGTTTGGAATGCGACGTCTGGCCGTGAGGCTTCCTTGCAATCAATACAGTTTAGCGGTTGCTCGATGGTTGAGTTTTGGCAAGTGACTTGGGCGAAAGTTTGAAGCGGTTCTTAGTGATATCTCTGTTTTGGTGCATAACTTGTGCAAGTCTCGTCGGTTGGTTGATTAGATGATGTATTTAGCATATTCTGAACGAATTAATTTCTCCTCCCCCTACATTTTGCATGGTGAGATATCGTATTTCTATAATTAAGCCCCTCGTTAGGATAGTTTCGTAATAACACTTGATTACTTAACGTTAATTGCTTGACTTTCGTGAAAATTTACATACTAAATTCTTTCGACTTAGTTTTAAACAAATTAAATTTGAAGCAATATCAATTAGGATTTCTTAGATAAAGTATCTATTACATGTTACTTGTGATATATAGGTACTTTCTGAAAAAAATTACTCTCTATTTTGAAAATTTTTTGCTCAATAAAGAAATTATTCTTTTTCTTTTTACGAGATTGAAACAGTGAAATTGTCTAGCTTTGTACAATGATGAAAATTTCTTCTTTAAAGACAGTCTCCATTAAAAGCAGTTACGAATGTGGGTAACAGCTTTGACAATGCTAATGGCTGTCCCCTTGTGGTTTTATATCTGGCTATTGTGTTCTTTATTTATAATGATTACACGCCGCTCGAGAGAATCCTTTGTAACGGTTCTCTTTTGCGAACCTCCTACGCTTTGCACACATTGGGCGGTGATCAACTTGTGCCACATAGGTCGGTGGAAGTTCATATCTGTGTATTTTATTTTAATTTCATGTCGCTTCTTTCAAATATCAATTCAATTTAGACAGAATAAATATGGATATTTTCATTCTCATTTTGAAATATGAAAAACGAATAGCAATTGATGGTGCAGCAGTATAAGGAGCTCCAGAATTCAATTCGTTAATACTCATTGGTGCACTAATTTGTGAAAATACGTGGAATGTTAAGGTTTTAGCTTGTTTGAATTAATTTAGATACTTTCCTTCACTTTTTTCTTGTTAAATCACAACCTTGAAAAATTGAGGGACCACAGTATTATAATTTTGTTTTAAGAATTACTTTTGTTGGCGAATTGGAAAATTGAACAGCAATAAATAAAAAAAAATAACTGTTGACGAACATAAATAGAAGTAAATATATTTCAGATGTTTGAAACGGTGACAATAAGAATTGTTAATTACTACCTAACGAAATTTAGGACCTTGAAAAATTGAGGGACCACATTATTATAATTTTGTTTTAAGAATTACTTTTGTTGGCGAATTGGAAAATTGAACAGAAATGGTAGGAATAAATAAAAAAAAATAACTTTTGACGAACATAAATAGAATTAATATATTTCAGATGTTTGAAACGGTGACAGTAAATATTATTAATTACTATCTAACGAAATTTAGGAGTACTGGCCATTCGGTGATCCGAGATGCGAACTACGAAAATACAGGCATTAATTCTCTAATTCTGATAATTCTAAGTGGAGGACAAGCCTCTTCAGAACGCAAACGAAATTAAAAGCCTGAATTAAAAACAGTATTTCATCCCGAATATTATATTTCCTGTCAATCCTCGAAGATTTCTGCATCGATGTTTGCAGAGATGACGAATATTCGCTATTTCTTTGGAATACGAATGAGAGAAGGTAAATACTTATTCAGAACGATACTTTGAATATTTTGAATTCGATAGGTTTTATCAGAAACTTCGTTATTGGTGTTTTTACTTGAAAAAATATCATATTTCTCCAGCAGAAAAATCTAAACTACTCGTGTTTCGTCAAACGATTCGAAGCATCGCTCTCAAACACTCAACAAGGCTCTGGAGTGACTCTAGAATCTATTCTCGCTGGTGTCAGTGGCACGAGGCGACAAAGATAAATGACACGCTTTGAAATAGTCAGTACTTCCTGGACAATTTTACAATACTTCTTATTTTCTATTTTTTTAAAAACGTTCAGGACCTATCGAATAAATAGACAAATATTTAATGAACGTAGGTAAAAAATCTTTCAATGTTAGTAATGACAGTGACTAGGCTTCTATTCATCATATGTAGAATGAAAACGAAGAACTTCTACTTTGACGTTTGTAAACCAGACACTTCACGTCTACGTACTACAGAATAGCGAACTTTTTCAAAAACTCCTGGTCTGCTCATGACACGAATTTTCTACTTACTGAAGGGAACCGTGCAGCATTGTACCTTATATTATTACAGAATAATACAGCAGTTATTATTAATAATGATACGAGTGAAATATAATTGCCAATGTAATAAAAGATTCCCTTATCCCAGCTTCAAATACAATAAATTAATATTTATATATTTATTAATATAAAAGCAAGCTACTAGAACGGAAAATCGCTTCTAACTCTGACAGAATCAATTTCTCGACCCACGTGTTAAGTAGCTACACTTTTTTCAGAACCCGATTTTTGCATGTCTTGTTTTTTGAGTCATAATTAAAAATTTGTAGGTTTCAACGATTCTAACTTACGCTACATGAAAGATGAATAATTTCTTTTTACTTTGAAACAAAGTACATACGAAAATATTAATTATTATTCAATTGACAGCGACTGGACTTTTGCTAGGTGATATTAGGTACCATCATTCAGAGATGGGAAAAATTTTAATTAATAAAATAAAAGTTTCAAATAACGAATAAAGGTTAAAAAAATTATTCGTCGACTAAAGTTAAAGTTAAAGATAACGTTGAAAAATTTATTCGACGCTGAAGTTGAAACTCTACAAATAAAAAAATTAACTTTATGCGTCGAATAATCTAAAGATGAAGTAACTTTTATTTGATCCGTCATTTAAACAATTTTTTATTTAGTTAATTCCCAACTCTGGCATCACCCCACACACATATTTTAAAACGCCATGACGAAAATTTTATTCGACGCTGAAGTTGAAACTCTACAAATAAAAAAATTAACTTAATGCGTCGAATAATCTAAAGATGAAGTAACTTTTATTTGATCCGTCCTTTAAAAAATTTTTTACTTAATACCCAACTCTGGCATCACCCTACACACATATTTTAAAACGCCATGACGAAAAATTTATTCGACGCTGAAGTTGAAACTTTACAAATAAAAAAATTAACTTGATGCGTCGAATAATCTGAAGACGAAGTAACTTTTATTTGATCCGTCCTTTAAACAATTTTTTATTTATTTAATTCCCAACTCTGGCATCACCCTCCACACATATTTTAAAACGCCATGACGACTGAAACAGTGTATCGCGTCGAATGACCAGAGCTCTCCACAGTAATCAGTGCCCCACGGTTATACTGAAAAGCGAGCACAGCACGATACACTGATCCTCTTTCATCTGCTACCCCACATTCACGACCACATTCACGACAGAAGAACTACAGCTCGAGCAAAATACGTAAGCCTTCTACCAGTGCGCGTTCCATGGAATGAATTATGGCACGTCGTTCCACCCCCGTGATACCTTCGCTGGGGTGGAACTTGAGGGTGAGAGTGCGAGAATCCCTCGTGTCTCTGGGAAGTGCTCTTAACGCGAGTGCAGAGACCCTCCTGGCTCAGCCTCGGGGCCCGCAGTGGTGCATCACGGTCGTTGGTGTTGAACGGTAACAAACATCCCTCGAATACCGGCCGGATGGTTTAGCAGGATGGACCAAGGTCTGGTTGGTTGGTCAGTTGATCGGTCGTACGAGTTAGACGTACGAACGAATTGATGTTGTGGATAGCGAACAATTTCGAAGCAGTGGCCATGTCCACGCGCTCGGCCTTCCTTCCTGCGTGGCTTTTCACCCCGTCTTCCTACCACGGTTCCACTTTTCGGTTCACGTGGCCTCGTCGGATGCGCTTCACCTCGCGTGGCGGCTCGTGTTAGGTATTGCTTGTTGTGGGAGAGTTGCGTAGAGGTTTCAGATTTCTATTGGAATTCTAATTGATTTGGGATTCAATCAAGTTCGGTTTACTGAAAGGTGCAATTTGATTACAAAATGATGTTTCCTTTGTAGCCTAGTTTCAAGGTTGTTACTAGTTGCATCGACTTCTTCTTTATTCCTATGCCTACTTACCATTTTTAATACCTGCAAAAGGGTCTAGCCGGGTAAATATAAGGAAAAAGGACCCAGCACCAAGTTTAGTATGTATGTATAACAATATACCTGAATACAAATAATGCTCGACCCTCTTGGTAGAGTGATATGAGGATAACAACCGTAAATTCTACCATTTTTCTTCTCAGCAACTACCTAAGATATTTGAATGCTTCAAAATACACGGTGTAAGTACTTTTTAGCTCTGTCACATATTTTTTTTTTTTAATTGTAGATCAATCATTAAGGGTGGAAAAAAAAGAACTAATTTGGGAGGTTATTTTTGCACACAACCGTTTGATTGAAACCTACAGAAAAAATCAGGACTAAAGCGTCACTATTTAGCTATATCCAAATAGATCTATTTATATCTTAAATAGTTGCTGCAAAAAAAATGATAAAGTTTAGAGTTATCATCCCCATATCACCCTAACGAGAGCGGGAGGATTTCTGAAATTTCTCTCAGTGGTTTTTGACCAAAGAGCATTATTTCTTATACACAAATACTAAAATTGATGCTGGGACCATTTTCCCTATGCTTACCGGACTAAACCCTTTGAAGCAAAATGTTGATGGTATTTTCTTTCTCCCATCAGTGATTCTCGAGTACAAAGGAAGTAAAGAACAGACTCTAAATAATAGTTTATAAGTAGCAATGAATTACACAGGAATCCAGGTATCGGATATCCGGCTGGGAACGCATTTCAGCGCTATTACGAATGATCCAGAATGGGGCGCGCGCGCGTTTGGATTCTTTCCGTTCCTCGGCTAAAGCGCCCGCTTCCCTATCGGCTTCCCTTGCAACAGCACGATGTATTAGCCCTCCTCTCTCCTGCATCCGTATCGTTGGGCCGCGAGATAACGATAGATTTTATTGCGGCTCGTAATACGTTTTCATTACAGGACGTGCTCCGAAGGTTGAATGGCGCATCTTCCCTGCGTACGTCGGTCCCTTAGGTCACTCCTCTCCTAACGAGTCCCTGGTTCCCATGCAAGTGGAATGGATAGAAGATAAATTCAATCGATAAGGGCGCGCTTGCTCGACGAAGAAAAAAGGATTTAATAACGCGGAGGGCTTTAGCCGAGATGCGAAATCTGGCGTTCGACATACGTGTAATTAATTCCTTGCGCATTGCGGTCCAATACTTGCCGCGGAAATTTTCTGGATGGACACGTGGATTCGGGGGTACTTTAGGTTTCTTTGGAAACTTCTTTGTATTTGTGGATTTCGTAGGTGCACGTTTTTGTTGATTAATAAATTTCAGGGAATGTGTCGCAGACTTCAGTAGGGTAAACCAACCAGTAATTGACCGCATACCAGTTAATGACCATTAGGCAAAGAAATGTCAATTATAAATTTAAAAATTACTATTTGTTTATAAATACAGTGTAATTGCACTTTTAATATCCCATATTTTTAGTTTTGCGTATTAAACAAACATTAATAAGTACAATTCTTAATAAAAGTATGCGGTCATTTACTGGGCTTCTCATTCAACAATTCGGTCATTTACTGGTTTGTTTACCCTATATATTGTTCTGAGGTACATACTGGCCTCCTTAGTTAAACTGTCCTATCTGGCATTTTTTCATTTTTTGAGATATGTTTAAATATTTGAAGTTCCACACGTCTTTTACCTTTTAAGTATAGTTAGAAAAGTCTACGTGCTTCCTAAAGATTTATAAACAGTCTAATGTATTTAACCTAACTTCTTTCAAAATGGTTAAAATATCTTATCTGAAAGAATTAATTAATTGGTACGTTAAGAATACATTCCCTACCGCTACAAAAAATGATATTAGGCTATTACGAAATAATGACAACATGTTTTAATTTGAAAGAAGGAAAATAAGTATGGTAGGGTGCATGTACCAGTAAATGAACACGTACCAGTGAATGAACATTTTTTATTAAAATGAGTAAAATAAGTTATTAATGCAAGCAACTAATTAATTAGAGACTTCTTTTCATTTCTTGCTTCATATCCAAACAATTTTTGCAGCACGTCGAATCAATCGCGCTGCAAACATAATTTTATAATAGTGTTCATTCATTAGCCTTAACTGTTCATTTACTGGTGCGTTTACCCTACAAAGGAAATGATAAAACTTCAGTTTTCTCGGTTCTTTCAAAATACTAGATAGGACATTTTAACTAAAGAGGGCAGCATAATAGTGGAATGTAAGTTTTAATTGTCCGTTACCTAAATGGCTTTGTTTAGGAGAGGCTCTCTTATTGAGCTGTCGATGGGGGCCGTTATCTGCTGCATGCTTTTAAAACCGTGGCTGTCGGAGGTATTGGAAAGGTTACTTTAGAAATGTATTTCTGAGCGATTCGATCCATTAAGAGGCACGATCAATCACGCAGTGAAACGCAGAATCTCGATCAGGCAAATATAATGGGAGAAAACGTGATCCCTTGTCTGTGAAGTCGGTGTGTGTCTATGCAGAATAATGGACAGTAAACACTTTTTTGAGTGAAAAATGAATTAGCAGATTGAATGACCATGATTTGTTTTCCTTTTGTACATAATCGAAATTTGAAACACTTTCCATAATGAAATTAGTTAATTCAATGGCTAAATCTTTCATTTCGGAAATTATTTAGAACACTATATTAGGGACAATTTATTCAAACACAAAATACAATACAAAAAAAATCAATCGATTATTAACCAAATAACGAAATTATTTAGATGAAAGTCATTTGCTTGTATTTGAAAATAACTTTTAATCATATAAGATAGCATATTGATTGAGAAATCATTTCTCAAATATTTTATTCAAATAGTACTCGAGTTTTTTTCAGATAAATCCTCATTCTTCCCCAATAGCTATTTTCTTAAAGAAAATCGATTCGAAAATGCCAATTTTCCTTGACTGAAGCATTGGAGGAATGAATTCTGTACTGTTGGTAGTTTCGAAGATACAAATTGATTTGTAGATTCTAGCTTCATTAATGGTAGCAAAAATTGCTCATTCACACTTGTATTTTCTATTAAAATACCAGCAAAATGATGACTTACACCCCCCTCGCGAAACCCACGTCTGCCCTGTATGGCTGTTTGCTCCGTGAACGAGCAAGAACAATGGTCCCTGTGAGAAGGCGCAGCCTTAAAAGCACACTAAATTACGAGCAGCGTAAAAAATCCATGATGTAGTCATCGCGTGGTCATTAGCGACAAACCAGGGGAGAAGCCGGCTGGTTCTGTGCGCGGGCATAAAATAGAGACGGCAATGAGAAGAACTGAGGGAGAACGGGAAGAAAAATAATGGCAAAAGGACGAGCACGCTCGTCCAGGGTTCCTTCGGTACCGTTTTCCTTTTGTTTCTGCGATAGAGAGCGCAACAGACGTATCTCGATATTTCATCTTACCCGAGTTTAATTAGCTCCTATAGAGTATCGCGAGGGGCAGGGGGGAGGGGGTTGAATTCCGCGGGAGTTTTTCGATGTTATTAGATTATGCGTATTGGAGTTGCGGCCAATGGATTTACCCCCCTCGATCGCGGAGCAGAGCAGGGTGCAAAAAGAACATTGACTCCACGGGGGAGCACGAAATAGGGTAAATAAAACCGTAATGTGTAGATTTCGTGATCTCGAGGTTTTTCGCTACGAGATCCGTCTTGCGTTCCGGATATGGAAGGATGGAAGTGACTCTAAATAAGGAATTGTACTGCTCGATGCAAGAACGGCCTCGGGACATTCAGGCCCTTTTTGCGTCGAACGCATAATTAGATTTCTCACTCTTTTCTACGTATGCCATCTACATTGCATTGGCGTATCTTCAAAATTGACAAGGGTATGGTAAATTTTGTGAAACGATGTTGTATCTAAGCCAAGCATCAACCTCTATAGTTTTTTCAAATAATATGCAAGTATCAAATAAATAATAAAAATAAAGTTAAAAACCGACATTTTTTTCTATATTTCTCCATTTCTTGCAAGATTGAGCTGAGAGAGCTATAATTAAATATAATTTATTACAAAATTCCGATTGCAATAATGCCACTGCGAAGGAGATATATCATATTTTTAAATATAGAAAGTCTTACAACAACTTCACTGTGTATAAAAAATATCTAACTTCATAATGTTTACAGATACTTTTCTCGAATCTGCCTTTTGGCACTGAGACTCTTCCTGCATCCAACAGTACAATTGTGGAAATAATTAAATATTAGAAAAGGAGCAATCAATGCTAATTTTGACAACAAATGGTACACTATGTCTCTAAGAAAATTATTTCCTAAAAGGAGGTGGTAGGCAGAGCCGGATTTACCTTTTCAGGGGCCCTAGGCTGAATATTCGGGGGGCCCTCGGTGAAATATAAAAAATAAAATAACGCTGATTTGATTTTTTTTATCATAATACTCGTACAATCTAAATAAGAATTTAATTTCAAAATTAACATTGAATATCAAAACTAAATATAACATTAAACCTCGGCAAGATTTTTTCATAAATTTTTCGAGGAAAAAATTTAGAATGAGGGGCCCTAGGCTTCAGCCTTGTTAGCCTAAGGGGTAAATCCAGAACTGGTGGTAGGACATCTTGAATCAGCTTCACAATATTCATCCCCAAAACACAATGCGCAGGGGATTAATCCTCAGCTTCAGACAAGCGGCAAACAAACATTCTTCGTAAAGAACCTTTTTTTGTTGAACTTCGTTGCGTTTATCCTCGAATATTTTCAGCTTGGCATGCTAACCGCGAAGTTTAAGTGCCGCAGTCTAAACCCACATGATAGAATTGTTCGGCCATGCACGTCCCCATCATCATCTCGTAACACTAAACCTTTGTCGAATTACAGAGCGAGTGTGCAAGGTATCGCGGCGCGAATGGGTCCGATCCAGGGCCATATGCGTGAGGCTCAGCCTCGTGATAGCCAGCAGATAGGTACTTGACGATGGTCATCTCTACGATGTAAATCACGGTGGATACTGCGGAATAGCGCCTCAGCCACGCCCTGCTTCTTTCTCAGTTTCCGCGTATATATAAAGATACAGGTTAAGATAAGCCTCTATGCGCCGCTGTATTTATTCACTTGCCTGTCCTGCGTAGAAAAATCAACGCCAGTTCAGCGGCTGGTGTATTATTTAACCCTTATCTCCTTAATTAAGAAAGTAAATTACGATGAAAGGTGCACAAGAATGTCGCTGAGCTGGTGAATTAAATAACGCTGTTTAAATTACGCGTGAAGGTAATAGCTCGATTTCACGTTTCGTTTGTGTTTTTTTTTTTTGTAGCAGGGGGGAGTAAATTTGTGGATTCTCGTGGCCTGTTGGAGATAAAAATTCATTTGGCATGGCATCAACCGCGGATAATTGTTGATTTCGAAATTGGAATGACAATGAAAGAAGAAAATTATAAAATATAAAATGTTTGAAAAATTTTTATACTAAAGTTGAGTTCTAATATCTTTTTTTCTTTCTTTTACCAAGTTTGACCAATAGCTAATAATAATAACAATAATAATCAAAGATACATGCACATATTATAGAAATGGAAATTAAGAAGTGTAATAAGATAATTTAAATACACTTAAAACACCTCTGGCAAGTGCCACATGCGCTGATGGCGTCACGGGTGAGAAAAAGTTGCAGTCAGCTTCCCCATTTGTTGGAAATTTTGGTATTCCTTTTCTTCGTTACAGTATTCTGAAATATAAAATTTTCTCCCGCTACTGCATTCACTTTTGCAGATTAATTCTCTGTTGTTCACTTTTTGTGTGAAATGTGGAGTTTCAGTTTAATGCATTTTGGATTCATTGGGGGTTGAAGAGAGGGGAGAAGTTACTTTGTAAAATGAAGTACTGCGCGAATCGTTTCTTTTCTGCTGTAAATGGACCCCCTTCGAGGCTTGAAATAAGCAGACCTCTATTTCATTCGTTTTAGAGACGATCTAAATCTTTTCAAGGCGCATACTGTTTACGATCCTATCAACCTTAATCCTGCTGTACGACCTAACAGTACCAAAGACATTAAACTCGCACACGTAAGCCGTAAACTCAATTTGCCCCTCGTGCTTAAACTTGCATAAAGATAGGACAATATGAGGGTGATAGTTGCGGCGATACTTGTATCAAAGGAATTTGACTTATCTTACAGGTGACTTAAAGCTGAAGCACTTAAGAGGTTTAAAAAACAGGGCTATATTGCTTATTTTGCAAATATAATACTTCGGTTTCATAGAAGTGTCTTCGAAATTTACGCCGCTACTTCACGAGGCAGAATTTTCCAAATAACACTATGGAAAATGCTTCATTTTTAATTGTCTGGCATCTTGACTCTTACACATTGCGTATTTAAATAGTATCTACATTTAAAGAATATTTAACAACAGTTCATTTCACTGGAAAATTTAAATTTTAATTTCCAATTTAGAATTTTTGTGTTTCATTGATTATACGGGAATATTTATTTATCAGCTACATATTGCAAAGTTTAAGTTGATACATTTAGGCTTTTATGGCGATTCAACTACTAGCCAACGAAGCAACAATTACTTCTCACGAGTCACGATTAGCGATAAGCACCAAATTATTATGGCGTAATTTCTTAAATTTGAAAGGGATTACAGAAAACTTGCATAATTGCGTAAATTATGATCTAAAGTACCTAGATGACGTGGTTCTGCCTTAAAATTTTCCTCAGGTATCAAGGGTGGATGTACCAGTAAATGAACACGTACCAGTGAATGAACACTTTTTATTAAAATGAGTAAAATACGTTATTAGAGTAAGCAACTAATTAATTAGCGACTTCTTTTCATTTCTTGCTTCATATCCAAACAATTTTTGCAGCACGTGGAATCAATCGTGCTGCAAACATAATTTTATAATAGTGTTCACTCATTAGCCTTAACTGTTCATTTACTGGTGCATTTACCCTACGGCCTCTTGCCACGTTTCTGATAAAAGTACAAGCAGGTGTAGTAAGAAAAGAGATTTCCGTACACCTAACATCCCCAGCCAGACAATTTACAGCAAATTTGCGTAAAGTTTATCGAATATCAAATCACGTAATGCAACAATGTTGTGCGCTTTGTGAGTGCTCACCTTGGCGTTAAATTTAGGACATGTAATGATTCAATTAGAACAGAAAATATTGTAGCAATCTTTATACACTCGATGAGGATATTCTGTTCAGGTCATATTTGAATCATATTTGAGTCATGACGTGCTGCTAATATTTACACAAAATTTACGTTCTCCCTATCTCGTACCGTCCTTGCTCGCTTCCAGTGTCTCTCGCTCGCTCTCGTTCCATCTCGCTCTCGCCTTCGCCGGACAGGAGTGAGACAAAAGTGGTGGGGATAGCGAAAAGCGCACATCGTGTACACCAAACCGAGCCCATAAGGAGACAATACTGTACCTTATATTTGTGCAAAATTTACCTACAGTTGTGCATTGAAAAATGGGGATCATATTTGAATCCATTTGTAGCAATCAATGCAGCACACAATGATTGCAAATTGACATCATCACTTTACATTATATTTACAACATATGTTTTAGTCATATTTAGTAAATTAGCATGAGTCTAACGGTATAGCAATATTGATCAAACATGTAGTAAATGTATTGATTCATTGCATGATCAAGAATTTAACTCATGAAAGTCTAGCTGGGTCGGCGGACAGTGATCGAGCGACCTTTTGCCCCGACCTAATACATTGGAATTTCAATATACATCCGAAATTTCTTCCGGCAACGGGCATTAGCAATCTCTTGGAAGAAAAACGAACATTCCCGCAATGTTCTGCCGTGTCCGAAGATTCTCCTCCCACGATCGCCAGTAGGGAACCGATCGATCTTCCCCCGTGGATCATTAAACCCGGCCCTTGTTACGTAACCAGAATTACGGAACGCTGTCGACGGAGGGCCCAGCTGAATCAGGCTGAGCGTGGAGAATACGTGTCCCCCGTCGACTGAACTCCACCCTTCGATCGGCCGTCCGACTGTCTACAGCCGTCGTAACCGCACCAGCATACAATGGCTGATTAAGCCGCTTCCAACCGTTTGCAATGTCCACGAGCTGCCACTCGGCACGCGTTTCAATCGCGCAAAACCGACAACCAGATCGATCGGTTGCATCCACGTCGCTCCGTCACGAGACACGCAAACACCTACGTCCGAGCATTTGCAACGCCTGTGTGCGTCCCGGCGTATTGCAGTCCTTTTTGGCGGTCTTCAACCCCTCGACGCCCGACGAGGGGTTGGTTCTGCACCAGCGTCGCGACGCTACCCTCCGCCGTGATCTCCTCGTTCCCGTCGCTTTCGTTATTCGCGATCTATTTTCCTTTCGACTGCTGCCTGGGTGCTTTTGAGTGGGTTGCTCGGCAGCTTTATTATGAATAGAGATGTTTGGGGAAAGCATCTATGTACCAGAATTGAGCATTAGTTAAATAAACAATTATTTAAATAACGGATCGAATAAAAGTTTCTTTAACTTTAGATGATTCGACGAATAAAGTTGATTTTTTTATTCAACGAGGAAAGGTAATTTTCTTTCTAATTTTATTAGACTCATGACGAATATTTTTTTAATTCCTATTCGTCATTCGAAATTTTTATTTAAATAAAAATTCTGATCGGCTCTGCTATATACTACAGTGGTGAGGTTTCTTGAGATTTTTGGAAAAGTGGAATGCAATAGTTGGAGCGCTATTTTGTAGATAAAAGTGGATATTTTTACTGTGCGTGAAAGAGTAGCGTAGAAAAGGTTAATTAATAATCATAGGAACCGATCAATTAATGATGGAGATATCCACGAAAATGTGTTTGGAATTAAAAGATTCTTTGATTTCAATCAAAAGAATTGATGGGGCCAGTTGTACCTTGTCACGCAATCAGGTCGTTGGCATTAATACTGTTACATCTTACCATCGTACTATCACAGAAACCTATTAGCTGATCAACCTGTCCTGCTACCAGTATGTAACAATACGCGCAAACATCTATGTTTGCAATTCTACTACGTACATATCTGTGCAAACTCAACGTGTTTCAGTTTCCACACTATGCAGCAGTATCCATTTTCCCTATGTGTATACAACATAGAATTGAACTAACCAAATTTGCAGATCAATATTCAAAAGTATATTACGAAACTTTTAAGGGAAATGCCTTTGTCTTTCCCATTTATAAATTTTATTATCAGCAGGACTGAGGATCAAAGTGGTGTAAGTCAAAATGTTGATAATTCGAGTTAATAACAGTTTTTAAGGTTTAAGGGTCCATCTGTTTACTTTCATAGTGGATTAAATTATGACTTCACTCTTGACTGGGAAACAAGAAAATTTCTCTCTAGCACTAATCAACGAAATTTTTTTTTTAAATTTTTAAGCATGTACATATTTATTACGATAGTATTTTGAGCTTTTAGATGTGTTCCTCCAATTAAGTCGATTTTATTATTTTAGTATTTTATTCTCCATCTGTTTACTTTCATAGCGGATTAAATTATGACTTCACTCTTGACTGGGAAACAAGAAAATTTCTCTCTAGCACTAACCAACAAAATTTTTTTTTTAAATTTTTAAGCATGTACATATTTATTACGATAGTATTTTGAGCTTTTAGATGTGTTCCTCCAATTAAGTCGATTGTATTATTTTATTATTTTATTCTCCCATACCAAAGTGTAGCCAATTATAAAAAAAAAATCCCAAAAGATTCACGAAGAAAACATTAGCCTGTGGCGCACCTCAAACAAAAAGAGAAACAAGGGAAAAGGAACAGAATTGTATGAAGCGCCTGAAAGACGGAGCGAGACAAATTATCAACGACTCGAATCAATGTTTTCTGTCTTGGCCCCCCTCCCGAAAATAAATTTCTCGACCCACCACTGAGCCTGTGTACAAGTGTAAGTATTATATAATATTTTCACTTCACTTCGACAAACACAAACGCCAATCCACATTCAAACGAATATCATCGAACGCCATAATAAAATCCTCAAGAGCTTAACCACGGAATTCATGATAAAAAAACTATGTTCAAAGTTGGTAATTGAAATGCATCGTTCTTACATCAGTCGTTCGAACATTCCAAACAGCAACCCGTGTCAGTGAATGCGGGTCGTCGATTCTGCTTTCCGATTAAATAAATCCCGACCCCTTTCGGTTCGTCCGGGCCGGAAACAAAGGTCTGACCAAAGTGTCGGTAAGGGTACCGTTCAGGGGGGGGAGGAGGGTGAATTCAAAAGAGGATTTCATCCGGTCGTCTCAAACGATTCGTGTCCAACGCGTAATTAAATTCAGCTTAAACAATACCCGTGGAGAGTATTGCAGGGGAAAGCCGATTTGCAGCGGTGACTGGCTGACAGAGCCATCGTCACGTGGGAGAAGGAAGGGCGGGGGAAGGCGAGCGACAGATCGAGAGACAGTGGGAAGGAAAAAAGGAGGGACGCACGTGGAAAGGGCGACGCGACGCAAGAACAATGTGAACTGTAGCAATGGATTAAATACCTGAACATCGTACCAGCGGTATTTACGAGCGCCCCGCGCTGGAATTGCTCTCCTGATGGGCACAAAGCGGCTCTCGCGTTATTCACAGCTGTGCGTGCCGTCGCTTCCGTGCGTGCGCGGAAAATGAACGCGGAGGAAAGCGATTGTAGAAAAATTGTAACTCTAACTGCGGTCATTATTCCAACGGCGCGCGGTCTTTGTTCGCGCTTACCTTGAACGTGGAATGTCGGTGGTCGATAATGTTGCCGGCTCGACAGTCGGGTTTCTCGTTGGAAAAGATGTTAGAAGATTCGTGTAGGTTGGGTACTTATTCTTTGTGTAGTGGGAAACCAAGTGGGGGCGTGGCTTAGATTTCAGCGCTGCGGTGGTAAGTTGGCAAACTATTACAAGTAGGCTCGGATCCCAAGAAAGATTCCGAATAAGTACAGTCGAAAATCGCTGATTTCTGTGAATTTCCGCAATTTTCGACCTTATTCTGCGATATTTAAGCGTTTATAGCTCAGAGCAGCGTTAACCGATTTTGATGAAATTTTAGGCACGTATATAACTTACTGAAATCTACAAACGGGTTTTTTGAATTTTCATTACGAGGACAGACAAAAAAGTTGAAAAAATGAAATTTCCTATTTTTTTTGCTATTCCGACGAATTGCAACTTTTTTCAAAATTACGAAACACGTCACTTAGCAAACTAATCCTTCTAGCTTCTCAAAAAAACTCAAGTTGTTCGGACCAATTTTGAACAAGTAATACGATTTTAAAAGTGTCCACATAATTTTGTCCCCAACTGTATTTATTAATCGAAGAAGTAAAAATTTAGTGTTCAAAAAAATTTAAAAACACTTATTTTCCACAAAATGCCTATATAAACACTCATAATCGTATGGATTTCGACGGATTTCGGCCTACTCACAGTAGTTTGATTTTCTGTCACTAGTTGGCGTATCGAAATTCTTGGGTTCCCAATACAGAATTTAATTAAGGTTACAAGTCGCAATACAATGGGACGAGGGTGATTCTCGTAACAAAATGGGAAGTTGAGATTGCAAAATAAGTATTTAGCACAGTTGGTTTTATAGAAATACAGTTCTGTCTCTCTATAGCCGCGTGTGTCGGGACCGGGCGCACGCAATTTGAGAGACAAGTAGTCTATTCGGCTTCCTTTGATTTCACGCTCGAGCGCTCGGCAGCGAGAACTGGATTTTTTGCTCGTCGCTCGGCGGAACCGATTTTTGGAAGGACAGAATGTGATATTCCCTCTCACTCTTAAAGTTCGACGGCTGAATGAACCGGTCTCCCCTCGGCGGCGCGGCGACTACAAACGAAGTAGTGGGGATAGCTTCGCGTGTACAGAGAACCCGAAAACGCGTGCAATTTGAGAGACAGCACTGTATATTGAATGAGTCCGGGGATATCATTGGTATTTCAGTAGCGGGAGGGTTTGAGAAATGTCCCTTCACCAGTGGCGGATTTAAAAGGCGGCCGATAAGCAATTTCCTCATGGGCCCGTGCCCAGAAGACCCACACATGGCCCCATCTTCAAAAAAAACAATATAATTTCACCCAAACCCTGTATTTATTTCTGTAATACTAAATTTAGCTCGTTTTGAGTAAACTACCTTTTCATTTTCCTGGAAAAATGGGCCCCTCGGAAAATTCTCCACCTAATACTATTTCCTTAAACCCAAGTGATTACATCACCTGAAAAAATTTGCGTAACTCACTCTGAGCAATTTGAGAACACTATTTCAAGTTAACAATATTTCCGACGCTATCTAGAATATATTCACGTGAAAACGCGGCAAAACCGTGCACAGGTCGTAATCCCTCGGTGTGAAAACACGGCTACGCCATCAAAGTATTAAATTAAGAAGTACATAATATATGGATGTCGAAGAATTTATAGAACCCAGGTGCTGTGAGAAATTCGTAGGAAAAGTTTGTAGGTAGAAGTTCAAAGAACCGTGTATTTCTGTATTTTTAACGCCATTCATTGTTTTATTGCTCCTCCTTCGAACAGGTTCCGCTCTCTTGCCTTTGAACGCAAGTAGAATCTCGAGGAAAGTGCCAAATGGTCAGTGTTAATCTCAATGTTACGCTGACGTGATGCGTTGCACAACGGTAGACAGTGGCCTTGTCCTTGCCCGAAGACGTAACCAAAGTGGGCCTCAAGGTTGGTCACTGGATATACCTAACCATTAATTCACATGCTACCACAATATGCAAAGTCTTAGAAGTCGACACGCTGTTTCCGTGTTGTGTAACGAGGATCGTCTCAACAACAAAACGTAGTGTCGTTCTTGCGAATGAAAAAAGATTCTGTTTAACTAACAAAGACACAAGTTATTATTAACCTAAAGCGTAGTATACTATAGCGTTACTTTTACTCTTATTTTTGCTACTATTTTTTCTCTGTAGATTTTTCTTTTTTTCTCTTTGTTATAAATGTAGGTTAATTATTATAGACTACCTTGTACTTACTTAACTATATGCTTTGTTGCAACTAAAGGCTACAGTCAAGGGAATAAAATAAAGAAAATAAAATAAAATAGCTATTTTGAACCCGTGACATTATCTTAAAGGGAGAAGTCCCTTTAAACGCCTTCTTTTTTTATCAATGCTTAGGAATTTTTTGCAAAGATACCAATGCGCTAATCCTTTTGGAACTTTGAGGGTACTTTATTTAATATTATAAGGAGAGAAAAAAATTTATGACAGGAAAATTATGATAAATATAAAAGAAATAGAGCAGTATCTTAACTTCGACCTATAACTTTGAGAATATATTTTGGAAATATTTTAGAAGCGAGTTATACACAAACTTATGTTTCTATTTTTCGTTCGATTTGCATACGGTCTTCTATCCTGAATATATTAACACTAATATACAACAGAAATGTCCTAAAAATATATGAAAAAATGTAAAATGGTAATCAATATTGTGATATTCGCGATGTAAGTAAGGAAAGGTGGGATAGTTGATCACAGTTTTTCTTTTTTATTAAAATAATAATAATCCCAAATCTTAAACTACCAACACTCCTGACCGACTATTAGTATCTAATACGTTTTGAAGGAAATACGGATTTTACGATATAGAAGCTTACTCTGAGACGTGCGCGAATGAAATTAGGTAGGGGAGACCGGGGCTACAAGTTCCGAGGGGTAAGTTGTTCCGACAGTTCTATCTTCAAAACGAAAGAGAGCGTTGTACTTTAAATTATTTTTCCGTGTAAGTTGATCACGCCACTCTGTGGAAAAAATAATTTAAAGTACAACGCTCTTTTTCATTTTGAAGATAGAACGATCGGAACAACTTACCCCCGGAACTTTTAGCCCCGGTCTCCCCTACATATAAAGCAAGATTGACCCTGCGTGCGACATATAATCAACCTATCCACCGTTCAAAGGTTAATCCAAAATCTCGAACTTACTAAAATATTATCAGCTTCGCCTGATATTATTAATCCCACAAAACGGAAATGTAAATATACACGAGAAGACATTACAAGATCGACTGTGAACTAATACAGACACAATGTGTGTTTGTCCGATAGGAACCATCTCGCTACCGTGCCGAGCCTGTAGCGGACACGTAATATAAATCGGCCTTAACGCGGCACGACGACAAACATTCCCGACCACAACACCAGTCAACGATAAGGCGAGATTAATAAATAATCATTACGTAGCAATAAATAGCTCAGATGTCCAGCGGCCGAATCGCGCACGGATATCTCTAATTATTAATGGAGAGAAGCCGCGGCGCACGTTGAAGACCGCACGTGGAGCATCAACAGCGACCAATGCAGTCGCGATCGTCACGGAGCTTTCAGTTGACCGAGAATTTATGATTTGGCTGACCAGTCGGGCTTGCAGCTGCACCGCGGCGTTATACTCAGTCTGTTCGCCGCTGTAACTGTATTGGGACACCCGTCGATGCTTTCATTACGGAGTAAAGGGTATTCATAATTCCGCATGGTAGTATTATAACGAAGGACTTAACCACACAACTTCTGTATAAAATACAGTAATACGGCTTGGATAAAAGATAGAAATGTTTGCGGTTCGAATACCTATGGTTTATTGTTCTGTATTTGTTATTTTGTTAACATAGGGTAGATGTCCTCATTTCTGTCAGTGTCCCTATTACTATCACTTTATTTATTTTACTTAATAACAAGGTAATGTATAAAGTATAGTGTTGGAAAAAATTTATTATTAAATTCGGGCTGTTCTTCACTTTATTTATTTTACTTAATAACAACGTAACGTATAAAGAATAGTGTTAGAAAAAATTTATTATTAAATTCGGGCTGTTCTTCACTTTATTTATTTTACTTAATAACAACGTAACGTATAAAGAATAGTGTTAGAAAAAATTTATTATTAAATTCGGGCTGTTCTTCACTTTATTTATTTTACTTAATAACAACGTAACGTATAATGTATAGTGTTAGAAAAAATTTATTATTAAATTCGGGCTGTTCTTCACTTTATTTATTTTACTTAATAACAACGTAACGTATAATGTATAGTGTTAGAAAAAATTTATTATTAAATTCGGGCTGTTCTTCACTTTTTTTATTTTACTTAATAACAAGGTAACGTATAATGTATAGTGTTATAAAAAAATTTATTATTAAATTCGGGCTGTTCTTCTTCTTCTTCTTCTTATTATTATTATTGTACAGTAATCTTTATTCGTTACGTTTTTATTAATTAAAATGGTAGTAATGACGTAGTAGTACTTGACTTCGAAAATTGGAGTAGACATCTGCAGTGGTTTAAAAAAAACATCATGCTATAATAGCCTTAGAAATGTAAATTTTGATTTGGTGAAATTTGTCGTTGAAAAAATAGTTGTGAAAAAAAGTAATTCTTTTTTGTTAAAATTCGCGAAATTTTTCAATTTTAATGTTAAGGTCTAAATATGTACAAAAGTATTGTCAGAGATGAAAATTCTTTTGCCACCCAAATTCTTTATTGCACCTCGAAAATATTCATGTAATAGAATATTGGTAAACATGAGAACTTGTGTGTTCATTAACAGATAAATATCAATTAATAAAGCTTTTTAGATAGCGTTTAAGTTTAGAGAGTAAGGATATAATTTATTAAAAAATATTTATTGAGGTTGCTGATCTAGCGAATAATACTTAGATTTAAATTCATTCAAATTGCAACCACCTTGATTAAATCATAAAAATGATCTCTTGCATTACTAAGCACTGATATCTAACAATAAGAAACACGTATTTATTATTTATTTGCAATATCAGTTTTATGGTCCTGCGCCAGGCTACGTTGATAAGATTATACATTACTAATCGGCGTTTTGTTATTCGCGCCTACAGCGAATCTTCAAAGTGACTCACGCGAATAGCTGTCTACGTTTTACTGGAGGGAATGGAATTTCTAACAATGAAGTCTATCGAAGGTAATTTAAGGAAACCAACACTGACAGCCACTGTTTGGAGTCCATGACAAACTGGGGCAAACGGATAGTATTAGCTAGGGATGCGAAGATCCAAGTAAGCAGCCAAGCAGGAGGATCGGTGGGTGGTAAGATTCATGTGTACACGCGACTACACTGCCTACAGGCTCAACCTGCTTTGCAATACATCCATGTACAGACAGTGTGATACTCAAACATTCCCTGCGTGTAACTAGTCTAAACCACCTAAACTAGCGTGGTCAATAACTCATCTATCAGGTCACTCGGAAATTATGTTTGTGATTTCCTACGCAGCCTCGAGACGGTCGTTTGTTTAAATTAGCAAGGAGTAGTATGCACTTCGATATTTAAGAAAAAAAACTCTTTGTGAACAGTAGTTTCTCACTTTTAGTGATGCAAGCTGACGTTTTGAAAAACGTATCCTTAAAGTGGGGTGCCTTGGAAGTCACAGGTTTATTTAACAACTTTTTTCTTTTAAGTAATGAATTCAATTGAAAAATGTATCTTTAAAGGGGAACGCCTTGGAAATCACAGGTTTATTTAACAATTTTTTTCTTTTAAGTAATGAATTCAATTGAAAAATGTATCTTTAAAGGGGAATGCCTTGGAAATCACAGGTGTATTTAACAATTTTTTTCTTTTAAGTAATGAATTCAATAGAAAAATTGATTATTAACATTCATTATATATCTCTTGAAGATTAAAAAAAAATTTGTTTAGCGTCAAAGAAAACGTCAAACTTTTTTGCAAACCGAACTCACAGTTTAATTCCTTTTTAAACTAAACATTCGAGGACTGAAGAACAATACTTTCGATTCTTTCCAGAAATTACAGACGTAAAAGACGTGCGAGTTCCTCGGCGCGAAAGCACGCCGACGCCAGTCAAACTATCACGAAGTTCTCTATGTGTATCAGTAATCGATAATCGCGTCACAATTGCGTCCAATACGATTAGAAATTTTAAGGAAATACAAGTACCGTAAACTGGGTGACTTTGCCCACCGGGGTGACATTGCCCACTTTTTTACTCTGACTGAAAAATTACCATACGGTTGAATTCGCTATTTTTTTCCGTTTGACCTTGGAGAAATTATTGCTATTGATTACAAAACATCATCTGTTCTAATTACTTCACAATAAAATAAAATAAAGTCTTTCCGAAAAGTGGGCAATGTTACCCCGGGCGGGCAAAGTCACCTCAGTTTACGGTACCTACAAGGAATATTGAACCCCGAGGAATTGAATTCTATCAACGAATACGAGGGTCCGTGTTTCCCTTACACGCAACTTCCTCTTTCTACCTGCCACTATTTCCTCGAACTTACACAGAGCATGATTAATCCCTGATGGATCTACGCATGTCGGAAAACCTAGTAGCCCAAGGAAGCCCGCGTCACGACTAATACCCTGCATACAATGATATCCTCGTGGACGGAAGACGAGACCGATACCTCGATTGTAATCCGATAGCGTTATCCATTAACATCCCCATCCATCTTCGGCGCATTGTTACCGATTCCATTGTCGCCGGTGGAGTACGTTTACTATATTTACAAGGCAATCTATTTTCCGCTTAACCACGGGTCCTATTAGGGTCGAGGGGGCGTACTTTCAACGGCAACTGGCTGTTCGACGTAGCGCCTGGCCCGCTGCTCTGTGTGCACGAAACCCAGGTACATTCCGTGGCGTAAGAGACGGTCCATTGTGTGCCCGAGAACTTGGCATGGTTCTCTACTAGTAACCCCGTTAATGGACGTTCGAAACGTGAACAAGTGTCGGGGTGCGACGTGACGGAAAGCTCACTTGACCAAAGTCCGCGGCCGTCGACGTCCTCTTGCTGCTTTTCACCTCGTTCAAGTGCTTATCTGCTATGCGGGTTAATTGCGAGCTTTAGTTCCCGCGGTGGGAAATCGTACGGTGTCGCGAATATCCGGCTAAGCAGCGCTGGCCGGCTATGAATGTTGACCATTGAATACGGAAAGTGTTGTTAAATGGCACCGAGTTTACGGTTAGTCGACAACTTGGGGTTATGCGGGGGACTGTGAACTTCAACTATCACCGTGTTGGAAATAAAACCTTGCATTGCAAAGTGAGTGATTTGTGACTAAGGTCGGGGCCAGATATAGTGGCCGGTGAATTCGTTTTCGCAGCTAACGCACACCTATTCTGATGTATGTATTTTTACGCTAAGAGCTCGGTTTGGCCCACACGTTAAGAGCTCGGCGCTATCCCCTCCACTTCTGGCAAGGCGAGAGCGAGTCAGAAAACGTTGAGAATAGAAGAATACTCCTCACAACGCACACCTATTCTGATATATGTATGTCTATGCTAAGAACTCGGTTTGGCCCACACGTTAAGAGCTTGACGCTATCCCCTCCACTTCTGGCGCACTCTTTTTCTGGCAAGGCGAGAGCGAGTCAGAAAACGTTGAGAATAGAAGAATACTCCTCACAACGCACACCTATTCTGATGTATGTATCTCTACGCTAAGAACTCGGTTTGGCCCACACGTTAAGAGCTCGGCGCTATCCCCTCCACTTCTGGCGCACTCTTTTTCTGGCAAGGCGAGAGCGAGGCAGAAAACGTTGAGAATAGAAGAATACTCCTCACGAAACTCACCGGCCAATATATCTGGCCCCGACCTTACTTAATAATATGTATTATTATTTAGTAGCAAAGTTCATCAGTACTGTAATTTGTATAAATACAAACTTCCAACTTAAAAAGGAAAGTAGAAAAAACAAGCTCACTTGAAGGGTAAGGGAAAAACAGAGAATGTCACGAAACAGGTTTATCGAGAAAATGAATTTTTAATACTTAAGTCCGCCCGTTCGATGAATTTAATTTTCTTATATAATTCTCTTCTTAAATAATTTCTTGACGACAGAAGCTTGTGCTTCGGCAAAGAGTGAGGCATTCCGTATTTTGTTCCAATATATGTTCCATTATACCAAATATTTAACGTTATCTTACGGAGGTATTTGAACTTTTTCCCAGTTAACACCAACGAAATATGCTATAAATCGAAAAATCACGAAAAATGGACATTGCCAGTTTTTCCCCTACCCTTCCTTTATTATAATCCTAAAAACAACAACGTCCAACGTCGGAAGATTCGCGTAGACAGAGAGTGAGTCACATGCAAATTATTGCTACCATCAATGGCACGCAATTTAGAAAATTCCTTGCGCCCAATATTCTCCGCACATTCGCAATTCATTTTACTTCGACAGAAGAACGCCCGATTATAAATCGAGCATGACACTCCAAAGTGGTCGACACACGTGACTTATTGGATGCGCTGTTTGCAAACGTTGCCGTCGTTGCTTCGAAAAGCTCAGCGTGGCCAGTGCTTCGAAGCGTTTCTGTCTGCCCGTTCCACGTCTTTCTATCCGATTTTCCTATTTCTCCCGTTACGTCTGCGTCCGTTCTCTTCCTTTTCTCTGCGGCCAACTCGCCAAGAGCTTGACACGATAAGAGGTATCGATTATCTACGGCTGAAGAGGCTCCGCCCTGACGTGGTGCCATTAATGCCCGAGAAATCGTTGTCAATTCGCGAGGCGACGGATGTCGCTTGCCTAAGTAAAAAGGGTCGACGTCGGTCGCTTTGTGCACCGTCTTCTATTCGTTGTGGAAATGTCGGACCATTCCCAATACGTTGAGATCCGCCGATCGATGAACGGGAACGAGACGAAGGGAACAGTTTTGTCGCGCATCCAGCGAAGCCTATTCCCGTGTCCCTTTTGGTCTTACCAGTCCCACGTGCACGCAAATGGATAACTGTATTTGAACGCGAGTAGCTTCGTAAGACGGCACAGCGGGCGTGCAAGAGATTATAAGCTATCTCGCTACTAATATTTCTATTTGCTCAACATATTTCAAGGTGAATCTGTATTGGATTGGTACACATTTGCTTCGCCTAGGTCAGTGCCGTATTATCATTTTCGGGGGCCCTGAGACGAGCTCCGTATGTGGTCCTCTAAATTATTCCAAATTTATGTAATGTCATTTATGACGTTTCCAAAATAAAACATGCAAAAAAATTACTGTGCATATCTTGTGAAATTATGAAAGATATGAAATACAAAGTTTTATATTTTTCAGTGCTAGTAAGGTAGTAAAGAATTTTTAAAAGTAATTAATTTTTTCAGAATTCAACCCTGTTATAAAGTGTCTTCGCATATTTTGAACAACTATGTTAAGTATTTATATATAAGTACTTATAAAACTTTCTGTTTAACTTCTTTTTATATTATAGGAAAATCACAATTCCTTCGAGGGGATGTTTCCACCCCTAAATCCGTTTCATTCCCAGAACAGAAAATATTTAATTATGTTACTCGACGGTTGGTATACCGCCTCGAAAAACATTTCTGCCGAATATCTGATTTCGTAAATGTTTGATGCCATACCTCCCCTTTTAAATTTTCGTAAAATCTGTTTTTACGTAACAAAAATCAGCTAACAAGCATGAAATACAATTACACTGTCTTCGTTCGTGGTAATATGAATTTTCATTCTCGATGCGTTCTTCCCTCCCTGCTTCACAATTTTCCTCCGTTTAATCACGCTCGCGAGGTCATTAATTTAATTTACCCTTCATTAATTTATCCCCGTAGTTGAACAATTAAAAATCACGGAAAAATCGGATATTAAGAGGCGTAGCCGTCGTAATCCCGGCCGAGCCAGAGTTTCCATGCTGCTTGATTTTATCGAATTTAAATACCTCGCCGTAATCGCCATCCTAAAGTATTCATCTGCCACGATGATTCCTGACGTCGCGCCGGGGGAATTAAACTTTGGCCCGCGCCGGATCATCGATTATCGACGTGCGCAGTTACGAGGCACGTTCAAGTTTCACGCTGAACCGCGCCGCACCGTCCATGGGAACTTCATTTTTTCTCGAATGATCCACCTTCGTCCTTAACCGTTCGCGAAACGCCTCGAGGCCACCGTGTTTCTTCTCGAATGAAATCCTCGCCTTTATTCCTTCTTTGAAACGCCACGTGCCCCGCTGCATTCCGCCGCGCTCGCTCCTACTTGCCGCGAACGTTTTTGCCGCGAGCTGGGGTGAATCTGAAGACCGCGATGGGACGTACATTCGTCCCCCCGCTCTTATCAGGGAACCATCCCTCGGAGACGGCTCGAGGCGTCCGTACTTTCCACCGGCTGGACATTATCTCGGGTCCATTAAATTTCATGGAGAACCGCCACACGAAAAGGGGTGCAAACTCTTTCGAGCCTTCCCATTGTCGGCATCAAGTGTCTAGCGGGAGTTCTTCTCGCCGCACTGGTTGACGCGACGGCTGCCACGGGGGTGACTGTTAACCCTCTAGTGTATAGATTTTTAATTCAGTTGGAAAAATTAGTTTCCTCTCATTTGAGGATGAAAATACCGAATCCGATGTCAGTTTTCAATTTGGAGGAAATAATAATAATAATAATATTTTTTGCAGCGTGTGTAGCTCAAAAATGCACTTCAAACTAGATTTTTGTCAAATTGAAGACTCAGATTGACATATTTCTTAGACTAGTGCATAGATTTTTAATTCAGTTGGAAAAATTAGTTTACTCTCATTTGAGGATGAAAAAGCGAATCCGATGTCAGTTTTCAATTTGGAGGAAATAATAATAATAATATTTTTTGCAGCGTGTGTAGCTCAAAAATGCACTTCAAACTAGATTTTTGTCAAATTGAAGACTCAGATTGACATATTTCTTAGACCAATATGTGCGCTGTGGCACTATTTTTGGGCTGACAAATGAGAATTCCCAACCCCTGGACTAAACAGGTGCCCGCCTTAAGGCAGGCGTATGCACTAAGGTTGGGGCCAGATATATTGGCCGGTGAATTCGTTTTCGCAGCTAACGCACACCTATTCTGATGTATGTATTTCTACGCTAAGAACTCGGTTTGGCCTACACGTCAAGAGCTCGGCGCTATCCCCACCACTTCTGGTTCACTCTTTTTCTGGCAAGGCGAGAGCCAGTCAGAAAACGTTGAGAATAGAAGAATACTCCTCACAACGCACACCTATTCTGATGTATGTATCTCTACGCTAAGAGCTCGGTTTGGCCTACGCGTCAAGAGCTTGGCGCTATCCCCTCCACTTCTGGTTCACTCTTTTTCTGGCAAGGCGAGAGCGAGTCCGAAAACGTTGAGAATAGAAGAATACTCCTCACAACGCACACCTATTCTGATGTATGTATCTCTACGCTAAGAGCTCGGTTTGGCCTACACGTCAAGAGCTCGGCGCTATCCCCTCCACTTCTGGCGCACTCTTTTTCTGGCAAGGCGAGAGCGAGTCAGAAAACGTTGAGAATAGAAGAATACTCCTCACGAAACTCACCGGCCAATATATCTGGCCCCGACCTTAGAGTGTTAACACTCGACATTTTTTAAAATAAATTAAAAAATCCTAACCATTCACGAAGTCCAACAAACATTCCCACTATCAAAGATACAATGTCACCCCGCACAGGTACTCCCTCCCAGTTCTCAATTTCCCTTAAATCCATTTCGCGTCGTTTCCGAAGTCTGATTCGTAAGAGACGATTTATGCAACAGCATTCGATCCCGACTTCGTACACAGGAAACCGTAATCAGGCAGCGGGTTCCACGGCCGGAACGAATTACCACCCTGAACGGGAGATGAGGTTGTCGATTTTTTCATCTGGCAGCCGTTTTCGCTCGAAATTTCGCGCGAGGCGGCATGCAAATATCCGCGAAGTTCCCGAACTCGGTGCAACCAGAGTTGTTCTTTCACCCGAACGAGGAAGTTGCCCAGTATTTCCGCGTTCCGTGTGCGTACCACCCGCGGTCGCGGACTTGTTTCGACTTCACCCCAACTAACCTCCATCCATTAGATTACGTCAAGCCAGGATATAACACCTGACGCGCCTCCTGTGTGTCCTCCCTCTTTCCCTCCCTCCTCACCCCTTCTCTCTCTCTCTCTCTCTCTCTCTCTCTCTCTCTCTCTCCCCCCCTATCTCTTCCCGTATGCGTGTACACGCCTGCCCCTGCTCCCCTGCGAACGTTTTTCTTTCGCCTGGACGTCGGAGCAGGATCCGTGTTCGGCACATTTGCCAGGCACCTCTCATTTAAAATCACCTCCAAGCACGACCACCTCGCGCACGTTAGCGCGATCGACTTCATCGCGCTCCCCACGGCACATCCGCGGCATGAAACAACCTCGGAAGTAATTTCCCTACAGATTGAATATGCTAATGCCGGGCCTGTAGACGATTAAAATTAGATTATAACCTATTCATAACGCAATGCCGATGTGGCGTGAGCTTCTTTTTCGTCGGCGGAGGGGTGGGGGGCGCCAGACGCCTTTGCAACGCGTTGAAAGTATCCTTCACGGGCATCGCAATTACTTACCGTTTTACGTGGCTTCTCACTGCACCTTGCATCGATGTTCAACACTTTCCTGGCGGGTCGAGAGCGCCTTCTAAAGATTTTTGGATATCGAGAGTTTCAGTTTAGTTTAGGGCAAAATTAGGGTAAATTATTGGTGATCGCATACCGATTCAGGGGGTCGTTGGAAAAATTGAAAGGTTTCTGCTTCTGGCTACTGTATAATAAGGGATGTTCGGTGACTCGGAAATTCGAAGAAACTTGAGACCTTGTTGGAAACTAGTTTAAGTGATGCTAATAACGTACGTAAGTATTTTTTGTTTCGGTAAAGAAACTGTCCTAGGAATAAACGCACCCTCTCAAAGAAATCATGAGCTTTCATATTAATTGTGCATATTTTCGAAACCGTAAAAAATATAAAAAATAGGTTCATTCCAAATTGTATGGTGTTTGATGTCTCACAATATGGCGATAAAGAATTTTTGAAAAAAGATCGATGGGTGAAAATTTTGGGAACATGATATTTTTCGAAAATTCTTTATCGCTGTGTTATAGTATATCAAAAACCACGAAACTTAAAAGTAAACCCTTTTTCGATATCTTTTACGGTTTCGCAAATATTCGCGATACTGTGAAAACTCACTTTTTTTTTAAGGGTGCCTTCACCCCTAGAACCATTTCTATGCCGAAACGAAAAATAGTTAGGTTAGTAGCATTTCAACTACATTTCACAATGCTTCACTTTTTTTTAATCTATTGCAAGTTACTATATTCTTTGATTGGAGTTCAATTTCTTTTGTCGTCAGAACCTGTAGCTTCGATAATCGCTGCTTTGACATTATACACACTATATCAATGTTTTCGTTTTCAATTACGTCACATCGATTTAATTGAACCTGTCCATTACTCAAATTTGCCTAAGCAGTTCTATAGTAGTTTGCTGACATTAATAAGTTAAGCCCGTGGGTCAAATATTATTTTAGCCGACGTGTGTTTCAGTAATGGAGTTTGTTGGAAATGAAGAGAAGCAAGGTAAAGTATCGATATAGGAAAAATTTATGCTGAAATTATCGCAAAAAACGACGCAATTTAAACGATGCAATCTGATTCTGAAAGCACAGTCGTTTAGTCAGCGAATAAGCGTTCGGAAGCCGACACGGGTGATAACGGTCGTCGAAATCGTAGTCGAATCTGAAATTTGGCATGAAGCCGCGATCCCACGATCTGGTCGCTCGCTATTTCGCGAATATAGACAAACCCGTTAATCCATTCTTTGAGCGAAGGACGCGACGTTTAATCTCCTTCGATTCCCCATAAAGACGGCGGAATCTCTTGCACGTTAGACATGGGCCACTCCTTCCCTAGTAAAATCATTAGCAATTTAATGGAAACTGCCTCGCGTCCGCGTCACGTCCCAGTTTCGCAGGGTCCATCTGTGGAAACCGGCTATCGTTCAGCTGGAAAAGAGTAAAAGAAACCGTAACTCATAATAAGTGGTTACAGAGCCTCCATTTTTCTGCCCCGCGATGGAAAATAACAAAAAGGTTCGCAAAATCACGCAACACGATACGCTGCGAGAAAAATAGAAAAGGTTGCGCGTACGTGTGAAAACTGAACACTTCTTGTTTTGTATTTATGATTTTTAAGTTTTTTAGTAAACGTAGAATTGGAAAGAAAAAGAAGGATAAAAACTAAATAAGCTTTTAGATGCAGACTGGAGCTGTAACGAATTTTCGAATACCAGAGAATTCGAATATTTGAATAATTAGGATTAAAAAATATTTAATTTTCAGATTCTGATTCGATACAATCCGAAATTCAATCACTCCGAATATTCGAATACTCCTAATTATTTGAATATTTGAATTATTCGGAGAAACTATCCGTATTCGAAATTATTCGAGTCGAACATTTTACAGATCAAACGCAAACACGAGTAATGGTCTATTTCCAACAGAAATGAAATGAAAACCTAAGTAGTTATAAAATATAAAGAGATGTTTTATTCTTGCATCGTAATAAATTGTGAATAGAAATTGCTTTGAAAAGAGAAGGTAAATTTTATGGGAAATGCTGTTTCAGCGTATCTACACATAGTGTTGAGTGGCTAAAATGGAAACCTGATTAATTTCTCAATGAAGTGAAATACGTTTTTATCAAAGTTATTTTATACGTGGACCAAAGTCCAGCAGCTAAATATTTAAAATATTTGTGAAATTATTAGAGTACTTTGTTATACTCTCCTTTGAATTTTATACAACCAAACCAATATTTGTGGCGTAGGTGCACGTAGCTTGCAGAAATTAACAATTCAGTGAGACGTCAGCAAAAATATATCTACACTATTCAAATAAAATCATGCATAATAATTTTTTTTTACTATTACAATTAGTCGTTTTATGGGTCTGCATAATGAATAACTCCATTTAAAATAAAAAAAGTAAAGTTACTCCGTGATTATGCATTCGATTAATATATTATTTTAACACTGTCACTTTTCATGTCAGAGATTTTGCCTTTTTTCAATTTGGACATCAATAACACTATTTGTACGCGGAGCAGGCAGTAGCTTTTTGCAGTGTGTAGCATTCAGCTGACAATAAATTGGTGTGCAACAACTTGTTTGTAAAGTCAATGAATAATTCCTGTCTTGCCACTTCCGTGACCTCAACTTGTTTACGTTGAACGCACGTACTGTTCCTTTCTTCTTCGATCTCCCATTCTCTCTCTTCGTGTGTAACCTTCTTCGCGATTTTCTCCTTACTCTGAACAGGATGTCCATTACTGTCTGCAGTGGATGGCCAGTTACTGTCCGAGCCACGCAGTCGATGATTTAATTTCCACGTTACACTTTTAGGATATTACGCTTACGCTGCGTAAACAGATGTGAATTTAATAACGTCAATTTGTGGATGCAGTAATGTTATAAGAGACTTATTGCAGGAACAGTTTACTTCGTGAAGGTGCAAACAGTATAACTTCGAAGATGCTTGAAGCTTCTGATAGATAATATTTGGATTTACTTTTGGAAGGTTTTTGACACCGTAGTCTTTATTTTATTCATACATAATTCATTTGTTTGCCTTGAGTGAAGGCCATAAGACCTTAAAAAAATTAAAATGGTATCTAACACCTTCAAGTGAAGCTACACAAACACGGCAACGCCAAAGTATATTTGAATTAGAGATTTTCAAAGATTTTTAGAAAATAAATTTTTTTAAAAAGCTTCTTTAATGATTCATCTGTAGTGTCATTTATAATGCATATTTTTAACGGAACAAACGGGGTTTTCTAAACATTATGATGTTAATAAACATTGTGCGAAAGAAGTCTCAGCTACAATTTATTTCTTTGTAATTAAATGAAAAAGACATGCTTCATTTTCGACAAATGAGCTGCCTACTTACAATTAGTACCCTTAATAGCCGCGTATAGTTAAAAAAACCTTATCTTCAATGTATTGTATTTCTTCTAGTGTAATAAAATATTATTACCACTATTATTCTTTAATAAATCTTCGATTTATTAATTTAAAAGCCGTTAATAGCCGCGTATAGTTAAACCTTATCTTGAATGTATTGTATTTCTTCTATTATTACCACTACTATTCCATAAATCTTCGATTTATTAATTTAAAAGCCGTTAATAGCCGCGTATAGTTAAACCTTATCTTCAATGTATTGTATTTCTTCTATTATTACCACTACTATTCCATAAATCTTCGATTTATTAATTTAAAAGCCCTTAATAGCCGCGTATAGTTAAACCTTATCTTCAATGTATTGTATTTCTTCTATTATTACCACTACTATTCCATAAATCTTCGATTTATTAATTTAAAAGCCGTTAATAGCCGCGTATAGTTAAACCTTATCTTCAATGTATTGTATTTCTTCTATTATTACCACTACTATTCCATAAATCTTCGATTTATTAATTTAAAAGCCGTTAATAGCCGCGTATAGTTAAACCTTATCTTCAATGTATTATATTTCTTCTATTATTACCACTACTATTCCATAAATCTTCGATTTATTAATTTAAAAGCCCTTAATAGCCGCGTATAGTTAAACCTTATCTTCAATATATTGTATTTCTTCTAGTATAATAAAATATTATTACCACTATTATTAAATTAATAAATCTTCGATTTATTAATTTAAAAGCCTTTAATAGCCGCGTATAGTTAAACCTTATCTTCAATGTATTGTATTTCTTCTAGTGCAATAAAATATTATTCCCACTACTATTCCATAAATCTTCGATTAATTAATTTAAAAGCCCTTAATAGCCGCGTATATTTAAACCTTATCTTCAATATACTGTATTTCTTCTAGTGTAATAAAATATTATTCCCACTACTATTCCATAAATCTTCGATTAATTAATTTAAAAGCAAACTGTCGATGCTACCCCTCGTAGAAAAATTTTAAATCCTAAAGGATCATGCAGATAATGCCTAATAAATTTTATACGATTTTCCTTACGAATATGCCTCACGATTCTAGTATTATACATTACAGTCGAGATCATTGCTTCGCGTTGTGGGACAAGCAATCGTGCCAGGCCGGCGGAACAATTTATATGCGATCAAGAGAATGACCCTTTACAGAGCTAACTCGTCCCTCACGGGCAATTATCAGCAAGATAATACTTAATGACCACGGGGCACGCAGTACGTTTAGCACGTATATACGCGTTTCATAAACGCCCAGCTGAAACGGCGTCTTGAGAGTGCTCCGTTTTCTTTCCCCATCGGTGCAGATGAGAAAATAACAGTACGATATGATAATAACACGGTTGAATCACAATTTTCGCATTAATATTTTTGACAGCTCGGATAAAACACGCCGGGTCGTAATCACCAGCATTTTACAGCCGCGCTTATTATAAATATAGAGCTGGGAGCGCAGCAGTGCGCTGGCCATTTGCGATTGGTTTAATTAAATTTCTATCTTCTTGCGTGACTACGCGTTAGGAGAGTTTAATCGAAGGATCCATAAAACGTTTTATGCTCTCAAAATATTGCCTTTTTATTTTCTTCACCCATAGATCCATTTAGATTGCATGCACCGTTATGTTATTTTATCGTTCACGATATCGTTTTATAATGTCTATATATGCGCAATGGGATAGATAATGTTCTTCTGGCTATTATTTCAGTCCATTTCTTTGACACTCGAAAACAGTCGAAAGATAAGGACATTTATATTGAACAGAAAATAACTGCATTATCTTGTTATTGTCGGCCCTCAGTCGTTATTTTAGTTGTTGGGTTAAATTACGTGGCGGGTGAAGATAATAATGATAACAAATAGTTCAGTTACACACTGAAATTGACTAAAAAATATACAAAAGGAAAAACTGAAAGAAAATTTATATTAAATTAACTAAGTTCGTCATTATTTCAAACCCAACTTTCAAATGCAGAGGAACGATTCTCAAATAGAACGTTTGCCATTTCTTCAGTAGCTTATACACTCTTTTTACGTAAAACTTTTGATTTTCATGGTAATAGGTAAGTAAAGAAACCTGTACAATATTTTGGACCTCGTTTTTCTATTTTAACGCCACACGTCTTTTGATGCTTTCTAACTAAGCAACTCTAAATTAATGCGACGACATACCGACCCAGCGAACGAGCGTAATAAATACGTTCCTATACTTAGCAGATAGTTTACGCATGGAGGAAAGTAATTTGTGAATAATGTCAGCGGTCTGAAGAGATTGATTCGCTTCCTGATTAAGCTTGGATTGATCTTGCGTGAAGCAAACAGCTTAAGGATTCTCCTCATTTCATTAACAGCCTGGTAATGAGTAATGGCCCCGCGACACGGCACCTTTGACACAGCGATTTACATTCCTCCAGATATATTTTCATAGTTATTCGATTACGATAGCGTGTGCCAGTTTGTGACGCCAGCAGCAGTGTAATACTCGTGTATACAGGGTGTTTCAAAACGTGTGGGCATTATTTCAGGGATGAATTCGACGTGCAAAGAAAATGAAGAAAGTTGATGTGACCATTTTTCCTATTTTAATTAAGTAAAAAGTTAATAATTTTTATATTATCACAGCGCCACATTAGTTTGGATATTTGTACAATTTGTAGAACTTTTGATAGAATTAAGATAGAGGGATGAATCGTTTTGAAGTTGAAACTAAGATGTTGCAAAATAAGGGGAAATTATTGAAAAAGAATGACAATCAAGTTTTGAACTTGAAAATCTTTGTCGAAATTGACATTTTCGAAGAAAATTGCAGTTTTCCGTTATAATATGTGGTTGAAGCTTTTCCTGGACTTGTATAATAAGTCATTTCTTAAAAATTTTAACTCTCTGAATTCAAACTTGGCCGCACAATTTTTCTTGGCCTTCAGAATTCTTCGACATAGATTTTCAAAGTCGTAACTTGTTTATCATACTTTTTCAATATATTCTGCAACATCTTGAAGCTTCAACCTCGAAAAACATTCATCTTTCAATCTTATTTCTATCAAAAGTTCTACGATTTTGAGACAAAAAAGTGCAGTTTGACGCACTGTGCGATTTTGGGGGAACGACTCACCAGATTTTGGGTCCGAGTCCCATCGCCCGAGGTTCCCTTTTTCGCCTACAATTTCTGTACTTTGCGTCTCAAACTCAACTGCGTTGTAACACTTAGTATAAAAAAAATAAAGACGACTTATTTTTAATCAGAACTTTTTGGTCGTGTGAAATACTCGAAATTATATATAATAATAATAATATAATAATAAGTCGTCTTTATTTTTTTTCGTCTCTGGTTATTTTTAATCAGAACTTTTTGGTCCTGTGAAATACTCGAAATTACATATAATAATAATAATATAATAATAAGTCGTCTTTATTTTTTTTTCGTCTCTGGTTATTTTTAATCAGAACTTTTTTGTCGTGTGAAATACTCGAAATTATATATAATAATAATAATATAATAATAAATCGTCTTTATTTTTTTTTCGTCTCTGGTTATTTTTAATCAGAACTTTTTGGTCGTGTGAAATACTCGAAATTATATATAATAATAATAATATAATAATACGTCGCCTTTATTTTTTTTTCGTCTCTGGTTATTTTTAATCAGAACTTTTTGGTCGTGTGAAATACTCGAAATTATATATAATAATAAGTCGTCTTTATTTTTTTTCCGTCTCTGGTTATTTTTAATCAGAACTTTTTGGTCGTGTGAAATACTCGCAATTATATATAATAATAATAATATAATAATAACCAGAGACCTCCACTCTACCAATTCTCGCCGTAAAAAAACCCCGCGTTGAAATGAATAAATCGACATTTACTATTCGAAAACGTTATCCCCAGCAGAAAGAAGCATTAAACATTCCTCGTCACTTAACACACTTATTTCCCCTCGCATAGTTAGCGCGCCTCCCCCGGATCAGCATTGTTATTCCCTTCGAAACGCTGTCAAACTGCCAGTTGAGGTAAACGAGCGGTTCTACCGGCATCATCGTGCCTCGGCCGGCGAGATCGAATCGTAGCAACGGAACTAAAGCAACATCTGCCAGCGTGTTGCCGTATCATGACTCGTGTATGGACAATGTTGAGCGACATTCGAGTAAGCGATGCGGCGCAAAAATGATGGGCAACTATGCTGTAATCTACGGGCGACGAGTGTGTTCAGCGGGGGCCACGGTGCTCTGGATATTTATCCGCCGTGGTAGCGTTCCCCACGCTGCCAGCGAGCAGAAAAGGAAGGCGCCGCGACGTGTCAATTATACGCGACTTACTAGCAGCTGCCATGCCATAGAAGCTGTTTTACCGGTGCCCCCGCCGCGGCTAAAGACCACACGTGATCGCGAGAGGAGTTCTATGCAAAACGTCCACCTGCCCGTGATAGAAGATCGATACTCCTACTTGAATGAACTCAATTTTCCACAGTGCCCGTAATCTGCGCGATGCAATCACGGGGAACCCGGGGCCGGCGAAACGATTCATCATGCGAACTTGAAAAAGACGTTGCTCCGTGCGTGTGGCCACCGCGTTACAATGTGTACTGGCCGGTAATTGCGTCCTAGGTGGAGGCAGCTAATTGTAAAGTAGCGGGGAAGGGGACAGAGAGAGAGAGAGGGGGGGGGGAGATGGGGGTGGGAGAAGGAGGGAGTAGGAAGAGAAAGGGTGGGCAGTTTTATCAATTGATGATATCAGGACGCAAAATCAACGAGGAGAGAAACAAGAAATGAATAACGAGCTTTAATGAGCTGCGCAATGATCCGCCGACACTTCATTAGCGTCTCGTTTCTGCGAACACGTGGAAGAACAGTATGCGTGTTCTCGATTAGAAACTATGGTTCTGGGGTTAGCTCGTCTTGTTTCTGTTGAAATGAAATCGGGTTTCGTTGATTCATAACTTGTGTGTAATTGATTATCGATTTTTGAGGTAGGATGTATTTTTGGGAGGATCGTGCGGATATTGTGGGAGGTGAAGTGATTGTAGAGGAAACGCAGGTGAAACAGGCAGTGACTTGATAGAAGTCAGATTTAAAACAATTCAAATATTTTTCCTATTACGGTTTTATATTCTAACCGAGTTCTCCGAGCGAATAAGTAGGTACACAGAGTATATTAATAATACGTATAAAATTTGTACTTGCGATTAATTCAACTTTGCAGATTATATAATTTCTTTTGTTATAATTAAGCAGCAATGCCCACCGAGATATTGTTAAACTTAGTAACTCTGGAATACCAGATTGAACTAAACAATTATTCACTTATATTTTGATATAAGAATTATGAGACTTTATTGTATAATATGCAACGGGCATGTACATATACGTGATGATTAAACATAAGAGAGATACAAGAAGAAGACCAAGGAAAAACCGGATGTATATAATATAGACGGTGGCGCCTCGATCCAACGCGTGTATCTTGAACCTCGAGATTTGAAATATAAATCTCAACAGATATTGCAAGCATCTCGTTATTTATTTGCTTCGATTTATTTGATGAAAATTTCATTTATTTAAAGAATTCGAGAAATTTAATCCCTACCCTAGGAAAGGGCAATAACCAGCAAAAATATGCAGTGTCATAAAGGTAGACATTCTCCTGATGTTCAAGAATGCGCCGCATGATTCTCGCATATCTGTAGAATATTTGATGGATATTCAAATGCAACGGTATCGTTTATGCGACACGCGAGGCGTAAAACAATCCGATGTTCATGAATACAATAGCAGCTGACGCTCTTCGTCAGCCACTTTTCTTCTGGGCGCCCCTCGAAATTCTGTGTATATATTATCAACGATGTGAAAATAAGGGAGCTTAAATCACTTCGAGCGATGCATTCGTGATGACGTGAAGATTTAATGTTTTGCCCCAGTTTTACTGATGCGCTGTGCTTCTACTGGGAAACGAGGCGGAAAAGGCTCAGGAACGTAGCGATGTGCTGTAATGAATTGTTTAGTGCCTCTTTGAAACATTTTTATTCTCAAAAATACACACTTGAATCAATGTGAGTGAATCAAACATGTGACACTGTCGCGGCACTTAACGTGTAACTCCTCTACAACCAAAATTTGCAGCACGTTAATTAACTCATCTTTAATTTACAATGAGATCTAATATGAAATTATCTAATTTGTAAACCTCCAATTAAATCTTAATATAATGTACCTATAACAAATTAATTACCTAATCTTTAATTTACAATTAAATCTAATATAAACGATTGTAATATAAACTAATAGGTAGAGTTTAATTCAAGTTCATAAACATTCTAGTGGCAAATAAGAGTTATGATTCCAATGTTACAATACTTCAGCATGAAACACTTGTATGTAAATTCGCATCTGCGATATAAACTCGATTATTAAACACACTGTCACTTACACCTTTCTTATTATTAGTACGAGGAAAATATTATTGCAATATGTGTAGCTTACTGTCTTCGCCAAAATAACTTATATCGATAACGTGTTTATCTTGAAACGTGGATTTTCCGAACGGTAGCCAGCATACCAAAAGAAATTATGAACGAATTCCAAAAATCTTGATGACATTTTCTTTGCAATTAAATTCACTATCGTATCAGCCTTCGACCACAAATTTTAGAAATCATAGTTTCTCGTTACTAACATTTTTGGTCGTAAAATTACTACTTTTTTTAGAATATTCGTGTTCAAGATTTCAACAAACATCGTTATTTTGCTTTCTTAAACTTCTTAAAGGTCTGATACGATAAAATAATGTCTTTGGTATTTATATTTGAGACGATCATACGCCGAGTTATGGTGACAACCATCGATGCCTTATTTTGTTGTCAAACCAGAGAACAAGAAAAAAAGAATTTTGTCATATCCTTGAATAACGAATAAATAAAAGGCCAAAATAATAATTACTGCAAGTGGTATACTTTTTTAATAAAAAATCCTAAAGATTACACGAGAAGATCCCGAACCTGGAAATTCAAATAATTCTGAAACTTTGTAGATATGTAGGGAATTTCCTCCTGATTACAACGCAATTTTTTTTGCTGCCCAAAATCACTATAAGTGGGTGAAATTAACCCCTGAAAATTCGGCTATTTTCCGATTTTGTGTTATAACTCGCGAACTGTACGAGATAGAAAAAAAGTTTCAAGACAGAAGTTACTTCTTTTAATTAGATCTATCATTTGGGAAAAAAATTATTTTACATTTCACGAGTTATAACACAAAATCGGAAAATAACCAGATTTTCAGGGGTTAATTTTCACCCCCTTAGAGTGATTTTGGACAGCAAAAAAAAATTGCGTTGTAATCAGGAGGAAATTCCCTACATATCCACAAAGTTCCAGAATTTTTTGAATTTCCGAGTTCGGGATCTTCCCTTGTTAGGTATTTCTTGACCGATTTCATGAGAATGTCCCCTTAAATCCTATTATCCCGTAGCCAATTCACAGATTGATTAAACCGTTTACCAGTCCATTGAAGCATCCATCCACAGCTTCACTTCGCCAATCGATGGAATCAAAACAGCCACGTAGAAAGTGGTATTGAAACTTTTCGTCGGCTGTCGCCCTCGCGAACCTAGGTACTTATGCATGTATGCGCTCGGACAATGCCGCGCCAAGGGCTTGCACGCGAGCGCGGCGCAGTCGAAGTTGGATGCACACGACATATCCACTGCCGCGTGTGCCTCGCACAGGCTTCGAGTATAGCGCCGGTACGATTTCCAGCGGTATTGTCGGTGAAATGTGCCGCCTCAGGTGCGCCTACGTGTGGAACCTCACGCATATACCGGCGAGCCGGCCGGTGTGGGTGCGCAAAAAAATCTGTGAAAGGCTCGTACTACGCGAAACACTTGGGGCTCGATGTCAAGGGGTCCCAGGAACAATATAACAGCATTGCATAAAGGCAACCTCTTTCCACCTCCTTCTCAATACTTCAATGCAAATGGCACGCCCCGGACCCACCTTCTTCCAGCACGTGCTCTTTTTTTCAACCTCCGGTGCTTTCCGATTTATCGTGTCGGCGGACTCTTCAAAGTGGAAAAAAATCCCTGACCGAAAATAGAGCCTGAAAATCCAAGTGCAACGTGCAGGGGCGTCGAGAATTCGTCGATGTGCATGTTATGAGTGCATTGTTCGCTGCACCCCACTTTCAACGGCTTTCTTACATCGGGGCCAGTAATGGATAGCGTGAGAGTTATGTGGGAGAAGATAGGGTGGATATACCAGTAAATGAACACGTACCAGTGAATGAACATTTTTTATTAAAATGAGTAAAGTAAGTTATTAACCCTTCGTGGTCACACGGGGTGTATTGTACCCCAAGAGCAATTTTTGATTTGAAATTCCGCACCTTTACATCTTCCAAAGGGGATTTATCGCAACAAAAAAAATAAAAAACTTTTTAAAAAATCTGTATTTTACCACGACGATGGAAAATCGCTCGTTTTCAACTACAAATTTTAGCATATCAAAATTTACATTTCTAGAAAAAGACTATTAGACCATGGCTGTATAAGTATTACGAACGTAGAATTATCACTGAAAAGTTAAAAGATTCAAAAATACGAAAATGGTAACTCAAAAAATGACGCTGGGGTACAGTGAACCCCGTGTGACCAACTTGTGATTATAAGAAGGTGTGACCACGAAGGGTTAAAGTAAGCAACTAATTAATTACAGACATCTTTTCATTTCTTGCTTCATATCCAAACGATTTTTGCAGCGCGTGGAATCAATCGCGCTGCAAACGTAATTTTATAATAGTGTTCATTCATTAGCCTTAACTGTTCATTTACTGGTGCGTTTACCCTAGTATTACTCCGTGTATTTGTGGGCGCTATAATTTTGCCGTACAGTGGCCCGCAAAAATATTCGGACACTCTTTAAAATCGCATAACTTTTTTCAAATTAATCCAAACGACTTGAGTTTTTTTGAGAAGCTAGAGGGATCAGTTGGCTAAATGATATGATTCGTCGTTTTGAAAAAAATACACTTGGTCAGAGTAGCAAAAAAAAATTAATAAAGGTCGTTTTTTAAACTTTTTTTTGTGAACCCTTAATGAAAATTCAAAAAAACTCGTTTGTAAATTTAAGTATTTTATATACGTGTCTAAAATTTCATCAAAATCGGTTAACGTTGCTCTGAGCTACACACGTTTCAAGATCGCAGAATAAGGTCGAAAATTCGAAAAAGTTATGCGATTTTAAAGAGTGTCCGAATATTTTTGCGGCCACTGTATGTGGTCGGGTTTTATGATGCTCCACTCTCTTGAGAAACCTAGTGTTGAGTGACGTTGAGTTAATACGCTGAGTAGCGCTGTACGTTCGGTAAAAATTCTATGAGGAAGTGTATTGGGAAACCAAGTGGAGGCGTGGCTTAGATTTCAGCGCTGCGGTGGTAAGTTGGCAAACTATTGCAAGTAGGCCCGGACCCCATCAAACATTCCGAATAAGTATTTATTAATCGAAGAAGTAAAAATTTAGTGTTCAAAAAAATTTAAAAACACTTGTTTTTCACAAAATGCCTATATAAACACTGATAATCGTATGGACTTCGACGGATTTCGGCCTACTCACAGTAGTTTAATTTTCTGCCACTAGTTGGCGTATCGAAATTCTTGGTTTCCCAACAGTGACTTCAGTTTTAAGTGGATCTGTTTTTCACGAATTTTTTAGTGGATTTTTATTTTAATAACCTTTATTAGAAATGTTTATTCAGATCCAGGGGCATTAAATATTTTTTGCGAATTAATTACAGGGAGGTGAATGCAAATTGTGACTGGTACTTTCGGGTAATGTTTATTAATAGTATAAACTGTAAACGTGTAAAAGGAAAAGCCTGTGCTTGCGTTCATCTCCTTGTAATTAATTCGCAAAAAATAATTGATGCAATTAATTGATTAATAATAGAATTCGGTTTATTATTATATACCTCGCGTGACACGAAATAAAGAAAAAAAAATATCATTCATATCCTCTTATAAGTGTAAAGTGTCTTTTTTATTTGGAGACTGTCAGGGCCCTATTTTATGAATAAAATATTATTTTTATTTTGTCACAAATATATATTCTACTGTTCTACACGTTCAACGTAAATAAAAATGTGTGTCATTCTTCTTCCCCTTATCTGTAAACAATGTAAAAACGGACGTAATTAGTCGAACAAATAATTTTCGCCCAGCCCGATAATAGAAGCTTAAAAACTGTTCTTATTGTTTTCGAATCGAGGAGAGAGGTATAAAATATTAAACCAGAGTTGGGCATCATCTAGATAAAAATAGAATAAAATAACATTTCAAATAATGTTAGCTTCATTTGAAGCGCCTAGGATGAAGCTACTTTATCGAAGTGCCTTTAACTTCGATTTCAAATAACGGTTCAACTTTCATCTTAACTTCATCCTAGGAAATCAAATAACCGACCTGAGCCTTTGCGGCCTGACCCGCGCGCGGTCGCCTACCGGTCAGATTCTACAGAATCTGAATTTGTTTATTTTTCATCGTATCAATATGAAAGTGACACCAATGGATTCCTGGCGTTCTCCCGATTAATTGGACAGAAAATAATTGAAATCGGACTATTTTTAACGAAACGGGCTTTGAACTCTGCAAAAAGATTTCTCACGTAATATCCTTAATTATGGTCCGAATTATATAATTTTTTGGACCATTTTCATCGGGAAGACATGAGGAATCGATTGGTAATACTTTTATCAACACTTGTCAAAAACATGAACATTTTATGTGGCCCGTCGGTTTTATTGCTCTCGGCGGTCAACGGGCGGTCTACTGGGGTCCGAAGGTCCTCGCTCGCAGCGAGAAAGCAAAACAGTGGGGTGGGTACGTATTTCCCGATAATCCGAGCCCACATAAAATGTTCATGTTTTTGACAAGTGTTGATAAAAGTATTACCACTCGATTCCTCATGTCTTCCCGATGAAAATGGCCCAAAAAATTTTATAATTCGGACCATAATTAAGAATATTACGTGAGGAATCTTTTTGCAGAGTTCAAAGCCCGTTTCGTTAAAAATAGTCCGATTTCAATTATTTTCTGTCCAATTAATCGGGAGAACGCCAGGAATCCATTGGTGCCACTTTCATATTGATACGATGAAAAATAAACAAATTCAGATTCTGACCGCGCGCGGGTCAGGCCGCAAAGGCTCAGGTCGGTTATTTGATTTCCTAGGATGAAGTTAAGATGAAAGTTGAACCGTTATTTGAAATCGAAGTTAAAGGCACTTCAAATAAATCAAGTTATTTTATCTTAAGATAACGAATAAACGGCAAGGACCTTTTATCTAGATGTTATTTAGATGTTATCTTCGCCCAACTCTGTATTAAACCCCCGAGATTCGTGAAACGTGTGCACGGTGAAGTAACTAGAAGCAACGAGTAGTGGGCGGAAATTATTATTTAATCAAAAGACCGGCCGAGATAAACAAACGGTTATGCTAATTACTGTAGCGCAGGGTAACGAATGTGCACGAGGCTGTGAGTAATGCTTCATGGGAGAGTAATACCCTCTGCTCTTTGCTCTCCACCAGTAGAGACTTAAAGGTTGCATATGTAAATCTCCAGAGTGCACGAATTATGCAAAACTCTACGATATCCTTCACCGTATTTCCGCAATGATATGTTTACTGCTTTCTTTTTAAGAGGGTCCACAGGATGGACGCACGCGCGCTAATTAAACAGAATTTTATCGCACACTTCCGGTACGATTTTCCGTAAATATAATCCTGTGATTATTATTACGTTTCGCACTGGTATTCGCCAGAGCCATTTTCGCGTACCGTGAAAATTCATTAGTCCGATTGACAAATAACATTAACGCAGTCGCAATGTATGCTTATTATTTTTCAACATCCACCTTTAGAAAAATTTTCGCTTTAATTACTAGGCAGTCGTGTTTGTTAAAAATTAAACATTTCTTTTTCAATTAATTACAAAGAAATAAATTAAGCTGAGATTATGAGTTTTTTCTATAATTCCACTCCGAGTATTTAATTCTCTGTAATCCCATCCGTGACAAATTTACGTGTGTCGAGAAGTGGTATGTGGCAAAATGCACCGCGACTGGTATCTGCGATTTTTGATTGCACACAGGAATCAAACGAACGTGCACAGGCAGAAGTAGCAAGAATACGCTTTGCGTCGTCGATGACAAACTGAGGATGATTTGTGGGAGGGAAACGACGGTAATGCGTATGAATTATGAACGTAATCTGCGACGAACAGTTTTAATACGGGACGTTTAAAAATATATGATATAGTACGCGCGATTCTGTTTTTATTGACACCAGCGCCGTGGCATGAATCATATCAATTTATGGCTGGAACTTGCTACATGTATCTATTATTGAAGAATCGAGCATGGATAAGGCACTGCAATTTCTGTCCTTTCTTCGTTCTTCACAACAATTTTAGAAATAGAAATTCTCGACTTCATGGCAGTTGAAATTGTAGGATGCGATTATTTTTACTTACGTCACAGGTTGTCAGATGTTTAACTCTTGGAATTTTTTAGTGCTATTATGTTTAAGTATTCGATGACAGCTGGACAAATTATTTGCAATCATTCGCGTTATGATGTTTCAATTCAGAGTCAAGCCAACATTTGCTTAACGTGGCATTAAAATAAAATAGTCAATTAAGGTTGAAAGCACTGTGGTCAAAAGCTTCAAGGCTTTTTACTTGAAAATGATTTTCCTCCTTACTTCTATAATTGCTTTGTCGTTGCAAAATTATTTACATCGACGAGACGAGGAATATATCAAAATTTAAAATGAAAATAGTTTATGTTAACGGTAAATATCTACAAGATTATTTTTCACTTAAAAGGTAGTTGATTATGAATTATGATAAATACTATATAATTATCTAAAGTCTTCATTTTCTTTTTTCTTTATTTTACTGTTGCCATCTAATTCGTAGCACTGCTGAAATCAATTGCAATAGGCACTTGAAAAAATTTCGATCAGTGGCAGTTGATTAAATTTCGACACCTGCGCCGACACATGCACGATTTCCTGCAGCGGATGGGAACGGTAGCTAACGTCGAAGTGGAAGATCGATAAAAAGACACGTCTATATAACCGGGAAGGTTATCTATCTAGGGCTATCCTGGATTTTCAGATAATAAGGTGCTCTAGTATGCCACAGAGCGCGTTCTAAAAATGGATCGACCCTTCCAAGAGTAATCTCATAAATACAGAGCTTTACGCCCTCGAAGCAAGTGGTTCATACATATGAAAATAGAAGAAAAAGGGAGGAGTATGATCCATTAAAATGGAACACGCTGTATAACACGGAATATATAAAAATTATTCAGTGCTTACAGTGACTATTATCAAAAAAATTTCGATATTTCGGGCTTTCGTTGCTCGTAAGAAATTCAATGTGTTCGGGATTTTATTTTATAAGACTTTTATAACACTCCATCTACTTTAATTGAAACGACATAACTTGAAATTTTTCAAATTCAAATATTAGGAATGGAATTGAAATTGTTCACATATTAGGAATTGAATAGAATTTGCAAACAGATCGAATTTTCTATTTTTAAGATTATTACTACCTTTGGCTTCGCAAATCAGCTACTTGTTCTGAAAGTGGTATAACTCCATATTTTCATATTTCGAAATATTAGAAGTTTTGCATTTCAAGTTACATCTAAATATTGATATTATTTTTCTTGATGATAAATAATTGAATATTTTGAGTGACGACATCGTCTTTTTTCGTCGATATTTTCTGAAAAGCTTCGAAAGTATTGTCCCCGAGTCCCTGAATGCTGACTTTGGAAACAAATCAAGGTTAAGAGTCTTCTTCGAATAAAAATATTCCAACAGGTGACTGGAGATTTATTTTTTAAACCTTGCGCCACTGTAACATTAAGTATTAATTTATCAAGTAGCTATACACTTTGACACAACACTTCTAACGTAAACAAATCAACAAATAGACTAATTCGTACGATTTGAGCGTCCCGCAGCGTAGTATACTCAGAATACTACTTACAAGGGAAGATCCCGAACCCGGAAATTCAAAAAATTCTGAAACTTTGTGGATATGTAGGGAATTCCCTCCTGATTACAACGCAATTTTATTTTGCTGCCCAAAATCACTCTAAGGGGGTGAAAATTAACCCCTGAAAATCTGGTTATTTTCCGATTTTGTGTTCTAACTCGTGAAATGTAAAATAATTTTTTTCGCAAATGATAGATCTAATTAAAAGAAGTAACTTCTGTCTTGAAACTTTTTTTCTATCTCGTACAGTTCGCGAGTTATACCACAAAATCGGAAAATAGCCGAATTTTCAGGGGTTAATTTCACCCCCTTAGAGTGATTCTGGGCAGCAAAAAAAATTGCGTTGTAAACAGTAAGAAATTCCCTACATATCCACAAAGTTTCAGAATTTTTTGAATTTCCGGCTTCGGGATCTTCCCTCGTTAGCCGCTTAAAGTCCGTAATTTAGTTTGTCCTTCAGCATTCGTATGGGTCCCTTGTTTAGCGGAGAAAGATCCATCCTCTTGTTCCATGAATCAACGAAAGCATGGAAACAGAGGATAGTTGGGACCAGTGGAAAGTTTGTCGAGACACTGCGGCTATGTTTCACTGACGCACGACCAAGGAGCGCGGGACGGAAGAAGACGAAGGGGCCAAAGTAAAGCGTGCTCTTACTTTAAAAGTAATCTGAGTTGCTGACAGTTCCAGTAGAAAAAAAAACTGCCCTTCCTTCGTCCAGCACAAAGATTGCGAAAACTTTCCCGATTTAGCCACTAACCGACGGTAAGACGGTCGATTATTGTTCGACGGACATCGTCGTCACTCGATTATTCCTGAACGAAGAAAGGGAAACGATTCGGGATGCATCTTAGAAACTCATTATCTCAACGTCGCTTTCTGAAATATCAGAGGGTCTTGTGTGAGTTTCTTGAGTCTTCTGCAGAAGCAGCAAGGGGAAGACGAAATTTCGAAATCAGGGCGATATCAATTTAGGTTGACGAATTGATGTTGAATTTTTGGAATTTCCTTTCGAAGGGGTGGAACTATTAATTCCTAGTCAGCTTTCGAAAAATACCGCGATTTTCGGGAATTTTTTGTGGAATGTCTACTGTATTTTTTTGTACAACTCTTTGCTTATTTTAAATGTACACATATGTAACAACTCTCAGTAATTTTGTTATAGAAAAACATTTAAAAAATGGGCGAATAACAGCTAATCTCGCGGAAGCTGTTTTGATATCGGTGAGCAAGATTTTCGGAAACCGCTGTATCGATTGGTCTAAACTTTTGAAGACTTCTTTTGTATATCAAAGGCTAGTAGATGAACGAAGGATTTTTTATTTTAACAAGAACTCTATTTTTAATTAACGAAAAACAAACAATTCAGACATCGAAAAAGCGTGATTTTGCGTTAAACGGCACCCATTTTGTAAAAAATCGAATTTTTCAAAAAACCTTCGTTCATCGACGGTATTCGACTAAATATCAACAGACTATTATTTCATTTATTTTATATGAGTAATAAATTCGTAATAATACCCAACAATAACAATAGCAATATCAATATCGAAAAGTACGAGAAAATTTTTGAATTCATTATCAAGATGCACTTAATTTGCATCCTGCAAATGTACCATAAAAGATTGAATTATTTATGCTACAACCTAACACTTACTAAATCCTTTCCTCCCCTTTCTCGCGTTCAGCTTACCACTTTTTACGCCCCAACTAATTTTCCTCTGTTGCGCTGTCGCGCGATTTTAAATCGCAATTTCACGGAATCGTGGAGGCAGAGGCACGCGTCGGCTGTTTTCGCAATGTGCGTTGCTCGAGGTTCGCGAGGCCTAAACCCCGGGATGCGCGTGTGTCGGCGGCAATTTCTTAACGCTAGCCTGGTCGGGCCAGCACCCTGCAACGCCGTGCCATTCAAACTCGCGTCTGCGTCGTCCCCCGTGCCGGGGAATTACCATCGAGCGTTAAAAACGCGCCACTGTTCCGCGTGCGTGTGCAGATGCGCGCGATACGTCCTCTTGAAGCGTTACACGCCTCGACAGAGGACGTTAACGCTCCGACGAGGTATGAGCGCAGGCGAGTGTTAATTGCGAATCCCAGTACTCTTAATTGCGAGGGCACCCGTGCTGATAAGAACCCTGGAATCGGACGGTTCTTTGCAACAATCGCGGATGCCGGGCGAAAAGTATGCGACAGCGGAACGCGGAGAAATGTTATGTAACAGAAGTGGCTGTGTAGTAACGGGACTGTTTGCGGAGCATGCTGCCTGAGGAATAAGAAGGTGGAAGGAGGTATTATTAAATTACGCGGCATTTGTGGTCGAGAGTTAGGGAATGTTGAAAAATTAATTTTCTTCGATGTGTAGTTGAAAGAAAGTTTAAAGCACATATTTGTATATATTTGTGTAACTCAACTTAATAGTAGAAGTATTATATTGATATCATTTTCTATTGGAATTATCCTATTGAGCCTGATGAATAAAAACTAAGCAATTCCTTACAAGCAATTCCTTATTAGCAAAAGAAATTGCTTCAACAGCAATTACTTATTAGCAAAAGAAATTGCTTCAAATGCAATTACTTATTAGCAAAAGAAATTGCTTCAAAAGCAATTACTTATTAGCAAAAGAAATTGCTTCGAAAGCAATTACTTATTAGCAAAAGAAATTGCTTCAAAAGCAATTACTTATTAGCAAAAGCAATTACTTACTAGCAAAAGAAATTGCTTCAAAAGCAATTACTTATTAGCAAAAGAAATTGCTTCAAAAGCAATTCCTTAAACAAAAAAGGAATTTCTTATTTTGATATGAATAAAAATCATAAGCAATTACTTGTGTTTTTATTCACTCGAATTTAAGCAATTCCTAGTAAAATATTAAAAAAAAGCAATTGCTTACACTTTATTCATTCGAGTAGTAAGCAATTCCTTAAAAAATTAAGGAAAAGCGATTCCTGTAAGTAATTCCTTGTCAGTTTAGGAATTCCTACAAGATAAAGCAAATGCTTGTGTTTTTATCACCTGAATTTAAGCAATTGTCTCAATTAAGCAAACATGTCGTTGCTCTTGGCTTGAATCACTCTATAAACCCCCAAAGTTGCGTTCCAATCAGTCACTGCGAGTTCGCAGTATTCCCTTCTAAGTAGCACTCTGTAGATTCTTCGTGGAGTGTAAATACTTGTTATAAATACATAGAAATGTCAGAATACTCTTTCTTAAAACTGGTTGAGATCCACTACAGGGGATTCTAAATTATTCTGCGTCAAATTATTCCCAGTCAACTAATCATAAAAGTAGAAAAATGTATGGCAAATATAGGCTGGCAAATATCGCATTCCAAGTGGCAATCTTTCCAAGTTGTTTTATTTAAGAGCCAGCAAACAGAGAGGTAAGTTGACATTAATGTGGTCCAGTTTTTCTCGTGATAGGTATTAATCACTGAAACCTCGGTCAGAATGCAGTCATTGGGGCGGGCAACATTAATGCAGAGTAAGGTTAGCTCTAATTGCGTTTGCATTACTCTTAATTGCGAGCGTATTTGTGCCGTGGTCGAAACAGCTGCGCCTGTGCGGTGGTTCAAATGGTCCCCGAGTTAAATTAATCACAGCTACTTGGCAAAAATGTATTTGCAGGTACAGACATACTATTCTTCAATAAATTTTGGTATTCACTACCATAATTACAAACTGACAAATTTCTTAGGCAACGAAACGACCTTTTTTATAAACCTTATAAATTTTATATTCCACTGTAAATTTAAATCTGCCATTTTGAACAGATTTTCAAGAATTGTCTCATTTTTATTTTGAATTTCACATGAATTGGATTCCATTTTTAAATTCTGGGAGCAAAATCGTAGTTCAACCGCGTCCAGAATAATTCATATTTTTCAAATTTGAATATTCACGGCAAAATTACACTTTCACCATTCTCTAACGTATCTAAAAAAATAAATTCGACATTCACAAACCATATATTCGTCAAGTGCACGCGTGCTTAGCGGCACTTTGAAACTCGATGTTCCCGAAAACAGCCTCTCGTAACAAAATCTATTTTGATAACATTCAAATTAAAATTTTCGACCGTAAATATTAAATAAATTGGTATTTATTAATATTACGGTATTTAATAATATTAAATAAATTGGTATTTATTAATATTACGGTATTTAATAATATTAAATAAATTGGTATTTATTAATATTACGGTATTTAATAATATTAAATAAATCTATTTTGCACTTTCATCTGACTTTTGCAAAAAAAATCGTCCAATACTCGCTTGCACTATCTTGTCCCCAGCCTGTAAAACTCTCAACTTCTCCTCAGCAATCGGTCTCTTGCACCCTACTCCACCCTAACCCCCACCCCGTTGTAATTAATACGTTGTTTATTTCTGCGTCGTATGTAAAAAGCATAATAATCATCCAATTACTAAAGACATTGAAAAGAACGGTGGTAATCGATGCTGCCCCGCCACAACCAACATCTCGATCACGACGTTCCTACTTTAATGGCCGACTCTTACAGCAATTTGCGCCAACATGAAAACTGCCTATGCCCCTGAGAAAACAGCGGGATAGCACAGAGGTGCGCGACTATTCTGGTCTGGTTTTAAGTCGGAGGCCCGCGTCGGCCAGAGCCGCTTATAAATTACCGTCAGTCAGTAATTACAGTTGACAAGAAGATGTACAGCCCCATTTAAACCGGCGATCGGATTGAAATTTAGCGCGATACACGGCCGCGATTAATCGCGAGCCGCAACTTTGTGGACAAGCGTTGATTTTCGGTTTACATAATGCATCCGGAGCCTTGTTCGCCCGGGGGTCGTGCGATTTTTTTTATTCCACCGTCGTTTTGCATTCCAGCCGCGCGAACGCTTAATAAGTCCGAATGGACGGTGTGCAATTACAGAGCGGAAGTTGGCTAGTCTACGGCCAGAAACTGTCGATGCAAATAAAGTCGAAATAAACGGCGACTGCGCGTTCGTTGCCATAATACCAGGCGCAAAGTTTAGTGGCAATTTCCTTTCGTGCTGCCTCGTGTAAGCTTCTGCCGGGCTCTCATGTTAAATACTCGGCAACTGGCAGCTTCTGATATCCTTCATCCAGCCGTATCGCGGCAGAACACCGCGACTAATGGCGCTAATTATGACAAAACGACGCGCGTTTCGATCGTTTCTATTTGTGGATAAAATAGCTACTCGATTTCGCAAGTAACCAACCGCGGAGGAGTTAACTACGAATATGGCGGGCGAGCGAACAACGTTGAATGCTAGTTATGGTATCGAGCGTGGTATTAGTGGGAACTAGTTTTTTAGTGTGTCTTCGTCGGGAATTACTATGCTATGTAATAAGACGACTAAGGTAAGGCGTTTGGGTTGGCAACCCCAGTAGAAACAATTCTCCTTGTGGAATACGAAATTTTACAATTTTTTTGGATCCCAGAGGGGTACTTTTCTAATTTTTCACTTGGAGGGCATTTCGAGGTGTTTAACGGGGGAAGTTAGGCAACCCGGAAAATTAGAAAATTATGCAACTAGAGTAGAAGTAGAAGAGATCATGGATAAGAGAAATATATTTTTTGTTGGTGCCATAATGCAGTTTTGGGGGGGTGGAGTCTCCCCTTGAAAGAAATGCAGGATTTTCTTTTTCATGGAATATTTCGAGAACGGTGGAAAATATCGAAAAGAAGTTTAAACAAAAACTTCTTGCATCTTTTTTTATCTTTACAAAACTGCGTATATGTAATTATCGAATTATGGATTGCTGGTGGGAGTAAATTGAAAAGTATGGATTTTTCGATAATTATTTTCACGACAGGTTTATAGATATAAAAAAGATGCAATTTTTGTTTAAACTTTTTCTCAATATTTCTCACCGTTCGCGAGATATTCCACGAAAAAGGAAATTCTGAATTTTTTCAAGGGCTGATTTCACCCCGTGAAACCGAACTATGGAACCAACAAAAAATAGGTTTGTGTTGCGGATAAACTACTCTACTTGACCACAAAGTTGCATAATTTTCTGATTTTCCGGGCCGCCTAACTTCCGCCCTAGAAACAAAATAACAATTTTTCAACTTTCGGGTACTTTTCTGGTACTTACTTTATACTTTCTGGTATCCAAAACTTAGTGTTCAGCATTACTTAAAACCCTAGATAAACCCTACATAAAAACCCTTAGTGTTCATAAGATAAATAAGATAATACCTGTTTTAGGGAATAGGTTATGGAATACTACCCATTTTCGAATTTTCCAGGTTTGGGAATTTTTACGGCATCTTTGGAAGCCCTAAAAACTTCGTGCCGAATTTGAAGCTTTTAGGTCATCCGGAAGTGCATACGAAAAAAGTCTCTGTACAGAGTTTGTTAACAAACGAACAAATAGGTATTTACCGTATGCACCTTACTATATAGGATTGTCAGTAGACGTCTGAGTGAATTAAATTGTGCAACTCGATTTGAATATTGCAAAATACCTAACGCACAATGCCTGACAGTTTGGAGCTAGGGCTGGGACTATTCGAATAATTTAATATTCGAATATTTTACAAGTATTCGAATAATACGAATAAACTTCGAATATTTCAGTATTCGAATGTTATTATTCGAATACTATTCGAATACTGCTATATTCGAATACTATTCGAATAGTATGGTGTGAAGTGGGTCAAAATTAGCGTATAAGATTTCACCCTGACAAATGAACCTAAAGAACTTGATTTATAATTCACACCATACTATTCGAATATATCAGTATTCGAATACTATAATATTCGAATAGTATTCGAATACTTTAATATTCGAATAGTATTCGAATACTTGGATATTCGAATATTATTCGCATACTTGGATATTCGAATTATATTCGCCAAATAATTGAGCAACTCAAGTATTCGAATATTCGAATACCGAAAAATTCGACAAATAGTCCCAGCCCTATTTGGAGCGGTGACGCGTTCGAGTGAACCACTGTTTAATACGTCATTTTGAATCTTGAATTTAACTGTACCTTCGACTCACATTTTCGTACATGAATTCATCATGTGCTGTTCTGGAGGATTTACAATGGCGTCCTAGGGAAGTAGGTTAAAACTGAAGTCTGTACGAGCTGGATTTCGTGGAATAACTGGGGTAACTTTCAAAGGGCTTTTCAATTCGCAGTTTGCTGGGTTAATAAAGATGTATTAAGTGTTTGGTGAAGCGTCGATTAAAACTTTCCTGTGCGTTCCACGCGTTTGCTCTTTGTAATTGACTTTGTAACTTTGGCTACCACGTTGAGAATGCAAGTCGTGGAACTTCGAAGTAAAATCAAACAAATGTAACAGGAAAACTTACTCTCTTTGTCCCCACGAACACAATGTGACAATACGATTGTACTGTTGGATGCAAGACGGGCTTCAGTACCAAAAGTCAGTTTCGAGAAAATTACCTGTACACATCACGAAGTTAGATATTTTTTATACACAGCAAAGTTGTTGTAAAACTGTCTATAATATTTAAAAATTTGATATATCTCCTTTGTAGTTGCATTATTACATTCGGAATTACGGAATAAATTAACCAGTGACATTAAGTTTAATTATAGTCTCGCAGACCCTTCGTGCATAGAAGGGAGAAATATAGAAAAAAGTTGTGTCTTAAAATTGTCTTTTATTATTCATTTAATATTTGCATAATATTTGAAAAAATATAGAATATTGAAAAAATATAGAATATTGAAAAAATATAGAATATTGAAAAAATATAGAATATTGAAAAAATATAGAATATTGAAAAAATATAGAATATTGAAAAAATATAGAATATTGAAAAAATATAGAATATTGAAAAAATATAGAATATTGAAAAAATATAGAATATTGAAAAAATATAGAATATTGAAAAAATATAGAATATTGAAAAAATATAGAATATTGAAAAAATATAGAATATTGAAAAAATATAGAATATTGAAAAAATATAGAATATTGAAAAAATATAGAATATTGAAAAAATATAGAATATTGAAAAAATATAGTCACAAAAATAGTCATAGATCGTGTCATCTTCAGATTAATATATGTTTTTCTTAGATAACAGTTAGAGTCGGTCAACATCGATTTACAAAATTTACCATAGCTTTATCAATTTTAAATATACTGCAATGAAATTAAGAGGTCATATTTAGAAATAGAAATGAGGAATCTAATTATGCATTTTATGCAAAAAGGATTTCAGTGTCCAGATGCCATTTTGGCATCCAACAGTACCTAAAATTTCTTCAACCTAGTGCTTCCACCACTAGAAGTGCTTCCCATTATCAGGGCAGAAACTAGATATGCCACTGCAACTTTTTAGACTACGTTTTTGCAAAGTAGTTACCCATCAGCTTTTCCTGAACGATTTGCATCGTCGAACTTCACTCATCGATTACATAATTTTATAAATTCTATTGTCATCGTTCACAGTCTGCATCGCATACTCGTGCTAATTCACGGTGTAGTAAACAATCATGTATAACTGTTTCATCCGGGAAGAGGTCACCGCGTGTTAAAACTCGTGAGTCTTTAAATCACGTCCACCGAAACATGGCACGGCATGGTTACCGTAACCCTATTAACGTAATTATTGATTTCACCGCGTTCTAGTCAGAACCTGTCATTATGGACAATGCCATTAACCTCGACAGGATGACGCGTCCACGTTTACCCTCTTTGCGTGCCGCCACGTTTCATGGCTGTGGGGCGAATCAGTCAGTGCATAATCTGTTATGAAATATGTTACAGGAATAAAAAAATACCATTGGTTATTAATGCCCACTTAAGAGACTGAAATTCAGGTTAGATGATGGGTTTGTTGAAGGTGCATATATCTTGTCCCCGCGCAACTTGCTTTATCCTTCACCGTTTTATGTTTTTCTCACATTCAAAGTTTTCAATTTACCTGCGCTCCGCATATTTGGCTTGTCTCGAGAAGAAACTTCAACGGGGGTCAAAAGAAAGTATGAAACTCATATTTTTGTGCTTGCATAAATAACTTAGTACCAGGGTTTAAGGGGTTGTTCCGGTCTAGAACCCATAAAAATAGGTGATTTATAGGAATTAATTAAAGAAAAACCACTACATATAATTTAATAGGAATTTTTGCATTGTAGTAAGGATGTCTGAAACTATAGAAATAATTTTTTTGTTTTAAAGTCGAGGCGTCAAAAAATTCATCCCAATCGGTGGAGCCTGTAGCACCTAAACTATTTGTCTGAAATAAAAAGCAATGCTAGATTATTAAAAGGGAATTCTATACCATAACTTTTGTTGGAAAGTCAAATTATTATTTAAATATTAATATAAATATTATTTAAATTATCATTAGTCAAATTTTCGGAAATGTCTAGGAAATCATGCATCGACTTGAAGTCACCCTGTATAACGAAGCTCCAAATCCGTTTAACCCTTAACTGGTATCCTGGGGTCAGTCATGACCCCAAGCACGCAAGGTTCGCTGCAAAATATTTGGTTGCCTAAGTTTGTAAACTGAATTTCTAATTAATTTGATAATAATAGTTTAACTTTTCTACGTTTTCTAATTAATTTGATAATAATAGTTTAACTTTTCTACGTTTTCTAATTAATTTGATAATAATAGTTTAACTTTTCTACGTTTTCTAATTAATTTGATAATAATAGTTTAACTTTTCTACGTTTTCTAATTAATTTGATAATAATAGTTTAACTTTTCTACGTTTTCTAATTAATTTGGTAATAATAGTTTAACTTTTCTACGTTTTCTAATTAATTTGATAATAATAGTTTCACTTTTCTACGTTTTCTAATTAATTTGATAATAATAGTTTCACTTTTCTACGTTTTCTAATTAATTTGATAATAATAGTTTAACTTTCTACGTTTCTATTATTTTATACATTACCTAAGAACAAAATAGGTATTCATAGAAAATTCTAATGTCGACTTTACAAATTTCTGTGTCCTTTTTTATTTGAGGTCTGCCACGACCCCAAGATACCAATTACGTTTGAAAAAACAGTAAACCAGATTAAGGGTTAAGTGCTTAGGCCTCCAAAGGTTTTAATTCAGCCCTTCCCACACACTTAATTCACCTTATCAAGTGCTAAATAAATTCCCTACTATTTCAAACATTTCTCAAATATATTTCGCACGATTACTCATCTTCCAAAGTACCCCGCGCGATTTCCTTTGATCGGAGAAACTTAACCGTGTCGATACACGAGTTCCAAAGAACGAACTTTCCAAACCAGTAATCAACGAGACGTGTAATGAGAATTTACAGAGTGCAGCAGCAAATGAAGGGAAGTGTCCGAGTTGTGTGTTCCCGTTGCGTGCATGGGTGGGTCAGGAAGACACTTAAGATCGCCACGTGTGCAAAATAGGAGTCCTTAATTACGAAGAACGCACACACTTAGCGTGGCGTGTAGCTACGAGAACGTGGTTTCCACCGCGGAGTCTCGTTCGCATTAGTCAAGGCGCAGGATATTCTGCGTTAATGGCCAAGGCGAGCGAGTGACATTCGTTAAACGGTTTAATTATCAATGCGGGAGTCGTGGGTTCCCGTAAGTGAGACCCATTAGAACAAGCAGGTGTAATGAACTAGTTTAATGAGCATTCTCGCAGCGGCGTCCTTACACCAACCGAGACCCCGGGCCCCATCGTTTTGCAATTATAATAACCCAGTCGGCGCGATCTACTGTCTGCCTACAGCGATGTCACTGGAACGTTGCACCGTCAGTATTACTGATTAGACCAGCCAGCTGCGAGCAATATTACCGCCGTCTGTGTCACGCGGCATTCGGCTCGAACGGGCAGCTTTTCTTTTATTGCAATAAGTACGTACACGCGAATACAGTGAGTCCCACGCAAGCGGGCCAAGCCGTGGCTTTAGAAGGTAGAAAAACTATTTTCTTCGCTGTTCCGTCCACTTGCAATTTTTTTCCGAACGACGCACTCACGTCACCTAGGAAACTAATGCTTCTGGCTTCTCAAAAAAACTCAAGTCATTTGGTCCAATTTAAATACTGGTGTGAGTCACTGTGGGTGAACAGTGCTTCGCATAAAAATTCATGACTTCTGAATTTTTCAGTTCGCGACCTAAGTAGCTTAATACTTTTTTTTTAGGAGAATATAACAAAGCGTCAATTGACGTATACAAAAATATACAGTTTCTTTAAAAAATAGAGGGATTTTGATTTTTTATTGAATAAAAAGGTTTTTATTAATATCTATTTTTGCAATTTCTTGTCAACTGAATATTGATTAACTTTTGTTTGAAACATTTTTTTATCAGATTTTTTTTATCAGGTGTAACGCGTTTGACTGATATTTTAAAATTGATGATATAATCCAAGATGGATAAATCGTGGTAGATATCGAATAAACAATTGGATGAAGTAGATCGGATGTTTAGAACTTCTATGCAACAACATATCAACGAACAGTGCGTTGGTTCGGTACCCGAAGTGTTAATCACTGCTTAAAGCTCTTCCTCCAACCCTAACGAGGTCAAATAGGGAATTATTTTCAAATTGCTGCAGAATGTTCTCAACAATGCTCCACCGAGAATAGCAGTGCGTCGTGAAAGGGCGCACAGTGGGGCAAAGTGACGAAGTTTGTGTAAAAATCAAAGAACCTTTGATAGAAATGAGATAGAGCGATGATTTTTTTTTAAATTAAAGCTGAAAGATTGCAGAATAAGGGAAAATTAAAGAAATTATGGTACGAACGTTTGTTAACTTTGAAAATCTGTGATAAACTTGAAATATTACAACAAAATTGTGATTTATCCAATACCATGTACGGTTAGATTTTTTTCTTGACATGTTGTACATAATTTCCTGTAGATTTTGTCACGCTGACTTCAAATCCGTTCGCAAAATTTGGCTACTACCTCAGGATTTTTGAAAAAATCGATTTCAAGTTTAATACAGATTTTCAAAGTTAACAAACGTTCGTACCATAATTTCTTTAATTTTCCCTTATTCTGCGATCTTTCAGCTTTAATTTAAAAAAAAATCATCGCTCTATCTCATTTCTATCAAAAATTCTTTGATTTTTACACAGACTTCGTCACTTTGCCCCACTGTGGGGCGTAGCATGAATTTAGCAATCGAATTTCGCACGCAGAAATTATCCAGCCGGGGCTCGCGTGTACGCGAGGTGCCTGCATAGCTAAAACCAGGGCTCAACTGGAAGATTACTACCGAACGCTGTCAACTGACTGCCTCCGCGTATAAGGAGACGAAGGAGGGAACAGTCTTGGCAGTCTTCAACTCGTTCAGAGCTCACTATGACGTCGGGGGCTTTGAATTGTTAATTCTGATTACCTTCTCGTCCCGACGTACTTTGCTCTTGCCACTTATCTAATGTACCGCCATTTGTGTCAGGGTTGAGTCACGTCTCAGGGTTTCAGGGTTGTTACCGTCATTTCCGGGGGATCGTTAACGCCCTTCGGTACACCCAACACTGTATATATTCCAACATTTCTCCTCCCCGCCCCCTGTCCACCACCTTTTCCACTTTGCTACGCTGCCTCGTCGTCTTAGCTCGCTGTAAGAAGGAGATCCTTTAACAGAGATTGTCGATTAAATATCGTGGAAAATGCGTTTTTATTCTAAGGGTTGGGAGCAAACGTTTAGGAAAAACTAGGTAGGTTATTTTAATATATAAATTTGAAAGTGTTTGTGTGTTTGGCTGTCGCCTAAAAGATTTCAAACGGTGAACTCTGGGATCACGAAATGTGGCTTAGTTCATTGGGCCTGATTAATTCAGATGAATGTGACTATTTTCGAAAAAGAAGTTATTAAACTTTTTTTTATAAAATTAGAATCTAAGTTTCAGCCGAGCAGTAAACCTAGTTAATTATCGATTATTGAGTCTTGTGTAATGTGGGATACTGTATAATTTTAGTAAGTCCTTTTTGAGAGGGAATACAGCACGCGTTTTTTAGAAATCGTAGTGTAGACAGCGCCGGCGGAAGATAAGGGCGAAGCGGGTGACAGTCTGTAACGCAAATTCATGAGGACGCAACGCCGCAATAAAAAATGGGTTTTTTTATTTCGTTTTTTTTTTAGAATCCCTGTTATTATTTAAATAAAAACTTGTGAATTACCTGTGTAATATAAAACAGATTGTTTTTTTTATTAAAAAGTTAGGAAGGGAGCTCCAAAAAATGTCACGCTGACCCTGAGTGTGGATTTGTTTGTCTGAAATATTAGGTGTAGCAGAGGTTTATTTTAAAGATAAAGATTGGGCACGATAAAATTTTGAATAAGTTTCACGAATTTCGATTGAGTGGCGCAAGTGGCATAAGTTGATTTGTTTGATTTCTAATCGTCGAATGCTTTTTAGTATCTGATTTCAGTTATAACGGTAATTATTGTAGCTACGTGTATTAGAATAATAAAAAGCCTATACATACCTACCATATTTCTATTTTCGACAGAAAAAAATGAATACTTTTTTAACTAAATGAAACCAATAGAAGTTTAAACTGAAACCATTCTACTGTTTATATGCACAGAAATATTAATTAAAATTCAAAATATGTTTTATATCAATTTTTTATTTTTTCCAATATCCTGCCATTTTTCCATAGTTGCATTCTATTATACACAAAGTGAAGTCCTTTCTTTTTAAATTCACAATTATATTATTCCAATCTTCAACTAAAATTTGTTTCAACACTTCTATGCTAGATGCAACTGAGAGTGTATTAATCAAGATTTACACTATCATAAATTAAAGCTGGTAATTCTGCTTGCAACATTAATTATGTAAAATAGTGATGCGCGGCGACATTTGTGAGTAACGGAATATAAAAGCACAATTATCGAAGATATAGTAGATACTTCTACGAATATCTTTTTACATCGCTATATGTTTTCTCGATAATAAATACAAATTACTTTTTACAATTTATTGCCATTAATAGTAATATTAATATGTACCGGTCGTCTCTGTTTCCAGTTACTGCAAATCATCCACCTCAGAGACCATGGATACCACTGACGAGACCGAACAGGACGAGACCAACGTGTAAGTAAAACACTTTCCCGGCGTAAAATTATATTATATGGCGAAATGGAAGAATTCGAGGATAAATTATTTCCTTCGAAGACCTGGTCTCTTCTCGCAGAACCTGATTTGTTGCAAATACCGAACGCGACTCTGCACGTCAACATCTTGCGCATATATAAATTATCCCACGAAGTACGATAACGACATGAACTCATTAGTATCCTTTATCTCTTTCCAGTAGGTACTTATCGAAACTAATTCATCCATGAAATATACGATCGATAAGGAAAATTAATTGCTCGAACTCTCTGGCAGCCATCTTGGCATTCTCTTCTTTTTATGTATTTGTATATAAGTAACATGTAGTGTTACAAGAATATAAATCTGTTTCTCTTCTTTATAAGATTTTCATTAGTTTCGGTAAACTAAGATTTTATACTTTTATTTTTTCGTAAAAAATAGAATTCCGAATTTCAATTTTTCCAATTTGCTTTTATGAACAAGCGAAAGACATAAAAATGTAAAAGAAGAATGCAATAATTAATCAAACACAATACTCAGGTAGTGTTTGGCATATTTCTTCATTTTTGTATTTAGTTTTCTAAAGAAGTATTTGAGTTATACAGAAATATTATAAGAAAATTCTGAAATCAGTGAGGGTTCAAAATGACCCATTTCGATATATGTAGGTACACTACATATAAATTTTATAGAAAAAGCAATTGAAGAAGCAAACTATTTTACAGGATTAATCATTTATATATTTCGATAAAAGTGACGACAAATTTGAGAAAATACAATATAGGTACTGAAAATGAGTGATGATTATAAAAAATGATGAAACAATTCATTTTTACCTCCTTGGTAAATCTAGTTTTAATGTTACAACAGCTAATGTTCAAAGTGTTCGCTGTTTCCAGATAACATTTTTTAATAATACGAATATTTTTTAAATAAATTCCGTTGTCACACCTTATGGGCTTCATCTTGCACATTAGAAGCTTTCATAAATTTCTACGTTTACCTAATAAACGCTTTAATAATGAGACTATTAGAACGATAATACCTACATTGCGCGCGTCTGACCACATACCAGACATTTCTACTTATCCGTCCGTTACGCGATAAGGAAACTGCAGGCGAAGTCTCAAACAGTAATATTTATTGAATTTACTGACAACCAGCAACTCATCGAACAAAATTGAAAGCAGGAATGTCGACGTAGACACGATTACATTTGCAAAAAATTCAAACGATCAGTGTCGAGTATGTCATGAGTGGTTACTAAGTTAATTGAAAATCAGAGCGACGTTGAAACTTATCCCGCGCTGCGGCCGTAATTGATTCCAGTGGGAAAGCGCAGATGATTGTCACGCGATGAAATCGCTGCAACCCACCGCGAGATGGTCAGTTGTTTTTAGACATAGATTTGATTAAAGCCGAGTAAGTGATATATGTTGATCGTTGCCGCGGCGAATAGAAGATAAATTTTCCGGGCGTAATTTATGATTCCGATACATAACTGCACCCGGGAGAATTCTGCAGCTTATTAAATGGAAAGTATGTTTACGCTGACGTGATACATGGCACACCAGTAACGGAATACGCGTCCGTGAGCTCTGATTTATGATGAAACGCGGTAAAATGTGTAGTAATAGTTCCATTGATTACGTATTTAGCCCAGCGCGTTTCATTTGCTTCCGTCGATTTCTCTGGGGCAGGATTGATGGTTCCAACCAACGACATTCAGAACGGTATGCAGTGAAACGACAGTCACAGATAGGCTTCTTCAAACATGCTCGGGCTTAATTAGTTTAGTTCAATGTTATGTTATGTATGAAGTATGAAGGATAATAGCGTTTATGCTTTCATTGCTTTTGTGGCTTAATGTTTAATAGAAGGCACTTTGGTAACTGACATCACCAATTTTACATGATTTTTGGATTTTTCTGACAAGGGAGCTTATCGAAATGACAATTGCTGATTTTTATGCAACTTTTGGGTGAGGATAGTTCTTAGAAGAATATTTCACATGATTCTTTTTCATCGGCTGACATTCGTGTTAAAGAAAACAGCACTCAAAGTTGAGGGCGAGAAACGTGTTTGGTCGAATATCTTGGAAACTACTAGAGATAGGAGAACGGTGAAAATGGCAACATTGTGATTTGTGAATTTTCTGATAAGGAATCCAGCCGCGCAAACAGATTCCAAAAAATTCCATTTTTTAATGTATTATTTCCAAAAGTACCTATATAAAAAGAATTTAAGTTAAACGATTTTATTTAAAATGCAATAAAATCTAAAAAATGATTCTTCTCTTGTACTACAATTTCGATGGTGTTTTTTCGCTTTAAATAAAATCGTCGAGCAGGATATTTCATAACAGAATATGAATCAATTTAATACAGAATCAAGCGTCGAAATGAATTTGTTGTGAGATATCCTGCCCCACGATTTTATTTAAATTGAAAAAACACCATCGAAATTGTAGTGCAAGAGAAGAATAATTTCTGAGTTTTTAATGCATTTTAAGGAAAATCGTTTAAATTAATTTTTTTTAATTAGTAGTAAAAAGTAGGATGTGTTGGATGCAGGATCGACTGTGCCCTTTAATTTCATTCATATATGTATCCACGTACATCTCGAGATAATCTTTTAAATTAGATTCTCATCTCATTATCATCTAAAATTCTCATTTTTCTCAGGAAGTAATACTAATAACAAGTAACACATGTACAGTAGTGGTCAAAACAAAATTTTAAACTATAAACGGTAACAGAAATAAGAATAGTCCCTAAAAACTTATTTACCATTATTATTATTAATTGGCATAGCGAATAAAATTTGTGCTCCACGTGTTACAACTCATCTATAATTGAAACAATATCTTTTCTTATCAAAACTATGCTTCATATTTCTTAATATACCTCAGGTTCCCACAAAATTAACATCCCCATGCTATTATTAATATTTCACGTTAACTACCGGCAAACCTAAGTGCCCCCAATACAATTCCCATCGGAATTTGGCGATAAAGAATGAGCCACCATATTACTAGGCACCCAAAAAGATACCGCGTGCAATACTATAAAACGAAGCTTAATAGCGGGGTCTAATGAAGCACCGTAATCCAGGCAATGGAATTAAACAAATATCAGCCGGTGCCGAGCAGGAAGTGCCCGAAGGGTAACCATATTACAGAGAATAAAGCAGCAGCGTTAATAAATGTCCCGCGAGACAAGGTAACGTAGCCTGCTCCAACAAAGAACACCTTGACCATTGGTCAACGCCGAGCCACCGGACCGGCGAGCCTCGCAGTCCCGGAGTGCCGCGTCGTACTCTGCCGATGGCTATACCACGCCATCTGGACAGATTTATTGCGCAGCATCGGCGCGCCATGTCGCGAAAGGGGCAAGAGAAAGCTAGAGCCAGACGGAATACAAAGAGGCGTAAACGGGGTCCACTGCCACCGCCACCACCGCCGTCGCGGCTGTCGGGGCCAAAAAGAAGCCATTGTTGGATCTCCTATGAAATAGGCGAGATAAATCATTTTATTACGGGCCGCCCTATTCATTATTTATAATACGCTGTTATTATATTTCCGATGACCCGGCTGCGCTGTCAATTCTCCCCCCTGTGCCCCTCTGCCCCCTTGTTCCGTGCCCTTTATTCTCCCCCTTTGTGCCATCCACCTGTGGCCAGGCGTCAATCTTTCTTCTGTGCACGCCGTCGAACCTCGCGACAGGCGGCGGAAAAGTTTGGCACGCAAAAGGGATGGTGAATGTGACGAGGGCAAGTCGGGGGCAATTTTCTCTGAAAGCAGGGGCGTCCGCAAAGGGCGAGTGGGAGCGGTAGTTGGTTGAGAAAAAATCGCTTATTTTTAAAAACTGAGGTTTATTCAGTTTATTCTATGAAGTTTTTTTTTTAATTGCAAAACTCAAACACTAAAAAGTAAATAATAAAAATAATATAGGTATCAAAGGAAATTTTTTAAGTTCATCGAGTTTATTTGATGTGATTAAGAGTCCACTAGAAACTAAAAATATAATTTTTTTATTGTATTACAATTACGCTGGCACAAAATTGTGGAGCAGGATATTTAATCGATTATCATCGCTCATTTCGACGTTTCATTACCTAAATTAATTCATATAATATATCAAAAGAAATTTTTTAAGTTCACCGAGTTTATTTGATGTGATTAAGAGTGCACTAGAAACTAAAAAATAATTTTTTTATTGTATTAGAATTACGCTGGCGCTTTAAATAAAATTGTGGAGCTGGATATTTAATCGATTATCATCGCTCATTTCGACGTTTCATTACCTAAATTAATTCATATAATATATCAAAAGAAATTTTTTAAGTTCACCGAGTTTATTTGATGTGAATAAAAGTGCACTAGAAACTAAAAAATAATTTTTTTATTGCACTACAATTACGCTGGCACAAAATTGTGGAGCAGGATATTTAATCGATTATCATCGCTCATTTCGACGTTTCATTACCTAAATTAATTCATATAATATATCAAAAGAAATTTTTTAAGTTCACCGAGTTTATTTGATGTGAATAAAAGTGCACTAGAAATTAAAAAATAATTTTTTTATTGTATTACAATTACGCTGGCGCTTTAAATAAAATTGTGGAGCTGGATATTTCATCGATTTTCATCGCTCATTTCGACGCTTCATTCTGTATTACCTAAATTAATTCAGATCCTGTCGTGAAATATCCTGCCTCACGATTTAATTTAAAGTGACATATCACAATCGTAATTGCATTACAACAAAATAATTATTTTTTAATTTTTGGTGCATTTTTTTTTTTATCAAATTGGTATATGTTTCTTTTTTAAATTCACTTTTTGAGATTCGACTTTTGCAACTAAAAAAAACCTGAGAAATTGAAATATTTGTACGTGACGGTTCATTTCTCGATAAATTGTGTATTTACTACTACTTACAATTGGACAACGCAGCGATTTTTTGTCGAATTCGGGAAGAACGCGAGAGGCTGATTTCAAGTCGACTGGATTTGTGGTTGTGGGTTTCAATTTTAGAGCCTCAAATTTTTCCGAGCGTCTTCTAATATTTATTATCAAAAGGGGCCAATGTCAGAAAGAATTGACTTAATTAACTACCATTTTTCAAAACCTTGCTTCGCTCGAAGTGTTAAAAAACAGTATGCTCCTGTTTCCTGTTTCGCAGCTGGGAGAGAAATCGTCGTAACGAAATTTCGCTGAACGTATTACAATTACATACGTGCCACGTCTTGAATTCATTTGAGTTCCACTAATCGCGACAAAAATAATGGTATTTTTCTCGACTTCCCGCCGTTACCGAGATCGCTGGTCGCACTTTTCCCTGTCTTTCCCCTCGATCCTGGAACACCTGGGATTATTTGAAATCCGTTGGTCGTGATGGGCCTGTGTACGTGCAACAATGCGGTATGGGACTAACGACTGTCCCAGCAGGACCGTGCAAATTACTTCTTGCATCCCTCGCGACGACCCTGACAATCATAATCATTATGGACCGTACACGGACAGTCGGGGCTGGCTGAATTCTTTGGTAGGCAATAATTATGCGTCATTATCATTCCAACGTTTGCAATGGCACAATTAGACTCTTATTATAATTATTATTGCTGCCATGCGCGTAATCATTACTGTTGTCACTTTCGTCGTTAAAGCCACGGGCAATGGTGCATTCGCGAAGCAGGCATTACCTAATTTCATTAATAACACTGTTTATTATTACTACAGCCGGTGTTGCTTTCATTGATTACTAATTCGCATTGCACAATTATCGGTATCGGTTCACGCCTCTGAATACGCGAAAGCTTTGCCTTGAATGCACGGAAAGATGCGCTTAAGTTGCATCGTGTTGTTTCTAATATTTCTGTTTTAATTCAGGATAATCGACTTTCCCCGAAGTTTTTAATTATTTGTCATTATTGGAAATTTAATGGCTCGAAACCAGAGTTCGGCAGTAAATAGAAAATTATTTAAATAACGGGTCAAATAGAAAGTTACTTTCACTTTAGATTATTTGACGGATAAAGTCGATTCTTTTATTCGACGAATAATGTTAATTTTTTTTTACTTTTATTCATTATTCGAAAAATATTATTTAAAAGAAATTTGCCCATCTCTGCTTGAAACTTTCCATTCAGTTTCTGACCTTTTGGAGTGCTGTTGCGTACGATTTTTAGTTCGCTTAAAATTCCACAAGTTTCTTAATTATACGGATTGCAATTTAGTATTTTGGGAACATGTTCTCGAGATGGTTAAATGAAGGTTTGAAGAATAACAATTCGACGACAAGAAACTGTATTCCCATCCAGGTTGAATAGAGTCAGGGTATTTCCCAAAATGTAACAGTGGTATCAACATTCTTATAATTAGCATTGTCCTTTAAAAAAACACGAAAAATCCAAAATCAAATTTCTCAACGTGCCCAAGTGTATGTAACCACTTAAAAAGGTCATGAAACAATTCTATTATAATATCTTAATGACCACGTATCGTCATAATACTAGACTTTTAATGCCAATTATTGAAGTTTAGAGAACCTACTAAGTAGATATGTAAATTTATTGTCCAAGTTTATCTGCAAATCAAGATGTCATACATAGATAAATTTACTTGTAGAATTATTTAAAATAATACTTGGTGTAAACGTGAAATACAGACGCCTCTATATGTACATACGTGTGCAGATAAATTTTTAACGCGATTCGGGGAAGTGTAAGTGTAGTTTTACCGCTGGATATGAATTTTAATTAAACCTGCCAGTAGCTGTGACTTCACTTTCGCGTCGAATATTCACAGAAGGGTGATATTCCCCTGTAGCACCGATTCATGGCGTAATAAATTGATAGTGACTTCCGCGGAATCGCAAAATTGCTTATGCATTACTGAAACCATTATCACAACCACCTCCATTGAAATTTAATATAATTTCGGGGCATGTCGATTATCCGGAATGATATTTCGATAAATGGTTTGGTGAATTTTGAAATCTGTATATGCCACGCCCCCTTTTCTTCCGAAATTAAATGGGAAATTAAAAGCAAACATTTAATATATAATAGTAATAGTAAAGCAAGTACTAAGTCACAAATATAAACATCAAAGTCTTCCAGCTGTATAATTTTATTTAACGCTGTGTTAGAATTTTGTTTCCAATACACAAAAATAATAAGGCACATGTAAATTACACTAAACTAAAGTGCAGAGTACTTCTGTTAAAATTTAAATTTATATTGATACATATGCTTATGGTTCTGTGTCGCCCCATAGTTTATCTTTGGTTTATTGTCCTCTGTTATATTGTGCAATAAAAGACGTTTAATAATAATAATAATAATAATAGTTTATCTTCCGTTTATTGTCCTCTGTTATATTGTGCAATAAAAGACGTTTAATAATAATAATAATAATAATAGTTTATCTTCCGTTTATTGTCCTCTGTTATATTGTGCAATAAAAGACGTTTAATAATAATAATAATAATAATAGTTTATCCTTCGTTTATTGTCCTCTGTTATATTGTGCAATAAAAGACGTTTAATAATAATAATAATAATAATAATAGATAGTCAGCTACTGTAAAGCTACTATGTGTTGAGATCAGTGGTTCTCTATGCCATTGAAGAAAACAAATAATAATAGAACGTGCAACTCATAGGTGTAAGTAGGTCTCGTTTTAATGAGACTCGAATCAGAAAATCGATCAATGAACAGTAATCGCCGCAAATGTTATTTGAACGCCTAATACGCCGGTGCCTTCTTCGTGCGAGACTGTGTAAATTAACCTGTTCAGATCTTCTCACTAGACTGGTTTGGCGACTGTTGAGACAGGTCGTGGCATCAGTAACCTCGGTAACATTGCCTCTAAACGTGAATGAAGTTGCTGGCAACACGTTCACGGTCCACGTTGCTGCCATTGACAACTCCTGTCTGCGTGGATCGCGCTACAAACCGACCAGCCATTGAAAGAAACCACGATCTGACAAAGTTCGTGAGGAGGATTCACACTTTGCGCTCCAAGCATTAAGAGATAAAGTTCATATTAGATGCTTTCGTCAATGCGACCTCTCGTGAAGCATATAATTTTTTTTTTCCCTTTGATTTTCGATCTTTTATAGCGGTTTAAATCTGAGCATTGAACTCTTTTTCTTTTTGCAAAAAGTAAATTGAAACAGTCAACGATAGAGACACTGTGGCAGATTGTGAAACTTTTTGGTTTTTCAATTACTACCTTCTTCGCCTTTTTTTAATTTTTACACAGACCAGAACTCGACAATCAAATTTAGTAGATTATTTATTGTTTCTGGTTGTATAAGTCAAAATACAAGGGTACTAAATTTCATTAAAAATTTGTGATAGTAGGTACATACTCAAGGATTTATGTGAGATGCACTACATTATTTATACTCGAGAAGAAAGAAAGAAGAGTTTTAGCCTTTGTCAAATCTTCTCATGTACAATCAGCTTAAAAGTATCCTTCCAACGAGCTAAAATAGATGCAGGAGAAGAGTCTTCCTCCTCGACACACTAAATAAAAAGAATGTAAAAACAAGTACATGTACACTATTGAAATGAATTAATATTCAAATGAATTAAAATTGTACGACAAAATTCGAGCACTATCTTTTACAGTTAGAAATAAGAAAAAAATATTCTACAAGCATAAACCATTTAAAGTTTTATTAACCCTTCGTGGCCACACATTCTAATCATCACAGATTGATCACTGGGGTTCATCACCTCATTTTTGAGTCACCACTTTCGTATCTTTTAACTTTTGAGTGATACCTAATTATACACACATTCGCGATACTCATACAATCATACTCTAATAATCTTCTTCTATAAATGTAAATTTTAATCTGATGAAATTCGTAATTGAAAAAATAGTTGTGGAAAAAAGATTTTTGTTACAATTCACCATATTTTAAAATTTTAATATTAAGATCTAGAAATGTATAGAAGTATTATGATAAAAAAAATTGTGACCAGGAGGGGTTAAGAAATTATAAAGAGAAAGTGAAATACGAAAAGAACGATAACGCATTAAAAGAAGAAAATTCTGGGACACCGTGTACGCTTCATGGTTGATGGAACGATATTTTTCAGCACATTCTGCCCACCCTTTTAGCTTCAAGAATACACAAGCTCTGAAACTATTCATTTGGATGGGAAGGCTGCAGAGTTACGTCCGCTAATACGAAATAAACGTGCACACAGATGAACGAGAGCCAAAGCCGCCGCGACCGGTAGAACCAGACGCACTTAACACGAATTCTCGTTGTCGAGCAGGCACTTAAATCTCGCGGCAAAAGATGCATAGTTTATAGCCCCTCGTCCCTTTATCGGATACCAGCCGCAATTGTGCCGGGTAGAAAGTAGATGGACGGATGCAACGTGCTGAAATAATAAAGTAGGCCTTCTGAATCTCTCTTCCTAGTCTGTTAATCCTCTCGCGCGGAACCAGCATGGCGACCGCTGACAGCGGGAAAAGTTCCCCCCGTAATCCCTAGCGCTTTGTTCTGGGGTAGTAGCCTGAGTAGAAACAGTCGTGTTATCCGCTGCGGATGATTACGAATAGTGTACTGGCGTGTGCTATCTTAAGGAAAAGGTGGCGAGAGTCTTGTAATCAAACAGATTTGTGATCAGAATTCTTGGAAGTTACCACGTCCGATTAGAACCGCGGCAGCCATCTCGCGAATGGATTCTCGGTGCTTTTATTTGACAGACTTTACGAAGGGTGGCGGTGATCTTCGAACGGGATTGGCGTCATTTTTAGTTTCGGGATGTATTTAAATTATTTAAAAAAAGTGGTGATGATACTACTTACAAGGAGAGTATTTTAGGTGTCCGCCTCCGATCATTTTGATTTTTGGATATGTTATAGAGGACCGAAAAATGAGAAATACGTTTTTTTTATTTTTCCCGGTTTTCATATTTGGGGGGTGAAAAGTGGGTTCAAAGTTAGGGTTGAAAAATCATATTTGTGGAATATCTCGAGAACTATTAGAGATAGGAGAATAGTGTCAATGGACGAATTTTGTGTCTTTAAATGCGAAATATGACTGACTCACCAGATTTTTAAAAAGTCCACAAATATGAGTTTTCACCCCCCAAATATGAAAACGGGGAAAAATAAAAAAACATGTATTTCTTATTTTTCGGTTCTCTATAACATATCCAAAAATCAAAATGATTGGAGGCGGACACCTAAAATACTCTCCTTGTTAGTTGCACTGTTCAATGGACTTTTTACTCCGTGCGTGGGGCAAGAAGTAGATTTTGCATTGACAAACATTTTGTGGTATAACTCAACAGAAAATAACAGTATCGACAGACGAACTTCGTGAACGTAAAGCGTAATAGTTATAGTTTATACAAAATAACACCAGATATCTCTAGATTGTTAGTAATAAACTTTACATAGGTTGTAGCATAGTAGTAATGAAAATGTGAATTTTTATATTCTTTATTAGATCTTCATGAGAGTTATGTATTATTAATTTAATAATACGGTCTTGTGGATAAAAATGAGTCTAAAGATTAATTTACAGAGTACAGAAGCAGTTCGAATGCGTGTAATTAAAAATATTCCGAGTGAGGTCGTGTTTGGTTTCATTTTTATCAGGAAAATGTTAATAATAAAAATGCTTCCACGAAGAGAAATCAGAAAATATGAGGCATAAAAGTAATAAAAATCGACGTAGAGCCGTTATTAAATCCTGGCAGAATTATTACAGAACTGAGGCAATGAGAACAAAAACGGACGAACCCAGGTTTTTTGCGAAATTCAGTTAATAACAATAATGTATTCCAATAAGCTCTAGTAATTATATAAATTGGGGAGAAATAATTTCTTATCAATGTGGGTCAGTCCACTTTTACTCTGAATGCCTTAATTTTCAAAGAACCATTCCAGATTTGTTGTAAAGCCGATATAGATTCATTATAGAATCATTTCAGGACCATTATCATTGTAAAATCGACGTATGTTTAAAGAATGTAGAACCCCAACCATAACCAATACATATCCCCATCAGTTACAATATATTTCCAGTTCCTCCTCTTCGTTTATACAAAGATCCGAAGCTTTTATTTCCGTAAGAGCTCGAATCCCTGATTTAGAATCGTTCGCGATGCTATGACCGTGTAAAATATTCAAACGATTGAAAGGCTGGGTCCCTTTGGCGGGTGCCAGAGAAATAAGCACCTCATCCTGCTGAACGTTCTCACTATTGAACGATAAGACCACCCTCAGCTTCTATGTATTCATCATTGTCTTTATCTTCCAACCTGGATTACAAGGCTATCCGAAAGGGAAGCACGCATATCTCACGCAACATCGAGCCAAAGTAATGCCCTCTTAACACGATCGCGACAACGGATCTGAAGTAACCTTTGAATTCGTATTGAAAACCTGCATTATCCTGCAAATCTATCCACCTATCTAGTAAATACAACAATGACGACACAACATTACACCATTACGTTTTTAATCGCGTTAAATCACATTTCAAATTTATAGCAAATGGCAAATGATACTCGAGGAAGGTGCAGTTAACGCGACTTCTAAAATCAGCTATCGGCTATAATCTACCGTGCTATAAAGAGAAGTACTAGTTTAGAAGTTAATAGTCGTTGATACGACGTCGTAAAAAGCTGAAGCTCAGAGGAAAGAGCCGTGGGTCTTTTTTACACGAGATACTTCTATGGTTTATGATTATTCTTTCGGATACCTTCACTGGAAAAAGTACCGCCACTTTTAGAAAGATTGAAAATGCGTTAAAAATTCCCGAAATACCAATCGTGAACCACGCGTGTTCCACGTGGGATAAAAAAAAGGAGAGCAAAATAGAGTTTTTCGTACAACGGTAGCTCGAACCTTTAAAATTCATGAAAATAAATTCGACGAGTTTTCGGATGAAGAGTTTCTCGGTCAAGGACCAAGGCTTTCCATTCACAGTTATCGGGGGCGCGTAGGTGCGTTCTGGTAGGTGTGTAGTCGTTTACGAGATTACGCTTCACAAAGAAAGTAACTGGTAACGACGATGAGTCCGATAACAGTAACAACCCTGAAAGACGTTAGTGAACGTCAACTTTCGCAATAATGCTGGCACCAGTAATGACACCGTTAAGTGTGCCGCAGATAAGAAATGTGTGCTAGGCGTATCTTCTTAGCTCCTATTAATTCAGAGATATTTTGAGGGACTTACTAATTCATAGCTTCTCCAATAAATCATTTCAAAATATCCCCAGTACCAAGTTGAAACGAAATGGTGGTTGGACAAGTAACGAAATAGGAAAGGCAGTTGATAAGGAAATTAGTATATATATATATATACTAATATATATATTAGTTACTATATATATACTAATTTCCTAATATATATACTAATATATATTAGTTACTATATATATACTAATTTCCTAATATATATACTAATATATATATTAGTTACTATATATATACTAATTTCCTTATCAACTGCCTTTCCTATTTCGTTACTATACCTATATATATATATATATATGTATAAAACATGATCGTAATATTAACGAGAAAACTGCCTCTGATTTTGCGTTACGAGTTACAAATATATATATATATATGTAGGTATGTCGTCAACTGTGCATCGTGATAATTACAAAAGCTAATTTCCTTATCGATAATCCCTTTATTGCAATATTGGTACGAACGTTCATATTTATAATGCAAAGGGAAATTATTATTGATGGATACGATAATCTACTGTGCCTATAATGAATATGAAAACCGAGCATTACGAAATCACAAAGAATAGCCAGTAAAATATACATTTATTTATTATATAACACTTATCCATATTAGGTAGCTACTATGCGTTTTCAAATAAGTATAAAATACTTTAAAGAACAACGTGTCTACTTAGCTACTCTATTTTAAATATCTTTCAATCCACCAACGAAACTTTGACACATTCATTTTACCTCCTTACGTAGCCACGTGCCTCTTAATAAAATAACAAACTTAAAACCAGAGAGGGGCAAAATTTTTATTTAAATAAAAATGTCGAATGACGAATAAAAGTTGAAAATTAGTCGTCATGTGCCGAATAAAGTTAAAGTTAAAATTGAAAAATTGATTCGTGGAATAAAGTTAAAGTAACTTTTATTCGAAACCTTATTTAAATAATTTTCTATTTAGTTAATTCCCAACTCTGCCTAGAACTACAAATGTTACATCTCCCACATCAAAACGCCAATCCTAAATCCATTGTCCATTCTTTTTACTCTTCCAACAAGCAGCTTTAGCTCCAAATATTCCCAGATGCGGTGTTGATGGAAACCGTGGAAAACTGTTCCATCTTCGAATAATGAAAATTGACGACACAATTTTCCCAGCGGAGCACAGAGTTTCGTAACATTGAACTTTAAAAGCGGACTCACACATATCAGTTCCGTGAGGGTGCAGTGGCGTCAGTGTCAGTGCCAAAAACTGTCGTTTCCTTGTTTTTTGGAACGGTGCGATTCACACTTGTCCGCGTCAATCACTGACGGCGAGGCCAGGGACCATTGACACTGACGCACAGTGGGACGGATCGACGTTTAGGTAGGCATTCACTTCATTTTTTACATGTTTCATCATTTCTTGATTACTAGCTTTAGATTACAGAATTTAGATAATGATTTTATAAAAAAAAAAATTTATTTTTTGCGATTTTTTTTTATTTTTTGTGAATTTTTTTTTCATTTTTTTGTGAAGGGACTCTTGAAGTCCCATTATTAAAAAGAGCGACGAGAAAAAAAATGATTATTGTATTTATTATACAATATATTACCTGTAATCTTAGATTATAATCATTAAATGATGAAATATGTAAGAAATGAACTGAATGCCTACCTAAACGTCGATCCGTCCCACTGTGTGACGGCACTAAACCGTCGTGGAACTGATATGTGTGAATCCGCCTTAAATCGGTGCAAGCCCGGTTCGTTTCGCCAGGCGATTGACGTCGCCCCAAAAAAGTACAGAGCTGGTGAAATTTTATATAGAAGCGTTCACTGACGTCGAAGCACAGCACTGCAGCCGGTATTACGGTATACGTGTATGCGTTATTGGATTGCGGCAGATACCGCACCTCAATTATTTACACTCTCCACAGTCAAGTTGCTCTCGGCCCCTAGCAACCGTTCGCAGTAATAGGACCACTGATTTACAACTTTGACTCGGCCGTCTATCGGGAAACGGCGCTGAAATTAGTTCGAGCATATCGGCAAAAGCAATGTGCGGAAATCCGAGGTGCTTGCCAACAGAATCACCGAATTGCCCAGTCGCGTTCTTTGCGATTGGGTACCGCTGGGCTTGGACCAGTTCTTACTAATTCGTTCGAGCACGAATCAGATTTTTTATTCAGTCTGACTCTTCTTGGAATTTTAAAAGCAAGTGATGCAGAAATGATCGAAACTGAGGGACGCAACTTTGAGGCCGAATTAGATTTTCTTATTCGTTTTTTATTCATTTAGAATTTTAGAAGACAGCGGTATGGAAGTGATAATTTTTCACTTAGAATTGGTGAAGTAAATGCATCGAATTATTGGCACATTACAAGTGACTTCAAAAAAATAAAAATGCATTAAAAAGTAATAAATAATTTTTTACCTTATTTAATCTACGACTCATATTTTATAAGTCGGCGCCAGGTTTACACAGTGCAAATGATATGACGCTGACTTAAAAGATATGAGAGTCGTGGATTAAATAAGGAAACAAATTATTTTTGAAGTCGATTTGAATTTCTTTTAAATTTTTTTATTTTTTACTTTTTAGTTTTATATATATTGGCACAACATACTGTGGAAATATGCGCGTACGTATGTAAAATAATAATAATTAGGTGACAATAGTCTTTATTATTTTGAATAAAAAAAAGATTATCAAAAATCAAAATCGACCCATATGTTGAGGAGTTATACGGGGACAAACATAAAAAACACATACGGGTCGAATCTATTACCTCCCCATTTTTGATGTCGATTAAAAACTAACGAATCCACAATAATTCTGATGGAGGAAAGCAAAAGCTTTAAATTTATTGCGAAATGAGAACCACGCGAACTTATTGAACAAAGTGCATAGTCCACCATTCGAACCGCAGTGATCGGAAACGGTACAAGTGGTTCTGAATTCTGTTGCCTGATTTTATCAATCTGTCTATCGAATAGAATCGAACACTGCCATTGCTCCGTGTAGTACATGAAACGTTCCTCTTCTGTTGCAGGTATATTCACGGTAATGTGCTACAACGTGCTGTGCGACAAGTACGCGACGCGGCAGATGTACGGTTATTGTCCGAGCTGGGCCCTCGATTGGGAATATCGGAAAAAAGGAATACTCGATGAGATACGACATTACGCGGCGGACATCATCAGCCTGCAGGAGGTCGAGACGGACCAATTCTACAATTTCTTCCTACCGGAGCTTAAGCAGGACGGTTATGACGGCATCTTCTCCCCGAAGTCACGGGCGAAGACAATGGCAGAGAACGACCGTAAATACGTGGACGGCTGTGCCATCTTCTATAGGACGGCAAAGTGAGTAAAAAAGATTTGCTTATTTATACGTACCTACAGTCGCGTCGCAAAATAAATTGACGCTCTTTAAAATCGCATAACTTTTTTAAAATCGGTCCAAATGTCTTCGGTTTTCTTTTAGAAGCTAGCGGAATTAGTTTTCTAGGTGACGTGTTTCGACGTTTTAAGAAAAATGCACTTGGTCCGAATAGCGAAAAAAAAAATAGTAAAGGTCGTTTATTAAACTTTTTTTTGTGAGCCTTGAATGAAAATTCAAAAAACCCGTTTGTAGGTTTAAGTAAGTTATATACGTCTCTAAAATTTCATTAAAATCGGTTAACGTTGCTCTGAGCTAGACACGTTTAAAGATCGCAGAATAAGGTCGAAAATCGCGAAATTCACGGAAATCAACAATATATAAAACTGTACATGCACTCATATCTCGGGGTGCACTGCACTTAGGGTTGCCAACTTTCTTTCGGGAAAATATAATACTTGACGGCCAAATGTGATGAAAAATATAGTACATTGTGAAACAATATAATACTTTTCAGAGGAAAGTGGTACAAAATAAAACGACGTTTTGTTTTTTAAATGTAGGTATATTTTTGTGCATTTTGTAATATTAAGGGGATTCTGGGAGCCCATAAAAATAGGTGAGCTTTGGGAAAGAATTGGAAATTCATAGGTGAGCTTTAGAAATATTTTTTATAATTAATCGTTACAGGCGGCACTTGGGAGTCGAGACGTCAAAAAATTCATCCAAATGGGTCTGAAATAAAAAAATTGCCAAATTATTAAAGAGCATAAAACTCGCTAGTGAACTTACCAGCAAAAATGACAAAAAATTACATTTTTTGAGAAAATATCGACACTTGAAGTTTGAAATCACTTTTTCCCTATATTTTCGTCCTTTTAAGACCCTAAAAAATTATAAAATTTCAAAAATTATATAATATTAGTGGTTTCTCACTACACAGAAATATATTCTTCAAAATAAAAAAAGTTTTAGTCGAATCGGATAATAACTTCTTGAGATATTCGTTCCACCGATTTTAAGAATACTGTTTCGAGAAAAACGCGTGGAAATTTTTACGTGAGCGCCGAGTGGCCGCGTTGTACCCGCGCGCTCGCCGCTACTAAAATGCCTATAGCTTCTGGGAATTTTACGAATTTCGAAAAATCCTTTTAAACACTTAGGTATTCTTAAAAGGTTGAACATTCGAAAAATAAAATGAAAAAAAAATCCATTTTCACACCGGAGCCTCCCCTTAATTAATTTACCGTCTTTAACAAATATGCCAAGGGTTTGATTGCACCGAAGATCCAAATTACCATAGGTACCTGCCCCGCATACAACCCCAAATATTTGAGGCACAAAGGTGTCTATATTATAACGCAGTAAAGCACGCATAGGCGTGATGGAAAGGTGAAATGAAACATACACTTGGCTATCGTTAAAATGATCTGCATCATCAATAATATGTTTATCCATCGGATTATGATGTATCGGCGCGCGGAGCTGGCCGTAAGTTGAAGACGCTCGGAGCAACCCGACCGCATTCGCACACGAGATACGTCTCGCACGGACTTGAATTACGAGCGGTGCATCGAGCTTTATTTTATTATCGCATTTTATTGCTTTTCAGCAGGAATATGCGGACGTGCCGGGCGGGTAGGCAGCTGTGGGGTTTCGCATTAATCATCGGCCGCTTTATCAGGCCCCGAAGGATATCTGTTGCGACTAATACTTATTCTCAGTGCATCGTGACATAATGGCTACTCGGCGATATTACGCCGTTCCGATGCACGAACTTATCGAGGGAGCAAGAACGACTAATGTACTGTATGCATATGTCGCGGTAGCAAAACGAACCCTCTGCGACAGGCACAAGATACGCCAAACGATGCAACTTTCGGTTCTGTTTACTGCTGGCTGTCTGTCTATGTCTGTGCAAAACCGACCTATTCTACTGGCGAGTAGTTTCGCGGCTACATAGTGAGTCTCGAGCAGAGTTGGGGGAATTAACTAATTAAAGAATTATTTAAATGACTTATCAAATGAAAGTTACTTTGACTTTAGATTATTTAACGAATAAAGTTAATTTTGTTTATTAGACGAATAAAATTTTGCGACTTTAACTTTAACTTTATTCGACATCAAATAATTTTCTTTACCATCATTGGGCATTATACGGGTGACTCGACATTTTAAATAGAGGTGATGACGACAATCTAACTAACTCATAATTAAAGATAAAAATTTTCGCATGTAAAAAGAAGCCTCTGGAGTGACTGGACTCTACATTCCATGCACGTAATCAATCGATTCGACGTAACAATCCAAAACCTCCTCCGTTACGGTCCTCCATTTCAAACTAAGCGAAACACACCCCCCTGCCACGGGGAGAACTTCTCTATTAGTTCACGAAGATGGCTGCGAAGTAACACAAGTGTTGGGCAAATGCGCACGGTGTGTCGCGCTGGAATTTTCGCTGAAGCATGATTTATTCGAGACCTGGTCAAAAACGTCGATACTTTTGATCCCCGATAAACCAAAGATTCCACCGTACAAGATCGCACTGCCCCCTCTCATCCCCCCATTCCCCTCATCCCCCGTCCTCCCTTTCCTCGTATATCGAAGAAGTTTTTCTTCTTTCGCGGAACTTACTTTCGCGACGCGCAGGGATGAGAAACTTGGGAACTACGAAGCTATTACAACGCGTTACCAGCGGGCTGCAGCCTGCCTTTGACAATTGCTCCGAGAGCTGTCGACGTAACTCCAGTAAGTCGTTTAAGCGCCCGATGGAAACGCAGCGTCGACTTGGGCGCTATTTGCATCTCGCGAAATGTCAATGCTTGGAATTCACTTGGGCTGAAGTCGTTTAACAAACACGTGTCGTTTGGCCGGAATTTAACCCCTCAGCTGAGGAAGTAGACGTTCGTTTGCGAAACGCGTTTACGTGGGGCGTAAGAAAGTCTTCGACGTTAGATAACTTTTGCCTTATTTTTCCGTCGCGGTTCTTCTAGCAACTGCTTACGTGAAATTATGATAAAGCGTACGGGGGAAAAAATGAATTTCTGCTTGAAGCGTAACGTAAGAAGTTCACTCGGTTGTTGTTTACAAGAGAAACATATGTAACACGGAGCACATGTAATTATGTGCAACTTCGCAACAGTTTCATATCGACTATAGGGGGTGCAAAAGAATTATTTTGAAGATTGTAGTTACCATAAAGTCAGGAGCGGATGTGAAGATTTGGGTAACAAGCCTCTACCACGAAATATCATAAAATATTTTAATTTGCAAGAGTCGAGACAATTTCAAAATTAATTCAATATTGCAACTCACATATGAGACATTTCTAATCCGCTACTTGGAAAAGGAGAATTGTTTTTAAAGCTGTCGCAAGCCTCTGTGTTTGAACCTTTTCCAATTTCTTTCGCTCTAAATTTGTCGCTCTCCAAATTCGTCGCCCCCAAAACTGGATGCCCCTCAAAATTTATCACTCCCCAACTTTTCTGCTCCCTAAAATTTGCCGCTCCCCAAAAATGATCGCTTCCCAAAATTTACAACCTCCAAAATTTTCCGCCCCCAATATTTGCCGCTCCCCCAAATTTGCGCCACCCAAAATTTGATGCTTCCCAATATTCACCACTCCCCAAAATTTGTCGCTCCCCCAAACTTGCCGCTCCCCAAAATTTACCGCTCTCCAAAAATATATCGCTCAAAGTTTGCCACTTCCCATAATTTTCCAGGCCCAAAATATGTCACCCCTAAAAAATTTTCACCCTGAACTGCAGCCTACGTCACCTATACCCAATTCGCCCCTGCATAAAGTCCCCTTGACCTAAAAATTTCAAGTCAAAATATTTCTTCTGTATCGTCTTCTGTTCCCTAAATGTAATAACTGACTTCTAGGCCAGGCTTTAGAAAATACTTTAATTCCACTCGTGAATTATCTAGAACAAAGAATCTAGTAAGATTTCAAAGACAAATTTCGTATCGATTACAAAAAGGAATATATTCATTCATGACCATTGTACGAAGTACTGGCGACAATAAACGTCTGCAGGAAACGCCGCTCCAGCTTGCTGCTCGTAACTCCTCGGGTACACGATGAGCACGATTTCCATGTTGAGAATCAACCGGTTGAATTGACCTTAGTTGATAGTTGTTCACCGATTGCCTCGAGATCACTTTATGGTCTTTAAACGTATATATGCGGATGAAGATATAGTCTGTTACGCGCGTGAAATATCACACGACGTGTCATTATTGTCTGTACAGGCATTGATATCTGTTCTACATTCGATATACAGTACTGGTTAAACTGTTAAAGGAAAGTTTAAACTCTGAACAGTAAATAAAATGAAATAGTTTTATTAGAAAGAATCACATCTTAAAGCTTGTATTCCATAGATTTGAGAGATGTTTGAATAGGCCTGTGATACCAAGCTAATATTTAAGAACTACTATTAAATTAATCACACAGACATTTAAACAGTGCCGCATTTATACTTTCAGAAATCCCAGGCGCAACATCATTATGAGGCCTCGAAAGAACAAGTTTATTTCTACAGCTTTGTGAAATATTTTAATACAAGAAACAAAATAGCTATTGCCCTGATAACTTTTTGCCACTTTGGTGATGCACTCACGTATATGAATTTTCAAAATATGCTGCCTCTAGTTTTTATATAATGAATTCAAGATTTAAAATGAAATATTTTATTTTGCTATTACAACTAGGCTGTTTTGTATATCAATGTTCGTGAGCAGTAAGGTTTTAAAATATCGCCCCATAGAGCAGTGTTTCCCAACCTTTTTTGAAACAAGATCCAATAATATTTCTCTCACATAATGTGGGATAAATATTCCCTTTCATTCATGAAAAATCAGTGTTACCTCACTGCGATAGAATACGGCAACACGGTCGCATTAAAATAAACAACTGCTAAAAATCGTCATCCAAAAATAACCCTAGGAAACACTTCGCGACCCACAGGTTGAGAATCACTGCCACAGAGACTGAGGCCCCAGCTTCCGCCTTAGTACACCTTGCGGTAAATGCGACCCAGCATGTAAAAATATAATTTTAAATTTACTTTTGACCACCACTGTACCTGCTTTATGATAGCAACACGCAATTCACGCGAAATATCAGCCATTATAAACCGGGAATAATGACGGAATAAAGTGCTCGTTACGTGGTACAATGGATCGACATACTAATAACAAATTATTAATTCAGGGATATCGCCGTTCCCCGCTGCGATTCTGTATGCGCGCTTAAACGGAATTTATTAACGTGCCATTCTCTGGATCTGCCGACCTTGTACAGAGGGAGAGAAAAAAAATGCGCGATATGAATCCTATATGGCAGCGTGTGCAGAGAACGCGTACGATATAGTGGATTGGCTTAATTATTTTCATCGAGCATTCGTGCAAGTTGCTACAGAACTTGAGTGTATCATGGGTCAGTAGTAAAGTCTATGACGCTCATTCTCAGTTCCGTGGTATAAGATAGAGAGGCGTGGAGTATTAGAGGGAGCGTTGTAGAAATATTAGACGTCGCCCCTCGCATCTCTGGGGATAACAAGATACGAGACAGAAATGGTGCACAAATGGACTCTGTTAACGGCTAACGTGCAATGGAGGCAATATATCCAGCGTCGACTATAAAGAGAGCAGCTTCTTCAAGAGATTATAGCTTCTTGCAGTTTCTTGTGCTGCGGAGCCTTGCGAGTGTGTTTATGGAATATTATATTGAAATCTACATAATTAACGAAGTTACGGAACCTTTAGGGAATTAACTTCTAGGTGAACCGGGCTACCACCCCGCCACGAGGGCCAATAATATAATCGATAGTCGCGGCAGAATTTCAAATTCTGTTACACTTAGTCCCTGGATATAGAGAAATTTAAAGTGTCCAGAATTATTGAATAACTCTGTTTGAATATAATTATATAAATTGGTTTCGGCGCACTGATTCGGTCACTATAATACGATTAATTTATTTATTTAAGAATAAATAAATAATTAAAATAATTTCAATATCAAAAATTAAGAATACTGTAACGCCCTGAAAAATTATCGTTGCTTGCACCATTTTTTATCACAGAAAGAATGTGTTTACTAAATTAAGGTCCTTTCTATTTATTAATACATTTTTGAGAATTTAAAAAAAAAAACACGGTGTAATAGTATAATTATATTCATAATATTCAAATTAAAATTTCGACCGTAAATATTAAATAAATTGGTTACGGCGCACTGATTCGGTCACTATAATACGATTAATTTATTTATTTAAGAATAAATAAATAATTAAAATAATTTCAATATCAAAAATTACGAATACTGTAACGCCCTGAAAAATTATCGTTGCTTGCACCATTTTTTATCACAGAAAGAATGTGTTTACTAAATTAAGGTCCTTTCTATTTATTAATACATTTTTGAGAATTTAAAAAAAAAAACACGGTGTAATAGTATAATTATATTCATAATATTCAAATTAAAATTTCGACCGTAAATATTAAATAAATTGGTTACGGCGCTCTGATTCGGTCACTATAATACGATTAATTTATTTATTTAAGAATAAATAAGTAATTATTATAATAATTATTACGATTAATTTATTTATTTAAGAATAAATAAATAAATAATTATTCTTAAATAAATAAATTAATCGTATTATAGTGACCGAATCAGTGCGCCGAAACCAATTTATTTAATATTTACGGTCGAAATTTTAATTTGAATATTATGAATATAATTATACTATTACACCGTGTTTTTTTTTTTAAATTCTCAAAAATGTATTAATAAATAGAAAGGACCTCAATTTAGTAAACACATTCTTTCTGTGATAAAAAATGGTGCAAGCAACGATAATTTTTCAGGGCGTTACAGTATTCTTAATTTTTTATATTGAAATTATTTTAATTATTCCTATTTTTACCATTTTAAAAACCAAGATGTAATTTGTAAAAGTATTTCCGTGTTATAAAAATTGAAACCAGCACTGTGTATCGTGAGGTTCTAATAGATTGTTTCCGTTTTGTTACAGATTTACCTTGATAAAAGAGCATTTAGTTGAATTCAATCAATTGGCAATGGCAAACGCAGAGGGCTCTGATAATATGCTAAATAGAGTGATGCCGAAGGATAATATCGGGCTAGCTGCCCTTCTTAGGACAAAAGAGGCTGCCTGGGATAACGGTGAGTGATAGTATAAATCAGTGATGAGCAACCTTTTGTCAGAAGTGGGCCACAAGTGGAAACCTACTTCTCTATGCGGACCACAATATTAAATACATATATATAACTAATCCAAGAATTTCTGACATTGATTTACAATAAAACGTTTTTTTTTTAACTTTGATGTACTGTTTATCTAAAATCTAAATGACGTATAAATTACAAATATCGCACCTAATATTATGAAGCTCGTTCGTGAAAAATCCGATATGACGATGTTCAGGTGGGCCACGCGGCGAAGTTCAGGTGGGCCACATGTGGCCCGCCAAGTGCGTGTTGCTCATCACTGGTATAAATAAGTCTACTAACAATAAAAGGTAGTAAAATGAGAAAAGTCAAGGAGACACCTTCCCCTATTGTTTTGTGTCATACGATAGCTCACACGAAGTGTTAAGTGTTAATTAATATTCGAAATTACGCATTTGCCATAATTATTAGAGAGCAATTCGAGAAAATTTGTTAAAAATTTATTTGAATGAAACATTATTCGATATTCTATAACTTCATTTCATTCGCAATTCTTATTCGAGATCATTCGAATCAAAATTTATTCGAATATTGCCCAACTCTAGACGGGAAATTGAACATGGTATCTTTTCCTCAAAATTTCCCCCCAGTGATCTCTCCGAATGCCCCACAAACTATTTATGCAGAGGATCCATTTCACTTGCAGTAGTTTGAAAAATTCATTTCCGCGAAAGCGAAGCATGAAAGAATTGTAATTTAATATTTTTCAATTACTTTCACAATCAGTAACCATCTCGTTTTCGGTTACCTGTACCTCGATTTCGAATACACCCTGTACATACCGCGTACGGCGAGCAATCTGCACGAGCTCGCGTAAAAGATGGTTCTTTCGACGAGGATTTCGAAAAAACTAGCCCACTGATGAAATTCTATATTATAAACAGTAGGAGGTATCCATTGCACTTGCAAAAAAATCCAGTGATAGCCTCTCCTAGATAAAAGGTATAGCTGGATAGCTGGGCGCAACGTGGAGCTCGCGTGTTGCGGTTGCCACCGTCGGACGATTAATAAGCACATTGATATACGAGCGGAATATTAACCGATAGAGTGTACTCAACTTAATTACCCGATCCGTTACACAGCACGTCGCCTCCATCCACAAGGTTGACTTCCAATGAAGTTCAAGCGCGTTTTGATTTTCGAGTCCTGCTCGGCGAAATACAAATTCCGTGAAACTTTAAACTGCATTTCGTTAAGTCGAGTGCAAAGTGTTTTCATCGGTTACCCACAGTTTCCTACGAAGAAAAATTATGGTGGTTCGATCCAATTTACTAGAACCACCTATCTCCACGTGGAAAGGAAGTTTTATAATGATATATGCGCTAACGTGAGCACGTTTCAGTGCGATATGAAATGGGCAGTAAAACGTAGCAGCACGATGCAACATATGCTGTGTACAGAACTTAGTGGCCGTGCAACAGATTTATTTCGATAACGTTGTGAAACAAAACCGTGACTACTTGTCTAACCAATTCTACTATTAAATGTAGATCGTATGCTGTGCATAATAGGCATTGATCTCTTAAGGAAAAACGTCAAATGAAGAAGCATAATGTATACGAAAAGAAGATAATATTGTGTTGCTGGTGGGACAACATTATTGTATTACCAGATCTTGAAATTACGTGAAACAGTAAATGTAGAAAGTTATTGTAAACATCTGGATAATCTAAACGGGATATAGGGTCAAGACACCAGTAGTCGACCACTTTCAGAAAAAACATGAAAAATAAGGTTTTTGGAAGTGACGATCTTTTGAACAAAGTGCAGTTAGAAGTAGTGGGGATAGCTTCGCGTGTAATGAGAACCCGAACACGCGTGCAATTTGAGAGACAGCACTGTATAACCTTATTTGTCACTTTCAGAAAAACATAAAAAACAAGGTTTTTGGAAGTGACGATCTTTTGAACAAAGTGCCTTGTTTTTTATGTTTTCTGAAAGTGAAAAATAAGGTTATACAGTGCTGTCTCTCAAATTTTTCACTTTCAGAAAAACATAAAAAACAAGGTTTTTGGAAGTGACGATCTTTTGAACAAAGTGCAGTTAGAGAACTATCGTAACCTTGTTTTTTATGTTTTTCTGAAAGTGAAAAATAAGGTTATACAGTGCTGTCTCTCAAATTTTTCACTTTCAGAAAAACATAAAAAACAAGGTTTTTAGAAGGGACAATCTTTTGAACAAAGTGCAGTTCTCTAAATCGTCACTTCCAAAAACCTTGTTTTTTATGTTTTTCTGAAAGTGAAAAATAAGGTTATACAGTGCTGTCTCTCAAATTTTTCACTTTCAGAAAAACATAAAAAACAAGGTTTTTGGAAGTGAAGATCTTTTAAACAAAGTGCAGTTCTCACTTCCAAAAACCTTGTTTTTTATGTTTTTCTGAAAGTGAAAAATATGGTTATACAGTGCTGTCTCTCAAATTGCACGCGGGTTCTCTATACACGCGAAGCTATCCTATCCCCACTACTTCGTTTGTAGTCGCCGCGCCGCCGAGGGGAGACCGGTTCATTCAGCAGTCGAACTCTAAGATTGAGAGGGAATATCACATTCTGTCCTTCCAAAAATCGGTTTCGCCGAGCGACGAGCAAAAAATCCAGTTCTCGCTGCCGAGCGCTCGAGCGTGAAATCAAAGGAAGCCGAATAGACTACTCGTCTCTCAAATTGCGTGCGCCCGGTCCCGACACACGCGGCTATAGAGAGACAGAACTGTATACCGTTGTTCTTGTCTTGAGTCACTCTATAAACTCACAAAGTTGCGTTCCAATTTATGAGTACGAGTTCGCGGTGTTCCCTTGTAAAGTACTCACATATATTTCACGCTAGAATATCATATATCCGCTTCATTTATAGCAAACTATCTGACCCATTACCCGGTTTCACCGGGGAATTATTTACGATATTTCCAAAATAAAAAAAGGGTGAACCAAAAAATCAAAAGCCTATAATCTAATCTAGAACGTATGTAATCTATATTCAACCCTTCATTCAAATCCGTTTAGCCGTTTAGGCGTGAAAGAAGGAGAAACAAAGAGACAACGTTTCGTTTTTATATATTATAGTAGGGATGCCGATTAAACCTGAGGATAATGAATCCTGCGTTTCAATGACGACTGCTTATTAGGGAGGTCCTTATTTTTCAACTTTAAAATTTGTATTGTCTGACCCTCTTAAAATCTTCTATTTGACAAAAAAAATATCTTCGTATTTTTTATTTGTATATTTTGATATTTAAAGGTCGCTCAAGGATCTTATATTTCGCATGTACATTTTCAAGGCCACCGAGCGACCTTTTATCTTTAATATACATTACCAAAATTTTCGGCGAAATTCTTTTAAACTATTTGGAAGCTTCTGAGAGGGTCAGAAGAAAATTTTAAAAACTTCAATTTTTCACCATACATATAAGGACCACCCTACTGCTTATTGTGGCCGCGTTTCAGGCGTTGTAACGAGGAGCGATCGTTACGAAATATAATCGAGTGGCCGGAATATGCATACTAAAGGGCGAAATCACATTCGATCGCAATGTATAGACGGATTTAAATTGCAAAACCAGTCGGGGGAAATAGACTAGAGCCTGGCATGTTCGGTATCGAGGAGACTGCTTAATTAATTGCGAGTAATGCTCGTCCCACCGTAAATCGAAGAGCGCCCATTCCGAGTGCCTGAAGGAGATGAAGTGGCATTAGTTCGTAGACCAGATATACGCGAGCAACCTTATAATTCATAGCACACAGTTGCCCGGCTGTCAATCCTATCTTGAATGGCCATCTAGTAAACGTCTCCCTACGTGTCACTCGATCCGCTTTTCTACTCTTCCTTTGCTTTTCGCGAACGTATTAACTCATACGCAGCCACGTGGACGCGTCGCACGTCCCACGTTGGAGAATAAGCGTGGGCTTGCATCTCCTCCGCGATTTTTCTTTCCCTCTTATTTGCCATTTTTGCCCGTTCTTGCAGGCGTAGTTCATCAATGGCCGCGCATCCTCCCGTGTATATCCGTTTCTGAAGTTGATGTATCGGTGGCCGCGTGTCTCATTGAACATCGACACGGACCAGTTCGAGGGAAGCTATTTAAGAACACGGGATGGAAGAGGAGATAGAAGTCGAAAGATATAGAGCGCGATATTAATGAATTTTAGAGATTAATCTCTGTTTCCACAAATCTCTTCTGTACTTTCTTCCTCTTCTCTATTGGGAAACCAAATGGAGGCGTGGCTAAGATTTCAGCGCTGCGGTGGCAAGTTGGCAAACTATTGCAAGTAGGCCCGGATCCCACCAAACATTCCGAATAAGTATTTATTAATCGAAAAAGTAAAAATTTAGTGTTCAAAAAAATTTAAAAACACTTGTTTTTCACAAAATGTCTATATATAAACACTGATAATCGTATGGACTTCGACGGATTTCGGCCTACTCACAGTAGTTTGATTTTCTGTCACTAGTTGGCGTATCGAAATTCTTGGTTTCCCAATACTTGCGCGGTGATGCTGGCTTTTAGGAATTTTCATCTGACCTTCGGTATTATTGGAAATAATTAGGAATGTTTCATTTCGGAGCGAAATGGCAGAGATGGATAATTAAGTGAGTGGTTGCGTTAAATTTTTGGAAGAAATTCACTCATTTTTGAAAAAAGCGCAATAAAAAGTGAAATCTCGAGTTCGTTTATATTTTGTCTCTTTTTATAAACGGTATAGTACTACTTTTTCAATTTTAAATACCATCGATGTATAATGTCTTTCGAATTTAATTAATAACTTCTAATTCTGCAAAACTTAGGCGATGGCTGCAACTGTTGGTGTTAGGAAATTATACATTCCATGAGTAAATTAATGTAAATTATTGCAATATTGAGATAGCTTACCTTCTGCATGCAAAATAACTACCTTTTTTCCAAAGCCGACTTGAAAGCTATTTTTTTTCTCAAATTATTATATCTAAACAACAACTCTGTAGATTTTTAGCTTCTAATATTGAAATTCGTAAATGTTACAATATTTTGAAGATTTTCTTCGTTTTTTTCTCGACATATGTTAATCCAGATTTTTTTTCCAAAAAGTGTGATAAAATCTCATTTCGAAAACTATTGGAACACATTCTAGAGACCTTGAAACTGACCCATGATTTTTTTCATAACGATTGAATTCTTTATATACCAATGGCAGTCGTTCAAAAATTGCTCTGCATGTGGGTCACCCAGTAATACAAAGTTAATAAAAAAAAAGGTGTGTCTAAGGGTTAAATTAAAATATTTGATGACATTTCAAAAAAAGGGCGAGAAACTCTCATCAGCCTAGGGGCGCCAAATCTCCAAATTCGCCCTTGGCCATCGTGCAGCGCACTATCGGTGACTTGAAAAACGATGCAACCACTCTTCGGCAAGCGAACGCGAGCGCCAGCGCCGCGTCAGTGTACACTGTACACCTCGCGCAACCTCTCGGTAAATATTCGTCGCCGATCCTGAATCGGGAGCTCACGTCGAGAGAATACTGTATCACAACAATGTCTGGATATACTGGGCGAGATAATTATTGGGAACGACCACCCCAAGGGCAGTATAACTTCGAACCTTCCGGTTTCGGGCAACCTAACCAACAATTCGAGTTTCAAACGTACAACGACGAACAACCTGAGAATTATCCCCCATATGCACAGAAAAATTATCTCTATCAAGCCCAGACCGATGACATGTTCATTCAGGATGATTTCACCAAAGGTAGGTAATCACTACGAATCTACTCGAACGAGCGTTTTATACAAACCTGTGCGATGACCTTGTTATTTCCAATATCCAATTGTAGGTTCGCCTGGATTCGTAGACGAAGAGGAGGAACCACCACTTTTGGAAGAGCTAGGCATAGATCCCGATCGAATACTACAGAAAACACTGGCCGTGTTGAACCCGTTTCATAGACAAGGGCGAATCGACGATGCCAATTATTTGCTTCAAGATTCCGACTTAGCGGGTCCGGTAGCGTTCTGCTTGCTACTCGCTGCGTTTCTTTTATTAGCTGGATCGAAGGCACACTTCGGTTATATCTATGGCTTGGCCGTCACATCGTGCTTGCTGATGTACATCCTTCTGTCGTTAATGAGCAGCTCCAGCAATATCACACTGTCGTCCGTAGCGTCTGTTCTAGGATACTGTTTATTACCTGTAGTGTTACTCGCCGGCTTCAGTATTTTCACTACTCTACGAAACCCGGTCGGATTAATTCTTGCCTGCCTAGCTGTTGCTTGGGCGACGCTCTCCGCGTCTAGGTTTCTTTCTAATATGTCTGGAGAAGAGAACCAACGGCTTCTCATCGCTTACCCTTGTATGCTCCTTTATGGTGTTTTCACGTTGATAATAGTCTTTTAACAGCGTTTAGTGAATTTCTCGTATGAGAATCTCGATTTTCATTCGATATTTACTGGGCATACAGAACGTTCATCCGCAAGAAAGTTTTTAGCTTGTAAAAGGTTTAATGTTAGTACTGTTGAAAGGAGTTATTTAATAGGAGGAATAGTGTTCGTCTAGTTTCGTATTTTTATAATTACATTATCAATAAAAGGTTTATAAACATTAACCGGTTTGTAGACACTAATTATTTTAGTCACCTTGGAACGACTTGAAAAATTCTACAACTTTGTATAACTATATTTATGTAAGAATGTCGATTTCTATTAATAATATAATTCGTAATTATACGTATATGAACCGTTCGAACAGTTTTCACCACAAGTAGACCCCTCTTCCTCTTTATGCTACATATTACGTTTGGATTCTGCAAATGTTGATGAAATTATATGAAATAATAATGTCCGTGTATCATGATGAGAAAAACAGAATGATGCTCATTCCGAAGTACATTTTCGGCAGTACTGTTTTAAATTATACTACGTTAACTTTTTAACTGGCAACGAGACGATTGAAATATTACTTCGTATCTGGCAGGCTTGCGTTTACTTGCTTGCAGAGAAAAAATCGTCAAGTTTATCGCCGCGCGTGTAATTGACGTAGCAGTTAATGGTCCTAAAAGTCAGCCAGTTTACTCGACGAAGTGTTTCAGGCTGCAAAAGAAACATTCGATGTTATATTTTTTATAGCCTCCGAGACTTCACCTCGGCGTGAAAACACGCCGGTGCTGGGCGACAGACGGAATGGTGTCGGCGCGAAAATAGGCTAGTCAAAGAGTTAATGTGTTCTCTTATATATTGTAAATAAACTGTATCATAAAAATTTTCTTGCATTCTGTATCTTATTATTGTTTTTATCCTTCCTCATAACGGGAGTTATCTCGCATAGGGTTTGAAAAAATCAATTTCCCTCCCTTAAAACTTTCGTACACAGAGGGATAAGGGAAGGAAGTTGACTTATTAAAATTTAAAAGACATTTGTGCGAAGAAAAATTGCATCTACGAAATAAATATGGCTACGAATAACATGGAAATGTGTCAGCTATATTTCAATTTAATTAATGCCACTTAATGTGTTCGCTATCGATTTTTTTGAATAGATCAAATTTTTTAGTATAACACTTCGTATGTAAATGTACCACACCGTAAAAAAACTATTTGTAAAATGAACAAAGTTGTATGTCGATTAATATCTGATATATATTTTTTAAAAATTTTATTATTATCGAGAATTTTATATACCGAAAGAATGCATGGCTTTCTTTTTCGTAAAATGTCGTTGGAATTTTTTCAGGCCTTCCATCTGACCCGGCACAGGTTCAACAACCAATTTTAGTTTGTACAGCACACATCCACTGGGATCCAGAGTTTTGCGATGTTAAATTGATACAAACAATGATGCTCAGCAATGAATTACGTTCCATTTTGGACCAAGCTGGCCAGTCTTTTAGACTTGGCCACAAGCCCGACTCTTCCAACGTTCAACTTTTACTTTGTGGTGACTTCAATTCCTTACCTGATTCTGGTAAAGGATCTATTACTCATTATTTCTTCGCGCGCGATATTTTAAACTTTAAGGCAGTTTGTACACTTTTAACTTTAACAGTCCAAAGGCATACGGGTGCCGAGAATCACACTTGAGAATACTATAATAAATCTTGCATGTACAGATAATACTTTTTATATTAATAATGATGTATCAAATATTCATAAATAATTTACCATAATACAAAAATGGTAAACAGTGTTAAATGCATACGTACTACCTTAACGAAGTATAAACAGTATTATTTATTTTCTCTTCGGTTATGGAAGAGTCCTTGTAGCAAACACAGTGAATGCCAAAATTAAAAAAAAAATTATTGGAAAATATTCTATGTACCAATTGTAATACTATATTATAGAATTTGATTTTTGCCACTTATAGTCATTGGCGTCCGGAGAGGGTGCAAAAGGGGCGGTTCCCTCCCCCGGCTTTTGAGAAAAAATCGCTTATTTTTAAAAATTGGTCTTTATTAAATTTTTACTAAAAAGGGAATAATTCTAAATTTCTGATTTAAATTTTTAATTAAATTGACATTACAAAATGAATTAAAAAAAGCAAACGGGCTACTCGTTTTTTCATTACTATATTTTTCATCAGCTTCGCCCCAAAGTTACCCCCTCCTAGAAAAAAGTCTACGGACGCCCTTGCTTACAGTGTTTTTTACAAGGACTCTTCAATTATAGATATTTAAGTTTCTAACATTACTAGCTCCGAAGTATCCTTATTCCTAACTAGATTAAAAAATAATATTAATTAATGACTGTCATGAAATCAGAACAGATATTGATGAAGTTTTCAATGTAGGTGTCATCGAATTCCTTACATCGGGACGTGTAGCGGCTGACCATCGTGACTTTAAGGATTTAACTTACAAATCATGCTTGCAAAAGATCTCCGGATGCGATAAACCTAATGAATTTACCCACTCTTTTAAACTCGCATCCGCCTATAGTGAAGATATCATGCCCTACACTAATTACACGTAAGTCTTACTTCCAAGCAGTGGCGGATTGGGTCTAAAAATAATGGTTTCCAGAAGACAAAGGGGGCCCACCCACAACTATGAATTTTAGTGTAAAATTTAATTAATTAAATCACGAATTTGAATTGCATACCCAGGCTAATTGGGTCATTAACATTTTTAACACATTGTCTGATGTTAAATTGCCATCAGGCAAACCGACAACACTGGCCAATCCGCCACTGCTAATACACGTTTCATGATTATCTTAAGGCATTAAAAACTATAGCTTCCTACATTCACTTGCACGTTCTGTGTTCCAGATTCGATTTTAAAGGCATAATAGATTACATTTTCTACTCGAAACAAAGTATGGTACCATTAGGACTATTGGGTCCTTTAAGTGCAGATTGGTTTAAAGAACATAAAGTGGTTGGTTGTCCTCATCCTCATGTTCCATCTGGTAAGTTAATATTCACTGGGTAATCAAAGGAGAAGTTATGCGACTATGTTTCAGCCCATTTTAAGAATTATGGATAGTATTTGTAAGCATAAATGAATTTATTATTTCAGATCATTTCCCTCTGTTAGTGGAGCTTGAAATGACACCAACGGTAGGAACAAGCAATGGATTGATCTCACGCAGGTAGCAGCCGCTGCGATCTAGGCCCAAATAACAATAAGGGAATAATAAACGATAATAAAAAGAAAATCTCCATCACACTTTCTCTTACTTCTGGCTCTAGCAATATCACTCGCAGTTGACGACTACTCCAATAGCGAATGTTACAAATACTCCATATTACCGCACATTCAACAAGTTATCAGATATTGATCAATAATTCTAATGACCAGGTGAAGGGAGTCGTGTTGTAATGCGTTTAGCCCATGTATAGTGTATTGCATTTTTAAGACTTAACTTTCCCATATAAAAGAGTATTGTAAACCTCTATTACCATCGTAATATGTAGATACCTATTTTCCTACAAAAAAAAAAAGATATTCCGATCAAGCCTCTGTGATATTGACATTAACAATTGGAACAACTTCACATATTTATTAACAAATTAGTGTCTACTAGAGAAGCCCTAATCTCTTCCTAAATGTCATTACAACATTCTCCAAGCCAACTTTTTGATAAGAATGCTGCCATCCAACGAGAAATTGTATTTTTAAACAAAACGAAAACAAAAAATATGAAAACATACACGCTATACTGGGCTGTGCGAAGTGATTGGAGTTGACTTAACAATTTCAATGCAAGTACAAATCTGTTCTTATTGGCCACGTATATTGATAATGATAATGTTATATAAGGAAATAGATGATATTGTAGTGGGTGTATTTGTAAGTATGATAATGTAATGATGTTCATCGATCATAGCATTGCGAAAATTAGTTGACATTCACTCATTAGACGTTCAGTTCCAGTTATTAATATATACCATACCAATTTACTACTTGTTAATTCAGTTGCATCGGGCCTGTATATGTCGCAGAATTTCTTCTTTCTCGTTGTGTACTTATCATTTAATGTTTAAATGCACGTGGATGTACGTCGATATTTTTCTCTCTTGTTAGCCTTTTAAAAATTACCATTTGACAAGTATCATTATAGGAGTCGAAACCAAATTATTATGCAATTAATTTTAGTAACGCTTATACAAAGAGTGCACATTAAAATCTGATGTTTAACAAAAATCATTCAACTTAGAGACAGACGAACAAAAACTAGCAAATATAGCTTAAAGATGCGTATGAACAAAGTCGAGGATACATTCATTTCTTTCCCATAGATATTTTAATTTTATAAATAATATGCAGGGTGAGTGATCGAAAATTGAAACTTAAAATATCTCCATTGCTTTTCACTCCACCTCTTATTATTCGGATATCCGACTATTTACAAGTATATCTAGCAATTGAAAAGAAGTAGAAAATTAATATGCTTGTTAGAGCTCTTAGTATCCGCGTATCCGAGTATCCAGAGCGGGTATCCGAATACTCGTATATTCGGACCAAATCTGGCGGGAATCCGGATATGTAAGAACCGGATGTCCGTGAGTGCGAGCAGAGAAAGTACAATGGAGAAAAGTCATTATTCTCGAGGAGTATATAATAAAATAGAGAAAACTTATTTCCTGCGGTCGTTTTTCGAGATTTCAAATACACCAACATTTTTCTAAATAGAATCTATATAGACAGTGATATTATAGTTAACAATCAGATATCCAGCCTTGTTCTAAAAGACTTTACAAGCTAGTTTGTAATCACAGTCATTCTCCTTCAATCTCCTTCTCTGTTAAAAAATATGTCGGTGTGTTTGAAATTTTCAAAAACATGACTTTCAGGGGAAAGTGTCCAGTATCGTATTATTCACTCCCAGTGGAACAAAGATACTCACCTTGTACATATATAGTATGAATCATAATCAGCATAGTATTTTATTGTATAATAAGTTTCGTTGTTGAGATTTATTTGTACCAGAAGCAGTATGATATTTTTCTAAACGTTTTACACACAATTTATTAGATTATTTTGTCAGCCTAATTTCACGATAGAAGCTTCCAATAACCATGTTTCCATATTAGTATTGTACGAATAGTGTGTAATCATCGCGACCGTAATTATAGAAATCTATTATACATTTCAAAATTTTATGAGATTTTCCTTCGTAGTATTACGAGTTTTATAACACTTTAATTCTTTATTTAAGGACGCCATCTGTCGCGCGTTAGTTGAAATATTAATTTTTTTTATTTTTTATCTTGTGGCAAACGGAAGACGTATGTATACGAGAAGATACTTCGTAACATCAGTAATTGCGAAAGTTGCTTAGACACGCTAAGATATCCTTCGCCATTTTTAATGGCCAGCGTTTCTAAACATCTTTCTAACGGAACGGCACTATCGTCACACTGCATAATTTCGATTGTATATAATAAATGTAAAACGGGCTTGTTCTCTGATCTATTCATATATATTCGACAAGAGCAACAACTGAATTATACAAGTAGTACACGATTAGTTTATCAAAGACATGTGTGTACTAAATGTTGTATAAAGTAGATAAATACAATATAGTTTTAATTAATGAAGGTAGAAGTGGCAGTCTCTATTTGTATATGCATTCATCGATCATACTATCACATGATGTAAATGCGAATAACAGATGCATACACAAAATGTACTAAGCCGATCGTTCATAATTTTCAGGCCTACATTGAATTTCGCATTATACAGTGTATTATTTAAAGCCATTGATAATTTGATTTTTTCTTACAACACGTATAATAATTATCCCAATATCAATAAGACATTAAACAGCCTTAATGCTTCGTACGAAAAAAATTCTTTTGCACAGATCAGCACTGAATAATTTTAAATTATTATGTTCTTTCTAATTGATAATGTTGAAAACGAATTGTATATTGTAATTATTTCTCAAATAATGTGAAATTTCTTAATACGAAATAAACTTTAGAATTATCACTGATTCTTAAGTAACAATAAACACTGAATTACAGATTACAGTTAAAAAGAACTCTTTAATCCTGAAAATACCTATGTCTCTTTTAAAGCAAAAATGTAATAACACTATGTTGACATTTAACTTTTCGTATATGTATACACATATATGAATGCGTGTGTTTTATTTTAAAAAGCTATTTTGCTATTTTTCGTGCATGGAATCAACTACATTAACGTGTAAAGACAGATTTTATTGAAATATATATATGACGCCCGGGCACAGCATTTAAACACATAGGTATTTTTTAAGGTTTCTGTATGCAACTTGTTAATTATATTTCGTTGGTAAAATATGAGTGCTTATAGAATTAATTACGAATTAAAGATTTTAGTGTATAAATAGGCAATTATATTTTACTCTGGAATTATTAGAAAATTGATGGGAAAACAATATACATTATTCGGGCATCTCCGACGTTACACGAGATCAAAGTGATTCGTGAAAAATATCAATAGGTCCAAACACTTATTATTCTTCATCTTTTTGTTCGATTTTCAATATCGAAGCATTAAACGACAACATGCGTTTTTATGCATTTTGGCAGAGAGAGAGAGCCTATGCTATAGTATTCAACACAGCTTTGACAAACACAAGCTCGAGAAGATTAATACATTTTAGCTTAGACTTCATATGTGTACTCTGTTCTAAGTACAGTAGTTCTCAACGTGAATGTTTTTCGTAATGTCTGTAAAAATATATCGTGTACGTACGGTATGGGAATGATTCAGATGCTTATCATTAGACATTAAGAAGAAAGTGTTGAAATTGATTATAAATTTTTAACTTATTCACTGGTATTGTAATTGTTTCGCCGACAAAATTTAATTATTATTAAGGCCGTTCGCGCACTTTGGCGAAGCGCAGCGATACGAAGAAGAAAGTTTATAAACAATTGATTCTTTTGAAGCTACGCAGCTTATTATTAATAATTTTCTTCCAATCGCTTCACAGAGCCGCGCTTCGCAAAAATGCGCGACGGCCTTTACGAATATTATTACACATTTGAAGTTGATTTTTCACATAACCCTTAAGAGAACTACTGCTCTTAAATATGACAACACCGTTTTTACTAATGTGAATTCACGAAAACTGTAATACAAAATATATTGTAAAAAGTAACAAAGATTTAATCTTTCCTTATCTTAAGGATTATGCGATTTCTTTTCTACAAAATAAGTATAACAATAGACTTAGAGGTGTCCTACATCATGATAAATTTAAAAAGTTCGATGAACTCTCATAAATGTTCCGTTGTTCGTATTCATTTGCACAATTAATGTTTAAATATGAAATCTTTATATTCGTTGATCTGATATTATTATACAAAATTTATATTATATAATATTTTATATACCGCATAAAAGATCAAAATGCTTAGAGCACCTTTGGATATTGGAGAAATATCATATCAGATTTGACGAATGCAACTCGCACACGCGTTAGATGCATTCGTGTATGTAATGAAAGTCAACTTTACCTTTTTATTGCTTAGTCAAACACAACAGTATTAATACTTAATACAAGAAATGTGATAGCAAAAATACATAAGATTGTAAATGAAGACAGTCCATTGAACCCTTGCACTGCTCAGATTAAATTCTGTTACATCATTTCCTAATATTTCATCTCACTCTAAATGAAAGAAAATATTAGTTTCAATTAATATCTCCCCTTACTACTTTAGAACAAATAAATTTACAACTCTAGTCAACTAGTGCTATATTAAAATTACATTTACTACACGTCGTAATTAACATTTCATTATTCATGTATATGTATTTGTACATTATAATTGGTGGCAAATAGGAGCGTTTAGGAAACAAAATGATTATATAAGTATGACAATAAATGGAGTACTTAGATAGAATTAAATAAAAATTTACACGAACATTTACTTTTAATGGGAAAAAAATCTTACGTTTTCGAGGCACGTACCTAATAGATAAATAATACTAGTCTATTTCAATTATTATCATTAATAATATGAATTCGCAACAAATTTATGCTCCAACTGTTAACTGTAAATTTACTCCAAGTTATAGTTATATGGTAAAAAATATTCAATACCGAAAAAATGTGTTTCTTTAGTAAAATGAACATAAGACAAAATATTTAATAACTTACATAGAAACGTGTATTTAAAAGACAGTCAATTATTTTATTTTACATTCTAATTATATAGCATACTAGAAACAAAATCATTCCATTTTTACCGAAAGACAAACATTTCCCAACCATTTAAATAATGTAAAACAATTTTTTTTCAGTTTGATCAGAATAAACAATACAAGAGATTGTTATAAATAATGTGGTAACTTTTTGTAAAATCTTGCCAAGTTTTATAATAAGAAATTGTTAACACAACTCCGAAAATAAAAGACAATTGAATTATTGTCTAAATCCAAGGAAATATAATACTGAGTAGCAGAAACAAACATATAACGATATCATTTTCGAAATATCAAAAAGAATTATAATATATGAGGATTCATCGAACTGATACAACGTTGTTTCAATTGCAATCTTAAAACATTTCATATTTATACATCTAATTCTATATCATTAAATAAACGAATCTCGAAATAGCCACGTGTAACAGTTAAGTATTCTGGAAACATCACTATTGAAGCTCTTCGTTTTAAGCATGTATTTGTTAATCTTCTGAGCTGCTCCATTATGTAGAAAATTCAATGTTAGTTTTAGGTTTAATAGTAAGTAAATAATTTTATGTGATTAAAATATTATCTGTCGGTTCTGGATGATATGAACACCATATTTCGTTGTTTGAAATGTTTAATACATCTTTTATAGTTCGTTTGATGATACATAGTTAATGCCTGTACTCTTCTGTACTTTGTAATTTGGGGTATACTATGTAATTAAGGGTATGTACATACATAAATACAGAATGACACTATGCACGCAATACTAAATAGAATACTATTGCTTTTTAAACTGAACCAAATGATTTAATGACTTTAACTTATGTATTATCAGAGTGTAGTATACCGTATACTTATATTTATGAATATATGTGACATAATATTTAAAAAGTATATTTGAATTTAACGACTGTATTATAGAATGCAACAAATGACACCAAAAAATAATTTTCTAATGCAACATATTTTAGAGAGTACATGTAATTACACTTTATGATGCGTTTAAAGGATTTGTACAATTATACAGTTAAATAGGACGAGAAATTAGTATCACTTCTTTGAATTTCGCGCAACCGCTGCTGTATAGGGTGCCCACTCAGATTTTGATATATCGAGCGAAATAATTTAATAATTTAATTGTTTTCATTGTAAAGCAGCCTTATTTATTAAATCTTATATTTTACAATTGTAATTTCCAATGCATAGTCACGTTTATGTAGCACATTCTTACAAATAGGTTCGTTACATTAAGTGGAGAATAATACAATTAATTATATGAAATATATAGAATACAAAATAATTCTCTTAATTTAAATCCAAAGACAATTTGATGAAAAGTGCACTATAATTCTTTTTTTTCTCCTCCCGCCTTATCTATGTGATTTATTTATTGCAACCAAGTGCACAGCACAAGCAATCTTTGTTGTATTCTGCGTGGTGTTGCGTGATAGTGTCTATTTTTGACTTCCATGCATAAGAATATTATATTAGATATAATAAGACGAGCACAGCACACTTCAGCCTGTACTTTTATAAAACTATGATCAAAAATTGTAAACATTGGAACATAATTCTTGCGTCCATCATACAAATAATTACATCTCAGTGTTAATACTGTAAATTCAATCAGATTTCGTGTATGCGTTTGGAAACTTTTTACCTGTTATATTGGAAACATCGGGGTAAAGATTCATTTCGTTTCTCTGAAACTAAAATAATACATTTACACGAGTAATCAACTTGTTTCCAATACTGGCAGAAAAAAATTCGTCAAAAATTTACAGCACAATTGTTGTGATGCAGCTACAAATTTTCTGAAACATCTATAAAGAAATAGAAATTATTGAATATCTGATAAAGACATATGCTTTTAAATTATTACGTAAAATCAGTTTACTTAAAATGTAACACATGGGGTATACCGCATGATGATAAATTTATAGATTTTATTTATACTTTTATATATCCACTTTTAATTGTTGCAGTAACATTTAATTTCATAGTCTGGCACACCACAAATTTGTTCCAAAGTAGTTTGTATCATAGTTTATTAATTACTGACGATTCCTCATTATCATATATCCATATAAATACTCAGAGATTTATGGAAAGTACAAATACGTAGCAACACGGTCCTGATTGAATATTGGAAAACAAAAGTTGTAAGGACATAATGAAGGAGAGAATGTGTCTAGTAGAATATATAAAAGTTTGAATGCTCTGTCAGTCTGCACTTGAAAGACCTTTTATTTAAATACCTGTTTTAAACTGTCACGTAATTTACTTTTTATTGAAAATGCAATTATTGTATATGGGCTGTGTTTGAGTCATGATTGAATGTAACAATTTATTAACTAACGTGAAATAAATTGAAAATATTCAAGAAGTAAATTTATTGTGTATGCGTTATTATATATGACATACAACTAAAGACCCAGCATTTTATTAATGGATAGTACACAAATTTACAAAAATATCGGCCTCGAGTGTGAATTCATTTCGAAAAGGCTAGTCCGTTGTATTAAAGAACAGCAATTGCAAGAGTAATTTGGATATTTTCAACATCAAAATTTATACAGTGAAACACTTTTATTGATATAGTTCTTATGTGTAGAAAATACGGGTGTGTGGGTATAGGAAATTACGGGTACCCGAGCCTCGGGCCGGATCGGGATCCCGAAAGTTTCTCGACACAAACATGTATATTCGAGGACTCGTTATTTCGGGACCCGATTGTTGATTCGGGATCCGACGCTCGATTCAGAACATAATTTTTCCGTCTGGTAACAGTTATATTTGCTTCACTCGAATTTAAAATAAAATAATATTATTACACACGGTATATTGTGTAATATTTTCCTTGCTTAAAAATTCTTACATCTGATCACAACCTAAAAGTTTAAGTACAAAACTATATAGACGGAAAAATTATGTTCTGAATCGAGCGTCAGATACCGAATCGAAAATCGGGTCCCGAAATAACGGGTACCCGAATATATTTGTGTGCCGACAAACTTTCGAATCCTGATCAGAGCCCGAAATATTGGGGACCCGCACACCCCTAGTAGAAAAGTATGTGCCACTCGTTTAATTTTATTTCTTTAATATAATAAATTATTACAACAAGTATAATTAAAATACAGTTACAACAAAAGATATTCACGTAACAACTAAACTAAATCACTTTGTATATAGCATCTTCTTTTGCAGGCGTTGTTACTATCTCCATTTTGACTGGGCAATGCAACCAGTAACTTAGAAGAGTTTCAGTATAACCCATCAAAAAGTACATTTTAATAGGTACTATTTTGCGCACAACAATGCCAGCAACTCTAATCAGGTTATGCTGCCGTTTAATAATTATTTCACTTGCAAACAAACCATGCCATGTTCCATTTACAAAATTTCGTATGAACACGTCCTCTACAGCAGTCTCAGATGGCCTATTACCATCTTTTACATTTGCTAAAAGAAATAATATATTTATGAATCGGCATATACTTGCAACATGTGCCTAATAATGTTATCGAAATGGAAATACAATTATTTAAGGTTTAAAGCTAACATACAGGCTAGTCCACGCAACTTGTACATCTCGAATATGCTTTGTATGAAAATTTTTCGCTGTATTTCCGAAAGGTTTGAGGGGGAGGCGTGGGGAGGGTATGTGGACCCTAAATCTAAAATTGTTGCGTCGGGAATTTATTAGTTTCCGAGATATTAATAAAAAACTTTTAGTATTTCTGTTGACTTATTGCGACACAACTCATTCCACTTTCCAACTTGTTCTGGATATTAGTATTGGTTTGGGCTCGATTAGTGCGGGGGACACGCGCCCGTTTTCTGGCGCGTAAACCATGGTAACGAACCGATGTGAGTTAGAGATTTGAACTAGAAACTTGCGAACGCAAGTTTCAGGCCAAAATAAGACGAAAACATAAAATACAATCTTTTAATATCACGCTTCGTTTTCGAGAAAATTGGCTTTGTAGGCTCGTAGGTAAGAGGAACGCGCCCGGCTGTCCAGTACAAAAAATAATTTGTAGAAAAAATGAACAATAATTTTTTATTAATATTTCGGAAACTAATAAATACCCGAAGCTACAATTTTAGATTTAGGGTCCCCACCGCTACCCTCAAACCTCGTGTCGATCGGCCACTGAGGCTATTCAGAAGTATATCCAAATTTTTTTATACAAGAGTTGCATAGTTTGGAAGTGCACATTATTTAGTGCATGTACGTTTTTTATCGGTAGAGGCGTTTCGTAGATTTCAAAATTAACTTTGTTATTTTAAATGGAATGCTTCTGATGTTAAATTCTGAGTAAAAAGTATTGACTTTTATTGGCCCTAAACCTAACAGTTAATGAGTAATTTTGCTTCGCTTCTTGAAAATTTACTTTGCGCAATACCAAGTTGGAGATTCACTTTTGTCGCATCTATATTAAACATTTATAATCTGTAAAATATTCTATCTACACTCTTCAACTTTGAATACAATAACATCTGAAATTCCCGATGAAAGATAGTACTTATATAGATCAAATTTGAAAAGAACCCTTATGTTAAATAATATTATTATAAAGTTCATCAATCAGCTGTTAGAAGAACCATATTACTAATGTAATGAATTAATAAAATTTTCCTATACTTTACATACAAGTATTCCAAGAATTCCAAGACTTTCTGGCAGCGATGAAATGAGGAGGGTTTGCCATTTCGTATGTAAGTGGCTGAGGTTGTTTTGGTTTAGGTCTATAATGTCCAGACTGTGTTTTATTAAGTGCTGAACTAACATGTACATATCGTTTCGGCAGAACATTTGTATTAATTGTTGATATCTGAAAAGAAAATATTTCAAATCTTTAACTGAGCTGTGGATGAGGTTATGTTACATTAGATTTTATTAGTAATGCATACGTACACAACGCATATGTGTCATCAGATTCATTGCTTTCTGTTTTTAATAAAATAAAAAGCCTGAGAGAGTGTTTTAATTTATTAATAACAGTTAATAAGTGCAGTAGTACTATAACCAACAACTTTTCTTTTGTACACAACAGTAATACCAACCATAAGTCTGGGAATATGGACGCGTGATGACTTCAAACCAATCAACCGCCGAGGTGGGAAACGCTGGAAAATTAACCGACGCCAGCGCCAAACCAGGCAAGCCAAGTGAGACCGCGGCCAACCAGCGTCGACAACCGATTTCCCGGCGACGCTGGTTGGCCGCGACCTCACTTGACTTGGCTCGACGGTGGCGCCGTTTCGTTTCCCACCTTGGCGTTGATTGGTTTGACGTCATCGGGTCATCGCGCGCATGCGTAGCGTTCCCCCACCGCTAAAAAGACTACCGGATAAATTATTTCCGTAAGTTATCATCTTCTACTATAGTTAAATAGGTAAATCAAACTTAAATCTAACCTGCTTAGACGGTATTGTATGTTTCACAATTGGATCGAAATGTATTTACTGAATAACTTTGTATTTAATTCAAGTTCATTATTGTAATTTCGTGGGCAACATGAATTATGGACAATTTTCTCGGATTCAAAAATATAAATTCAATGTGAAATTAATAAACACAATCAATAATGTTGTTACTAAAGTGAAAAATTTTGAAACACCGGAAAAAATAAAAGGGACATTTCTCGAACGATGGGGTGAGTAACTTGAGAAAGAATTCTATGAAATGACAACACAATTTAATTCAACTACATCACATTTTTGTTTACAGGCAAATATTGGAAGAATGTTTACACAGATTATAAAGATGTAGCAGTAGATGTTGCCAAAGATTGTAAAGTACATCCAATACGAACCTCCATATACACTTCTCGTATGTGCACTTTCTAATTAAATGAAATTAGTAACTTTTTTACTAGTAGTAGCTAAAGCAATATAAATAAAAGTCACAAACAATTAAGAGGCTCAGTGGAAAGCAGATACATTGCATAAATTTTCGTTTCTTTATAACACTAATTCATTCTGGCAATATAGTCCATCGATCGGAATCATTAAATTTTCTTCACGCTGAGAAAAGATAAATTCGTAGTGGAAAAGGGTTCAATGCCACTCGGCTCCTTGGGAACACATTAGAAATCTTACATTGTTCTCAAGACAGAGATAACAGATATGTAGAAAAATTAATCATTTATACAAAGTGAACACAAAAATAAGTGGTATAAGAAGTTCTCGTAATCAAAATTTTTGTTTGAATTTATAAGTCTATATGAAAAAATATTACTAAATATCAAAATAAATGAAAAGAGAACGAAAGAAAATTATTCAGAAATAGTGGTAAACAATATATATGGCGGAATGGAAAAATTGATTCATTTTTCAGCAAAAAATTTTATAATATTTGTCAATTACCATCTGATTTAACTAGAGTTTAAAATAATTACAGTTCCGTACAACATTTCCTACGAAAATAATTTTCCCTTAAAAACTATAAAACGAGGCATGCCTGTTTTCCACTGAGCCCCTTGATTATAAAAATATTCAGACTTTATAACTTCTTTCGTTAGTTTTAGGACTCTGTGTATACTTTAACAAGCACAATCCAGATGAATGTTCCTTTAGAGAACATTTATTACAAAATACTATAAAGGTAATGCAAGTGGGAGCACCAACGCGCAATCCAATATCTGTAAATCATTTAAAGTGGATAGAGGAATGTTATAATGAGGGAATTGTACGGCAGATGAATTTAGGTATAATTTCTTTAATTTGGTTAGACAACTATGACAAAGCATGTTCTTTGTATAAAGCTGTTTGCCCTCATTTAAAACCACAATATTTAACATTTTATCAGAGAGTAGTGGATATAGGATTTTTTGACAATTGGTGGCTTTTAGAAAGGAAAATGGAAGATTATGATATAAATGAAACAGAATTTACTAATGTACAGAATGAATAAAATATTTAATTTAAAATTGAAGACTAGATATGTTACCATTATTTATGTAAATTGCCTAAGACAATCTTTCACACATAAATACTTGTGGAAAGTAAGTTTTTAATAAAAAATATACATGATTACTATAAGTGATGCACTTTGTTTACTATTATTTATTTGTATATAATTTTACTAATATAACTGTATATCAAATTCACAAGACTTGTTTCTCACCTGCTAAAAAAATATTTTTCTTTACTGCTGGAATTGAACAAATGTTTGTTCATTTAAAATAACAAACACTTCATATAACGATAATTATTTTATACGGCTAGCATTGAGGATACATTCTCTTATAATTATTATTATTAAAATTATAACTACTTAGCTGTGTATTTGTGGTAATTTTCAAATTATAGGTAATTACACAAGTTTCAAAATATACCCTTTTATTATAATTGTTTACAGATACTAAATATATAATATCTCAAAATATACATTTCATATAAGTTGCACATAATTATTAAAACAAACATGTAAAATATATATATATATATATATATCTCTTGCATACATTATTATTTTTATATGCAAATATCATTTAACAAATTTTAGTTTCATTTTAAATTGTTTAGAGTCGTCATAGATGAGTATTTAATGCTTTGTACTTTATTGTTCACTTTTATGCGAATAAAATGTTGGTTTAACATGTCTGCTACCACGTACCACATGTGTATATGATAATGTATAGATTTACGATTTTAGGTCAACAAAGCAATGAATGTCCGCTTTTTTAACAAGTAGTAATTAGACGGCTGCTCTTTATTCTATACACTCTTCGTGCACCTAATGAAAACTGTACATTGTATTTAATAAGGTTAATGAAAATGTAGCGTAATACGTGGCAAACGATATCCAAAATGTTCGATGGTAGCAACATATTAAAGCACCTAAATTCTGTATAAAATTTTACACATGCAGTGTTTGTGTTCGTATTCCTTAACAAGACTATATATGCATCTAAACTTTGGTAAAAAAAGATAGATTTTGTATTTGTATATAGTACTTGAATATCAGTCATTACTGCGGCGATGGTCACAATAAATATTTACGAATCTAGAAAGAAGAAGCTGCCATTAATTACTATTAATTTAATTAGTACAGAATATTAATAAATAGTATGGTAATGATTTTACCTCGGGCGAAGACTATAGCTGTGCGACACGGAATGTAGACCATCATACTGTTTGAATAATTAGAAAACGATTCGGCTTTGGTAAAATGTTGTATGCTAGTATCGACACGATTTTCTCCACCAAAATCTTTATCGTCGCTACACAAAACAATTTTGTACGTTCCTGGATTCTTCACGCCAATTTTATAATCAGGAAATGACTTTACTGGATGAAAATTGAAGACAAATACGAGATCTGCACGATCGAAGACAATCACTTTATCGTCCTCGTGTTTACAGCTTACATATGCCTGTGAAAAGAGAATACTTTTTAGAAACTATGTACCCAGTAGAAAAATATTTATCAACGTGAATGTGTGTTTGGGTTTTACAGGGTGAGAATGTAGCCATCCATATTTCTCTTCAAGGGTATTTACAGCACGGTCCCAGTTGTTCATGAATTTATATTTCAGCAAATCTTGATCTACTAAATTCCATTGCCTTCTAGCATAATGGTAACTGTCTCCATTACCGGTTCGAGGGAAATCCAACCATTCGGGATGTCCGAATTCATTACCTGACAATTTATACATCTTCAAGTTAGTTATAAAAGTATAAAAGTCTTACAGCTTGTTACGTAAATGATTTTCAAACTAACCCATAAAATTTAGGTAAGCTTCTCCTCCTAACACATGTGTAATTAATGTAATGAGATTGTGAAGAGCAATTCCGCGATTAATGATTGCATTAGATTCACTGAGTGTACTCATGTGGGTATACATCTCCTTATCCATAAGCCAAAACGCGATTGTTTTATCGCCTACAAGCGCCTGGTCGTGAGACTCTGAATAAGCTACTGTTTTCTCCATCCATCTTCGATTACTTAATGTCCAACAAATCTCTCCAACTTTCCAATCATCATCTTTCACTTCTTTTAAAAGTTTGATCCATTTATCAGGAATAGCCATAGCTAATCGATAGTCAAATCCTAAACCACCTTCAGCAACTGGTCTAGAATATTTATACAAAATAATTAGTAAATACCATAGACTGAAATCATCCTTCACATTAATGGGCATGATAGCAGATCCTGTTGCTCATAGTCTGACAGATCGAGCCAGGCCGGAAGCGAGGCGAGCTCAGCGCGTTCCCCGGAACCCGGTGCCGCGCTTTAAAATGCCCCGCGGTCTACGAAAAACTCATCGCAAATTTTGCGGGGCCCTATGCATAGATATTTATTATTATAAAATTTAGATGTACAATGTAAATGGAACCCGGCCCCACAAAAATTCACGGCAGACATGGCAGCAGGCTCTGTTCGACAGACTTGGCTGGCAGGGAACCGTATCGTGACTACAAATTTGTCAATTTTTGATTCAATTTTTTATACCTGCAAACTCCGGGCATTCCACTAACATCCTCTGCTATTGTAGTAATTTCGGGATATATACTGTGCAACATATAGTTAGCAAGCATTAAATATATTGCACCTTCAACATCAACATTAAGACCGTAATATTCGTCGTAATGACCACTAAAACCTTGCCCAAATCCTCGCGAGTGATATAACATCGATGTGACACCGTCAAATCTGCGTAACATTACCATAATACATTATAAATAGGGAATATAAATGTTATATCATAAGACAAATTTTAGAACATTTATTACCTGTAGCCGTCGAAACCATACTCCTCAATGTACCAACGTAAATTGGAAAGTAAGAATCGTTGTACTTCGTATTCTCCATAATTAAAGAGCCTACTATCCCAAAGTGGGTGCTCGCCGCGATGACCACTATGGAAGAAACAACTGTCCGTACCATCGAACAGATTTAAACCGTCCAAGGTGTTCTTTGATGCGTGTGAATGTACCACATCCAGCAAAACATATAGGCCGTGTTGATGTGCTGTATCTATCAATTCTTTTAATTCCTCTGGTGTACCATAACGGGATGAAGCCGCGAAAAATGATGTTACCTTATTAAGTACAATTAAACATATTATTTCGGTTCACGTAACAATTTTATAAATTAATATATGAAATACTTGAAGTTTAATAAACAGCAATATTGATTACAAATATATACCTGATATCCAAAGCTGGCATAATAAGCATGTTCCATAACAGCCATTAATTGTATAGTATTGTAACCTTGTTTTACAATACGTGGAATTATATTTTTAGCAAATTCCAAATATGTGCCAACTTTTAATTCTTGAGTCGCAATACCAACATGGCATTCGTAGATTCTAAGGCTAGCTGGTTTCTTTGGTTTGGGGTGTTTGAATTTATAAGTCTATATGAAAAAATATTACTTTAGAGTATTAATTAAAAATAATGGGGATACGTATTAGAATTATTATATCTGATATATGTATCTTTATACAAAGTAAGGCACTTGTAATGACCGAACTATGTATCGCATAATAAGTTCTTCTAAACAAAAACTATATGATTTTCAGAGAGACACAATATGGTAAGAATAATTTCTTTTGTGGAAGAGGAGCCTTCAAGGTCAATTACATTTCTTAAATGGAATGAATCATATGTTTTTATCATTCCCTTTTGGTGTCACAGGTATTTGATAAGGTCTGACATAGTGGGTTGCTAAATACACAATAAAAACAACAATGTCACACATTGCTTCAGTCAGAATTTATATAAGCTAGTAAAGTCCTAAGATGAGAAGTGCAACAACCCAATGAGCAATGATTTTCCACAGAAAAATAGCCGCTTTCGACTGGTATAGATGTAACTTATCTAAAATATTTCATCAGAAAGATAAGATATGTCTATGTAGATGAATTCGTCTCCTTATCAGTGCCAAGAATATGGTAATAAAAACTTATGGCACTAATAAAAATGATTACGGTGACCTTGGAATCTCTTACCCATCCACTCATGACAAAATAATAGTTTATATTATGTCTCCCTAATAATTATAGGACTTCCACGTACAATTTTCTACATTTCCAGTTAAAACAAACACTTAGTATACCATACAGTGTGTCCCAAAATTTAGAGTCTTCCCGGGACATGCAATATCCTGATGCAAAAAGACATCGAAAAGTCCTATATTGTTTTGGGATCCCATGCTCTATTCTCAAGATATTAACAGTTGAATATTAGCGGTCGAACTTCTGGGCCGCGCAGTTTAAAGCCGAAACAGCTGAACGCGGAGCAGTGACCCCTCGCACGCACACGTAGGAGACACGCGTAGATACAGACCCACGCACACAGTAGAGCCGACGGCGCTAACTCGTTTTCACGGTTGAATCAGCGTGGGTCTGCGACTACGCGTGCCTCAAACGTGTGCGTGCGAGGGGTCACTGCACCGCGTTCAGCTGTTTCGGCTTTAAACTGCGCGGCCCAGAAGTTCGATATTCAACTGTTAATATCTTGAGAACGAATCCTCGGATCCCAAAACGGTAAAGGACTTTTCGATATCTTTTTACGTCAGAATATTGAATGTTCGGAATATGCCGCAAATTTGTAACCCTCTGTATATATCATATGTTCTATAAAATAATATAAAATATCATTTCGATGACACGTAACATAAAAAATACATACATTTTCAGGCAATGGGCACCATAGACGTTGTTTAAACGTAGCACTTTCAGCACGATTTTGTGTAACATATGTAGCCCAAGGGCTCAAACGTTCCAACAATTCATTATTATTATCCTTTACAATTAGTTTGACTTCTGAAAGGTGCCTTATAGGGCAACTACCATCAGCATTAGGTGATAAGTGCAATTCCCATTTTCCATACTCCAATTTTTTATAAGCGTTAGCTGTTCTATTCCAACCATCTGATAATAAAACAGTGAAACATACATTAAAATATATGTCCTCCACATATTATTAGCATTTATAACCATTGTGTTTTGTCACATGTTTAGCACTGCATACAGATCTCTCGTAAGAGAATAGTATTATACAAGGTGGAACAGCTTGGAATATACATTCAAATATCTCCATTAGATTTGAACACACAAAAATCTGTAAGAACTTAACTGTCTTACAAGAGGAAGGCACACCCTCGGCCATCGCTGTTGGAATAATACTGGGTGGAAATTGTACTTAATACACACCTAGTGTTACAAAACCCGAAAGGGGGTTTTGTCAAAGTGGGCCTTCGTTTCCGAGAAATTTGAGTTCAAAGTTTTGCGCGATATAATCTCCTTTTTTTTTCTTATCGTAGTAATGCAATAGCTACACCTAAAATTGTTTTGCAGTGTAATGGCAGCGTAAAACAATTTTTATTTTGTTCTAATAATCTGTACTTATATTATATTTGTAATTTGTAATCATATTATTATATATAGTACTAGCAAAATACCCCCGCGCTTCGCTTCGGGCCGAAGAGACTTTTACACCCTTCTGGTTGGAATTTCGGCTTCGCTCGAAATTTAGGTTCTGAATTTTTTTTATGAAAATAATCGCATTCATCTGGATTAGCTGGCATCATTATGAGCTGGGACATATTTCGTGACCCCAGAGTTTACTGTTCGAAAGTTTTTAGGCGACAAACAAACACAAAAACACTCTCTGCTTTATATATTAAGATCAACATGATTATTAGAACAAAATAAAAATTGTTTTACGCTACCATTACAACGCAAAACAATTTTAGTCATTGTATTACTGCAGGAAGAAAAATTAAAAGAGAGAAGAAGATTATATAAGTAAGGGGGGCACCGGGAATCGAACCGAAGAGACCTCCACATATCGTAGCCGAACACTTTACTATCGCATCTACGACCGTTACTTGGTGATATGGTTTGCGCAACCGAATTACTAGCACAGTTGTGCTAATTGAACTACACTGTAATTTAATTACATTGTATTTCAATTACATAATAATTCGATTACAACATAATTGAATTACATAATTCAAACTTTTCAATTAATTCCATTCCTAATTACTGTAATCATGGGTGTAATTGAATTACAATGTAATTAAAATACAATGTAATTGTCCAACGCAATTACGACTTGCGATATAATTTAATTGAAGGCGAAATCTGAATTACGAATTACAATGTAATTGAATACGAAGTAATTTAATTACTTTATAATTATAATTCATGGAGTAATTCAATTGTAATTCTGCACAACTCTGACTACTAGTATCACGCAAAATTTTGAACTCCAATTTCTCGAAAACGAAAGCCAACTTTGACAAAACCCTTTAATGTTTTCTAACATTAGGTGTGTACTACAATGTCCACCCAATCTCATCCCCAAAGCATTGCCCAACCGTGTACATTCCCTTGTTAGCTGAATTTATGTCCTAAGGTTTATGAACACAAGAACATAAGAAAACTGAGCTTGGTGGGGGGCACATAAATCTTTACTACGTACACTTGGCTAAAAAATATCGTTCTAGTTATCACAAACACACAGCGAAGGCTCGTCCAACTTCGCACGATTGGCATCTATTTTGCGAATACGATTGAGGCGAGAGCCTCATAACATCAATTATATGAAATATGGTAGAAGCATCTGCGAAGTAGATGCCAACCATGTAAAATTGGGCCACTCTTTACCATGCATTTATGATAGTTGGAACAATATTTTTCAGGCTTAAAAGATGAAATACCTCATGATGTACTGTGCGTCTACGAAATGTTGCCACGAGAAACTATAGAATCCAAATGGTATTTCTCCGACGCGACAACATCGATGAATACAAAGAGAGCTAACGGGACACAGATGGTGCGAATCAATACGAGCGAAGAACCCCCATGCCCTTCCGAGGACCATCTTTTCGTTGACGCACTGTACATACATGCATGAACAGTATGTAAATACATATTGTTAAATTCGTTTTCAACTTCTCTTTACCTTAAGCATTAAGAAGATACATGGTTCCATTTAAAAGCATACTAATACTCTCATCACTTTTTTACAATTTCAAGTACAAGGGAGATATTCATGTATATATGTCTTAGACGCTCCACTTTATATATCTTAAAAACCCTAAACTTCTGTGAAGAAAATATATGCATACATAAAGTTTTATTCATCAATTTCTCATTTATGTATGTACATATAAAATTTCAAACGTTACTCTTAAATTGTAGCCAAACATAGACAAAAAAAAGGCCACAATGGATCATGAATCGCTGACGAAATATATATTCAGCTACAGATTCGTTAATAGACTATGAATGTATGATTTTTATGAAAATCATTTAACCCAAAATTAATTATTTTATCTACTTACTAAACTCTCCTGTTAAAAATAATTCCTGGGCTCCGGGTGCCCATTCTCTAGCAACGACGCTATTATCTTCATTCACATGGATTCCGAAAGTTTCATATCCCCTTGAAAATTTCTCCAAACTCCCGTCGCCAGATTCCACTTTCTCCGCATGATCTTTGAACAATGCGTACCTGATAAACAGAGTTATTGTAAATATTATAGAATATAATTATATATAGCATGCTACAGATATGGAAATTATTTTACTTCGACTACACTGCTTTAAAAATCGGTAACAACTTGAATATACATGTTCGCAATAAAATAGAGAAATGTATAATAAATGATTATGCAAAGAAGCTCTTAAAATAGAATTATAAATCACGTTGAATATAAATGCACGTGCTAACTATAATTTAATATAAAATGCAAGTTTATAAGCATGATAATACGATACCTTTTACGAATCTCATTTTCGTACGGTTTTAAGTATGGATCTCTTTCTAATAACGCCTCTATTTCTGGTACCTCGATTTGAGAAGGATCCATACCTGACCATTTTCCACCCATGTCTAATTCTGTAATTGTTTAGTCACTCAGAAGTGTTAAGCAAAGTTGTGAGTGCAACACGATGCGGCATGAATGCCCGCTAAAATTTGAATGACACCTCAAGGTGACCTCTTTTTCGTATCTTATTTAACCATAAAAGACTGCAAGACTGTCGCCCGAAAAGAAGAAAATGTAACAAAACATAATGAAATAATTTTTTAAGAGTGGCAGCTTCGTGACCCGATTTGCTTTTCAAATATGGCGTGTACTTAGATTAATAACTGGCGCTAATTTTAAATTCTTACTTTTCCTTCCGTGACAAGTGCGACCTTCTCTCTGCTAGATTAACGGTTTCGTTATATTTTATAGTGAAATCAAGTTGCTAACCGTTATGTGAACAAAATTATCAAACATTAATTATGTTTTGTTAATTCGACGCCTTATCTGTAATGTGAAAATAAATTACTAACGAGGAGAGACTCTCGAGTAGAAAATTCTGTTTCTAATGAAACTTTGTGTGAATGTAAAGCGTATTGAAATAAGTATGCAGAGAGTAATTTTTTATCTGCGGAAATTCGCTCTGAAAGGGTGAAATCAGCCCTTAAAGTTTTTTAAATAACTTCGTAACGGTGCAAAATAGAATAAAAATTAAAATATAACAATGGTTCAGTTTTTTATGCTATGTCACCACTAAAAGTACATTTTTCTACGAAGCAAAATTTATAAACAAAATGATGATTTTGTTATTTTACATATAAATTCTTACATTTTATGCAAAAGTTCGTAATTCTCAATGGTTTGTTGAAATATGAAACAATACATATATATATATTCCCATGCTTGTGACAACTTATTTAATTTATATTAGTGCAATTTACAGAATGCTTTAATTTTGTTATGCAAGGGAAGATATTATCTTCATATATTTCTTTTCGATGAAGATTTATTTTTCGTAATCTAAACTTTAATACATACTCTCTAGCATTAAGTGACAAGGGCATTTATCTTAATGCAAGGAACTGTTCCGACATTACAAAACCGAAGTAAATTAAATTCTCCTAAGAAATTGTAACAGGAAAACCTGTAGGAGGGAAGATTCATGAAAAAAAGGTAGGTTTGTTGGAAATATTATTATTAGTTTTCTTATTCACAAATGTTCAGACACCATTTGACATTCGTAACGTAAAGTGTAGTAGAGTAAAGAAAATAAATAATTAGGTATAATGAATTAATAGACCTCAGAAAGGCAGATAAAGTACAGACATTGAACATTTGAAACTTTGGTCCATCGTTTATGTGACTAAATAATCAAAATTCACTTAAAAAAAAAGAGATACGATTCTCTAAGTTTTTAAATAAAATACATATAAATAAATGATACAACTAATAAGAAGATTAATTCAAGTTTCAGTGTTCGTTATTTTTTTTTTCGTACTTAATAATACTAACGGTAATGAATGAACATTTTATATCTGAAAAATGCGTGACTCCCACATATTGTATAAAAGCGCTAGATTGCTTTGGAAAATATCAATAGTGATAAAGAAACCAAATATTCCAGAGGTCACTGACCTGGCTATAACTTCATTCAAAGTTAAGGTTTTTAATTATCATGCTACGATAAATGCAAGACTTTATTAGATTTGCTGAAATAAATTAGCGCCCGGCTAAATATTTGAATTCTTGCCTTATTACAGTTACAGTATCTTTCTCCTAAAAAGTTATTTGTTAGTGGACTTTTTGTCTCGAATTTTGTTTGGTAACGTAATTTGCATTAGAATTATTTAAAGTAGTACTATCCAGGGAGGCATCTGAAGTATCTTCGCTACTACTGCTACGAATGTCACCCTCCATCTGCGAAATTTTACACGTAAATATAGTTAAAGACATTTCACGATTATATTTTAAAAAGAACTTTACGACGCAACTTACTTGACCAGCATAAAAAGCATTGTATGCAATTTTGAGGATTAAATATGTCCAAAGCATATGCAGGAATAGTAATAAGATTAATAGAGAATTAAAAATATAATAAGCTGGGAACATCGGCACTATCTTAGGTGCTTGTATTGATGTGCTGCAAAACACAATCGAACACGATTAATATGTCAAAGATTCAAGATCAATTCCTAATTACGCTATAGTGTATTAGTTTATTTTAGTATATACTACTCTAATTGTAGCGTACGATTAGTATTGATAATTCGTACCTGTAAATTATCCAAAATGGATAAACACCAATACGAGTGATAATCCATAGTACGGTGAAAATAACAAATATACAATCACATAATTTTTGGTAATTGGCGTACTTGGCCATCTTTGCAGCCTGAAATATGCACGTATTAATGTAAGCATTCTTAAAACTCTATATATTCCACTCGCGTGCTCGAATACTTATACTTACTTCTAGAAAAATGTCCGCACAATCGTGCACTAGTAACACTAACGAACCAATTCTCGTCAAATTACCAACCCATGAGAAGCACATTAATACAATAGCGGCTATATGATGGATAAACATTTGCCAGAAATCTTTTCTTTTCACATCGAAGAATTGAGAGAAGCATAGGGACCAGTAAAATGCCATGGATATCATATAGTACCACCATACGTCGTTCGAAACTGGATGATAGGGATAATTGTAATAACAATTATTTATATCCCATAACCATGGCTTATTCCACAAAATAATAAGACCATAAAGGAATGAATATGTGTAATATAAACATCTCCAGCTGTAACAAAGGAACTTTAATGCCTTAAGCATCGAAGAGTGGGTTACCTTAGTCTACGTTTACTTTACAAAATTCAATCGCACTTCTCGTCGAGCGAATCGGAAAAATTCAATTCTGTAGACGAAGTCGTACGCATCGTAATAAACGAACTAACCTGTTCTCGCAAAACTTTGTAAGCGTCGATGGCTTATCCTGAGTACGCCTTAATCGTAGCCATCTTTCTACTTGTCGTTCGGACCAATCTAATTGTTTTGCCAGCGCAAGAATCTTAAAATATATCAAAACAATCCAAAACACTTAATTTCTCAGTTTACTCTGACTCGGCTTTCGATAACTTAATATTAAACGCGTAGTTTTGAGTTCAAGAAAGCCCTGTTTGCACGCAATATAACATTGTCGTTTAATATTTATAATTAAGAGCGGCATTGATTTTATACGAATAAGTAATTTGTAAAACTGTTTGTCAAGTATGTATGAATTAGTATTATTCGTTCATGCAAACTAACTCAATATTAATAAAACATTCGTTAATGCTTATGTATGGAAAGTGATATTGTAATGGGCCAATTATCACAATTGGCTTTTATTAGCTTGGCAGATAAATGTACCAAGAGGAACAAATTGTACACAACGCAGGAACGGTAAATTTGTTACGGTGAAATTTGGATAATATATTAAGGACATAGGCTCACCTGTTTATGCTTAATCTTCCGACTAACGTAGGCTTTCTCCAGTGTAACATTCGACGTTGCTTTTTTTACTCTCGTATTTTTTATACCGAGAGACTTTCCGAACGGACCGAAGCAATACCTATGAAACAGTTATCATTGAATATGGAATAACCTTAGCCTAGATGGAAATAGAGAATTTAGGCAGGAACGATATAATAGAAAATGGAAGTTTTATTACCTCTCGAGGGCATATCTCATTAACAGAAGAGTAAATGCCATAGGTAAAGGATAAATTAAATGGTGATAATCCGCATATTTGTTTTCGGAATTTGGTTTGATATCGTCCCATGTTATATTAGGCGGTAACCAAACATCCGTCGACCAAAAAGCCGATGACACATTCTTTAACACATTCATTCTCCAAGCTCCTGCAATTAGTTATTCACGTTAGATCACGAGCCCATTAATTCTCACTGAAAGGTAATTAAACCGGGATAGTTAAATGAATACCTATTTACTGAAACCGCCTTTCTAACGCACACTTCGGCTATCGGCTACCTTCCCGTTCTACACACGCCACCGCTCGAAGACTGCGCCCGTAGCCCGTAGTCTTGACGCACGACGTTCAACTTTTTCCTTGATTATTAATCCTAGTCTTCTTTTAAAGCCTATTCCCACAAGAACTAACTTGTCATTGATTTTTTTTTTTAGTTCTTCTTCAAGTCTAATTGTTGGTCATACATTTACTAACATGCAATTTAGTTACACAACCACCCGTTACAAACGCAGGCTAGGTGCGTGTGTAATCATTCCGATAACGAATGTTGTATGGATAACCCCGCCTTTAATCCTCGTATGTCTGGTTTGTGAATGTGGTTTAAACATTCACCAAATTTGTTCAACAAAAGAATATAATTAGGTATGTATAATAACGTAAATTGTCAGAAATCGTGCTTCGATTAGTAATTTAATTTCTCGATTACTAATAATAATTCTACTTATACAATTGAGTCGAATCTTACTAATGCAATTATTACTATTGAGTTAGAAAGATATATTATTCGCACTATTTTATTTCGGATTGGTGTTCAGCTACACGTCGGAATAAATTTAACGGGTGAATTTGGATACCAGAATAAGACGAAAATCCAGAATAACGATATTGCGGTTGAGGCTTTGTTTGTTAATTATAAGCGGTTAAAGATATGCCTGACAGCAGGCAATCGGCGCGCAGCTGTGCACGCGTGACGAGTCACGCGAGGGGCTGAGCAGTGGTAGTCAAAGTCACTGTCGCGCGGGGTCACTCATCTCGGAGAAATTGCGGCGGAATTTATTTGTTCTGCTTCTACATTTCATCCAATATTGAAGGGTATCGTTGCATTACATCCTGCCTACTCGCTAAAATCCATTACTTCCGTTATATCCACTGTATTCCATTGTGCTATCGAGACACACACGCGCAGAAATCACAAAAAAACACAAAATTACACCACCCCCCAAAAATAACCAAAATTGGTATAAGATCTCTTGCACCAAAACGTGTGAAAAAATGTAAAACAGAACATATATTTACTCGCACTGAATACGTAAAAAAAAGTCAGATTCACACGCATTCAGACAATTGAAGCTGAATAATTGTCTACTTCGCGATTTCTCGATGCTGGTTGAAATAAATTACTATCAGCGGTGCTGGGTAGGTAGTCTGGTGTAATTCAACGATAACTTTTAATTTTGGATTAAATGTCGCAGAATCGTGTGGCCATGCCGATTGTCGTAAATTTCGTCGCAGCTTCTCTGAGATGAGTGATCCATAAGGGCAGCAAACAAAAATTGCGTCGTAATCAGGACAAAATCTCCTACATATTCACAAAGTTTTAGATTTTTTTGAATTTCCGGGTTCGGGATCTTCCCTTGTCAATGCAACTCGACCCCTCTATAGGCATATCTTTAAACGCTCGTAACTAACAAACGAAGCCTCAGCCGCAATATCGTTATTCTTGATTTTCATCTTATAGCGAATTCGGGAGACCCGCACTGGCCGCACTGAGTGCAACTTTTAACCAATTGGAAGCGAGAAAACTCGCACTCAGTGCGGCCAGTGCGGGTCTCCCGAATTCGCTATTATTTTGGTGTCTAGAATCACCCTTTACAGGACAATGATAAATCCCAGAGGGGATTACTAACCTACAGGTAATGCGTGCACGAACTGCGCCTGCGTCAGTCACGCACACATAATCAATGCTCCTGTAGGTGTTCCCCCCCTCCATCAGCGGTAGCTGGAGTTCGCCGATCCTTGAAGGTAACAGTTCAGCGCTCGGTTAGGTTTATGACAATTCATATTCACATACATATATATATTCTAAAAGTCATACCATTATATAGAACAGTGAGATAACAATTAGGTGTTAGTTATTAAAAATTTTCAAGGTATCTTATATTAAAGCAATTTTTATTAAACGCTGATTTATATCACCATTAAATATCAGTGCGCGCATTTACGATTAGTAGGATATTGTTTCAATAAGCGTTTAATTACACGTTGATAGACTCGAGCATTTCTTCTTTCATGAAGTTTAAAAAATTCTTGATTCGCCGTATCAACTTTTACCGTTTTCCGTTTAATACCTGGCGTATGAACTAAAAAGGCACCGTCAAGTATAACTAATCGATACTTTAGGAGACACATGTGGAACATCTAAAGAAATAAATAAATAATTATTAATGTACAAGATAATGTATCATCGATATTTATAGATTTCCTCACATATTTATAAGAGAAAATTATTCAGAGTAAAATTTGCTCACTATTAACAATTACCAGATTAAAATTAAAATTCTGAAATTATAGTACAGAAAATAAGAGAAGTGAATGTTTTGTGAAATCTTTTGCATTATTTCTTGTAACAATTTATCAATAAATGTGTGGTATACCTGACTCATTTTGTCTTGCTTGCCTTCCCAAGACATGTTCTCTGTATAAAAGGGATCATCGCGTATTCCGATGAAAACGGGTTCCCACCGATGATGAGGATATTCCCTTCTCGTAATAATGAGTGATCTGACTTTGCCTGGATCTGGGCTAATCATCCACCTAGTGAGACCAGGAAATCTTTGGCAATGTGAGCAAAGGAATCTATAAAATATAAGTATTGTACCTATAAGCTATTCGTATTTTCTTATTTAACATAACGCCTTGTCTGGAAATAATCTTATGTTTGTATGTAACGTTGCATTCGCTCGTACAAACCTATGAAAATATACAGCCACACCGGCTTTCGCCGCTAAGAGTAGTTCTCTTTTGGTCGAAGGCGGCCGTTGGTTCGACTTTATTTCAAATACTGGCACCACAAACACTACCCCAGTTTTTGGTGGTTTACCACCGGCCATCTCCATAAAACTAGAGGCCAGTTTGTTACTAGGTAAAAGTTCAATGTCCGTTACTAAAACACGAGTTGTGTTTGCCTGCATTCTGGCCACATTTCTGGCCACATTTATAGGGTAAGGCATACCCCTCTGCTTTCTTTCCGTCCCAGATTCACCCCTTTGAAGGTCAGTTGCGGCACAATCACCTTGTGTTCGAGTACCTTGTTTCAAAGCGGGTGGAAGACCCGCTGGGAATACCAGATGAACAGACACCTACGAAAGATTGTGAATTAGAATCATAATCCACCGATTATGGTCCATTAGATCTTCATGACTAGAGCAATCTTTATCGTACGTGATTACTACTTTGCAATGTATTGATTGTATTATATCTATATCTACTTAGAAATACTTTACAAGCATCATAAAAGCTGAAGCTACGTGGTTCAATTCTTTTCGTACTACTTTATCGAATTGTTATTAACTTAAAAAGGCCGATTTTAATTCAGTGTTATACTCATTAACAAAGCTGACTATGTGCCTGTAATTTTAGTGATAAAAGAACCATTGTGTGATTTTATATGCGCCTGATATTTTTTTTTTATTAAAAAAGGTGGCAAATCTCATACATCTTTAAGACACTATCGTACGACTTCCACGATAATCGTAATCGCGACAGCCGTTTCTTAGAGTGTGCTAAGAATGGGGTGAATCATGATCAGGAATATCGATACGATAGCGTTTGAGTTTAATCATGCTTCTAGCGACCCGCTCTGACAGGGAGTGCATGGGGAAACCTTGTACATTTCGGGTTCGCATCGACAGGCCCGATCGAGGAGAGTAACGGCGGTACCAGCATCGAAGCCGGGTGTAAAAATAGCCAGACTCAACGGGCCCTCCCATCTCCTGACCAATTCCACAATTCCATAGGCATGATCTGCAGTCGCGTGGGTGCAGAGTGTCACCTGGGGCAACTTGTTCCTCTCCTCGGTTCCGCGCAATACAAACGGTAGGACTCTGTAGGGGCTCTTCTCACCGATTTCCGGGCTCCAGGTGACTTTGGACGCCGGATACGAAAGAACATCCGGCAGGCCATGGTACCATCTGCAGGAACTTCTGTTCCCGGCTTGTAGATCCGCCATGTACGTGCCCGCTACAAACGGCGGTGCGCCGGTCTGTTCGTCTTGCCGCGGACTAGAGTAGCCCTTTGGCGTTAGGATGTCGTCGTTACCGATTACTTGAACCTGTGGGGGAAATCCCCGATTCACCAGCAGTCGTCCTATCAAAACGAAAAGGAGTACTATGCTCAGCCAGAGCAGGAGTCTTCGACCAGACCAGCGCATCGCTCTCTTGTCTCCACAGAATGATTTCCTTGATGTTTCGATGATTCTGGCCGAGGGAACGATTTTCCATATTACGAGCGCGATAGATTCATTGAACCAGTGCTTCCATACTGCTGTTTTAGCTGGAAAGCCGAGACCGCCAATTACGGATCGATGCGGCGCAGGCGTATCAAGTTCTAGGACAACTCGCAGAAATGTATATGTTTAACCTAAAAGATTCGGGCAAAATTTCTTCACCTATTTAACGAGATGTGAATTAAAAAAAAAAATAAATTTCTTTATTATACAATAACATCGTAAAGTTTTTGAAGTCTGTATTTTCGTAACAGTCCATAAGAATCTATTTAATGAATCAAATGCATTTTAAAAAGCGTGTATAATTATTAACGATAGGTATATTTTGAAACAAATATTTTTATTCGATAAAAAAAGGTAAAAGTGTCGGTATGCTCGTCCCACGAGAAGCGTTACTGTATTATATTACAGAATAAACAGGGTGTCGCACCATCTCAGGCTACCTGGAATATTTCCGTTATTTTTAGACATATTATTTTTGTTCTAATCATAACGGTGCCAGTGATAATTTTTTGATGGGTGGAGTATTTTTGGAGATTTCAAGTTTACCGCTATATTTTAAACGGCATGTTGTACTTGTTTCTCCTCGTAGAGTAGCGGATGTTTAGACAGTTTCAACGACCTACATCGTAAGGTCATTCGATATTAAATAATGAAGTAAAGTTGCTTCAAGTGGTGTTGGTTTTGCATCAATGCAGTATTGCTATCGTTGAATTGATATCACTTCCGGATTGTTTATACTTTATAGCACATGCTGGAATAATCGATGCGAACGAACACCACTTCGAGCATCTGCTATATAACACAAGGGTCGATCTTTCACCCTTCGTAATCACATATAATCCCATATTGGTCACATGGGGTTCACTGCACCCCAGCGTCATTTTTGAGTTACCATTTTCGTATTTTTGAATCTTTTAACTTTTCGGTCATAATTATACATTCGTGATACTGATACAATACTTTTTTCCAGAAACGTAAATTCTGATATGATGTAATTTATAGTTGAAAAGAGAGTCGTGGAAGATCCTCGATTTTTTTTGTTAAAATTCGCCAAATTTTTACATTTTAATGTTAAGGTCTAAAAGTTTACAGAACTATTGGCAACGACATATACTTCTGGAAGAAAAACTGCCTGGGGTGCGATACATCCCGTGTGACCACGGAGAGTTAATGTCGAATGAGGTTTTACTCTACTAAATGGATTTCAAAATAAAATCAAACTGAATAACAATTTATTCAATTTATTTAATTCCAATTAGTTTTATTTGTACTATTATTATTATTATTACCTGTATAAAACGTGTTTGCAAACATTCATTGAAAATTGTTCGATTAGCCCCCAAAGTTGGGGATTGGAAGCATATTTTCTGGAATATGTATCTCGAGAATTATTAAACGTAGAACAATTTTTTTTAAAAGTGGTGTTTTTAAACACGAATCGAGCCCCCTACCCAGTTTTTAGAAAATTTCAGAAAATATGTTTCCCACCCCAACTTTAGGGGTTGTTTTCACCCCCTCAACATGGACGACTGTCGATAACAAAAAATGCGTGTAAAATATTTTTTAATATCCTGAAAATCTGCAGAATCTCCACAAAATCGGCGCGTGTGCAGGTTCGTCATGTTCCGCTGTTAGATACCAAATATTCCAAAAATATTACGAAGGTCTGACGCGTCGATGCATAGACTTTTTCATTCGCAACAGTAAAATCCCCGCTCTAATTATAAGAGAAAAATAATCTTGATTCGAAAATTTCGAAATTTCAATGTTTCCCTATAAAAATAACTGATCTTTAGCGACTAATGGTCCAGAATTTTTACACACATTTATGTGCCCACATAGCGCAAAGCCGTCTTAAAGACGACCGTGTTTGTGTGATAGCAAATCAATGCCAGTGGCACCTAACGCGACATTGTATGTTTGCTCGCAGATAGCGATAGAATTATAATCTATGATAAAAGGTATGAACGACCCTTAAAGCCACCGTGATTGATCCCAAGGTTCTGTTCTAATTTTAGTGTACCGATGGGAAGCCGTTCATACCTCCACACCTTTCGTCGTAGCATGCAAAGCGCCAAATCTATTAAATTTCAATTCTACGGCAGCCAGTTGGTTCCAAATTGTTCGCAGAGCTACACTGCCTCCTTCCTGTTTCATTAAAGTGATACCATTTAACACGGTTTTGTGCCGCGTAAATCATTTTTATTACTACTGTGTCACGTGTCCAGTGTGAATTAGGTTTAAGATTATGGCAAGAAATAAATGTTATCTCTCGACTTGTGAAATTTATGATTGTGCCCAAGTACAATGTCCAGTTCGATGATAGTATGTATATACGTGTACTATGTAAAATAGTATACAGAGAGAGAGAGAGAGAGAGAGAGAGAGAGAGAGAGAGAGAGAGATACATATATGTACGTAGATATTGCCGTTGGCCTTTGAGGAAAACCTTATCTACATACTTCCTTGTCTTATCGCTCGAGTATTCTTTTTGATATATTTACAATTAGAGGTTGCAGTATTCCCACGAAGGTGAAAACAACAAACTAAAGAAACGAGTCATTATTTCTTCTAGTCTTAAAAGTAAAATGTAACTTTTCAATTTGCATCTGATTGAATCCCATGCTTAAAAAAATTTAGGGTTCGTAGAAACATCGCGTTGTTTGATATTCTAAATAATTTCACAAGTAAGAGTTAATCGTGTATTTTTTTAAAATTAAATTTATGTTGGCGTTATAAATTTATTTTCATTAATTTTATTAATTTTAAGCGGTTACAGAATAAAGCAGTATTGTAAGAATTCTCTATTTTATATCCCCAAAAATGAATTTCGGACCTTATAGATTGTACGTGTTTGCTGTCTTCTTTTCTTCTTCATCGATTCTATGCACGTTCTTCTATGTTTCGTGTGTGCGCCTGCGTATCTAGTCTTCAATAAACGCTATGAATAAATTATAAAAAGCTTCGGGTAGTGCTACACTGATTTCTTTTATAAATTTCTAATTGCACAGAAAATTTATATGCCATTCGGACATAACTTTGCTTTAACAGGTCCCAAGCCGGGGTTGAGAAAAGAGAAGAGCTCCTGAGTGATGGTGATTTCTATGAAAAATTGTGCTTACCTTAGGCGTTTTATTATACAGAATAGTAATGCCTGGCGAAGTCAGGCTTAAGTGCTAACGCATAATAGATTTGGTCAGTCATTAATATTGTTAATAATCATATTTTTGATATCTATAAAAGCAAAATAGTGTAGTTTCGTTACTTTTTGGAACCTAACTTTGGTTTTTTAATTAGTTCAGTGTTACACGGTGGTTGCCTGTACAAGATTGAAATTTTTTTATTTTATTTATCTATCTATTCTATGTATACAGGTTGTTTATAAAAATGTGGGACATTTTTCGGGATCGGTTCTACTCACCAAAATAATAAAATAGTTGGTATAGGCTTATGTCCGATAGTGCTTAGTTTTGCAGTTATAAGCAGTTTTATATTCCGTAAAAGACCGAGCCGGAGGGCAAATTAAATTTTTAAAGGGATTAAAGGGCAACCGACTGAGAGGCGCGTGCGTCAGTTGGCATAATATACTATATTTTCATTCATATCCTTACCTTCTTGTCTTTAACAAAACAAAGGCGAAATGGTAATCAATATATCGATTCGCGGAAACACAACTGGGCTTCGTTAAATGCCACGTTAATAGGTGTTTCGGGCGCGTGTTTTACGAAATATAAAAATTCTCATACCTGCAAAACTATTGCTTATAAATGTATAATATATTCACCAGAATAATAATAAAAAAAGTTGGTACGCGCATATGTCCAATAATTAATTATTCTGGTGAGTAGAATGGATCCTGAAAAATGTCACACATTTTAATAAACGCCCTATATATATATACATGTTATATGTATACGTGTACATATCGATGGGTTAGCGCACAAATATTGTGTCTACTTTTAGCGTTTCGAGAAAAACAGGTTTAAACATGCAATGACACATCAAATTCGGGGATATACGACGAAAAAAAAATTATTTTTATACAACATAAAGAAACTATCAGGAAATATTTGTTGCATATAAAAACTCAAACTTCACAAAGGGTGGACATACAATATTTGTGCACTAAGCCATCGATGTGCAGGATGAGTTACATAACTTGTCCACCTAGAATAATTTCTAAAATATGTATTCTACAAAAATGTATTTTATTAAAAAATTGCACGGTACCGAAGGGGTTTTTGTTTTAAATAACCTATTTGTTTCTAGAATATCAAGAAGACCTTGAATTTTTTAAACGAAATGCATACCTTTTTCGTATAAAAATTTAAAAGCCCAGTGAATTTTTTATAAAAATGTTTTAAGCTTTATTTGTCCTGAATCTAAATCTTATTCATGGTTTCACTACTTACCTTACAATTAGTAATTAACTTCTATATAATTAACTATTATTAGGTTTAGGAGAACTGAAGCTTGATACTTATAAAAAATTCATTGCTCTTTTAAATCTCATACTTCAGAATTAATAACTTCCGGGTGGACAAGTTATGTGACTCACCCTGTATATACAACACAAAGTCATGTGTATTGTCATCTCATAAGTAATGCAGCTTTATCGAAACATAGTAGAAGCGTTGACAAATAACTTTCTTCTAATGATTAAAAAATAAAGTAATTCATCTAGTCACTCGTGTACTGAAATCCCTTTCCCATCTTTCTATTTTTATCAAACTCTTTTCATTTTATATTAATGACTTTTTTCACTCTACATGTCCCGTTCAATTCTTTTCCATATTTCCATATTTTTTTTTAAATGATAAGCTCAAAGATTTGTCAAGATAATATCCAGTAAACATGTTGGTTGACTCATAATTTTCCAATTGAAGCATTAATAATTATTCTAACATCCCCCTTGCGAGGTACAATCTCACGACAACCTGGCAGAAAATAATCACGCCTCGCGTGATCAAAGTTCATTGTCTTCCCCTAAAATAATTGTTTTACCCTTATTATTTGATCCCCCTTATTCCACCTAAAAAATATAATAATATTTTCTGCGGTGGAGGTCGAATTGAAAAACTTCTATTCACACCAGTATCCGTATTAAATATACATATTTGAACCCCAGAGTCAGACTATATTAAGTTCTTTTTAAAAAAAAATTACATTTCACGTGTTTCCTGCATCAAATTTTTCACTCTTTCGGAGACATGTAAAATGTAATTTTTTTAAAAAAGTGGATTCAATACCCTGCGGCTCTAGAGCTCAGATATAGCCACGTGTACATTGCGTTCAATGTTATTTTATGAATATATATATTCAACGGTATTCGAAAGAACCGCATCACTTACGAGATGAGCCAATAATATCTTGATTACATAGGATTTCTAATAAAAAAAAAAGAGTGTTAACAGGATAATCGGAAAATTACTGAACGCGATCGCGTTGTAATTTATAGTCCCAGTCACCTTGACCTTCCCCGATGGACGTGCCCCTTTTTCCAGCGCCACCGACTCGCGAGGGTGCAGCGACGGCTTTTAGTGATGTGGTAGACTTTGCGAAGTTCACGCATGTTCCGTTATCCACAGCTGTTCGGAAACGATATGTTGTGCCGAAAGCGCGGCAGACGTTCGGGATTCGCAGAATACAACGTTCCGCTCGTAAGAACTTGGTGTACCCGAAGTCACGGGATCAGGTCCAGCATTGCGTCACCGAGTTCCGTATAAGAATGACGGAACGACGGCGCAACGACGAAGACGAAGACGATGACGATGTAGTTTACGCCATCGGTACGAGTATTGCCAGCTATTTCTGTTAAAACATGTAGCGCACTATAGAAGTTTTCTTTATTTAGGAATTGTAATAGTTTCTGAGAAATCTGGAAAAGTTCACTTGACCGTGGCATATGGGCTGGGTTTTATTTGAAGGGTGAAGCAAGAGCAAGTGATGTGTTCAATCATTTTCTAAACCGTAACATAGAGAATAAGGAGGAAGCAAAAACCCAAAGTTTTGAATACATTAAGATGAATATTAAATATCATTTTTCTTCATAATTTCTTAATAATTGTTCGTTTTCACCTGCGACTATGGTTAACGCGTAGAATGCTTTAACTCGGAAACCTTTTTGTATGCAAAAATCATTTATTTATTTTCAATTTCAATCTTTTGGGGTTTTCACCGGTTCTATAAATAAGTATTATGAATAGTAGCAGTAGATATTATAAGTAAGATAAAAAATGTCACTTTTTCTATGTATGAATGAACCTTTCTTTTTATAAAAATTAAATCGGTTGTAGTGGAATGGGCAAGTTAGTGTAAATTATTTGTAAACATTCAATACCTTAATTACAAACGGTATCAAGGCAATAAAGCTGATTCTTGGATTTAATTTCGTATTTTATTAGAAGTTCGTTTAATTTTTCTACCTACATATGTTAACGAAACATTTTTTATGAAATGAACTGCGAATTATATATTCTTTAAGTCCTGAGCCTTTTTCATAGCTTTTCTATTTTTATTACATTTTCAATTTTCGAACACAAAAAATCTCTGTCCACTAATTACACATTTCGAGAATTTCATCTTTTTCTACTTAATATCTACACTATAAATGCCTCTGCTGCGAAATGAAAATTGAAAGTACATATTTGCTCTTCAAATAGTATCTCCAATCAATATGATTAAAGTTCTGAATCGTTGGGGGTGAACTCGTGCACACATAAAATAATATTTACGACGTAACAGCGCGTTGAAAACAATCAATAACACGGTTATACTGGCTCAAGAGGTGAACTTAACAAAAAATAACAGCGAATAGTAGTTAAATTCTAATTAAAATATTCTAATAAAAGATTTTCAAACTGGAATGTAATTAATAAGAGAAAAGTCATTTCTGTTCCTTTGTTCGCAAGAATAGTTGTACATGATAAAGTTGGAATTAAAAAATACAGGGTGATCCGCAATAAGTAGTGTAACCACGAAAGAGGTGATTATACATATATAAATCAATCAATTTATTTTTTTATTAAACGTTTGTAGTGCACGCTATATAATATTTATAAGAATGTAAATATCAGTGTCTTATAATCAGGGTGGATCGGGGCGATAGTAACACGAGGGCGAATGTACACTAAGGGCCAAAATCGGCTTCCCTTCGGAAATTTGGCAACGTTGCATGTCACTAGAATTACTGAGTTATGCCTAGTGACATGCAACGTTGCCAAATTTCCGAAGGGAAGCCGATTTTGGCCCTTAGTGTACACTAAGGTGTACACTTAGTGTCACTAGAATTACTGAGTTATGCTTAGTGACATGCAACGTTGCCAAATTTCCGGAGGGAAGCCGATTTTGCCGCCTAGTGTACACTAAGGGCCAAAATCGGCTTCCCTTCGGAAATTTGGCAACGTTGCATATCACTAGGCATAACTCAGTAATTCTAGTGACATGCAACGTTGCCAAATTTCCGAAGGGAAGCCGATTTTGGCCCGTAGTGTACATAACACGTTAAATATCTCAAAACATATAACAGATATTAACCCAAATTTTAGATATATTTGTATATGATGAAAAACGAAATTAGAATACATATATCCATGTTCTCGCAGTAGAGATACGTAATAGACATGCACAATGAACAAAATAACTTTTCGAAACCCTAAAGTGACTTCTTCTTACTGATTTAAAATTGTAATATAAAATATAAATACACCCTCTGCACGTATGCGCTTTTTCATTTTTTTAATCTTTAATCCGACCTGTTTTAAAGTAATACTGATCGTACTTAGCACTTTTAAGCATCTCGTTAGTCAAAATTTGTAATTTAAGTTGAAAAGCATGGTCGGGGCGATTGTAACATCGGCACCCGGGTCGGTTGTACCGCAATAGAACCGAATAGTGCATTGAACCACTTTTTACCATCAACGTGTCGTTCAAATTTAATCAATGAAACTGGGACTTGAACAAATAAATCCAACTGAAGAATTTGGGCCAGAATCTGTAGGACCATTTCATAAAAGTCCTCCACGAACGGTTTCAAATAGCGTAGAAAAGGAAGAGAAACGATTAGAAGAAAACATAAAGAAAAAGATTAAATAAATTATTTAGTTAAAGTTGTGTTACTATCGACCCCAGGCAGTGTTACAAGCAACCCGGGGTCAGAGACGGTTATAACACTCTCTCCGCTTCTCATTTCTAATTAATAACCGGGATTACTTGAGACACATACGACGAAATTGCTGTGACTCAGGAATTTCAGATAAGTTACATTTTTCTGTAAGAACTTTTGTAATAGTTCTTGCGTTCGCGTATTCCGAAGTCAAAGTGTTACTGCCGCCCCAGGCCTACCGTCAAGGACCCAGTTCCTGATCAGAACCCAATTCCTGATCAGTTTAGTATATAAATACCAAATAATAAGTTTATCACGATACAAATTTAATCCAAAAAATTATTAAATAATTATGAAGTATTTTTAAATTTATCGGGAAACCAAGTGGAGGCGTGGCTTAGATTTCAGCGCTGCGGTGGTAAGTTGGCAAACTATTGCAAGTAGGCCCGGATCCCACGAAACATTCCGAATAAGTATTTATTAATCGACGAAGTAAAAATTTAGTGTTCAAAAAAATTTAAAAACACTCGTTTTTCACAAAATGTCTATATAAACACTGATAATCGCATGGACTTTGACGAATTTCGGCCTACTCACAGTAGTTTAATTTTCTGTCACTAGTTGGAGTATCAAAATTCTTGGTTTCCCAATACGCAAACATTTGATAGCTCATAGTAAAATGTTTTAGGTTGATCAAAAACTGCTCCCTTTGCATCTTAAGTGATCAGGAACTGGGTCCTTGACGGTACCCTACTCATAGCGAAGACAGGATGGCGACAATTCAATTCAATATTGGTTATAGATACACCAACCACAGTTTCGGAAGAGATTTCTTCGCAGTGTAAAGCGTCAGTGGATCTCGAAAACTCATTAAAGTCAGTAGCTGTTCAAACTATTATTGGACTACCATTGCGATTGAGGGTTTTTCCATCCGTCAAGGATATTATGGACGAAGACAATAACAAATCAATGGATGGGAAAAAATCGTCCAAAATATGGAAGCATATTAGGTTTCTAGGAAGATTATCACTCTCTTTATTCGGTAAAAATAATTTCATACTTTCTGTTTCTTTCATAATTTCTACCACTTTTGAAAAAAAAAAAAAAACATAAAGCCAATGTTTCTTAATAATTATTTGATAAGTTGATGCACAAAAACCGATTCCACGCCTCGGAATAATTTCTTGCTCAATTCGATTTCTACGTTGCAGGGTTATCGTGGCTGCTAACTATTTGGGCTATTGTCGGCGCTGTTGCGTTCTTCGCTATCGAAGGACCACGCGAGCGTGAACAAGTGGTCATACTGAAAAGTATGCAGAGAAGTTTAGCGGTAGGCTTAGCGACTGAGTTGAGACAGTTGCGTACAGAAAAAGACGAGGATCTAGAGCCGCTTTGGAGTAACAAGGTACAGCAGTACGTAACAAAGCACGAGGAAGTTTTATTGATGGCTGTAAGCGCTGGGTACGGTGAAAGTGGGAATAGTGGGCAGCTTTGGACATTTTCCGGTTGCATTCTCTTCGCCCTTTCAGTTCTTACCACTCTAGGTAATTCGAATTAATTTCTTTTCTCCGTTACGTGTGAACCATAGATTAATCTTTAATTAAATTTAAATAATCCATTCACGAGTAAAAGTTATGAATATGTAACAGTTTCTCGAAAAGAAAGCCTACAGCTTTCGGTAATTATTTACTCCAGATTTTCATCACCGATTTTGATGAAATTTAAGTATCTTGTAGAACTCCACATTCCGAACAATCTCTTCCTATACACGTTACCGCCGCTGGGCCTTAGTTCCCGAGATATTCGCAGAAATATTTTTTAAATTTCTTCCTTCGGTTTTATAATTTGAGTTCGTTTTGGATTAAATTTACTAAGGTCGGTGCCAGATATATTGGCCGGTGAATTCGTTTTCGCAGCTAACGCACATCTATTCTGATGTATGTATCTCTACGCTAAGAACTCGGTTTGGCCTACGCGTTAAGAGCTCGGCGCTATCCCCACCACTTCTGGCGCACTCTTTTTCTGGCAAGGCGAGAGCGAGTCAGAAAACGTTGAGAATAGAAGAATACTCCTCACGCAACTCACCGGCCAATATATCTGGCCCCGACCTTAGATTAATTCGACGTAACTGCAAATGCAGAACAGATTAATGAAATATCGCGTCTGTAGATGTTTACAAACGGCATGGGGTCGCGGGATTGTAGGTATTATTATGGCTCATTGTCAGTATATCACGAGATATAGGTATGGAGCTAGATTTAGGGGGGGGGGGGACTTCCCCCCGTCACAGGGATCCGATAATATGTGTAAATATGTAATGTGCACTGCAAATATAAAATTTTTAAAAATTTACTTTTTTAAAAGTTTTTTTTAATTGCACATGCGTGGCAATTAGCTCCATACCTATACCTATATTTCTGAAACGATTAACACAGGTGTACTTAATTCCGAATAAATACCAAAATATTTTTATGAGCATGTCGAAAGCCACAGCCGAGCGGCGGAATGTGTAGAAATAATTTGACTAAGCAGATACAAGTATTTTTTACTGATTACCATAAATTAGAAAATAATCCGAAATCTCTCTCTCCCTTTAAATAAAAATATTGAAAATATCCATGATTATATTACAATTTACAACAACAATTCTCTCGTGTTTAAATAAACTTATCGTAACGTATATGAGAACGCTTCAGCAGATTATTTTTAAAAATTTTTATCTCGCAGAACCTTCGTTTACTTTTATTTATTTCATCCGTAGGTTTTGGTGCTCCAGTTCCTCGTACCACAGTTGGTCGAACAATAACCGTTATTTTTGCAGCGATTGGTATACCTGCACATTTCCTTTTGATCATGAATCTTGGACTCCTATTAGCATTACGATTGCAGAGGTACGCTATCTCCAGAAAAGGTGTTGAATACGCTCAAACGGAAGTAAGACATTTGGTCCCAGTACCAAAATGGGTGAAAATAGTGCCGTTCGTTGGTCTAGGTAATTATTGAACCACGTAAACAGTTACATTAAGATATGTTACTTCTCACAACTTTCTGTTACACGAAATTAATCTTCCTTGCACTCAGGGGCGTCCGGAGACTTTTTTCCGGGGGGGTATCTGTGGGGTGATGGTAAAGAAAAATACACCCCTCTTGCCAATTTGATTAAAAATTTAAAACCAAAATTTAAAAATATTCCCTTTTTAGTATAAACTTAATAAAGATCAGTTTTGAAAAATAAGCGATTTTTTCTCAAAAGCCAAGAGGGCAACTGCCTCTTTTGCACCCCCCCCCCCTCAAATAAATGCACCCTCCTTTAAATAATTATTTTTTTAAAGTGAAACGATTTTATTTAATTTGATCAGAATGCACTAAAAAATAATTATTTTCTCGTTCCTCAGTTACAATGGTGATATGTAATTTTAAAAAAAATCGTGGGGCAGGATATTTCATCCCTTTTCATCCGTCATTTCGAAGTATAAGAAAATAATTATTTTATAGTTTTTATTTCATTTTTAATCAAATTAAATAAAAGGAGTATCTGCAGAATTTTAATTTACCGGTCATTTAAACTTTACTCTATGCACAATTATTACAATAAATTTTAAACCAGAATATTTTTATATATTTAAAAATCATGAGGATTGTAACGGTGTACACATTATACAAGTAGTTATAAGGACAAAGATATTTAAAAATGAATGTATTATTTTACATTGTAGGCAGTTACTATCTGATGGGAATTCTGTGTTTCGGAATAGCAAGATCCATGCCGATCGCAGCGAGCGTTTTATTTCCTCTGGATTTCACGGCTGCTGGTGGTCTCTCAACAATAGTCGGGCATGTGAGAATATTATACGGTCTTTACCTGGAGGGTGCAGTCACTCTTACGGCTGCTGCGCTTGCAGTGCTGCGCGTGTCAACTACGCAAAGCTTCACCAACATCGGTCTTAAATACGGCTTACTAATCGAAGCTTAGTCGTATTTTTTCGTCAGAATTTTTGTCTGAATCTGTTTTCGGCCACAGAATATGCTTTGTGAACAACTATTTATTAAACAGATTGTCTTGCAATGAGCGGTTCAACGGAGAATGGAGTGATGCTACATGCAAATGCAATTCGAAAATATAGAATAAGGTTTATTAATAACCCACACAGCACACGACGTCCCGAGGACGTCTGTTTTAGGTCCCTTCTAGGTCTGTAGGTCTGAATGTCCCGGTTTGTAACAAGACGTCCGTGGGACGTCTATAGACGGCTTTGGGACGTCTACAGACGGACTCGGGACGCTTTTGGGACGTCGTGTAACTACAGTGGCGCCATCTATACAAAGTCCTGAGGACGTCTTGGGGATGCGTTTGGGACTTGTTAAATACGTCTTTGGGACGGCCTTGGGACGGCCTTGGGACGGTTTTAAGACGTCGTGTGATAATTCCTCAAGCTCCACTAGAGGGCGACGCGGCTCGAGAGTTTCTCACCGGTGATCATAGACCCAGTTAGTATATATACACTAGGCGGCAAAATCGGCTTCCCTCCGGAAATTTGGCAACGTTGCATGTCACTAGGCATAACTCAGTAATTCTAGTGACATGCAACGTTGCCATATTTCCGGAGGGAAGCCGATTTTGCCGCCTAGTGTACAATGGGTCCCGCCAATTAATTCTTTCTGAGTCCACTGGCGGACCCGGGACGAAACGCTATTCCTTCTTTCCTTTTCTAAGGTGGTGACCCACTGCATAGACGGTTCAGTCAGATCGCCTACAGTGGTAGTCAAATTTTAAATAACTAAATATAGTAAAGAGAAATAAATTTTGATTTCATTTTGACAACCCTTTGTTTCATCAAATTTATATTATAATTAATCGGTATCGATAACTATCTTAAATACGCCCTACTTGCGGTTTTTAAGACGTCCCAAAGACGTCGTTTAAACGCTTGTTCAGTCCGAATCCAGGCGCTTTAAAAGACGTACCCGGGACGACTTTTTTTGTAACATTCGTCCTTCAGAGGACGTATATAAGCCGTTCGTGGGAAATTCAGGACGTCCCTGGGACGACCGGTACGACTGGGGCGGACGTCCCTGGGACGCCTTTAGGACGGCTGTGTGCTGTGTGGGAAGAGGCTTCATTTTTGAGAAAATTGAAGTTGAAAATTTTTTGAGTACGCGTGCACGTCTATTGTAGCAATAACTGTTGACTCTGTTAGACCTCTCACGGACAAAGATTTCTGTCGGTAGATATTTGTATTTGTCACCATCGGGAAGCAGTTCGTTAGTAAATCAATATGAAAATTTAAATTTGTATATTTTTCATTACATCTTCATAACAGTATTACCAATGAATTTTTCATTATATATACATATGTATAACGTACAATTGGTCTTCAAAATTCAGAATTAATAGTTTCATCAGTAGTTGTTAAACCGTTTGTGTCTCCCTGCTGGGCCCTTAACTTCAATCCCCGGAAGGGTCAGTCGCTTGGGTCAGTCCCAAAATGTAATGAAAATAACTCGCGAATTTTTACTGAGTGCTTGGGAAACCTACTGTACCTTCATAAAGATTTCAGGAAAATATAGAAATTGTTATTTTCATTACTGAATGACATCCCGCAACGTATGTGCATACGTCTTATCACTCTTGATAACTGGACAATAGTCGTTAACTGTCCGTCAAGGAAGTATCGTGGAGACACAAACCGCCAATTCCAAGCTCATTTTATTTTCAGAGTAAACACTTGGGAAATCTCGTAGACAATACTTCCAATAATTTCCAACATAGTATCGACGTAAAAACACGCCCCATGCCAGATAAAAGGTTAAATAAACACGGATTCACGCACGAACATCAAATAGATACATAATCGTTTTAAAACACGATACTTTTTTCTAAATGATTATATGTATAAAACCGGGGTGTATAAAAAGTAGTGGTCATTGGTGACAGGGGTGAATCTGCACCTCCGGATCGGTGGATATTTGTAAAAAAACTTGTCTATAATTTTGAAAATTAATTGTAATTTTTTACGCCAACGTGATCTACTCAACGAGGATAAAAAAGGTTCAAAAGAAACCGCGTGTCGCAAACGCACCGTTCTGACGTAAAAATTGTCGAATTTTTCACAAAAATTAGAGTGTGTAGAGTACTATAAAGCAACGCTGTCCAAGCGGGGCATGCATGCCCTGTGGGTCATCTCGCGTTGTCAGAGATACCGCGCGACAAAGGTTGCCAGGAAAATCCCTACCGTAATAGAGGGGAAACACCTACAGCGGCATGGTATATGTATGCGTGATGACGCCGTGATGTCAAACCTATTGACGTCAAGGTAGGTATTCCCCTCTACAACGGTAGGGATTTTCCTGGCAACCCTGCGCGCGAAACTAAAGAGCGAAGTTGCTATATATGTAAAGAATTAATAGTCAACATATCACAATTAATACAAAATATATCAAAATACGGCTACATTATATATAGCTCTAAATAGAATCGATAAGTCGAATAGCAACGTCAAATGTTTAAAAAAATTGTAATTTGTGAAGTCCAATAAATCGATGAAAGACGCCATTCTTGTAACATGCCTTATTTTATTGTACTGTAAATGCACGAATCGGATCAAACCCATTAGACATGTGCTATCTGGCTGTGACCAACATATTTTTCCTCCTTGGGATTCTTTTAATCTCTGAAGCGGACACCCCCGACAGCCCCGACGTGGCGCTTCTGCGTTGCGTCGTCACTAGGGAGATTCGCCACAACAGTTTGCTGACTGGGTCAATATAGTGTATTTAGTTTTTATTCTAAAGTCGAAATTGAAAAATTATTTCACATTTTGGTCTGTAGTTTACGTTTACAAATTTAGGCCAATTCAAGTCTTTATATTCCGTTCCTCTCGGTTAGCATCTTAATAAATTCTAAATATGTATTTCTGTTTTTGTTTAAAAGTTATGACTTAGGGTGCGTTCCGAATCGGAACTTCCGATTCACACATTGAGCGCATGAAATGGTGGCATCGTATTGGTGGCATCGTACGATTCCCTAGAATTTCTCTCATTGGCCACCAATACGATGCCACTTCCGGTGCAGCGAGCGTGCAGCCAACGCTGAAACTCAGAGGAGAAGGGACGAGAAGCGGTTACTGCGCGCGTGCGTATTTGTTTCTACAACATAAAACGTGTCCGAAAATAATCTTTCTACATTTTATCTTCTTATACGTTCTTATCTTATACGTTCTATCTACATAATCTGTTAATTTTCAATCTGTATGGAACTGTAAAATGGATTGGTTTATGAACACCTTACGAGATCTACGGTTCATCTTTTGACTTGGCTTCCGGGTCTACCACTTCCTAATTCTGGTTTAACACTAATATTTTATTTAAATTGTTTTATAATTTTTGCCACTACTACTTTTTGTAACGTGCGTCGATGTGTTGTATGAATGAAACTCACTCTACCTGAATATGAAAAAAAAAACGCAAATAAAGACAACTTTCTTAACTTTAAGACTGCAATGTGGCACTCATTTTCTGTTATAACGTACAGGTGATCTCTGTATGTATATTCCATTTTTGTATTACAGTAATGTCCCATTAATATAGAAAGAAATGGACACGTTAAGCTGGACACGCGAGCCGAGGCACAATATTGTCACTTGTCACATCGACCGACAAAAATTTAAATTTCTATAATAAAATTCTCATTTTGTCCGTGTAATTTCGCGTTTTTTTTACACATCCGAGTCGGGTCCGAAATTTAAGGAATCTGGACGCGCCACTGTTTCGTTAATATTTAATCGGAGGACTCGACACTTTCAATATCAACGGAACACTGCTGTATATGCGATTCATTTTATGAGGGAAAAATAAAGGAATAATCTGTATGAAAGTAATGCCATTTTTGTATTAAACATGTATAAAATTCTTCATTAATAAAGGATTTTCCATGAGATTGCAAAACATTTTGGAAATAAGGGCCTTTATATCACTAACAAAGGAAATAAAGGATTTTGGATTTCCTTTTGACACATGTATATACATGCATAGATAGGAAGAAAACCACGAGAACCGTTAAAAACAGATCAATCTACACCTACAATTAATTTATTCGTATCCTACCTCTGCATGTGAAAACAATTCCGTTGAATTAATAAATTATATGTACATACATTTCTCAGATTTTTGTCCTCATCGTAACATTTACTTAGTCTTTACAAAAGACAACAGCAATTGTTAAGAACGACAAATTGTTATTATAAGCATAAATTTGTTTTGGTTAGTACGAAATGAAGGACCCAATATTAGAACGTAGTTGAGAATATGACTTGTTGCATAATTTATTACACAATTAGCATAGATGTCATTAAAGTGATTTTCTGGTAACTGTCTTCGTTTTTCTTATGGATATATCTTGTTTGGTAAATTGTATCAAGAAACGAGTTTACACATCAACCAAATAAGCAATAACACTAGTACACAACTGCATTTCTAATTAAACTATAGAATTGCAGTCACATTTTTGCGTCTCATAATCATTTATAGCATCAATGCATCAGATCCCTATTGTTTTTACTTTTATTAATATCCAACTTCATTTTTTCATGGGTAGTGTAGACACGCAGTACTCTAAGAATCGAGAAATGCCATGCATTAAGACACTTCCCGTCTTCGCATCTCATCTTTTTCTGTTTTAGTAGTATCACTTTGCGACTTATCTCCTGGACCTTCAGGTTTAGAAGATAAACATCGTTTATCAGAAATATCTTCGTCGCCTAATGCTATTCTTATGGATTCCACCAATCTCAAAGGGCCAGTATAACTTTGTTTTTTACCTATAAATGAAAAAAATCAGTTTCGTTAGAACAACAGATGTTAGTAAGGTACAAGATTTCAGAACAGGATACTATTATAAATTTTCTGATCTGTTTTGTTAAGGAAAATACTTATAACATATTTAGCTTCTTCACGAATAAATACAGTAGTGCCCTGTTATCTGACCAGGACCAAGAATTCGTGCGAGCGATTGAGAAACATTCAGTGCGAGTGAGACACAGATACCCGGGCCGAGATAACGAGGTGTTAAGTCGGTAGGTTGTTAAAACAAACATGCTCGAGTGTCGGGACAAGCTACTTCCGTGAAGTTGCTTCCAAGAACCGCTGGGGATAGCGACGGTCAGCTAACAGAGCAGTAATCCGGTCAGCCAACGAGGCACTTCTGTCTATAATCTATAATTCTGTCCTAAACGCCCACTCACCTACTTTAAGTTTATCCAAATATAGCCCTCTTGATCTTTGTAAGAAGACCATCATTTTCATCGTTTGGTTTGTTTTGTACGTTCTGTCTCGCTTGAGTTTTTACCTTCGGACCTGCCGTGTCTAAAAGAATATGCAAGCTGATAATAAAATGGTTGTTACGCGAGCATGTGAAGGAAACGCTCCACATCGAGTTAAATAACTGAACACTTTGTTAACACATTCTTCCCACGTTTCCAAAACATGTTACTTTTTTATATCTCATTAAATACCAATGAAACGCATATAGAAATTTTTACATTATTTATTTCGTAGGCAAGGGCAGGTACACGTAAAGAAACTCAAGCGACACACTAGCCTAATCTAATATGATTTCACCCAAAACAGAAATGATTCAAGGAATGTCACTCAGAATCTTTAGAGGACTTCGAACACATTAATATTTAATCTGTGTAAAAAAGAAAGGAACGTAGACACGCGGATGTTTCGCTTCCTCTTTATGCATTACGATTCATCATATTTATTCTTACCATCTGTTTTATATGTTATGCCGTATATACTGCCGGGTGTATGTTCTTCAAGTTCAGCGTATGCTTGCAATAATGCCAGTTGTTTGTCATTCAATTTTGAGGGCACTGTTACTTTAATTTGTACATAGTGGTCTCCGTACCCCATCCCGGTCACCTTTTTCAATCCTTTGCCATTAAGCCTAATTTTGGTGTGAGATGAAGTACCAGGCCGAATTTGTATAGTGTGATCCTCATAAACTCCTTCTATTCTGATTGTGCCGCCAAGAACTGCTTGTGCTAATGAAATCTCGGCATCTGTATGTATATCTGGGCCATCTCTTCGAAAGTATTTTGATTTTTCCACGCGGAATGTTATAAAAACCTCTTTGTTACCCACAGCCATTCGAATTGTTTGACCATCTTCAACACCAGCTGGAACTGGGACCGTTACTTTTTTCCGTTGCACCTGTTATTACAGTAAAGTTTTATAGAAAATTTTATACAATCGTCGTGGCTTATTTAACAGTCTTATGTGTTTCTAATTAATACGAAATCTAGAAGAGTTTGTACCGATTGGCCTTTTCCTTCGCATTCGGAACATGGAAATTTAATGAACATCCTGGTCCCGTGACAATAACGGCAAGTAGAGCGCATCACAAAAGGACCAGTGCTAATCGTTTCCATTCCAGTTCCATTACAATACTGGCATCTAATAGCTTTCGTTCCGGGCTCGCATCGCGAACCTAAACACTTTGGGCATGTGTCTACCACATTTAATTGGACATCCTTATTCACTCCTCTGGCTGCTTGTGAAAATGTTAAATTCATAATAACCTGAAGAAAGTAAAATTTTTATTCACTTATAGACGAAAGTACGATCTTTCTTCGGGATGCAAGTACCTCTTGAGCTGCTCCGAAACCAAATTTGGATTCAGCAAAATCTTCAAAGTCGCTGAAAGCGCTGCTTTGAAATCCGGCTTCCCCGAAAATTTTTCTAAACAACTCTTCTGGATTGACTGACGATCTAAACTGCCAGTTCTGTCCAAAATCTTTGGCATGACTAGCACCCTGTCCCATTCCCATCTGCTCCGATGTTGCTCCCCATGTATCAAATTCTTTTCTCTTAGTATCATCGCTCAATACTTCGTAGGCTTCGGAAACCTCTTGAAATTTTTTACTGGCATCTGGATCTCCTTTGTTTGTATCAGGATGATATTTTTTAGCTAACTGGTAATAAGCCTTCTTAATATCCTTCGCAGAAGCATTCTTGGTTACACCTAATATTTCATAGTAATTGCGCTTTAGAAGAGTGTTCGTGGTACGTATCCCTCTTTGAGTTTGTATGAAACTTCCAATTGTATCTGCAATTTCATTCAAAAATATTTTTCAACTGAAATAATTCCAGAGCAAAGTTTGGGGCAAAAATGAGCAGACCAAGCACCATAATTTTGTGCAAATAGAAATTATCTACATAAATATTTACTACATGATGGTAATTCCTCCAGAAATTAAATTTAAAAAAAAAATATCACAGAAAATCTTCACCAACATTTAAATGCATAAACTTTGGATTTGTAAGCTAGTATGCTAGCCATTTTACTACAATGGAATATAATACATGCTCTTTTGCTTCAGGTACTCGAGATATGCTGCTACTGTAGCAAAAATTAAATGTTAACACGTTATATAAATAATATATATTTGTATAAATATTTTCCAATATAGGTCTACTTATTTTAGCTTTTGATTCACGGTCATTGTTAATACATAGGGAGAATCTAAAAACTAGAACAAGGAACAACTGTTTTCTATACAAAGATACAAAAAATTAACAGAGATCATGACTGTCTTGTGAAAAAATAGTCTTTATTATGACATTCAACTTTTTCCTATTTGAATTTTTGATATCTTCGCATAATAAAGGGGTGTTTATCCCTGTTCTTTATCAATCTTTTATATACTTAAAGCATATGTTAAACTGACATTCAATTTTACATAGTGTTTAGCGAACAGTTATTTTTTTACACATAAAGACAATTTTAACAGATCATTTTAAATTAACTTTGGGGAATAGATCTTTTTTTAATGAACTTATATAAAAATGTATATATACCAACTGTCGGAATTAGTTATGAAATAGACTGATCGATCACGTTATAAAAGATCAAGGCCACTGTTAGAACGGTACAAAGCATTAAAAATGAAATGTTTATAATTGAATATGTCTGTTTGTAAATCTTGAACCATGGATCTCGATGGTTCGAAATGTTATACATAATGATTTATACATTAATGCATTCGAAATGAAATATAGGTGATTAGAAAGAACATTAATGTAATTATAAATCAATGTAAATAGTAAAACGAGAAAGCATGTGACGTGAAATGGGGTTATGTTCCACTTCGAAAGCTTCGTTCCTAAGGGTTCAAGAGATAAACTACCAGACATACGTAAAACTCTGAACAATTCAGAATAAAAGATCCCCGCAAAATGCCAAAACTTATTTAACGTGACAATAACTTCAAAATACAGGACGCGCTATGAAAAAAAATTCGTGATGTAATCTGTACTTTTCGTGGTCAAAGGTATACGTTACTTTTTCCTATTTTCTTTGAGTTCCAGTTGCCGACATTCAATACTACTGTCGTGATAGATCGATGGCATGTACTGCATCTCTGCACAACTCCACACGACAATTTACTTAAATTACTACTGTTGATTAAACTAATTGTTTTTGGTCGAAAAACGATCGCTAGCCCTTTGCCGGTCGCCATGTTGAGTAAAAGACGCATGGTTCTTCTATCACGTGACACATCAAGCAGACAGCATGTTTTCTAGAAACTACGTGTATGTGTATGCTGCGGTCGAAATAAACTCAAGTGGCCAGAGCGAAATGGCGAGAAATGCAACAACGGGTAGGCAAACAGTGTGGTAGGAATTATTAGGGCCGATGCAGGCGACCGGTTTGCGGTAATCTGCCGCAACCGCGGTTTAACATAATTTATACGACGCATTCACACGGGACGCGAATTTTAGCGGCTGCTGCGACATGTTTGTGTTCGTCAAAACGAACGAAAGTGCACGACCGCACGTACTGTTTGACTGCGAACGAACGCTGCCGCTTGGCCGCGAGACAGTATGTATTTATTATTTATGTATTTCGGAAAAGCATTTTGATATGCAATGGCACTTTTCGACCCCTCCTCGCATGCGTCATTCGTGCGCGCTCAGCCTGCTCAGCGTATACTTCAGTATACTCATTCAGGTCTGGACCCGGCTTTACCAGGTCGCCGACGACGAGGTATACGGGAATATATGGGCGGTATTCTCAGTCGTTGCTTATTCTTAAGATCGTCTTAAGCATGCGGCATCCTCTACTAACCTCGTAGACTAGTAAAGGATGCCAAATGCTTAAGACGATCTTAAGTCTTAAGCAACGACTGAGAATACCGTCCTATGAGTTCGTACGCACTTGGTCGCGGCGAAGAACAAAGGTTTCTGGTCTCTTGTCGACCAAGTTGCCAGAAACTTGCTGCAAGTGCGTAACGGGGCTAAGGAGGCCACACACGCTCCGGCCGGCCGGACGCCGCACAGTGCTAGGGATAGGATTGTTACGCATTTCGGAATGAAATTTGCGCCAATTTTTTTCTATCATCAGTGACCGTATCGCTGACGGTAAACGTGCATAGCAGCCCTCGCTGTGCACGGTAAACAACACGGAAAATGAAGAGTCAAGATTGGAAGATGAAGATGATTTTTCATCAACAGTTCATCGTAATTCCAAATATTTAAATGTTTCGTTAATTTGAGATAACTCGAACTTCCTTTCCTGGTATGTATTCAGCTGATATTTCGGATAAAAAAATGTTTAATTTCGTTGAACCTGACGAGTTTAACTCATATGGGTGAGATCTCCTTAGAGATCCGCGATTTTTTTTTAAAAAAAAAATTCCGGTGGAAATACATGTTGTATTTACGACATGTGAAAATTAGTTTTCCCATAAAAAAAAAATGGACAGTACCGAGTACACAACAATTTTGGAAAGCAATTTGTTACGATCCCTTCAAGAACACAATATAGTTGAATGAACATTTCAACAGGATAATGCTGCCTTACACATCGGTAGAAGGACGATGGCATGGTTTTAACTTTTAAACAAATCAAATGACCGGCATGTTCAGCCGATGAGAATCCGGTGGAAAATATTTGGGGCATTATTGTTAAACACGATTATGCTGAAAACGACAGTTTCAAAACGTTTCGGAATTAAGAAATACGATAATTACTTACAGCGCGCAATGAAATCCGCGAAATTTTTCGAAAACTTATTGATAACATGTCGAATCATATTTTCCAACTTATAACGAACAAAGGTGGTGCGATCTCTGTTCAATCTTAAACCCGTTACGCGCTGTCGACTACGAGGTACGAGGTAATTTTGACTCACAGAAATTTATTTTGCGAAAAAAAAAACAATAAGAAGAAATAGTGCATTTATTTGGGAATGAAAAATTATTACCTTTCCTTTTTTATTTTTTTTCAATGCACTTCACAATTAGAAAGGTTACACGAAACTCATAGCTAACGAGTTATCCAGTTTGGTTGACCGACTTCTAGTCGACAGTGCGTAGCTCGGTTTTAATTATATCATTACTATTATAATTTACTTTTCCTGTTATGGTTCTACAGTTTTGCAACAATAAAAAATCATGTTTCTTATTACATTTCTTCGTATTTTCATGAGATTTTGCTAAAATTCATTGTTCATCATACCCTTGTAGTCTACATGATTGATTCTTATGCATTCATACTCGAAAATCCAAATCATTTGAAAATGTACGTGGTGCTAAAGTTACGCACCGCACTGTATAACAGTGTTCATGATTCCTTCATGATAGGGGTCGAAAGACCCGCAATACCGTTCATTACATCGTTCATTACAAAACATCGATATTTCAAAATTAAATGAAATAATTACAAGTTTCTCAGAAGTACTGACGTCATTTTTAATGTAGTAAAATACTGTAAAATTTGTACTTAATATCAATGACACGCGAATTTGAAACTGTACACGCGAAGATGTTGGAGCCCCAAAATTTTCGTCATTACATGACTAATAAATTACATATTTTCCAACGTTCAGCATATTTCGATTGACAATGCTACAATCTGGGCAGAAGAAATGTTATAAAACAAAATCTGCCAAATGGGCCAAATATAATTCTTGTAAAACAGAATATGTCATTTTACACGATTATTTCTCTCTAACAACTTCCCACACTATTGTATATTTTCATATATGCACAAATCTACACCGCCATTTACTACATAGCGCTTCATCCACACAGACAAATCCGTGAAACTATTTGTCAATTTTCGAACCACTTTTATTGTACCCCAGCGCAGAAAGTATTAAGATTTATAATAAAGTTGTCTGAACAGCTCACTACATCGGTTGTTAGTTATTAATTAAACTAATATCAATAACACATAAGAGTAAATGTACATGTATATTGAGCTTGTAACTGATGCTCATTCTTGATCAATTTTGTCGTATAAATAAAATTTGTTTAAATAGGAAGAAACATAGTACATACACAGTGTTTTGCCAGTAATACATTTTGATAATTGAACTTTTCATAGGAGACATGAAAGTGCATGTGACGTTGTTAACGCATACGTTTTAAAATAACAATACAGCGTTTCTCTCACTCTATAATCAGTACACAAGATATTCCTCTCTTTATACATAATAAAATATGAATTTTAAATAGTTCTGGTTAAATATACAGAAGATCTGTCGTTATGAAAATATTAACATTAACGATGATATTGATGTTAAGACCATTCTTCTTCAACTGATCAAATCGATAAGGAAAGATTACAAAATAAATCGAAACCTTCCAATCACACAAACTGCCCGACGAAATGATGAATAATTTACATTTACACTTTCTCTCTCGCATGCAAATATATACGTATACATGTGTGTACCAACGCACATATACCACACACACATGCTGGTCTATACGTACGGGAAGAGAGTACTAACTCTGTCCACCTTAAATATATCTGCTAAGAAAAATTATAGATATACAAATTTTTGTACAGTATTAACATTAGAGGGCCGGCATTTCCCCATTGAAATTCTGAATTTCCTTACGTAAAATTCATGCATATTATATGCAGCATATAATATAAATTCCAAGTATATCCCTGGCCACTATAGTGGCCGGCCCGGCCGTGACCAGTGTGGCAAACATTAAAATTTTCAAAATCTGAACTTCAGTGTTTCTAACGGTTTTCGATATCGCTAATCACGATTCTGAGGTCAGATTATCGAGATTTTACGCAGAAACAGTGTTGCCAACCTAAACAAGCCTAAATGATTAAAAACAGTTACATTCGTGTATAAAACTTTCCCTCGGCGTTACCCGCAGCTAACGACGCCAGCGTACACACATACATACTTCTCAAGCACACACACTCATGTATATGTAAATAGTTGTCTACCCTGGTCCACTATAGTGGCCACCCCGGCCCTCTAAAGGTTAAGGGGGGCGTAATATGATCGCAATCACTTTTTTTTTCGTGGATGGAGGCGTGAAGGAGATTTTAAAGTCACTTCTATTTTTCTTTTTTAAATGCAAACATACGTTTTTATTTCAAGATCATATTAAGTCAACATGTCGTAATACATACATAGATGAATTTCTCTCCTTGTCAGCTAGAAGAATATGATAACAAAAATATCTGGCTCTATTTATTTAAAATAAGTAAATAAATAAATAAAAAACAAAGGTGATCTTGATATCTCCTTTACGCGTCCAGCCATGAAAGAATGATTACTACAGTATTATGTCTCCGTTGGTACTATACAACTTTTATGTATAAAATCCTTTCCATAAATCATGTACTAGCAAAGACATGTCAGCTAGGCAGAGTTAATGTTCCGCACTGCTCTGTATACACGTAATGCATACAGACATAATATACAGTACACCATGCATACAATCGTACACGCATACATACATACATTTGTATATGTACATATGTATAGAACTTAAACAAGATTCGCTGTAAGGTGCGATCCAACGGCGCGTGGCTCGGCGAGTTTGAGGACTCGTCGAGTCCAGGCTCGCCGTTTCCCGCCGTCTTTAATCGAGACAGATAAGCTTTTCGTTACCGACAACGGACGGGAAGCCCATGCCGAGGCTCGCCAGCCCGAGCTCATCATTCCCGCGGCACGTGGCTCGGAGAGTACGGCGCGGAAACTCCGCGAGGCACGCGCCGGGGAATCGCACTTCAAGACGATCCTCTAAATCGAGTAATGTATTAATCTATATACAATGTACAGCACTAACGTGCTAATCCGTTTAATTTCTGATCACAAATTTGTACAAATTCTGTTTGTACACATCGTATTGGTCACCTATTCTATAAATACCTATTTGTTTTCCTTTCCATTCCCAGCAATATATGAGACGCCCAGAAATTTTATAGCAAAATAATTTTGGCGATTCAGTATCAGAGAGTGCTTTTAGATGATAACACCTACGCTCGTAGTTGAAATCCCCTTGCTGAGACTAAGGCGTGTATAATTGTGTGTATAATTGAAAATGATGATGTAGCAAGGTCTGAGTCCGTAAAAGTTCTAACTGGTCTTTGGATAAAACACGGTAGTTATTTCTACTTTGGTAAAGTCTGATACGATTTTATCATATTTCGTATATTGGTGCACGTCTCATATTCTTATAAATTTCGATATACAATGTAAATTTATTACGCCCAAATCAGTTAGAGTCCACACGCGCAAAATCGTCGGCACACAGGCCCGACTACTCGGACTTTTATTTCTAACAAGCAGATTTTTACTATAGCTTAAAATAATTTTCACCTTTTCACGTTGACACGACAGTACTTGTCGACGACTGAGCCACCGTTGTCACTGTCAACAGAGTTAACGTGGTGTCAAGAGTATTTTGTTCGGGCATCCCGGTGACAATGTCTTTCTCGACGCACACTTTCTTCGCTTCTTTATGCTCCTCGGACGAACTCGTCTTCCTTTTGTGATTCGAACTCGACGAATGAGAACGACTAGACGCTGAATCGTCCTTCGATGATCGACTGCTCGACGACTTCTTTTGCCCGTCTCTTCCATGACTATGATGCCCATCTCTCTTTTTCTCCGACTTCCTTTCATTATCTTTGTTATCTGCGCGTTCAATAGTTTTACTAGAAACGTTATAATCTCTCGGCAGTGGAATGATTTTCAACGAATCGTCTTTGCTGCTTCCTTCTCCCGTCTTGCTGTCGTATTTACGTTGAGGACTCCGATGGCGATGCTTCTTATGCTCTCTGTCGCGCCTGTCTCGATCCCTTCTATCTTTATGCCGTTGATTCCTCGAATCTTTCTCGTCTCTGTGCTTCCTTTTGGAATCTAAATGTGATGTGTGTGTATCCGACGACAATTTAGATGTATTTTCGTCGCTGCTGCCGTTTCTGCTGTTACTGCTACTATGTCTTTCGGATTCTGTTATCGGGGACGAAGATGTAATCGAAGAACACGAAGAGGAATTCGTGATTTTTGTGGCCGATATCGAGGTTTCTTCGCACGTGTTAGCAGTTGTAACCGATTCACAAGTTTTCTCGTTTTTCGATCTCTCCTTAGCCTCATCCTCGGCCATTTCGATTAACGCTTTCACTGCATTTTCGGTGGCGCACTCCATCTTCGATGTAAAAGCTAATGTTGTTTCTACTTCCAGTAATTGACAATATCGCTCTAACTTCGATATATCGCTTTTGTACTTCTGCTCGGCAATTTCGAAGCTTTCCTTATGTATCTTTTCCAACACTTCTTTCGAGGCCTCCGCAACCCCTGTTCGCAAAGACTGACAAACCTCTTCCACGTCAGTCTTCGATTTATAAATTGCAATCTCTAAAGCCTTATCGACAACTTCGGTTGCATAAGTTTTCGCTATCAACTGCCGTTGTGCTAATACATCTTGCTCGAGAATAACGGCGTTGCAATCGGAGATATCACGTTCCGATGCGCAAAGGTCCGAGGAGCTCAAACGTCTCTTACTGTCTTTCGAAGAAGGGCCTGAGTTACTGAATTTATTTACCGATTTCGATTCAACTACGTGCGAAATGCTTTCTTTACTTGATGTGCTGTTACTGCTAGACCGACTATGGTGACTTCGATGATGTTCCAGCTTATGACTGCTACAATCATACTTCTTCTTGTCCGCAGAGTGACTACTATTACTATTGCTGCTACCGCGAGAACGATGACTGGATTTTTCATTGGACCGACGCCGGTCCTCGTGTCTTCTTTCAGATCTTTTATCGTCTCTCTTCTCGCTACTCTGTTTCTGCTCTGTTGTGCCACTCTTTGTAGATTTGCTACTGAAAATATCTGAGCAATTATCATTATTTTCGTCCGAATCCTTTCTCTTACTCGAGACAGAAGAATGCCTCGTATGCTCCCTACTTTTACGTTCTTCTTTACGTTTTCCATGCTGGTCCGATTTCTTCAGATTCCCTTGATACTCAGCAGCTCTTTCTTTTGCTTTTTTCTCCTCGAGAAAGTCAATAGAATGTTTTTGCTCTACACGCTGACGATTGGTGTTCTCTTTTTGCTCGTCTCCTATATTTACTGCTTCCAAAGGTTTCTTCTCCTTCATGCGATGGGACGATTCGTTTATGACGCGGCTGTGTCTAATGCTTGAATTGTGCTGCGATTCCTGATAATACTGTTTTAACCTGACGTGCCAGGCTACGCTTGAAACCGCGGAAATCGTTCTGAATTGATGAATTATGTTACGCGGCAGAAAGTAAATGTCATTATCGTATAAATTTATTCTCGCATAGCGGATACCCTGTCTACGTAATTGATTCAATTTAGCGTCTTCGACCCATTGTACACACTGCGATATTGGTGGTTCGTGAAGATCTAACTGCAACTTTTCGACTAGTTCGGGAAAATCGCCAGCGTAAAAAGCCACAACATCTTTCGTGATCCTATTGTACTCTGATGGTTGCCCACCGTGAACAGCTTTCAGTATACCCACTGCAGCCGTTGTCATTCTATCTAATCCGTGACCCACATGATCCGCATGAGCCTTGGTGCGATCTTCGAACATATATTCACGAGCTTCGCTAAGGCGTGGTAGATATTGAAGATTTCGCAACTCATTAATGCCGGTTCTACGCCTTTTGTAAGGACTTTTATTTATGTCTGCAGTCGGAACTAATTGTTCTCCTGGTCTAATCCAGAGGATCGGGCCATCGTTTGACTCTTGAGCTGTATCCATTTTCACAACAGATAGCGGACCCCATGGCATCGTCTAAAACACAGTGGGAACAGAATTTTTACGTAATATTATAAAATATGCATATTTAAGCTAAATAAATTTACAGTTTCGATTTTATGTATTCGGTAAATAAATCGTTATACCATCATATAAAGCTTTTGCAATTACGCAGAAGGTGTAAATATAAGGAGAGCACAAGTACTACCTTCGAAAGTTAAAAATAAGATTTTTTCGGCAGGTATCCTAATATTTCTCTACAGTGATTGAAAGTGTGGTGTTAGTTAAAAGAGAAAGGTGTAAATGAATTTTAGAACTACTCGTGTACACATAAATGGGTGGCAGTAACATGGGAAATTGCAGCGTCTAAAACCACTTCGTTCTGCCTTGTACATTCTCCTTATCTCAAATTACTTTTACTTTGCGATCCAACCCAATTGCAATAGTCATCATGTACATGTGCATAAATAATTTAAACATTTATTTACCAATTTTAAAAACGGATTTTCTTCTAACTTTTTTAGAAGATCTGGAAAATATCCACCGACTTCTTCGTGAACGGTTCCTACGAGACTTATTTGGTGTAGAGGTCCATATCTAACAGTACCATTGCTATAAGCTTTACAAACTTGTTCTTTGTACTGAACCATAGTTGTAGTTTCTATGTCACTGCTTCTTCCTAATACACCATTCTTCACAGTTAATGTAGGATAATTGTCTGCCATATAATCCAACAGATCGGGAAGATACGCAGCAGCATTATGCACTATTCCCATAACATGATGCGCATTACCATTTTCATCCTCGCCAAAAACTACCTGCAACATCAAATATTTCCTTCTTCGCAATCTGTATCATTTAAACGTAATTAAAGAAAGCATTCTTTCTTTGTCCTCTACACTCTATTTCAAAACATCGCGAACGCTCGACTGTAATATTTATTAATTCTATTAGGAGCGGTCATTTCGAATCGTCTTTGTTTTAAAAACAATTTTAACCGATATTTATTACTTACTTTGAAATACTCTTGAGCTAATTCTTCTACTTGTTTGTGCGATAATGTATCGATTTCATCCTGATACATATGCACAACAGTTGCACCACCATTAGGATAAGTTTCTATATGAATGAACTTCTTATACTTTAGGCCTTCTAGTAATTCACTTTTAACCAGTGGATTATGAAGCATTTTACAGTTTTTCGTTTGCAAATTTAACCTGAGGTTTTCATTTACAGACTTTGAGAATGGATGAGATATTAGCTTACTGTTCAATGAAACCACACTACGATCTCGTTTACACTGTACACCGATACTTGCTCGCTTTATTTTGCTACGCTTGTAACATCGCGAACAATAACGCCGTTCATTGTGCTCCTTACTTCGTTTGTCTCTCGAAGACGAGTACGATTTAGAGTGCGAACTCGAAGATGTAGAATCGATGCAATTTATCGGTTTCTCGTTAGATGGTACAGTATCCGTTCGTCCAACTATTGTCGTAGACACACTATTACTAGCCCAATCAGATTTAACTACGTTTAACGGTTCTTGAAGATCCACTTGCTCCGCTTTAACTTCGACAACCTCAGTTTTTATTTCTCTACGAACAGCGTCCATATCTTTATCTACGTTCTCATCCTCGTCTGGCTTTATTTCCGTAACAGGAACTTGTTCTTCGGTTTCCTCTAATGGTCCGCAAAATGAATAAGACATCAAACTCTTGTTGGCTTTAGTGGATAAGTTAGTCGTGCCTTCTTCGTCGTATTTTGCCGTATCCATTATAATAGTCGAAGCCACGATCGCCGATGTCATACTGGTAGAAAACGTAGTGTCAGGACTGTTGGGACTGCCGGAAACTCGTGGCGGATAATCCGGACTTCTCGGACTAGTGATCACTTCGCCGTTACTTTGAGGACTTTCCCCTAATTGAGGCGTATTTCCATGTTCAAAGTTTACGCATCCTTCTAATTTCGTTGGTAACGCATGAATTCCACCAGGGAATGTCGCATCATTGTTACATACTGAATCAACCTAACGAATGAAACAATAAACAATAAATATACGTCTTTAAGATATAAGCGTTTACTAAAAATTTTAGCTTTTTATATTATTATATTGTTCACGTATCGTGAACAAGAAATATACATACACAAACAGCATTCTGAGCTGGTTCTATTACAGTTTTCATTAATTCGTTGTTGCAATGATCTGGATTCCCTATAATATGTAACATTAATCTTACGATATGTATCCAACGTACAGAAATATGTGAAATATCATAATAGAAAATGTTCACAAGAAATATGCCTCAAATTCGAACAATGATTCGACGATTACGCGTTCCTTCGCGCGGAGTAAGAGAATACAGATCTTTATCGAACGGTATAACAACTAAAGTTCGTGGACTACGTCGAAACTCTATGTTTATGATATTTCACATTTATCGACTAGCGTCGTTTCTCTTTTACGCTATCTGTACCGTTACAACAATTTGTCGGATAAACAATAAACAACGGAGTAATAGATATAAATTACCTAAATACTGGAAAGATTTTCTTAACGTTTAGTTTGGTTAGCGAAGCAAGGATGTAGGATTAAATGTTTGAACCGCTCTACGTAATGTTAAAAGATTTTACCGTCTGGCTGTTCAGGAAGACAGGCAATACCATCCAGATCATTTCTCTGGGTGGACATGCTGTGTGGTTCCAAGGATGGTATGTGTAATGTAGTGTTGATAGCAAGTTTATAAGTAGTACGTTCTTCCACATCACCAGAAGAGCTCATGAAACTCAAGTTTCTCTGTAACTCGTTCCCTTCTGTGTTTGCATTAAACGATGACGCTGTAGAGAATATCGTGGGCGTCCTGACCGAATGTAAAGCTGAATTGTCCGTGAACTCGTTTGTCTCGTTAATAACACTATTCCACGCTGTTCTGGACACTTTTACATTGATTGCTTCCCCTCGCAGCGGTTCGAATACTTGCTGAATTGTATTATTTACATCACATCGTTCATTTGACACAATACTTGTACCAGATTCGGATGCCATCTTGATTCTGTGAGCAACATCCTGAACACAACGATACTACGCAACATTTGATTGGATATTTCTTAGCCGCCTTTCGAACAGACCTTATTCTATTCGTCTGAAATCGGATAAAAAGTAGGGGTAAGACCAGTAGATATAGGGGTACCATAGACATTTTTATTCATTGGAATCTTCGATCTCTAACCTTGTTTTCCCCGAAATTTTTTCATTATAAAACACCGTGTATAATTCGGGATAGTGATACGCACTGTGTGCCGCACAATTACAATCATTTAACGAAACGGTGCTGGACATAGTTTGTAATAATAGACTTCGTTAGAATCATCTGGATCATCTATTCACGCGTATCTGATTTTACCGCTAATTTTCAAATCTTCGAACAATATGACAACAATCATTCTTTTTCTACAGTTGAGAACGTGTCTTTTTTGTAGAAAAAAATTATTATAGAACAACAGGATATTTATACAAATGTAAATAATATGTTAATATGTAAACTGTAATAAAATACGATTGAGAAGGATACAATACGAAACAGAATTTATTTTATTATCAGATTATTCTTCCTTGTATAGACGCAATGTTAGAAATCAGGTATTTATTACAACTGAGAAAATATGTTTTATTGTTTAACTTTTTTATTTACAACAAAAAACGTGAGTGGTAGTACATATTTAAATAGTTGTACACGCTCGATAAAACATTAACCTTCTCTAAACCTTCCGAGTGTCAAATAATACCACTAAAGTACAAATAATTTCTTTAGATAAATTCATTTTATGATAAACAAACATTTTCATTACATTCTCTTATTTTTTGTTAGCATTAATACTCGGCAAGTATATCGATACTTACAATTAGTACGGATTAGTACTTTCAGAATTAAGAAGGAAAACATTAACGTAAAGAATTTTCAAGTTAAATGAGAATTCGTATATTGAAATAGTAAATACTTTATATTTTCTCATTTCTTTAATACGTTAAAATCTAAACTCGTGTATATGTATATATAGCCTTCAATGATTTTTGAGTGTTGCCATTTTTTGGTTAATCTCGATGGGTGTACTCAAAGATATAAGTACACATCGGTACTTACAGTGTCGTAAAATGTGTATATAATTTATTTATGTTATGAAAAGTGATCCATACACAGAGTTTTAGCAGAAGCTTGCCCTGTACAAATGCGTTTTGAACTGAGAAAAACCAATGGAAGCAAAAAAACCAATAAAAATCAGTGTATGTTATCAGATAAGCAACAGCATATTTGTTGTTACTTAATGAGAATAGTACTTTTGAGGCACAAGTGTAATCGTTTGAATATAAGTAGGATTATTTTATTTTTCTTCTGCATTACAATTTGTAAGTTATTAAATGTTGTTTCATAATTTCCATATGGTCATCTGATATTTCGAAAGCAATACCTACGACTTTTCGACATAAACACGTTTAAAGTTCTGCACTCTGAAGCAGGATTGTCTGTTTCGTTTTTAGCTGTTTTCTCTTACATTTCAATGTTTGTATTTCCAATTGGTCCACAGTATTTTTGAGCAGCGAAGCTTGTATGTATTTTCATTCATCAATTCAATTCATAGCATTTAATAAATCACTGCTAATTTCTTTATTGCTGTATTTGCGAACATTGTACTTTATAAATTGTTTTGTAAGTTGAATGTTATGAATAATACTTTTGCCTATAAAAAACATGAAGAAGTTAAAATCGACTTTTTTGCACATGAAAGGTTTTATTTATAAATAAAAGTTGTGTATCGACCTTTTAACTTTTAAATCATTTCCTTTCTGTGTTAAGTTAACTTTGTACATTAACACTTTAACTCTGTCGTAAGAGTTGAATGTTAACAATTTTATGTTCGGTTAATAAAAGTTCTGGAAAGCGTATACGTGTATTAGATATTTATCGGTAAAATATAAAAGTTAGGAATAATTTTTCAATTAATATTATTTAAGGAATTGGAAGTAGCACATTGCGATTTTTATATAATTATTTCCCCTGAACGGTTTAAGGCTTCAACTTCATCCCCATCTGTCTTCCTCACAACATTTCCAGGAAATTTGCTTGTCATAAATTTATACTTTTTCACGGCCGAATAAATGTTGTACCACAATTTTTTCTACTTTCAAGAAAATAGAAGTTTCTTATTTACACAAAAATGTATAGAGTAAAATTGAGTTAATACACTGCATTTTATAACAGTTTTCTGAGAATAGAAAATAAAATAATAAGTCATAAAATTACAGGTATTTCATAATTAATTGAAAATTACACATATCAGGTCTGTCGATTTAATTCACTGGGAAAAAAGCATTTTGTTAATATATTGTAAACTTTATTTATTTCTATGAAAAGGATGTACTGTTGAAAAAAATTTGATTTTGCATCTTCTTACCGTCGCCTGCCACCGTCAACATAATTATTATAATTAATTCTTTTAAAGGAGTTTCGATATAAATCTTCGAAGTATAATCGTAATTTTGTAATTACTTTATTTTTATTGATTCTAATTACGACTTCATAAGTCCATTTGTATAATATTTATAACACATCCTCTAGTAACAAAAAGAAAAAAATACACTACTTAAATTATGTATAACGATGTTCAGTATATTACCTTTTATACATTTTCGAAGTGATATTAAAATTAACCCTAACAACTTTTATATTTTTTCAAATAGTCACTCTTTCTAAGTTTACATTTTCGAAGTTATTAAATTACTTAATATCTAAATGCGGGAAAATTATATAGAAACACAACAAAATTTAATTTAGTTTTTTTTACACTAAAACTAATAAATAATCAACTCTTAACTTTTACTGTATTAATCGCCTAAGTTTTTACTCTTATCACATTGAGACCCGAACGCTTCATAAATAGATTCTTGACACTGCTCCAGTTTGGGCATTGCTACATTTAAATGCATTATTATACGTACATATTCGAAAGCCTTCTGCTATGTGTAACAATTAAATAATGCGAATAGATCATGTGATAAATAATTAAATAATGTCGTACGCAACAATTAAAGTATATCATATATATCATAATTCGCTTTTATTTTTATTTATTGTCAATTAAATGGGTAGATTTACCCATCCGGGTGTTTGCCGTGTCTATGAAACGGGTAAATCTATCCACGCGGGTTTCAATGTGGTAAGTGATGCATTGTTTATTTATGTGAAAATATATTTTATATTGTATATTACATGCTAAATGTTTCATAAATATTTATAACTAAATGTACGAAATACTCTTTCTATTTGCAGATTTGTTTAATTCATTAGTAAGATATTCTGAGTTGCAAGGGTTAATATTATAAGTGCAAAGCAATCATTTAAATTCTTTACAATCACGGTCGCAGTGGTCCATAACCATGGAATTCTTCTTAATGCACTAAATACAAGTGAAAAATGTACACAATATATCAGAACGCAGAAACTTCTGCTTTAATAAACGAGAAAATAGAATTTTCTTACTATATATTTCTCAATTTTACATTATTTTTTTAACACGTTGACTGCTATGTACGAATCATTTGCTATTTCTGTCTGAATGTTTAAAGTTACGATTTTCTAATCATCGAATTTCGAAGAAAAAAAAAAGAAATAAATAATAGTTTCTACATTTACGAAGAATTTCTTATTAAATATTTAAATGAAAGCGATATATTCTACACAGCAATTAGTACAAAATAAAGAAGCAGAAGTAATATTGACGTTTACAGATGGTTTCGAAAACTGCCCTCGGTTTTTAATTACATGCAATCAAAGTTAAATGTATACAAAATATCTATAAAATTAGATACATTTGATATAATAGCTCTTTAAATTAATAATTTGTTATTTCCTCCAAATGAAATATAAAATTACACTCGCTCACTACATAATAATATAATCTTTGTAGAAATTCATTAAGTATAATTATATTTATATATCTTACTAAAATAACTCTGTAAAATAAAAATATGATACGCGATAGACATTCATATTTCAATTATAGTCTTTTATAAATTGTATTCAGTAAGCATTTCATGGTATGCATGCTTTTTTTCATCGTATATCGCCAATCGTTTAATAGCAACTAGGGTATGAAATTACAAAATATATTAACTAATAATCTCTTCGGACTTCAATTTAGTAGCTTTGAAGGCATGTAAGTTAAGTGAAAAGAATATTTGTATAAGATAATATACAATTATATACAGATCTTTGTTGTTGGACGTCAGGAATATCTTTTTATCGCAAAACAAAATTTGCTTACGTGAAGATTGAACTTTTGTGTTATGGTTACGACATTCGGTACGAAATAATGGATGTGATATTCTACGACTATGATTACATTTAAACACGTAATGACTATAGTTAAATGGTTCACATCGTGATTGTATTAACATGGCATAATTTTTTACGTAACACTCGAAAAATGTACGTAAAAATAGGGGAATTAATTATCCTGAAGAACTAATTTTTACAAACATGATTTACTATTTCGAAAAATCGTTTCCTATTTATTAGCGATCAACGTGTTAAGATTAAATTATTTGAATCAGTGATAACGATCACAAACGGTAACACTGTTCAAGTCAATTGGATTGCACTATCTTTTATCTTTTTACTCTTCTTTTTTACAGTCTTAACTTTCATTAGTGTTTTGCCAGCCTTTCCCTTGTTGGGTATAACTTTTTCCTTTATCGACTTCATCTGTAACTTCATTTCAGTTTTTGATAATTTCTTGTTTTTTATACTTCTCATGCTGAGCTTGCTATCCTTTTTAACTTTGGTAGAAGTTTGAATCGGCAGACCGGATCTTACACAAGACCCGGGTAGCTTGTACTAGGCAGCAACCTTCACTTTTTTCTTCCTCTTCTTCTTTTTCTTATCGTGATGAAGTTCTTGCTTTTTCGCTATACAAAAGCGGCAGTACCAATCCTCGTTGTCAGCTGGTGGTACTTGCATACCAACGCACACCCTGAATAATTCAAGATAAATTAAATATTAAATGTAACTACAAATTAATCGGTCCTCAAATTAGAAAGTGTTAGATTTTGATCAATTTCATTTTAGGCTTTGTTATCATTAATTACTATGAGATTTTCTGTTTTGGCTGATACAATTAATCCATAAAATCGAAGAAAGATACGAATCATAGATTAGATTTAAGTCAAAGTAAATACAGTACAGCGTCAATTATTCGAACCAAAAAATCAAAGACTACTTAAAAAAATAAACTTAACTGCATATCACAGAATTTCAAATTACAACATCGTCAGATTATCCGAAAAAAATTGATTTTCCGAACCACCTCGGATAATTGACGCTCCACTCTAATTGATAGTACTTGGAATTGATTTATTTGTGAATTCTTAATCTCTTCACTTACCAATGATACCATGCATCGCAATCATCACAACCGACCATGGGTGATCCATCATCCTGGTTCCCACAAGCGGGACATATCCATACTTGGCGACCACCTTGATCCTGAAAAACTCATATCACGATAAAAACACAATATATTTCACTTTTACTATATTTATACATAACCCAACCCATCTTTCGCCTCATGAAGAACATGATTTGGAATATAAATGAACGCTTTAAGAAATAAATAGTTCTATATAAAATGAATTATACAGTTCACATGGAATGAATTATTAATACACTCAATGGCTACACCAACACTTATAGTCACGAGTATGTGTAATTAAATCTCTTTTCTTAAGTTCTGAAGTTAATAAAGACTATGGTAATCAAAATTCGTAATATACACATAATAAGACTTTTTAGTGCCTCAGAATAAATATATTATTGTTATACAGAGCGTCATGTAATATTATCAACCTCAAGGATCTTCGTTTCTTTTTTTAAAGCGCAAAGAAATAAATCTGGGGAAGAAATTATTTGATTTGGAGGAATAAATATTATGATTGGTAGATCATTTTTTTTAGATTTAGATGTCGTCGATGTTCCTTTAAAATTCTATAACATGATCTACAAGTGAATTTGAGTACACCTTTGTACTTTATGCTGTAATGCATGATTTTCTAAGTGCACACAGCAATACCCCCTTTGGATAATACAGAGAAAACTGTTCAGCGTTATAATTATTGATAGAATTGTTGCTATGTTAGTGAATAAGACAGATGGTTTCAAATGTCACGGTATTACAGATTTTTTAATTCAACATAATATCGGTTATAACACCGGAAGTGATATATATACCCATCACAACATTTCATCCTCCGTACAAAGTAATTTCTTTCTCCCACACTTTTTCATATAGCCAAAAGAAACTGAGATTTTTGGACGATAACGTTATATAACTCACCCTGTATATAAAACCAATTTTGAATGAAAAATACAGTAATTTGTAAGAATAATTATGTATGATACATGAAAGGCAATTATGATACATCATAAATGATTGTTGATACATGAACAAGGTGATAAAACGTTTGGATATACATAAAATGATTATGATTGTTACTGATATTAATGATACGTAATGTCATATTTGTAATCAATAAAATTACCAGAAAGTACTTTTATAGTAATTTTAGTCGTCATGTATGGAAATACGTGATCTGTTCTGAATACTTGTGAAGGGTTAGCATGTTTCATATGAGTTAAGGTTTCTGTCTGTCGTAATTAAACAAATTTTCATTTGGCTCGCAAATAAAGAATATCTTATCATAGACTGGTTTTTGATAAGCTCCTTTTCAATTAATTCAAATAGGGACCAAGTTCATCGAAGCAAAATGAAAGAATTATTTAATTTTGTTCATCTTCGCCAATTGAAATTAAATAATTCGTCAAATTTCGAGCTGAAGACGGTGAAGTTGCACTTCCATAATTTTTCATCGTCAAGTAGATATGTATACATTTAATATACATATGCAATCTATTATTCATTATTATATTTTATAAATCAATGTTTCTGTTTCTAAAATTAAACCTTGGTAAGAATATCTTGTGAATAAACTATAAGGAAATGTCTGTAAATATCATGTTCATAAGACCATCTAATGTAGGGACATTATAAATTTAAGTTATACAGTGCAAGTACCGAAATTTATTGGACACCAATTAAATTTCAAAGGCCTATACGATAAATAATATAAAAATATAGAAAATAGCCCAAATTTTCAGTTAAATATTATTAATTCCCTATATGCGGTACATTTATTAAAGTACCTATATATGCTCCATAGCTATAAGTTATTGTGCATAAAATAATATCCTTGATTTTTTACAGAGTCGTTGTACATATTTAATACTTATGAAAAATTGCGTTTTCGAAATTTTATACTAAACAATAGCCTTAAAAATAATAATTCATTTATGTTATTTTCTTTATAAAAGCTATATAGACAACGGTAGTTTAGTAATTTAGTTCATTAATAATATATTTTAATCACTAATAATTAAATTATAAATTATTCACAATTAACAATCAAGTAAAGAGATTAAGCATTATAATCGAATTTAATTTGCATTTAAATTAGAATAAAATTGGCAGTAGTTCAACTGAGTATTTCGTTAATTGCAATAAATATTGCAATCCTTTTGGTAGGACGTATAGAGTAAAAGTTTGCAGGAATCGTTGCGTTAATCCGTCAATGTATCCGCTACGACCGCGGCCGAGGGAGTTTTAAACGCTGGGCATCCATGCAATTAACATTATTTGTACCACTACTTATACTACTTTTAAAACTACTTCAATGCAATAGTCCCGTGCTATATGCGCGCTTTTCTCCTTCGATATATGTGTTAATCACCCCCATCACTTTCCTTTCCTCATTCGGGACAAACGGTAAGGTAAGACCTGCGTGCGGGTTGCCTCATCCACTAGAAATTAAAATTTCTACGTTTTTCATTTTATTTTTATGAAAATACTACTAATGAATTTGTGACGATTTCTTCATAAAAATGACCTCATTCAGACTATATATTTGTAATTACATACTATAATATACGATTAATTTCCAGATTCAGGAATATGAGTGAATTGAATGGAAGAGTCTTGTAGAAACCATTGTAAAATGCCTAAACTATAAAAAAAAGAATTTTGTATCGGAAAATATTCTACGTTCCAATAGTAACACTATAATACAGAATTTGATTTTTGGCATTTACAGTGTTTTCTACAAGGACTCTTTAGTTACGCATAATCATATATAATTAATCCAAACTAGCTGGCATTTAACTCAATTTTCATTTGGAAAACCAAACTAAATCAGCAACACTCACAGAAATAAAGATTTTCATTAATGAATGCCTCATCCCGCACGCAAGACCACAGCCGACTCTATTACTAGCCATGCTGAAGCCAAAATGGCAACACTGTGGGCGTCCGGTTTCGACATAGGATATATATCTATATATATATACATATATAGATATATATCCTATGTCGAAACCGGTCTCCCGCGGTGTTGCTATTTTGCTTTCAGCACGGCTAGTAGTAGAGTCGGCTGTGGCAAGACTTATCGCTCTCGACTGTCCTAGGTTTTCTCAATTCTTCTATTTCTCTCGTATTCGCTGTGCATCTACTATTCACTTTTCTCGTCGAACTGCCCGTGCAAAACTCGTGTCAGTTCAAACCCAGAATAATCTACATCGATTCTTCGGCTAAAATCTCTACCCTCCCCTGTTATATGCTCGCGGATGTATCAGATCGCGGTGCATATAACCGGGACTTACTATAATATATACAAGTGAACTTCAGATTTCACGTAAGAAAAATCTCTGTACAACGGAAAACTGTTATTCCAATCCCTATAAATAATTTCATATCGCCTACACGATATTGAATAGACCAGTAAAATGATCACCACTGTCGATATATTCAGAGCCACAAAGCATTATGCAGAATGCACGTAGATATTGAGGTTAGCCCGCGCTCGGCCGCAGCTAACGTTACTTGTACGACGATTATAGTCGGCGACCAAATCGAAAGGGTTTAATTCTTCCACTCCTGGTTCTAATTACAAACTTTTTAAACGGAATCATGGAACTTCAATATGCATATCGTGAATTTGAATACCCCGATCCAATCATTTTGTTCGCTTAATGTTTATTTAAGTGCGAGCATATTAAATCTTCATGTATTTCTAGTAGGTACAGTAAATCCTCGTTAAGAGCTCGTTTCTACCACGCGTTAGGAGCCCAGCGACTATCCCCACCATTTCTTAGAATCCTTCGGACGAGAGTGGGGGAACCCGGGAACGAGCGAGAGGCTCTTCCGTTTCCTCTCGCTCGCTCATTGGGTTTCCTCACTCGCGCCAGTACCCGCGCGGAATAGTGTCCAGTCGCGTTATGAGCCCGCCGCCAGCCCCGTTCGTCGGGCTCTTAACGAGTATTTAGTGTATGCAGTTTCTTTGGAATTCTTCTTCAAACTCTCATCATAAGTAGTTACTTAACAAGGCCTTTATTTAATGATTGTGTATATGTAAGTAAAAGAATGTTCTTTTAAATTAGATATCACCGTATCTCGTGTTGTTAAAAGGCTCACGAAATACCCTGCCTAAATCGCAAACTTATACTACTTCTACGTGAATTGAAAAGAATATATCTATTTATTGTGAACGCTATTAAGGACATAGCTTTTCAGAAAAATACCTTAAAAAGGTCACATAAATTCAGGCAAGAGCTAACGACAACGCAGGGATCCATACATTTTCATTAAATTCGACTAGATGGGGCATAGATAAGATCATCATTTTATAAAGAAGACCTAGTGACTTTTGTTTAAAATGGGAATGTACTCACCACAGTTGTGGTTGGTGGTGTGGGCAGCACGATCCTGCCATTTTCTTTGTCTTCCTTAGCATCATCCTTTTTAACAGCTGGATCTGCTTTCGTCTCTGTGCCGTTAAAACCGTCAGTTATATTCCTAACTGTTTTGCATGCTATGTATAATGACAACATGCAAATTGCATGCAATCAACCAATTCTGCACTATCTTATAGACTGTTTATTATATCTTTATCCGCATTTGTAACAGCTCACCATTGTTTTGCCAATGTATTTTCTTCTTTTAAATTAAAATTTGCGAACTTCGCTATAGCGAAAGGAAGAGACAGCGAAGTGTTTTACCTTTATTTGTTTTCTAAGTCACTATATCTCAAAAATAGTTTAAACTTTATTCGAGTTTGATTCAATAAATGCAACTTTAAACTTGTTGATCTTTTTTTTTGTAAATCAGATTATACCGAATAAAAATAAATGCTATAGCCCTAAATTTATACTTCTCTTTAGTTAACAGATGCACCTGAAAGTATTTCTTTCGTGTACTACTGTTTTAGTGGAGTATTGTAATCAATCTAAATCACTCCCAAGTGACTGGTATATTTTTGTACGAGAGTTCGAGAACACCCTGTATATTGCCTCACTAATAGACACTATTAATAGTGTTTTCTACTTATGCTAAATTAATTTTTATAATATATAGACATACTTTTAGTATTTCACAATACTTTATTACTCATATTATGGCGAGATCCGTCCTCTAGCTTTAAGTTATCTTTGGTTTATAAATACGAAATGAAATGGTTTTCCGTAGTTTTCTAATTGAAATTATTGTTTTAATAAGGAAATGGCGAAATTGCACATATGTCCGTGTAGAAGTTCTTAATTGTCCAGATAATAATAAATCCCCTTTTAAGTGCTGTGTCTTCTGTATAATTGTATATATCTCAAATTGAGTTTAGCTTCGGTACATTGTGTGTTTTAAAGAATTTCATTTTTATGTAGAACAAATTACAATACAGCTTGATAATACTGTTATTATTTATTCTCTGTATATCACTTATAAATCTTGTTGCATTAGTCTCTCGTTGATCTTATATATCATTTAATTTCTTCAACAAAATTAGACGTAAGAAAATATATTTTACAAAAATATGGGGAATCTTATAGTATTTTGTCACTTTGGAAATAAAACATCATGTATCACAAATTTATAGTTAACATTTATGTGCATGCACATAAATCACAAATAAATGCTACTAAAAATATAAAAAAGTATACTAAGCTGGATAGTTAACTTGGATTCCTAATTACAAAATTTATTCGGATTAATCATTTGTACGCGCATGAAAGCTATCTCTTTTATCAAAAAGTAAAAACAGTGATAGAAGAATTATTGTAAACATAAGCTACATTAAATTTATATACACTTGATACTAAAAACTTTCTTGTACAATTTCCATAGAACTGTTTATGATTCATAAGCGTTTGTGCTAGTGTTCTATTTTTACATTCTAAAAACGATTGTTTTACAACTATATAATATGACAAATAACTTAAAGAAACAAGTGTGATGTTTTATTTCTTGGTTACTTTTTTCTACGTTAAATAAAAGTCACATTAAATTTGCATATCAAAAATACAAACTGATATAAAGGAATTATAGAATTTGTAGTTTCCTTAAAAAGAAAAAATAAAAAAATATTATTTAGTCCTCACATGTTACTAACTCGTTATCACGACTTATTGTATCAAGTATCAAAATTATTCACAGAGAAATTACACATATTTGTACCATGTAATTTTAATGTATTAAATAAGATATATGAAGTAGAATACTGATATACATCTATACGTTAAGACACACGAATGCAATTTTACTAATTAGGAATATGTGAATATCCAAAATGTTTGGTCAGGTAGTATAGAGTTTTCTTTGAAAGGGTCGAGTAGGAATTCGAAAAGTTTTTTTTACACATCAGATTGCTCAAGCATTCGAATCCTATAGCAGATCAAATTTTATTGGGTTGGTGAAAAAGTAATATCCCTTTCGCGAGTGCAAAAATAGTAACTCTTAATGATCCATCGTGCACGAAATATCGGGACAGATGGTTGAAACATTAAATGTAGATCGTATGCTGTGCATAATAGGCACTGATCTGTTAAAAGAAAAACGCCAATAGAAATGAAGAAGCATACGAAAAGAAGATAATATTGTGTTGCTGGTGAAACTACATTAATGTATTACCAGATGTTAAAATGACGTGAAAGAGTAAATGTAGAAAGTTATTGTAGACAACTGGATAATCTAAACGAGACATAACCCCTGGAGGGACCCTCCTGAGTGAATAAAACAAGCGTACTATTCCATCAGGATAATGCGAGAGCACAAATTGCTGTCAATATGCAAACAAATTAAGAGCTAGATTGGGAAATTCTTCCCCAACTTCCATATGTTCCACATCTGGCATCATCGGATTACCATTTTTCCTGTTCTCTACGAACTAATTTAAAAAAGTGTAATAGAGAACAGATTCAGGAAAACCAAAAGTCCGTGTTATTTTATCAAACTGGCATAAATCAGCTTTGAAAACAGAATGCAATTATATACATGATATTGTCCTCATTGGAACATCCATCTTATAGTTCGGACCTCTCGTCATGTGATTTCCATGTGTTTGGCCAAATGAGAAAATATAAAAAGCCCGGGAGCATTTTAGCACTGATGACGAACTGAAGAAAGCAACCTTGCAATGGTTACGAGAAATCGGATGTAAATGTTTGAACACTAGAATTCGTAAATTGGTTCCTCGTTACAACTGTTCACAGACACTCGGTGACTATCTTGAAAAGTAATAGCTGGTTGTCATCAACATAATGTGTCCGTTTTTTTCTTCCCCCAAAAGTTATAGGTGTCTTTATTTCCTCCTAGTTTAACAAATTTGTCGTATATAATCGTAATTATTTAAATTTTGGTTTACCTACAAAATAAATTGTAAGTTGAAGAAAAAGTTTTTAACTAATGTACAAAGCTTATAGATAGTCATATGCAATAAATGATTTTCCGGTTTCTAATGTCTATCTTGAATTGAGCATCAGTTACTTGAGCAATCCTACGTAGCAAGAAATTTTCAAGGTTTCAACCTACTCGATCAAAGGTGATACGGGTCCCTGCATGGTTTTAGCAACTAATATTTTTAACACTGAAAGACATCGGCATATATTGAACACCGAGGAATTTAGAACCTGTGATATTTTCTGGAAAATATTATCCGACAGTCGTCGAATGTTTTGAAAACAATCCGAGTTCGGACTTCGCTTTGTAGCATATGCTTTTTTTTTAAAGGGTATAAGAGATTTGTTTCAAGACAAATGTAACATTGTCTTATATTTAACTGGAAAATCAACAAAGTTGAAGCAATTATAGTTGCTTTAATATTAGTATTGTGAAACATGATATACTCAACTAATTTAATAATATATACGTATCAAAGGTATGAGTTTTCATTGGAAACACTTTTAATACCATGTCAGATAAGTTCGTGATTTAATTTCAAAGAATGTTTTCAGTCCCTATTAATTTCGGAAAAAATTTGGTTTAAAATCAACTTTCGCTGCTTCTGGTAACACGTCTTGTATAAATATATGAAAATGATCAAACAGATTTTAGATTAAAAAAATCCCTATATTTTTTATACCTCCTGTTTTTATAAAATCATTTAACATATTTAGTGATATCGTTTTTAATAATCCTTTCCCTATAATTTCGTTATCTTTCCTAAAATCGGAATTGTATTCAGTTGCAGACTTTCTTTTTTTCTTCCTAGTAAAATAAAGTCAGATTATGTTCATTAAACATCTGCTTGCAGCTACTTAAGTATACTGTCAGTGCATTTACATTGTAGAAGAAAATATCGAGAAAAGAAGAGAAAGTTTAAGACCCAATTGAATAGCAACGTAATTCTAGAAAGGTCTTAGAACTTGGTTTCTTGTGATTAATTACAGCTAGACATTGTGTCGATTGAACAGAAGTTGGCATTACAATAAGCTACGATTACGTAAAGACGAACAACAGCATCCCCAAAAAATTTGGAGCAAGTAAGTTCTGAGACTTCTTTCGACATGAAAAGTTCCACCTGATGAAATTGGTAGGAGTGCTAAAATTCGAAATAATTAAGTAGATTTAAAAACATAATACGAAATACAAAACAAGTCTAATGTAGGCTATGGAATCGTTCTACACATATACTTTAGACAAACGTAACTATACAATAAAGCAGGCCAAATGAAAATTATACCGTCACCGCAAGTCATGAATGCATAGAAAGTAAAATATGAAATATTGGGAATATTGGAGTTTGTGGAAAGGGCAAAATTTGAATGGTATCGATGGGTTGAGTTAATTATTATAGTAAAAGTAATATCAGTTACGTACGTAATGATATAAGATATAATACAGAAATAAAATTTTTGCTTGAAACTTATAAACTTTCTGGTATGTATTTCTATTTATATCTTTTTCACATATCAAAAAATATGTGACGTAATTATTTTTTAAGCTACCGTATCAATGAGAATGTATATTACTTAAAAAAAAAAAGTAATTATAATTAATCATGATCCAAATGTAATGAATCTCACATTAATTGCAACTTCAATTTATAAAAAAAAAAAGAGAGAATAGGGTTGTCACCTACGCTTATTTTACGGTTCATTATCATCATGAATTTAGTTTTTAAGCCTCCTTTACTTCTCTAAATTTATGTACTTCTTTGGATATACTAAATTACAGTGTTGTTTCGTTATGAGCACGGGTCCTCCGTTCCGTTAAGAGAACATTTCTATCCCCGATACTTTTTTTATAGTTGCCACGGTGAGTGCGAGAGACTGAAAATGAGCGAGGGCACGCGAAAGTGGCAATGCATATTAAATTTCGTTCGAGATAGCTGCGGCGTCGTATTAGTAAAGGAAGACGCCAAAGACGAAAGCCGAGCCGAATAGTATACCGTTTCATTAAGGGCACAACTTGACCCCCGAGCGTCGTCTCCTTAACTGGACAAACCTGTATTACTAACTTTGTTTAACAAATAGTAAATTTGTGAATTAATAGTTTAAAATTACATACGAAGTTACATTAAAGAAAAATGTGTTGAAATTTTATGATGTTTTGTAAACAAAATATTTAAAGAAGACTGTGAAGGCATTTAGTTGAAAATACAAATGCTTGTATTCACGCGTGCATAAATACATGAAAACACATTTTACGTTCCAATCAATGGACAATAAATGAATAATGTTGTTTTGATATGTAACAATAAAAATGCCGACACGGATTGTGAAAATTATTTATAAAACTGGTCCCTTCAAAACTGTAAGCGGGTGACATCCCTAAACGTTCACTTTTAACATTAATTTTATGTATTTGAATTTTTGCCGTATATATGCTTGAAATTAGATATGAAAATATGATGTTTCTATGTACTTGAGATATGTTTTTATCATATAAAACGTACTTACAAAATAATACGGTGGTTGTTGTTGCGTCAGAGGAGTTGGGAGCTTAGGAGCAGGATCAAAGTGAGACGGAGGGGTCTCTCTTTGAGGTAAGGCTTTGAAGAGAGATTTCTTTGCTCGAGGAACTGTTGCAAGTGGCACACTAGTAAGAGTGGCAGAGAAAGTATCTGAAGGAAGAGCAGGGCTTCCATCTAATGTTCCCTCCTCTGTTTTCTTACTTGCCGACTTTTGCTTTGGCGGTCTCGTCACCAATGCTGATATTTTCGCTAATTCCGGACTTGGTTCCCGTTTCGTTTCCTCCTCCGGCTTCTTCAGCAATGTCTTTATAGTTCTATAACACATTTCCCCAATAATAATGTACACGTTTTCAGATACAATGAAGTTCACTCAACGTGACACGCCGTATAGGATCGAGAGGGTCGATTTCCCCTCGATCGTTGTTTGCGAAATCGCTCAGTCCGGCCAATATCTGTGACCTCCACCATAATACAATTGGAAGAAGGAATACAATTGGAAACTTACATTTTTTTCATTGGAGTAGCATCTGGTGTTGGTGGCCTTGGAGAAGCTGTCCCTAATTTCAGCGTTATCTTCGGTACAGCTTCTGAATTTTTATCTTCCTTCTGCAACAATACATTAAAACATAAATCTTGTAATTACAGATTCAAGTTTTTCCTTACAAAACGTATGAAAAACATAGAAATAATAAATTATGGTATTTGAATATACCTCCTTTTCTTTTCGCTTGTCCTTCTTCTCCTTTTTCTCCTTAACTTTCTCTACTTTTTCTTTCTTATCAATTTTATCTTTCTTTTCTTTTATTTTCTCCCCTTTTTCTTTGTGTTTTTCCTTCTTATCCTTTTTCTTCTTCACTTTTTCTTTCTTTTCCTTCTTATGTTCCTTTAATTTCTGAAAATGCAATATATGTATAAAAAATTATTCTCCTACACAAACATTTTTGTAATTTTGTTACCAGTGAAGACTTATATTTATAAAAAACTGTAAAAATTTGTATGATTATTTCAAATGCAGTAGCAAGGGAACGTCTCGATCCCTTCATTCTTTCAATATGGACGTTGGTCCAATATTTTTGCGGAAACTACCTTTTACGTAAGTTTTATAAAAATCAGCGATTGTCTCTTCAAGATATTCTCTTGCACGCATTAAGCTACCTTGATTATTTTCCAGAATTTTGTTACGATACATACGTTTGTAAGAATAAGAATGTATCAATGTAATATGCAATTTTTAATAATTCATGAAATTATGTTACTAATGCTAGCAAAGTTTCTAAAATAATTTGCATTTCTTTACACTAACAATTTTATTACCAACCAAAAAAAAATTATTTATATATCCCACGTTCATTGCATCTACATTTATTTGTTACATTTATAATATATATTTCCAGTTATTTAAATTCGGAGAAACTTGGAGAAAAATATTTGAATTTTGTGCTTTAGAAAGGTTTGTTTTTTAATTTTTCCTTAGTGTTCACACATCTCTAATAAACAATTTTAAACAACATTATTATAGAATTTCACACTTCATTGACTCAATGATATTATAATATACCAATATCAAATTTATATTTTCACTAGAATGCCCGGCGGAGTCATGCTCTGCCTTCTTGTTATAACATCGTACATATCTTAGGAATTTCGATTTTATCAATATTTACTACGAAAGTATACACAACAGGAACATAGATGACCGATCACTGTCGAGTCAAGGTGCAATGTAAAAAAAAATAGGACATTGAGAATATGTATCACCTGCAAAAAGTCACTATGTGGTACTTATACAGCTAAAATAAGAATGTATTTTGTATTATTAGTTTACATGAACCGACTCAAAAGATAATTATTTTGAAACATGACTCCACTTAGAGAGTTATAAAATCCTGGGCATTCTAGTGTTAAATATGCTGTACGTTATTAAAAGGAAAACTTACAAATACATCGAGTAACGCAGAGAATGATACAAAGATAAATATTGAATTTTGGATATTAAAAATAAATTTCCTGCCAGTTGTTGCAATGCAAAAGATAAAAGGTAGATAAGTAGTAAACTGAAATATTACCTTGTCATTTTTATCCGGCTTTTCAACTTTAGGACCTTTCGAAGGTAATAATGGCACAATGGGTACTGGTGTAGATGGATACGTAATTGGTGCTGAAAGTGCAGATTGTAAAGGCGGTGCAACAGTACTTGCAGGAACTGGTGGAAGTATCTCTTTGTCCTGTTTAACCGTCTTCGTTTTTTCTTCCTTTTCTTTCTCCGACTTTTCGTGTTTTGTCATTGAGGATGTTATCTCAGCGGAGGAAGGTGCTGCAGGTTTCTCACGTTCGAGGGTTTTACTTTTTGATAAGGATGTCAAGTCATCGGATTTCACGGGTAGATTTAAAAAACGAGGCGGTAAAGGTAAGTTTGGCATTGCTGGATGGGGGCCAGTACCACCTCTTCCTAAGGGTAATGGAAATCTGGGAAACATAGGATGTGGTATTAAACCAGGCGCAGGGGGAAACGGTGGGAAGAAAGGGAAAGGAAGCGTTGGCGGAAAATTTGGTTCTTTAGTAGGTTGAGGTTCGGGTGCCTGTGGAGTTTTTGGTCGATCTAGTATATCCACTTCTGCCACATCGTTGGAAAGTTTTGTCTGAAAAACGGTAATCGCATATCGGCGATGTCTTTTGGCATCTCCTTTGAACACATTTACCGCCGCGACAGACCACAAATAAGCCCATGAGTACGCTCAATAATGGCAGCGAAACATATGAAACAAAGTGCACTAGTAAACAATTGAGTATTATTATTTACTAGAAACTTTAACCCTTCGTGGTCACACGGGGTGTATTGTACCCCAAGAGCAATTTTGGATTTGAAATTCCGCACCTTTACATTTTCCAAAGGGGATTTATCGCAACAAAAAAAATAAAAAACTTTTTAAAAAATCTGTATTTTACCACGACGATGGAAAATCGCTCGTTTTCAACTACAAATTTTAGCATATCAAAATTTACATTTCTAGAAAAAGACTATTAGACCATAACTGTATAAGTATTACGAACGTAGAATTATCACTGAAAAGTTAAAAGATTCAAAAATACGAAAATGGTAACTCAAAAAATGACGCTGGGGTACAGTGAACCCCGTGTGACCAACTTGTGATTATAAGAAGGTGTGACCACGAAGGGTTAAGAATGATCATGTGGACGTATGTCAGTGAAGCTTGTAACTCACTCGATGTGAATGAATAGTCATACAAAACACGCTGGACGGCAAATGTGTTAAGCAGTTAATGATGGTGGCACGTATATACACGCACCCGTGTACTTGTATCAACGTCATGTAACACGACATATAAACAAAGCTCGACATACCTTTTTCGGACTGACGCAATGTTTCGGGCTTCTTGACTTCAACTCCTTCTTTTTATTGACCTTCTCTTTTCTCTTCTTTTTGTGATCTGTAGGAGTCGTGGGCATGTTTAGCTCTGGAGTTCTCGGCGTACTAGGGGTTCCCGGTGGAGACATATCATCAAACATATAAACATCTGATCCCGGGCTTTGCAGCTCGATTAACTCTCCTCCGTCCGGTTGAAGGTGAACGTCCGGTGTGTGCGGAGTCTTCTTTTCTTCCCGCTTTACATCATTATCAGTAACAACTGTTTGCTTATCCAAATTCTCATCGATTATCAAACCCGGCGAACTCTCCCGCGAATCAAGCTCTTTATACTTATGTTGCTCGGACGTATCTTTGTCTTTGTCTTTGTCTTCGCGTGGTTTCGATATTTTTTTGAAAATGTTCAGCTTCTGTTTATCCGGCTCCGACGGAAGCTTATCAATATTATCATCCTTCCTCTCCGTTGGCGTTGGTCCGTCAGTGAGGTCGATTATTTTCTCCATTTTCGTCTTTGGTTGCGTATTTTTCGGCAATTTCGGGCTACCGGTCGTCTTAGGCGACGTCAATTTAGGAGTCGATGGTCTGCTCGACGAACTTGACACAGTATTTTGTGATTTGCCACCTCCTGGTTTCAGAGGCTTCAATTTAGCTAATTCTTTCATGCCGGTGAGTTTTTTAATTTTATTATCGTCTATCTTGTTTGGTTTGAATAACTCTTTAGCGCGATTCTTCTTCTTGTTCTCTTTGTCAAGTTTACAATCATCTAACCCTTTCTTTATAATCTTTTTCGGCTTCTTGTCGTATTTTAATTCGGGCGGTACCATTGGATAAGAGCTAGGCTGCGGTGAATCTGAACGAGTTTGATGCGGTGTTCTTGCTTCGGGTAGCTTTCCTTCTCTAGCAGGTGATAAAAAACCCGAAGTGGTCATCATTACGCTATGAATTTCTCTCAATGGTCTGCCCTCCTCTAATACTTTTACACGTTTTACTATGGGACTTTCGAACGACACAGGATCTCCTGGCCGCTTGAAAACAACTTGCGGTGATATTCTATGAGGGGACACGTTCATAGAATTGTTCACTGATGCTCCATTGTTTGAGGTTAAATCAGATGTTCCATTTATTATATTTTCGGTTTTCTCTGCTATATACTCTTCTGTAAAGTAACAATGTCACTATTTTAACAAAATTAACATCCTGCTGGCTACTGATACTGATATTACACTGTTCCAAATGTATAAATTAAAGCTTAGAGTCACTAATATACTAAATAAATCTTTTGCCATACGTGTTGTGGTAAAAGCTGCAAAATTCACAAAATACTTTTATCTATATTTTAAACAATATCACATACTGATTGATTCCAGTTTTTTAGAATTCTTTGGATATACAAATCTTAGTATAGCCAAACACAACTCTTTCTAAGTATATTTGTTCAGAAAATACAGTTGAAAAATTACTATTGCACATAAATATGGTAGACATTTATAATGAAAAGCATTGAATCAACTCGATCAATTAAACATATGTACACCCAATGTACTTTACAGAGGATTGTCTTGAAAACAAAGGGCTACAAACAATTCTTGCTCCAAATAATTCATTCGTGTTCGGAATTGTTTACTTCTATTTCTCCCTTTTTACATTTTCTGTGTAGGTATTGTTTTGCAACAGTATACAGAATTATTTAAAGCAGCTATTATGATGTGAATTACCGATGACCCACAGGGTGTGGAGATATATTTTATCACCAAGCAACTGTATACTTTTGCATTCTACAAGGATTATTTAAACACAACTTATGTATACTTGCATGGTTTTAAAGCAATACATTAGGATAAAAAATAAGTAGAAGTATTTATTTTAATTATTTAATAAAAATAATATTTCAATTATTTAATAAAACTGATATTTGTCAGAAACAAAATAAAATTAATTCAATTTTCAATTATTAATTTAATACAATATCAGTTTTTAATAATGCTCTCATATATCAAAAATATATAGAAAAGAGAACCTTATCCAATATTCAAAGCATAAGGCATATGCTCCCCCTAAATTGTATAAACATGTTAAATCCAAAATTAAACAACATTAAAACTTTCATTACCGACGTAATGATTACTTATGAGTTTGAAATTTATATTAAATAGTCAATGATCAAAATTGAATTATTATATTTTAGCCGACTCGCATATTATAGTTAATCTATATTCAATGTCATATTCGTATTAATAAAAATGATAACAATTTTCAAACTGTTATATAAAACATAAATTTAAATTGCAAACTGTTCAGAATTAAGTCAAACAAATGTTATTACGATTTATTGTAAGAAAAATAGGCAGTAAATTGTTTGGCCCTTCGTTATACTATTAAAATTTTAAAGAATTACACAGATTGTAGAAACATAATTACAGTGTACTTTACCTTCAGTGTCCGGATACATAGCTGGCAAGTGTTCATGTATGTGTACCGGCCTTGTCACAACTTCTCGACTTCCAGGTTTTAGAAAATTTAAATGATTTTCCCGACGAATTGGAAACTTAGGCACTGCTACAGGACATGTAACAGATTCTACATGCTTAATATATTCTGTTAGTTCTTGTGTGTCTATGTTCATATATCGAAAAGCTAAACCTAAATCGTCAAGATTCGATTCTGTCCTTCCCACTGAAAAAGTAATAGAATCGCATGAATTCGATTAGAATAAAACAAGTGTATATTATGTTTTATAATTGTAAACACTTTTCGAACATTTTATTTATGGCCCTACGAGGCATGTCTCATATTTGAAATAATTAATGATACTTACAAATTTCTGCATATTGATGCGTAAGCTTTGAAATTCGCAAAATGTACTCTTGCATAAGATCAACCATAAACTCTAATGGTGTAGAGTTAATAGAATGCCATCCGATCGTTTGACAAATTTGAGCGACGACCATTCTTAAAACACTTCTATTATATTCCGTTGACATTTTCAACTGTAAGAAAAATATTAAAACATTCTTATTGATATTAAGAACAGTCCAAAAATGTCAATACAAAATTCAAGGGAAGATTACTATAAATTATAGACAATATATGCATCTGTTCTTAATAAAATAATGTAATATAGAAGTGACAATGATTAAGAGTACACACTTTTGTTTACGGAATACTACGAATTTAAAATGTGGATTTCTATTTTGACTTACCAATGTAGAAGAACTTATACAAGTTCCCTAATTCTTCAGCTTATCGAAGATACATACATTCCTCCTCCACTATTTAACTTCACTTATTTAGTACTTCAATATTGGGTCACGCAATTCATTATGACGACAACACATTGTTCACTTGAGAAACGTAACGAAATGTTTATCGTAGAAAAGACACGGAACGCAAAGCGTTCTGAATGCCTTCACATCTTCCTTTGCTTCCTGTGAACGTAATCCTTCGCGACCATCGATGCATGATACAATATACCGTATACCATGATGGCGGAAAGATTTCAGTCATGGATGTAAAAACGATAGCGTTGCGTATGAGGGAAAAGCAGGGCTGTGAAAAACGTTTTTGGAAGAAAGGTGCGTTTTCACGTGACAGTAAATCGTGGCTCTCATTCCTCGTGGCTCTCATTCACCAATCGCAGTGAATGCACTGCGTGCATTCGTGGGCGAATTCTACTTGCGCCCAAATCGCTCGTGATTTTCATTAACCTAGGTTTTCATGTACGCGACTAAACGCAACGTCAAGAATTTCAAAGTCGATTTTCTCGAAAATGAAGCGCGATATGAAAAAAAGTTATTCTTTCTTTTTGACTTATTACAAGTAAATAAATCGAGAAAAAGGAATAAAATTTTTTGTTATCGCGCTTCATTTTCGAGAAAATCGACTTTGAAATTCTTGACGATGCGTGTACGGCAAAATCTAGTTTAATGAAAATCACGGGCGATTTGGACGTAAGTGGAATTCGCCCCATATCGTTCCGTTTCGTCAATGCAATGAGGACATTCTCAGCAAATCATTAAAAAAACAAGTGACCTGTAGGATTTTTTTGAAAATACTATACAACTTGCAGTAAAAAAACTTTACGGCCTTTATTTATTATATAGTTATTCTAGGATATGAAACTATTCAGAATTGGGCAAAATTTATTTCGAATAACGAATAACGATTTCATTCGGTGAAAAATTATTCGTTATTCGCGAATAACTTCATTTTATTCAGAATTTTTATTCGAATAATGCCCAACTCTGCACAGAGCCCACTACGCAGGGAACGTGGATAAATTACAAATACATTAATGTTCATTTATAATATAGAAATTCCGTACCTCGAAATGTTGATTATTTTTGGTTGCGCCCTGACGTTCAAATACATAAATTAAGATAGGTATGTACACAAAAGTGGTTCAACTTTGTGTATACCGTTGTGCACGGAAAATGAATAATAGTACGCTAACTTTCAATAAATTATTGAAAGAAATTAGTTTTTCCGAAAACTGCGTACGTAAATAAGTTCGCCGTTTAACAGCAAACACGTTTCACACTTAAACTTTTTCCCTATCCCTAACAGTGTCCGAGATATTAAATCAAATATATAGGTGTTTCACCCCCGCAACATCTTTATAGGTTATTTTCACTCTCGAGATATAAATGTTAGTAGATAAAAAGAATACGGATTGAATATTTTTTTAAGAACTATTAAATGACAAGTTTCATTAAAGTCGGTGACTGCCGTTTCGGGACTGCTCCTTGTGAGTAAATTTGCTCGATTTGTTCCTGTAACTCTGCTTTATATAAATATAGTACCAATAGTTCAAAGATGGCGGCTGCCGCTAGTTGTTACGCTTTTTCCTCCGATGGTGAATATTTTGCTCATTGTGGAAACGATGGAAAGTTGAAAATTTGGGATACTTCCACTGGCCGTTTAAAACAAGAATATGTCTCCAATTTTCATCTTTCTTCTATGTGTTGTACTTTGGCTTGGCTTTACGTCAATCCTCAATCAACAAATGCTACGGTGAGCCATGTGCTTTTTTATCTTATATCAAACTAAAGTTTCTTTACACTATTTTGTGAATCTATGTTATATATTAAATTTAAGTAAACTATCTTTAGGTTGTGTGAAAATTATACGCTTTTAGGCATAAGTATTCATATATTTATCTTTAATTAAATGTGCTTCGTAGTATAGTTTTGAAGGTTATGTTTCCAATGCGGTTTACAATTCTTCATAAATTTTATATAGAACTAAACTCTGAAATTATAGTTTTACAAATGTATGTTTCTGTGAAACTATTTTTTGATTAATCAAAATGTTTGTCGCCTAAAATACATTTCATTTTCATATTACATTCTATGAAATGCGTATTTTAGGTTATACTTCGTATATATAAATACACTATTTAATTTTCCGAAAGTATAGAAATTAACGTTTAGTTGGCTGTTCTCACAAGAGTTTTTAAGGACAACATTTCCCACAGTTTCTAACATAATAATATAAATAAACTCTAATTGTTTGTCAAGTTTTTCAACCTTTCCACTCGTAAGATCAGCTCAATTGATACGTAACTCAATTTTCGTTAAGTGCACACGTACCTACCGCTTTTCAAAATTAATATTCTCAAACAAAAGCCTTGGACAAAAAAAATTTATTCTAGAAAATCAGCTCTTGCTTGAATGTACCATAATTTTTTTTCCACCCTGGATAAAATAAGTCGTACCAAATATCAGAGACTATATTTTTAGCAAATATTCGACTTGGAGAAATATTATTTATTCGTATTAAAAATGCAGTACAGATAAACAATCATGTATCTGCAATGTTGACATATTGCTAGAGGAATATTTGTGGAATAAAAATTTATACGAGTTATTAAAGAGTTATGCCACCCTGAGACGCTCAAAACTTCCAAATTAGACGAATGTTTTTTATGATACCATGAGGTTGAAAATTATTTCCATATTATCTGTTCAATTCTTAGCATTCTTACATACATTTTCAGCCTTCACCATGGAAGAAACGCAGAAAGAAGTCGATTACAGAAGAATGCAATCCCAAAGGCATTATTGCAATGGGTTCTTCAAGCGGAAAGATTACCCTTTACGACACAGCAACATCTTCAGTTACTACTCAACTAGATGGACACTCTGGCACAGTTACAGCAGTGACTTGGTCTGAAAACGCTGGTTTTTTCAGTGCGGCGGACGATCATTATATAATTCATTGGAATCTTAAGGAAAATGCAGTGAAATGCAAATGGAAATCTGGGAAAGGGAAAACAACATCTTTAGCAATTACAGAAGATGGAAAGAGCCTGTTGTCGGGAGAGCGAATTGTTAAGTGGTGGGATCTTTCTAATAAGCAATTGATTAGGACATTCACGGGTCATGCTAATCAAGTGACATGTCTCTGTACCGTTAAAGTGGCACCTAGAAGTAATTACGTAATTAGCGGAGCCCGTGGAGATGGCTGTCTTAGTGTGTGGGCTTTAGACGAAGTAAGATATATCGTATAAAATTTTTTAGTTTCCTCTAAACGAAGATTACTTATGTACGTGAACATCTTTAACAAAAGTATGTTTGAACTAACGGAATCAATATAAGTCACAAGATTCGATTAGATATTTTTTGAGATTCCTTAAATATTTGCAAATAATTTTAGAAACGAAAATCTTGGGCTACGATTTGATATTACTCAATTAGTAATTATGATGTACTTTTAAAATTATTAATACGAATTATGTACGTTTGGTTTTAATTTAGAAAAATATTTTCAGCACAAAAGTGAGAGAACCCCTGTGACAAATTTGGCTCTTCAAGATGACGCGATAAGCGTTTCTGTAAATGTCTCGGAGGATTCTCAGGTGATTGTACTGGTAGTATCGAGGTCTGGGCAGGCACATTTATTTCAATACCAAACGAATGGGCGCACGAAACCGTTGAAGCCCAGCTTAAACGTTGCAGTAGCTTCTGATATAAGTCAAAAAGATAGCGTCCAACAAATTTCCATCCTAGATGCAAAATTAACAGATGATCAAAAATTGCTCTTAGTATACGGTACATATTTTAATCCTATATTTGAAAGGGTGGTCCCAGATTTTTCTGATAAAGTACAGTGCCTAGTACGCTCTGAAACGAGAAGGAACAAAGATAAAAAAGAAGATATTTCTAAAGTGAAAACTACTATAATTGAAGATAACGTTGAATATCTTGCACCAGGTAATAATTAAACATAGTGCTTATATTTAATAATGAGTTATTCAACATTCAAAATAGTCGGTTTCAATGTGACTGAATTAACGATATATGTTTTGTGATTAATTGATTTCTTTACATAGGAATAATTGAAGCCTCGCCAAAAAGGAGTCGATGTAATTCTGGATCACAGTTGTTACTCAAAGACAGATTGGAAAACCTGAGCTTAAATGCCGAAACCTGTCCCACAGGAAAAACTACTAGCACAGGTAGCAATAGAGCACAACTTCTGATTCAAGGCTTGAATAGTAAGGATAAAACTATTTTGAGCAGTGTTTTTCTTACGAAGAACGAGTCCATTATTAGGAACACTATTGCCAAATTACCAGTACAGGCAATTGGACCACTACTGAAAGAACTGACTATCTTGCTCCAGGGTAAAACTTACGCGTAAGATTTCCAAGAATTAATTAAGTTCTTATTTAATTCTCTTGTTATTGTGCTAGCTAATTCAGAAATTGTGATCGTGAAATATACACTTTAGGTATTATATTTATTAATGGTACATACGTGCATCCAATAATACGTGCTAAATGTTTTTCTAAATTTTAAACGAACTATTGTAGTAATTCCAAACAGTCCTTTCTCTGCTATTCAAAACAATATTCGTAACTTTACAATATTTAACTTTTTACACTTTTGTATGAACATTTAAATAAGAATGAAATTATTTCTATTTCAATCTAAGTAGTGTCTACAGACATAGATTTTTAAGAAATTATTTATACAAGTTCTATTAACATTATTGCGAACTTTTTATGGCTTTATTTGCTAATTTTATTTCTGCTACTTTAATAAATGTCATTGTGATTATTGACAAAGTTTTAAAATTTATTCGTTTAGTAAATTGTCTTAAATACGTTTCGTTTTAAAAACGTGTTACTAATTCTCTTCATTTTATTGTTACATTGTAGGAGCAAAGTTGCTATCAAATGGTTAGAAGCACTATTGATGACACACGCTGGTCACTTCTTGTCGCAAGCGGATCTCATGGAATCATTTGGTCCTATTTTGAGTTTGATAGATGCCAAATTATCTCTATTGCCAGAGGTCTCAAAACTGAAAGGTCGCGTCTCTCTCGTCACTGGTCAAATTGCCCAGACAGTTGAAGAACAACAAAAGGACGCTACCGAAAATTGTCTTGTTTACCAGGATTCAGGTTGGTAAAAATGCTGTTTAGGGGACCCACTTCCAGTGACCTTGACATACGTTGTGCAAATTTTGAGCGCAAGAAATTGGGAAAGGTTTAAACACAGAGACTGGGAATTTTAAAATCTATTCACTCCTTTTTCATATAGCGAATTACGAATAAATTTGTGTGCACAAGTCGTATTAGTGTATGTAAATAGGTCTATGTAACGTCACCTTGTCCCGCCGACACTTTCTCCCTTTGGAACTTCTGCTCTGAACTTCGAATAGTTATTTTCACAAAATTCATGGAAATTTAATGCAAATAGATTCCTCGGATGAAGATGATAGAATTGAAGACGAGGACCTAGAAAGTGAGTCAGACGAAAATTGGGAAGAGATTTCAAATCGGGAGGATCAAGATGATCAAGAAGAACAGGACGATGAGAACGTCAGAACTACAAACTCTGATGGGGAAGATGAATCTATATCCAGTTAAATATTCGTTTAGGTAGAATTTTAAAGAATTTATATTAATGTAAAATGATTGGAATGATTAGTAAATTGTGATTAAATTATTATTATTCAAATAATTAAAAAATAACGATAATATTAACCTCATAATTTATATGGAATTAATGAAATCATATATAAATATTTCACCAATATTTTAGCATGAAAATTTTAAATAAATAAGTAATAAGATTTTATATTCTGCTTTGTTACAGTAGACATTCAAATTCCTGGATATGATGAATGTGGAAAAGAAAGAGAACATGAAATGTTAAATAAATGACGTTTTTCTACACAAACTATGCATTCTTATTATCATCGAACTTTTTCAATTCATTCAAACTGCCATTTCTTCCTTTACTTATAAGAATTTAATTTTCGTTTAAAAATCATGAGATGGAAATCTTTTACGTAAAAGTACCACTGCAATGGGTGAATTTATAGTTCATGGAACTTCCAATATTCAAAATGAAACATGGAATTTTAACGATCGCATAAAAATCTAATTTCTAGCGATTTTAGTGGGGCATAAAAACGAAAGCAATTATAAACTTATACATTTCGCAAAGTATAAATTTCTACAGATATAAAATTTTACGAATCTGTTATTTTGAAACGTCGCGCCGTTTTGTTCTTATCGCAAGTGTGTCATGTATATAGTTGCAAAATTTGAGGTTAGGTGTGTATATGAGAGTTTCATACTTAAGAATTTGTAGTGAGAATACTACGGGTGTGCAGTTTTTAGTGATTAAAGTCTGTGAGAGATCTTAAATATTATTTGTTTTCGTTAAAAAATCTTCGTAACATGGTAAGTGAAAGAATAATTTAATACGATCTATTTACTATCAACTACATAATAGGTTAACAATATTTCACTGCAAATTTATTTGCCTTTAATGTATTACACGTATACACGTATGCATATGTATAACGTAGAAATTTCCAAAATTTGCGAATGTGTCCTTAGAATATTTCGTGATAATAATTTGGATGTTTAAACTCCAGAATACAATTGACATTCAAGGTTACTTGACAAGTATAATCATATCTATATTTTCGTAATCATTGATATTCTGTAATCTTTAAATTTCTAAGACTTACTTGTTTGTTTGATTTGTAATAAACAAATATATATTTATAATTTTAACGCAATTCTTTAAATAATTTTTTTAACGAATTATAAATTCATATACTCCTTAAGCAAAATATATGTGTGATGACTTATTTATATTTATTTCTGATATTTAAAATTGATTGTCACAAAAGTTCAAACATATATAATTTAAATTTCAGCCAATGTTAACACACGACATTGAACTTCCAACTTCGGTTCCGGACCTGCTGTTGGAAAAGCATACAAATTTCTTACTTTCTTATGGCAAGGATAAGGATGAATATGTAAGTATAATAATTATTATTTAGGTTCTTGTTTGACTGTCTTCTTTGTAAGTAAAAGATGAATACTGGTAGACGTAAGCAATAGTTCACAAGTCGAGACCTCCATCCATTGGTATTAAATCACAATATAACGTTTGTTTATTTTATAAGGCTGATGCCACATTTGGGGTTTGTCTGTATTAATATGATCGCTCGTGATTAAATGGGCGGAGGAATCGCTTAAGTTACATATGTTTATATACAAACATTTCCCCTGCATGGATTTACTTATTTGAAAAAGGAGTTTTCCGTTTCGTTAATCAGTAGACCTTTGCTCACGGTGGAGCGAAGCATATCAAATATGTCTAATTCACTAAATTCAATTCAATTGTTCTATATGTTCGTTCCTTAAATATGAAAATACAAAATGTTTGAGTATGGGAGATTTTCATCTCTTGCATAGTGCAGACAGACTATACCCAGACAAATTTTTATACAACATCGATATCTAGTTTTACTACTTTGGTAGATCTTATACACGGGCATCCAGAAAATATCGATTCACTGCTGTTCATTTTTCTTCTTTTTTCTGCTACTGCATTTCAGTACAAATTTCTAGAGTTGAGGATATCTTATGGATACTTTATTGATACTTAACGATACATATCAATAATATCGTTAAGGCGAATGGAGGGAGATTGACTGAACTTGACTGAAGTAGAATGCAAGAAATGTAATTGAATGTGTTGGTATTAAAAGGATGTAGTAAAATTAACGAAAATATTGAAAAATCCTAGATATATTGTATGATGGAACACATGAGAATGTCTGGTATGTACTGGGGTCTAACAGCGCTGGACCTCATGGGCAAACTTGAACAAACCAACCGGAACGAGGTGCTCGAATTCATAGCCCAGTGTCAAACGGAAAGCGGCGGTATAGCGGCTAGTTTACAACACGATCCACATATTCTCCACACTTTAAGCGCAGTGCAGATACTTTGTATCTACGATGCTCTCGATACCATTGATACGGAGAAAATAGTCAAATACGTGAAGGAAAGGCAACAGCCAGATGGAAGTTTTACTGGTGATATCTGGGGCGAAGTTGATATCAGATTTTCCTTTTGCGCAGTGGCAACATTATCGCTTCTGGTTAGTATAGCTTTAAAATATATAGCTGAGGAATTGAAAATGCGAAAATTGTCTGTATGACAGTAATTTTTTTATTTTTAGTTGTAATGTTATTTTTTTTTAATTATTTCGGACCACAAGTATTTATTGTTAGGTCTATCAAGATGATTTTGATAGTGAGATTATTCTTTGTAGCGACTGCTTTGAATTTCGATATTTGAACGTGCAACAGGTTCGGAATAAAACTAGAAATCCATTGTTTTAGAACCGAATGGATGCGATAGACGTTGATAAAACGGTTGAATTCGTCATGAAATGTATGAATTTCGATGGCGGCTTTGGATCAAAACCGGGCGGCGAAAGTCATGCTGGCATGATTTACTGCGGCGTGGGACTTTTATCAATAACTGGTAATTCCTTTTTTCCTATTTCAAGTATAGAAATCACCACTTTTAACATTCTTTAAAGAATAAAGATTGCGGTCGTGATATTTCCTTCAATCAAAGATAATGAGTTCGATTTAATAAAAAGTGGAAAGAAACGAAGGTGGAAGAAAAATTTTCAGAAATGCATACTTACAGTAATAAAATAATGTTCGTAGGTTGCCTTAACTTAGTAGATGCGGATCAGTTAAGTTGGTGGCTTTGCGAAAGACAGCTTCCGTCCGGAGGTTTAAATGGACGACCAGAGAAGTTACCTGATGTTTGCTATTCTTGGTGGGTTTCATCTGCACTCACGATTCTTGGTCGGCTTCATTGGGTTGATAAAGAGCACTTGGTACGTATTTTTGAAAACTTGGTAACTATTTTAAAAGAAGAAGTAATGTCTCGCCTTGCTCGCATTTCGTATTAAATAAATCAATTTATCAATTATATTTAATATCTGTTTTTTTTTCATTTACACAAGTTTTGTCTAAGTTAGACACGAATAAAATTTTAGATAAATATTATCAACATTATTCCAAAAATATAAAGTTCGCAATATTTTTTTAATTTCTTGAGAATTCTCGAGAAATATAATCTGATTTCTCATTTCTCGAGATGCGAAAAATATCGAGAAATCAGGAACACTAGTTACATTAAACATAAAATGGTACATGCTGTACATTTTTGGGAGTTTTAACATTTTATTATAACTTTGACTCATTTATGCAGAAAATGCAGAAATAGATAAAATTTGTTAAAATTTTTACTTGAACATTGGTTCACAGGTGAAGTTCATCCTAGCATGTCAGGACACGGAATCGGGAGGATTTAGCGATCGTCCAGGAGATGTTGCTGATCCTTTCCACACTCTATTTGGGTTAACTGCACTTTCGCTTTTAAACACTGATTACTCCCTGAAAAGCGTCAATCCTACATATTGCATGCCCGAATACGTTATTCAGAGGTTACAGCTGAAACCTGCAAGATTAGACCGAAGTGATTGACATTTGATTTAAGAAAAGTAATTTCTTAGTAAATTTAAGTTTTTATGAAGTAATATAATAAGAAGAAATATAATGCTAATATTTTGCACCAATTCTTTCCATTATTCTCTTATCTGTACTCTTCAAATTCTTTATCTTGTTCTGTTCACATCATGTACTGTTATGTATTCTTCGAAAATTACTTGCTCCATGCAACGTAACAGAAAACAGATATGTTCTTAAACATATAAATAAATGTTGCATGACTATCAGGATCATAAAATTCTTAACGATATATTAATTTGGGAAGCATCATAAATTAATGAGCTTTTTTAACAGACTTTAAAAATTGGGCAAGTGCATTTTGAATGAAACCGGGCTTAAAATATCACTTCCGGCCCGGAAGTTCCACCGCTAATATTCAACTGTTAATATCTCGAGAACGAAGCCTCGGATCCTAAAACAATAAAGGACTTTTCGATGTCTTCATGCATCAGGATATTGCATTTTCCGGATTGTCCCTCAATTCTGGGAGATCCTGTATAGAATGCGAAGTAATTCTGAATCCTGAAAACCAATTGTTCGTTACGAGCCGAGGGCAATAATATTGGCGACTGCGAAGCCGAGAACTTGAGATTGTTTGATGAAGTTTGTTAGTTGTGGACGAACCGGAGTCTCTGATATTCCCAGTAGCCACTAGGAATGTTAGTATAGCCTCGTAAACGGTAAAGATGCATCTATGTGGGTTTATCTCACAGTGGAAATTCAGATAAAGATTGGATTTTAATGAAAGAACTCTGAGTAACAAATAACAAAGTAGGTATATTCTGTAAGCTCAGTCTTTACAATTGTTTAGCGTGCGATTGTCGCGATTCCCAAGTCCACCTCTCGGATTTGACGCACTGAGAAATACGAGGGTCTCAAAGAGTTTGATAAATACAACGCCCAACAGCAATTTAATTACTGTATGGCTAAGTTGAATACTCGAAGGAGAATATAACTCGATTTTGTTAGCCTCTTTCGTCTAAACGTACTAGACTTGAAATCGACCCCGAGTATGAATTCGTGGTAACATTTGTCGTATTAAACTCATCACCTTTTCTGAAAGATCTTTAGTATCTTAACGGGTGAGTCTATTATTTGTATACGTAGTACTTGCTTCGGGATACTACATTCTTCAAAAGCAAGATCGTTTAGTTCTAAAATGGAAACAAAATTACACTAGTTTTCAGTATATATTATCTAAGAAATATGTTTTATAATGCCTCCCCGAGATATAGCAACTAAGGAGAGACCTACTCGAGTGTTATGCCATTGTTGAGGCTACAATGCTGTACTTATTTAGTTACATGTACATTTTTGTACTGATTACAAAGATCTAATACTCAAAAAGTATACTGAATTTGTCCCGGAGCGTTTCACTTGCCACCGAAATGCTCGGAGGCGTTAAGAATCCAGGCCCCTGCTGCGTTTACGAGGTCGCTATATTACGGGGAGGCGCTATACTGTCTGGAGAATATACCTAATTGATGTAGAAACTGTGAGATAGTATCCATGTTACGGACCATTCCTGCGATAATAGCATATCTATTATTGAAGGACAACAAAGCCTTTAACCCAGACACTAATATGGGAAATGCATCTGCCTCGTATAAAATATCAGCTCCAATTATTATATCCGGTATAACCCACTGTTCATTTATATATTTATGAATATCTTCCCAGTTCAGCTCCATAATTTGAACGCTTGTATTGCCATACGTTGCTTCAAGCTTCAATCTATTAATTTTCGACTGCAGTTTAACTTGCGATGCTTTTTTATCAGGTAACAAATTAAATTTCACATTCTTGGAAACCATGTCTAGGACATCGTTGTGACAATCCGTGAAAATATATTGTTTCGGGAAACATTTCCTGATAATACACAGTCCTGTTAATCCAACTCCACAGCCAAGTTCTAGAATGACTTTTCCATCAAAATCACTGCTATTTTCTATGCACCATTCACCTAGTTCAAGTGCCCCCTGTAAATTAGTAATATTATTATGACTGAATAAAAGAATCTTGTTTAATAATGACATTAGAATACCTGCCAAGTACATAATCCAGTGGTTCCTTCCGATACCATATTTGTGCTTTCGTGCAGGCTTATGTGATCCGATCTTTCTTTATCTTCCAATAGAAAGTGTCGATAATGAGTGAACTCGTCAAATGTTGAAGATATTAAATTACAGTATGTAACGTACATATCATCGTGAATTTCACATCCACTTTCCTCTATCTAAGTTGAAAATGGTAACAATATTAAGTTTCTCGTGTAAATATGTTTTCATGGAAATTAGGTGTTAGTACCTTGTTCATAAGCCACTTTAAAAATGCTCTTTGGTAAGAACGTTTTATAGGGTATTTTTTAATTAACTTATTATTTACTGTGTTTTCCAAAATCTCCCTCTGCCTATCAAAATTAATGAAATAACTAGTCTTCTGTTTAGGAATCTGAAATTAATGAATAATTTGTATAGAAATATAATATACTATTATTTACGATCGTAATATATGATTCTCATACAATTAAATCCAATGTATTTATCGGTGCACAACAAAGAAATTGTTTTGTCAAATGATTTATGTCAAATAAATTGGGAGTCATTTTGTTCTGGATGTAAACAAGATATCATGTATGAAATTGTTTACGTTTATATTTATTAATGTTTTATAATTATTTTCATGGTTTAATTTTTCATCGATCATAAATATTTTTTTATTATACCACACGCGGGGTATAGAATAGATCTGTCACCTTCTGCACCATTCTGGACATTTCTCACTTTCGTGCACTTTCGAGTGTCTCACGTGCTGAAATAGTCATGAACTAGGTACTGGTTCAGCTGGGTTTACACCGTTTACACTTGACGAATGACTGGAGTACTATAAGAATTAACCAATCCAAGTCATTTTCTGGCACCGGAAGTCGGAACAGAGGACGAATTCCACTTACGCCCAAATCGCCCGCGATTTTCATTAGGCTAGGTTTTCCCGTACGCGACTGGACGCATCGTCAAGAATTTCAAACTCGATTTTCTCGATTGACCTGCTTTAATTTTCACCACCCGGTCGCGTAGCGGCAATAAGAAAATCCCAATTAAGAATGATTGATAAATCTGCTCCAATTACAATTTACCACAAAGAACGATTTGTAATTTTTTAAAAATACATCGATGCTAATATTTAAATTTTAATATCGAACTATCGAGATATCGGGTTGAAAAATATCGGCCGAATATATCGATATTTCGCGAAAAAAATATCGAATATTTGATACATCGATATTTTGCGGAAAAAATATCGAATATTCGATACATCGATATTTTATCAAAATCCTAAATAGTGTCTGGCAGGAGATAACGGTAAGGTTGACAACGGTTGACAAGTTGACATTTTGACAAGTCTTCTGTTCGAAAGTGTATGTACGGCAGTGTTCGAAGCTATGATTCACTGTCCTCACAAAAAAGTAAGGAACGATCGGTAACGAGACGCATATAAGCTCTCAAAGTTATGATATGAATTTAAAAACCACATTTCGAGTGTCACTGGCTGTCTATATATTTACCGTGTTGACAACTAACTTGGTACAATGATAGAGTCTCCAGCATGGAATTCAAAAAAAGACGAAACTATATACAAAGCAGCAGGTTCGATACATTTGCGAAAGTATGGACAGTTTTTTGAAAAATTGGCAGACAAAAAATGGAAAAACGATTCTACGCTACAATACTTCATGGAAGGTCCTCTGCGACTTGTATATAGACCCGTCGAAGATGCCAGTCTCATATCTTTAACAGAAATGCAGAATAAATCATTATCGAAACTACTCGCCGCCGTTGCTGGCACATGTAGAGAAATTAGACTTCTCGAAGAAGAAGCTAAAACTTTTTATAAAAAGTTATTTACGCATGGAGAAAGAAGCATCGACAATAATCAAAGTAATATCACATCTCTTCTTTCCGATTTACAAGATCTATTTGTTTTTGTGAGCAGAATATGGACCGTTACGTATCTAACGACAGAACAATTGTCTAGTCTAGCAGGTGATTCCAATGAAGTTTATTTACCTGTACTAATAGAGCATTTCATTGATTTATTTGTAATCGTTCTAACATTGGATGAGCTTATCGAGTCTCAACCATCGCTATTGGAACAGTGGAAGAAATACAGAATACACGTCCGCTCTATTATGCATAATCCATCGCAATTCGGTATAATGGAATCGAAGCTTCACGTGTTCGATAAATTATTAAAGAACTTGCAAGAACACTTACTGAAGAAAATCATATTTTCCAAGACAATCGAATATGTTATGGATGTAAATAAGGGTCCTGTAATGAGTGAACAGATTACTAGTTATCTTAAGAATTTAATATCTGATATTGAAAATAAGTCTAACAACAATGCAGCGTTAAGCAAAAATTGGATCAGAGTAAATATTGGTATCGTCGTGACGATGAAATTATTTGGTACTTGCGATAGAAGATTAATTAAAAAAGTACTGGAAAACAATAAAAAGTTGTACGCTGTAACTTTGATTGGGAATGTTATGTGGATACCTAGCAAATTTTTGAGTGATTTTGTACCGAAAGAAGCTGGTAATTCTATTAATACGCTAGTAGGAGAGAAAATATTGTTCGCGAGGACGCAGAAATTAAATCAGACTACGAATAATCTGATTCACAGAGCCATGGCGTGGTGTATGGAAATACAAAGTATCTTGATAAAGACTAGCCTTCAAGTTTCAGATATCGGCCATAAACAATCTTCGCTGGTAGATTTAGTTACTCTACTGTCTGATATCAAGGAGATTACATCGTTTATAATGAACACGCATGCGATGCTTATTAAACCAATGAATCGGAACACAGTCCAATTGATCTGTAGACTAGTAGAAGTACAAAAGTCTTTACAGAATACATTTTATATGTTGGGACCAGTTATAGTGCAATCGCAGAGTCAAGTATTGCAGTATCTGAGTTATAACATTTTGATTACGTTGGAGAATGCACGAAAGAATTTAATTCAGAAGGATAAAGGTTACAGTAAAGAAAGATTAGACACTTTGTCGCTTGTAGGATTGAGTATGAAGCTATTAAATGGTCCGGCGAGTGCGGATAGAAGGCTGATAATAAGATGTGCTTTAGCGTGCGCTAGCCAATTAACAGATACATTTAAAGAAGAAGACATGGTGAAATTAAGATTTTTCTTAGATATTTATGATACTATCGCTGAATTACACAATATTATCAGTGAAATCTGTGACTATTCCATATTGTTGCATCACCAGAATATCATTCCTGCTTACTTCTCTTACGTGAAGGATAGCAATTTAAATATAAATCATATCGTTCATCTTTTTGCTGCATTTAACAGTACTATTAGCGAACAAGAGGGATCAGATTTGAAGACGAAAAGGGTCGTGCAGTTAAAGGAAATGTTAACTAGAAATGTATTGCAACTTGTTTGTCACGAGATAGAGAATAACTTGAGACTTCATGTTCATGCGCATTTAAAGTTAGACTCTACTAATCCATTTAATATTGGAGCGAAAAATGGTGGAAGAGTAGTAGAATCCTTACCGTTGCCTCTAGCCGGCAGTATGATATATGCCAAAAGATTTATTGAACACTATCTGGATGGTATGTTTTACAATCTTACTACAGTGGCGCTGCACGACTGGAGAACGTACAGAATGATGCACGCTCTCGCTCATTATAAACTGAATCTTGAGACTACGCAAAATCACTTGCCCACGCAAACTTTGGAACAAGGTTTGGACGCGCTGGAAATTATGAGAAACATTCATGTGTTCGTTTCAGAGTATCTATATAATTTGAACACGCAAACTTTCATCGAACACACTAGCAATAATAAGCATTTAAATACCATTGGAATTCGACATATTGCGAATTCTATTAGAACCCATGGAACTGGTATTATGAGCACAACAGTTAATTTTGTATATCAATTTCTCCGCATAAAACTGCTCACATTCTCGCAATTCCTTTTCGATGAGCATATAAAATCGAGATTAATGCGAGACATAAGGTTTATAAAAACTCAAAGAGAAAACGGAGTAACGCCTTATACATACGAGAAGGCAGAGAAGTTTCAGAAAGGAATCAGAAAGTTGGGTATGACGCCTGACGGTTTGAGTTACTTGGATCAATTTCGGCAATTAATCACACAAATTGGAAATGCATTAGGATACGTACGATTAATCAGATCTGGCGCATTACACGCGAGCTCGAATGCCATTTCATTTCTGCCAAATAACAATTCATCCGTTTCGTTCGAAACGATGTGTAAAAATTTGAATTACAATACGACGACTCAAGCAGCAGCAAAATGCTTGGAGGACGATATTGCCAATTTGGTACGGAATTTCACGGAGGGCATACAATATTTCAAACTTCTCGTTGACGTATTTGCATCTGCTTTCCACGATACTCAATCGCATCATTTACAACAGTTTTACGCCATTGTACCTCCATTAACGTTAAGCTTTGTGGATAACTCGATATCAAATAAGGAAAAGATGTTTAAAAAGAATCAAACTGGCGCGGCTTTCACCGATGACGGTTTCGCAATGGGAATTGCATACATAAATGCTCTTTTAAATCAATCGTCGGAACTGGATGGTTTGCATTGGTTCAAAACAGTTGAACAGCATATAAGTGCTGAAAAAGAAGCCGCGGAAAGTAAAAATGATCACGGGGACGAAAAATTGCAACAAACAAGGGCATTAACATTAAAACGCTTAGGGGAGAGAAGCGCTGAATTTCAGTTACTCTATTACAGTTTATCTGGAGCGAGAGTATTCTTTAAACAGCCCGATACGTGATATTTTAGAATCCGAAATATTGCAAATAAGATTTTTCACTGTTTTAAATTTTATTTCCTCTCACTTTCATAGGTATTATTGTTCAAAGAATATCAAATTTCATAATGTATGATACTATTGTGAGCTGTATAAAAATAAATTTAAAACATTTTATGTGCTATAAATTTTATTTTATTCTCATAATCTCTTCGTAACTTGTATTGTACATACATCACAATAACAAGAAAATAAAAATATAGATTAGTGTGTTAAACAAGATTTGATTTATTGAAGGATCGTTTAAGTATCGATTACGTATAACTATAATCGAAAAATGTCAGTACACTTGAACTTACTATTTTTTAATCTATCCTCATGCGCGTAACATACCAGCATATTCGTGAATACTTAAACTATGTTCGCTTACATAAATGTTTCTTAAATTAGCAATATAATGGTAATATTTAATGTACATTGTCAAGTAACTAATGGCTAGACAAAATGACTAGAATTTATTACATTTACAGCTTTAAGTAGTTGCGTTTTAGAAAAAGTACGTATGAAATGATTCTTACAACGCATAGTGAAATAGTAATACAGAAGGAAGCCTTCCTTTATATTGGAAAAATTAAAAGTATTTTTCATATTTTTCACTTCCAAGGTAAACATCGATACTGCTTATAAATCAAATACAAAATCATAAGCTTGCCAGCTATCATTTTTACTTTCAACATCCGCACTAACGTGAAATGGAAATGTTCTTCTTATTCAGTATCTGTAAATATTGTTTACCCTATATTTGAACATTTATTAATGACTATAAATTACATTTTAAATAAATATAGATCACATATAGCTTCCATAATAAGTCATTATAAATCTGATAACGTAATATCACTATTATAATGACAGCTGTCATCGATAATATACCAATCACAAAAATTTAAATAAAATTACTGTCGTAACATGAAAAAAAATTTCATCGCTCAAGCTTTACAGAGCCTCATTTTAATAATGCGACTATGATAATTATTGTATTTCTTACTACATAGAGCGTGTACTTATCTACAATAAGTTATTAAAATACGAAATATTTTGTAGCTTTATAATTTTTTTTTAGATAACATTTTAGAATATTATTTCTGTATTCTGTTTTGATCTTGCTGAGCGTTTGAATTGTATTGTATGTAATTAAGCTGCTTAATATTGATGCATTAATTATTTCGCATAACAGAAATCTAAATTCCTAATTAGTTTGTGGTTCATACAATTTTTATATGCAATGACTTCGATCTACGTCTTTCTTATAATTTTGCATTTCGTTACATTAATATGGATATGCTTCTTTTTCATGTTTGGACAATACAGTACTGTAAGTAGCAATCGTTGAATTTGGCTTATAAAGTCAATTTCATATGGCATCGTGTCGAGAAAGTGATAAAGCTTTTAAGACTGTGACCTCGATGACTGTTCGGGATCCAGTAAATCGTCGCATGAAGCTGTCGGCGGTAATAACTGTCTGCCTCCACGCTTTTTACTACGTGTAAATACTTTAGTTAGTTGCGCAAACTTACGCCGGGACACTATAAACAGATAATTAAAACAGTAGTTATAAAATCGTGTGATTACACGAAATAAATTATTAAAATAAAAGTTTCCATACTTTTGCCCATATTTTTTAGTCTTTCTTTAAACAGATCTTCATCGTCGTGGCCAACTTGGCTACTACACTTTTCAAGGTTTGGTTCTTGTATTTTTGTATCTAAATTAAAAACAGCAATACAGGTAATTTTCTAAGCGTTACTTAATATTCTCCGTTACGAAGATTATGACTGTATATGCCGTACCACTTTCTAAGGTCGACAAAAAATCTTCGTTCCAACGCAATTGGGCCATGAATTCTTCGTTTTGAAGAAACATAGCGATCCTTTCATCTTCCAGCATGGAATTCTCCTGCGAATACGACGAATCGAGGTTTTCTTCTGGAACTTGTTGCGGAAGTCTCAAGAATGTATCTGGTAATGGTCCTAACAGAGCTGGCTGCCATTTATATATACTTCTTAGAGATTTATTCGCATCTATCTTTGGTGATTTGGAGATACTTGGCGATTTCTCATTTTGTTCCAGTTCGCTTCTTATTTTCTCGTTTTCATTGTCGGTACTCATAGTAAGTAATTGATCAATTGTCGTATCTACAGCTCCTTGATTAGACCTTAATACAGCCTAAAAATTTAAATAAGTACTATAGAATTTTTTGATAAAATTACAACTAGAGCACAAAGTTGAGCATTATTATATTCTGATATAATAGAATTATATTAAATTCTTTCTACGCTGCATAATAAGATTATCATTAAATAACTACCTCAATCACATCATCGTCCATTTGTGGAAACATATTTTTAAAATCTGCCATTGCTTGATAAAATTCCAAGGTGGTCTGCTGTTGTTGTTCCATAGCAGAGGCCATTATGTGACTACTATACAATTTTTAATCTAAATGAAGAAGTGAATTGCAAGGGAAAAACTTTGAAGAGATCTGTCATAGATTTTGGATTAAAATATTAATTGGCCTTACCTTTACAGCGCAGGCAAATTTGAAATAGTTTTGAAAATATTAGTCGATAGATCGTCGTCCGCGAAGACTGACATTGGTTTTTGATTATTGTATCAACGTTACGATACGCATTCCCAACGGTACTTTACATTTTAAGATACTTTATTGGTTAATTAGTTGTATTGCTGTATGTTGTCGTTAACTAATGTTATTATATATCACTATATAAAGAGAAATATTCATCCGCATAGCTAAATGTAACATGCAATGACAGTACTTACTTCGCCTAGAAGAAGACTGTGAACTGTCAAACTTCGTTCAGTCCTTTCATACTTATGTCACAGAGAGTGAACTCGTCATTATATATTTCACATTTTAAGAAGCACTAGTGACTCTACAGGGAGTGATCGGAACAACCTGTACGTCGGTGATTGGTTGCCGGCATTTGTGGCAAAAAGCGGAAGTAGACAGGGAAAGAAACTGTAAAAAAGAAGGAGACAGAAATACGGATAGAAAGAGGTAGATAAACAATCAGTTTGGGAAGCAGACATTTACGGCCGAGATTTCTTCACCTCCGGATATCTTCCAGTTAGAGTTATCTGGCAGATATCTGGCACATGATAGCATCCAACTGGTCGACGAGTGCCGCATGATAGCATCCAATTGGTCGTTCACTGACCGGGACTTTAGTCAGAGGTGAAGAAATCGGGCATTAATGAATATACTAGTTGCTACGCGCAAAAGATGTCGCCAAAGAGAGTGCGGGTGCACTCCACGACGCTGGTGGGGGGAGAGATGCACGTATCGACGCGCGTTACGAAAAGTAGCACGTTTCATTTTTTCTACATGCAGTTGTCCGTAAGAAAAAAAATAAAACGTGCTACTCTTCGTAACGCGCGTCGATATTTTCTTTAAACCTTCCTCCCCCTCACCCCCCAAGCACGATAGTAATTAGTAGGTAAGAATTCCACACTACCCCGGCGCCTCCTCGGGAGGGCATCGAGGACAAACGCCTGGGAGTGTCTTTCGAAAGTTTCCCCATATTGAAAAAAAAAAAAACGGTAGGATAGAAGGAACATTGCATCGAAGTTCGAACTGCTTGTGGAAAGCAGTACAATGCTCGCTGTGTGTTAGCACAGACGTGAACTATTTATAAAAGTTGACTATGGACTGAAGTCGAATTATTTGAATTTTGAACATCGAATTGTTTGAATTTATGTATTTAAACATAGGTGCACCTTGCGTACTTATATAGGTATTTCTGTCATTGGGAATCATTTTTTACTTCGTTTTAGATCCTCAGTCACCTATCTGAAAGAGAGAATCTTTTTCTGTGATAGTCTGTAATCTGTGCCAATGCTATTAATATAATGTATAATGAACTTTATAATCATGATGACGAATGAAGAGTATAGTTACTAACGAAATGTATTTAACTTGAAATGAGACAATTAAAATGTGATTAATTACTGAAATATGTAGAATTGAATACTTATTAGAATTTTTTTTGTTTCTTCCGACGATTATTAAGTATAACGTATTTTTACTTTTACTTTCGTTTCATTACAGGTTCATTGTAATCAACCTCGTACGGTTTAATATTTTATTATACGAATAATTATTATTAATTATAGAATTTAGGAAATTCGATTAATAAGTCGAGATAATTCGACAATGAACGTAGATTCCCTTTATTCCAAATTTTACATAGCTTTCAGTTTAAAAATCATGCATCACAGAATCAATTTTTGTACCATATATGAAGATATTTAAAAAATATAGAAAATGAGTTCATAAATGCAAAATTTACTGTTTTTCATCTCGTTTACTTTCTATACATATTAAGGAAACAGTACTTACTACTTTTATGAAACAGTAAAAATTCTTTCACAATATATATTATTTACAATATTTAAGATTCTAATAAAACAATTAATAGTAAAGTCTAGATTTAATATCCCTTCTAGAACTGATAAAGAGACAGGTCAATAATCAATATAATAGTGTAGGGAGTACCATTCATAAAGAATTAAAAAGAAATTAACAGAACATATTATTTCGTAGTAAATAAGAATATTAAGTTTAGACGTTGAATGTATAAAGTTAGAAATTTACTAACTTTTTTAATGGCTAAATTACCAGAACGTTTTTGAAGCATGTACAAATTCATCTATATTACAATAATAATAATTACAGATATATCTACATATGGGCATTATTTAGATATATTTCTACTAGATATATTACAATATTCAAGGTAAAAGATCGGTGTAATAAATAACAATTTCATGTTATAAGTTACATGCTTAATCTTCGTCTGTACTTTTCTGGTATACTGCGCCAAATTTACTCATATACTTACGTACAAAATCTTTAGCTTTATGTTTGACATTTTCGTTACACTGTAACTCGTCGACACTTTTACAATGTTTTAATTCTTTCGCGAGTACAAAATGTGTAAGCTAAAACAGAAAAGATTTTTGACAAATGAAATTCGACGGCTGCGTAGAAATGAATTCTCGCGGCTTTTTATATTTCTCGATAAACTTACCTTTCTAGCGAGATGTTTGAAATCCTCTGTGTTAGTTATTCTACCTTGTTTACAATCATTTTTTCTATATGGATTCAAAAAATGGACCATAACATTTGCCATATTTATCCTAAAAGTATCTTTAATTTTTCTCTCCGACATGGTAGACAAATCCGTTGAAGGTGATTGTAATTTATTCAAACTGTGGCGCGAATGTGATTTAGATTTGTTGCTACGTCTGTGTCTTCGTATTTTGTCAACGTGCTCTTTAAATTTCGCTCTCTCCTTTTGACGGCGTAACTTTTCCTTTATTCCTTTGTGCGTTTTATGGTCAATGCGATCTTCTTCTCGACGCGGCTGCAAAATATATAAATACACATGCAATAATACGCACAATCATTCGTTGTGACTCAAAGAAGAAAAGAAAGTGAAAACGCAACATACGCTGATGATTCTTTCTTGAACTAGTCCCTCTCTTCTTTTCTTCCCTTCTGGAAATAGTCCTGAATTCCCAGTTGGATTATGAATACCACTTTTCTTAGATGTAATATGCTTGGAACCGTCTAACGATTTTTCTACTAAAGTATTACTTAAATCGATCTCTTCACTTTTCGGATCCTCGTTGTTATCCTCCTCGATATCTTCGTCGTCTTCGTTCGATGAACTAGATTCCTCGCTGGATTCGGAAGTGGACGATGAATCTGGTTGAACTCCGATATGATCTGGCGGGGGTGGTAACCATTGCGATACTCGCTCTTTAACGTGATAGTAATACGTTCGGCCCCTGGCGTCCGTTGCGCTTTTCCATTTAGGCGGCAAATCTATAGGTTGAGCTTCTGCTTGCGATTGTTTAAATGGCTTTGCGGAAAACTGCTGCTCCGGTTGTTTTTCAATATGATCGTAAAGAGATTGAGTTTGAATTGTAATAGGAGGAGTTCCACCATGGACCAAATTATTCGACACTGACAATTGACCTTCAGAATATTGTTGGTGACAATGAGGTAGCAATGAATAAGCTGTTGTGGTTTGATTGAAGGCAGGTGTTTGACTTAACGTGTACACTACAGGGGGTACACCTGAGGGTATGCTACTTGACATACCAGGTGATATTTCAGAAGAGATTGATGGTGGTAGAACATGCGAACTTTGTGCTGCTATCCCAGCTTGAGAGTGGCCAGATACCGACTGAGGTCCGCCTACATATACCGCGGCGCATTGTTGACTTATTTCTCCGTCTATAATAGTATACCCATGAAGTAAACAATATAACACGCAGTGGCGGATTTAACGGGTGGCCGATGAGCAGTTGACACCTGATTCCCTGTCCGGAAAGCCATCCCAGGGCCCAATTTTCCAAAAAAAAAAAAAACACTACTTGTTCCTATTTCCCATAATTTTAATACTACACGCGCGTAAATTTATTTGTAATTCTGTTACGTACACAGGATGTTCCAAAATGTTTGCCACTTGGGACTTTCTCCTTAAATCCGCCACTGATAATATGATTTATATTAAATAAACAATACAAACGGAAGAAATTATTACCTTGTGTGGGATAATGTTGCCATTGTCCAAGTGATGGATTATAAAATACGGGATACCCTGTTTGTGGGTCTACCATAGCGGTCGTGTGAGGATCTATACCTAATGCTAAACATCTGGTTTCATGATCTTGCCATGATTCTTGCTGCTGACGACGCTGTCGCTCTTCTTCTTCTTTAGCAACTTTCAAGGCAAATAGTTGCCTACGTTCGTACTTTGTCATTCGTGGAATCGGAACTAAGCTACTTCTTTCTTCTATTCTTTTATCTTTTGTACGAGTGTACTCAGATTCTGGAGATTCTCGGCCTCGCCTTCTATCACCGCGTTTTTCCACTTCGTTTCTTCCATATCGATCAGATCTATGTCTGTAAAATAATATCACCGTGTTTTAGTCATAAATTATAAGATATCTATTTGTTTATTTATTTGTATTTATACCTATCGTACGACGTCCCTCTTTTTTCCACCTTCTCCAATTCTTCTTTGTATCCACGGTCTACAGAAACAGACGTATGAAATCAGTGGAAATTACAAAATTGTATATCGTATTAATAAAGAATTCAATGTCGTTACCTGCTTCTCTCTCGTGTTCTTTCATTTGCTCAATTCTTTCCTTTTTCGGTATTCGAAAGACTTCTTTTAAATTTGACCACTCTACTAAAAGACTCGAAGCTAATTCGGGGATAAGATTTTGATCTGGATTGTCTGATTTCATTTCGTTAATTGCTAGACAACTTTCAATATTGTTCTCGTGTTTGTCCACATCATTTAACTGGTAGTAGCATTTCTTTTCGTTACTATCATAATTGACTTGCATTTCTTCACAATTTGATTTTGATTTTCCTTGATCGTCTTCTGGAGAATCTCCATTTAGAGAGAAATACAGTCGTTTTGACCATTTCTCAACTACATTATAAATTTTACTGTCCATTAACATGGTTTTATTCGGAATCGGAAGTGTATTTAAAGTCTTAAGAACTTCCAGCCGAAATTGTTGTGCTTCGTCGGAATCATTTGTAGAAATATCCATAACATAACTCCAAATCAAACGTAAACCATGATAATCCAAAAATAATCTCCGACATGGCTGCTCCCCGCTTTGTATAAGGCGTAAAAGACGTGTCCTATGTTCCAACTCTCTGCTACGTACCATCAATCGACTTAACGTCAATGTGTGAGCCCTATTTTTCAAACCACCTGAGCACAATTTATCTATTTCTTCTTCCAACTGAAATAATACATAAAGATGGGCAATAAGTAGAATTTAGAGGGAGAGAGTGGGAGAATTTCGAACTTTAAAATTTGTACATTATCTAAAACTTACATCTTCATCTTCCATATAGTCTGTCTGTTTCTTCTCGCCCTTCTTCTTTCTCATATCTTTCTCGCGTTTCTCTTTCTTCTCAGTTTTTTCTTTTTCTTCTTCGGGTGTATCGCCGATCCAACCACGACAATTGGGAGCTTCGCAAAAACATTTCTGCGCCTCTTTACTGAATTTACAACAACATTCGTGGCATAAATAACAGAATTGTTACACTTTTTATATATATAAATATTAAAATACTAGGTATCATACCCATAACGTTGAAAGTGGTAATCAAATGTAATTTCTTCACCAGCGGCTATGAATTTCTTATTAAAAAAGCCTATACGCAATTCACCATTAACAGTCCACTGTACACATTACAATATTTATGTCAGTGAAAACGTATACTTTTGAAATGTTATTACTCTTAATTGAACTTACTTTCTGTGTTTCCGAATTTGGATCGCAACTATGATTTATAAATCGCGAAACGTTTCCTTTCATAGTAGCATCGATAATTTGATCAGACTTTAATGCCATAAAGTAATAATGTCTATTCTTGTCCTTTGAATATTCTTTTGCTCTACGTCGAAAATCTTTCGGATCGACTACTTCACCTACATATTCCATTATAAATTCTCCCCTAATAAACATTGAATTTATCAACAAATTATTACGAATCGTTTTATCGTACTTATTTTGATCACATGCGAAACTACTTACGCTAATAGATCGATAATGGCGCGTAAGCCGAAACCTTTCTTTTCCGTTCTAAATACTTCGCACTTTGCATATTCACAATTTTGGAATCTTTTGTTCGTACAACGATCACCTACTACACATCGAGGTCCACTAAAATTTGTATAATAGTCATGATATTAGCCATATTGTTAATTTTTTATGAATATAATCTAAATGTACTTATGAAGCAGAGGATATGTACCATTCAATCATAAGAAGTCTATTGAGGCAATCTTCTCCGCAACCTAGTTCTCCTCTTTCAATTTCTTCTTCTGTTAAAAAGCAATCGCATACCATTCGTTTAGTCTCCTTATTTGTGTACCTGGAAAAAGGTGTTATTACTGCACATATTAAACTTTTACAAGCACAGATTTGTTTATATTACTTACCTCTCTGTGAGATATAAATTTTCACGCAAATATTCAAACTGGCTTAGTCGCTCCTCCATTTCTCTGTCTTCTGTCTCAAAAACCATAGGCAATGCAATTTTTCCACCGACTGATTTTGGAATTTGTACAACAACGCCACTGTTAGCTGCCACCGATGGTTCCGTTACTTGCTCCATTTCTATGTTAGATTGAATATTTGCAGTTGACAATATAGATCCAGATCCAGAATCCGAAGAGCCAACGTCTGTTAGGGTTCCAGACACAGACTTAAACATTAAAGATGATCCAGATTCAGAGGCATTTGAAGTTACAATACCAAATGTAGATCCAATTGTTGACGCACAACCAAATGCTGTATTTGATCCACCCATTTCAAGCTCGCTAGATCTCCGCCAACGAGATTTCACTTTAACAGGTTTAGAAGAGTCTGAATCATAGCCTGTAGTATTGCAAGTAGTTGCTTGCGGCATAAATGGGTCAAATGTATTTGATGTCTTGTTAACATTATTCTCTTTATTTGATTGTGGCTCAAGTGGATTATCTATTTTTACTTCTTGAGCAATAGGAACAGAATTATTAGACACTTTGTCCCGTTCTTGATGAATGCTAGACTTTGAAGCATCTATATTAGGTTTTGTAACTAAACCACGCCCTCGGGACCTACGAAATAATATTAAAACAATTCCATTATGTATGTGAAAAATACGTTTAACTTATTTTAATTCTGTGTATCAATATAAATTAATAAACAAAAATGTTTCGATATATTTTTTTAGGTTCATTTCTCAATATCAGAATACAAACCTTTGCTTCATTAAACCTATCGATCTAATTCTACTGCTTCTTCTAACACCAGAACTGTTTGATCCACTTTCTGAACCTGTTGTATCGGTACTACCACTTCTGCTTCTAAATTCGATCTTTTTATCAATATCGTTTGAATTATTGTTACACTTCGCATCTAGTTCTGTTAGCTTACAGTTACTCATAGATAATAACGTGTCGTTACTGTTCTCACTGCTACTAGATAATTTTGTATCTTCGCCATCGATTTTATTGTCCGTTTCACTATCGCCGTATAACAATTCATTGACCTGCGGTAAGTGTACAGCTTTCCGCTGATTCCCGACCTTCTTATCTTGTAAAACTTTTGATTTTAATGAATGCTGATGTATGCATTCCATTTTATCATCACAGGAAATGGATTTGCTTTCTTCCGTTGTAATTTTGTCTGTACTATCAAGTTGAGAAGCCGAATTATTTGGTTGATGTAATTGTTCTATTTTATCTAATATAGATGAACTGCTTTCGTCGTCAATACTCATTGGCATCACTTTTTCTATATTACTAACAATTTGTAACGGAGACATTATGTCTTCCGTATTAGATAAATCATTAACTAGCTTCTGTATCTCTTTCGACGATTCGCTAATTTGCATATCTGCTAATTTGTTGTCTATTCTGCAAAATCCATCGTCTTTAGGCAAAATTTCTTGCGACTGTTTAGCGAACAAGTCTGTTGCATGGTTAGAGGCGTCTTTACCGTAATTATACAACTTTTCCAAATCAGATGATTTATCGTTTTTGTCGTCAGAACTCATTGGCACATCTATACACAAAGCTGGTATGAAGTTCTCCGCTTCTGTTCTATGTAAATCACAAATGTCCTTCTGTATAGCGTAGTATTCGCTGTTAGATGTACTTCTCGCGTCGCAAGCCATTACCATGGATTCTAAACAATCTTCGTTCTGTATCACAGTCAATTCAACAAAATTTTTTCTCTCTAACGACGGGTTACTTATTACTAGTACCTCATTTACCATCGCGTCGGTTTCTTGTCTAAAACTATAAGTGCTCTTTTGAACGTCTTCTTTAACTTCCATCTCTTCGCAAATTATGGTTTCTTCTACCACATCCTCCGGCCATATCTCAATGTCGGCGGAGTCAGGTTCGGTTACGACTTCTTTACTGGGATTACCGACAACTACTTGTTGAACGTCTTCGGGGCTAAGCTTATCGGATCGATCGATCGCGACGTCTATTCCATCTTGACTATCACTTTCGCTGGCATCTCTTTTATATTGCGACGACGAATATGAACTCTCTTCGTTAATTATATGTACATTACTATTCGATACATTCTTATGCTTGTTATATTTCCTTAAAGAATTTTGATTCTTTTTCGGAAGTACTTGATTCTGGTATTCTGCAGTACTTTTAGTGTCTTCTGAATCATTGACATAAGATACTTGTGAAACATCACCGTTAACCTTTTTCTCTTCTAATTGTTTTTTGGCTATTTGTCTACTAGATTTTCGCACAGGTACATACTTAAGGGATGACTTCACAGAAGCTTTCATTTCAGTTTTACGTCTGCGTGCCATTTTGATTCCATATAATCATCTAATCTGAAATATTTAGGAAAAATAACAACTCTTTCGATAATATTCATTTCAATGAATCCAATCATTTTCAATTGCACATTACACAACATAATATTTAAATATTATAGCATTCAGAATATTCGTACGATTGAAATTTAATCAGAATGCGACTGAAAGTATCTAAAATGTTACTGCAGTAAAATTACGTTATCGAATGTCAATGGCATTCAATTCTGCGTGCGTGAAAGAAAATTGTTTTATACAAATAAAAGAGTCGGAGTTCGAGGCAAATATGTTGGTGTAAGAAACTATTACTATTTGCTTTGCTATCGTTTTTTATTCTGAAAAGAAAGAAGCAATTTAATAACGAAGACTATTTGGCCATATTAACTTGCAATTGGAAGACCTAAACCTCACTACATTATGCTCCAAAATTCACAGCTTTCACATAGACCATAGAAAGACTAATTTATAACCAATGCTAGTTTACTGTGTTAGTGACTTTTAAATTGCAATGTCCAACGCTACGTAGGTTCGTACAATTGTCGAAACGGTCGGTGAAATACAGTATCTTCGCGAGTCTTTCCCTAAAGCATGTATTTTATTCCGATATATTAAAGAAGATTATACAATGGAAGAGGCGAAGGCAGCGAGTCTTACCATATGACTTTACAGTTGAGTTCTGTAAATTCGTGACAATCATTGTTTGATATCTCGTGTATATTTCGGAATAAACGTTGTTTTCATTTTTCAGATTTCCTGAGGAAACACAAATGCAAGCTGCTTATTATACATCGTCGCGAATATCGATTGAGCTGATTGAAAGTAGATGATTTTGTACGTTACTACAAAGTTTTGGCGGTCGAATAAATGTACAATTCTGCATTACACATTGATAGGAGTTTTCATCACTATAGGTATCCTTTCCAATCTTGATTGTTTCACTTTGCATACATCACCTTCGACACAAATAGAACGAGAATCCTATTATAATTAACACTTATAAAGTCAACTTAGAATTTGTTTAGACAAATATTAATCACCTGAATGAACTTAACATGGAGAAGTGTAAAGGATGCGTGGTGCTTAATTGATAAACTGTATGCTCAAACGTATACATACACTCGGCTCAAAAATATCGTGCCGTGCCACAACCATAAACTACATGGAGGAGAAGGTACCCCCTCCTACGTGGGTCTCTAACTTCACGCGATTGGCGATGCGCGAGCTACGTGCGCATAAAATTATTATGCCGACCACCGCTCGATGGCGTGGGTCGAAGATACGTTGCTCTATCGATAATTGATGATTAAGGGGGGAGCCTGGTGTAGCGGGGCGAAAAAAACGATTCTTTTTTTCATAAATTAATAGTTGAACATCACGATAATATGTTCCCAAAGCCGCAAAACGAAATTAGAACTATTTTAAAAAGCTTCAACTGCGTTTTTCGTGAAACGGTAGTTTTACAATTGGCGGACAATGTAACTCCAAAAATATTCAACCGATCGTCTTGGCCTTGTGCACGGATATTTGTGAAATAACTTTTTACATATTTAAAGCAAAATTTCTTTGGGAAAAGTGAACTTTTTTAAGAGGCCACCATTTCTTCAATTTTGCATCTTTTAAGTTATGAATTTATACGATTTGTGCGTGCACTCATGAACTAATAAAAAATTGTTGAATGTTGGTTTTAGATGGATACAGTAGACGCTACGTTGCCCGCCGCGGCACAATTGCGTCGTCAACGGACTGGGCATAAGCATAAGCCCGTATAACTCTGTTATTTACCACTCTTTTTTAATAAATTTTTTATCTACCTTAATCTGACAATACAATATCCTGAAAGTTTCAGAAAGATCGATTAACTACTTTCTTTAAAAAAAATTCCCGAAAAATGCCTCGATTCTCAGTTTGTTACATCAGGCTCCCCCCTTAAATCGCCGGGACTGAGAAAAATTTATTTAAGGTGAAAATAAAAAATATCATTTCAGCCTCTTATATATAGTAATATTATTTGAAATTCAATAAAATATCGATTTATTTCACATAATAAAATAATTTATTCTTTACTCCAAATACCAATAAAAAGGTAATGATTAATGAATTTCAATACTTTGTACTTAGTGTAACAATGAATGAAATTGTAATGAAGCATAACAAAATCATACTAAACTGCTCGAAACTTTTAAGGTGTCGTGAAATAACTAGGCTTATGAACAGAACGTACTAGAAGTATCATGATACTCTTAATTCATTAGAGCGAGTTGTGTATAAAAGTGGAATGGTGTATGATAAGGTAGTGCAAGGCCAGAAAATATAAATGAATACACTTGCCATTTCATTTTTATGTACCTACATCTTGAGCAAGAATGCTTACTCTTATATTTGTATTCGAAGTTACAAACCAAATTGTCAACTGTCCAGTGATGTAGAAATCGTTTAAAAGTATATTTTTTACATTACTACATATCAGACTTCAGTAAATAAGCAGACTTATGTTTGTAGAATATTTATACTAATTGGTACAGACACCCATAATCAGGCATCGATTTCTCATACGTCTAAAATACAAACTGTTATATCTTCAATTTTAATACAGATATGGCTTTCTTGTTTAATATACATATAGATAAACCATTTTAACAGATATTTTCGAATTAACACGGCAGTATAGAAGAGAATTGCATGTAAACATTACAAATATTAAAGCATATTCTGAGTGTTTACTATATAATTGAATTATTTGTATTTAATTATGAATTAATTATTGCATTACTTTATTATTTCAGATAGAGAAATAACATTTTAATAACTGTGATAATACCAATAACGTTTTTATTTTATGCACATGTACTTAGTCTACAATGAAAGTAACAGTATGAGAAAAAACTAACCCCGAAAAAATCAACAACATCATGGAAGGTGTAATAGGCAAGGTTTTAAACTTAACCTATCTTCAAAATTATTTCTTGGAATTAAATAACAATTTTATTTCAAAATCGAGATAACTGTAAAAGAATGTACCATTTAAAAATATTTAAAATATTTTAATTAACGAGGTTGGCAACTTTGGGATGATGGTAAAGGAAAATATATCCCTCTTGCTTTTTTAACCCATTTTATAGTGTCAATTTAATTAAAAATTTAAAACTGAAATTTAAAAATATTCCCTTTTTTAGTATAAACTTAATAAAGATCATTTTTGAAAAATAAGCGATTTTTTCTCAAAAGCCAGAGGGGCGCAATTGCCCCTTTTGCACCTCCCTCCGGACGCCCATGCAATCACACGAAGAGCCTGCAATTTTGCCATCAGTTGCCAGGTTGTAGGGAACAGAAATCCCTTTCAAGTAAAAAATTCCATGGACCTGAAGGACGGAGTACTAGAGGGACTTAAGATAAGGATGCGGAGGTTGAAGCAAAAAACTGTAAAACACGGATGTGGTACGGCCAGTTTCAGCCATCTTGGTAGGTGTGGGAGCATGTGGGAGTTACACGGCAGTGTTTGGAGGGCCGCGGCTGCAGTGATGGAGGGGGAAACACCTACAGGAGCAGTGGTTATGTGTGCCTGACTGACGCAGGCGCAGTGCATGCATGCATAATCACCGCTCCTGTAGGTGTTTCCACGTGGTGTACCACGCGTGTCCAGGCTTGCCACAAAAGTGTCTCCCGTAGTGGAGGGGGAAACGAACCGATGCCATGCCCCAAGTCAAGCCAAGTGTGAAGTAACGCCACGCTTTCAAATCGTACTGCGTACAGTTCTCTTGGAGACGCCACGTGATATGTAAATGGAATAAAAACTGTACAACACTGTAAAACTTTACACAATGGCACAATTCGCTTAAATACGCATTACTTGGCGCCTACGAGAGAACTGTACCCAGTACGATTCGAAAGCATGACGTCACTTCGCACTTGGTTAGCTTGGCGCTGGCGTCGGTTCGTTTCCCATCATTATATAATGTACTGCCACTACTGTAGGTGTCCCCCTCCACTACTGTATGTATCCCCCTCCACTACGAATAGTTTGCAGTAACCCATTTCCGGGCCACCCTGGGTCTATCCTATACTTTGTCGATGGCTTAATTACATACACGAAATGTAAGATATATGGCGAATAAAAACACAATATATTTAATTTCCAGAAAATATAACAAGATTACTGCATAATTAACGTTTACTTGACTCGTTGGTTTTGTTTTCACAAATATAGATAATAACATTGCAATTGTACACAGTACTGTATAATACTTTTGCAACATGTATCGATACCGATTTCAACGTGTACGGGACTCTTATATATACATCTGTGAATGAATACTTTTGTAAGTTTTGTATATATCAATTTTTTTTAAATTCAATCTCTTTCAATTTTTTTCTGTTATATAATAATTATGAATTTCTGTGAGTGTTACTTTATTCTATGTTCACTTTACCAATGCGCTAGGTGAACGAACACTTATGCGGCCGATTGCAAAACATTCGACCAGAAATACTACGAACGGAACGGAAGCCGCCGTATGTAAGTATGTACACGTGTTCCCGTTTTCTTGGGGCATTTCATCACGAAACAAAACAGAATACATTAGTTTTCGCGGGAAACGTTCACATTGGCCGCGCATCGAAGCGCGTGGCAGCAGCCAGCGTCATTGTATGTACATTTACCATGATAACGGGATGCAGTAGCGAAAGGAGCCTAAGCTTCGGAGCTCAGCTTGGATATGCCTGGTTACTTAGGCATTGCCATGCGATAGGCTTTCGTCTAGACCATCTTTACGAAATCATGTAGAAGAGTTCCCAAAACGAACATGCGAAGTGGCTAACTTGTCGCCATGCATATGGGTTTGAGTGGTTAGAATCCAATGAGCTTAGTGTGTGTGACAAACACACCATGCATATATGTACGCGCCCACTACCTCATACACATCAATACAATGGCGCCACAACAGTTCGCGCCAATGATCGGAACGCTAGAAGAAACGTATCTGGGAAGTGGGGGAAGAACTTGTGAACTTATATAAAACAATTACTTATAACATGGTATGACTTCCAGGGGGGCCAAGCTGGCATTGTTTGCCTGAAGTTCCCGTTTAGTACGCACTCTATTGGTAGGAGGCGCTAGGTACATCACACACACATACCTAGGTGCATCAGTGAGCACGTCACACAACCTTTCGACGTTGTCAAATGGCGTCCTCACTTGCGTCTGATCAAGGATCGTCGCGTCAGTGACGCGTATGCAGCAGATAGAAGGATATACAAAGAAATTGAATATATTTTCGTGTCCTATGAAAAGAAGAAATATTCAATTTCAATGTTTATCCTTCTATCTGCTGCATACGTGTCGCTGGCGCGACGATCCGTGGATAGGTTATAAAGCGATGCATTACACGTATACACTTACACATACGTTCCGATTCACACCGATTCACACACTCACAGTTTAGTACGCACTTTATTGGTAGGAGGCGCTACGAACTCTGCTTCAACGTTCGTAAGAGGGAAGCTTGGCCCCCCTGATGACTTCGCGATTTGTCGTGCACAGTGGTGGTTCGATTTGTTAGGTTACGTGTATGTTTATAATTGATCGAAATTACGGTGCTTTTACAACATTGTAATACCTAACACAAGACTGTACGAAGGAAATCTATGTAAAATTATGCGAAAACAAATTTTTCTATTTCTTACTCAATAATCATTTTTATATTAACTTAATTGCGTTACTATTCATATCAAGTTCAAAACATTAGTAACCAACGTGTTGTTTCTTATAAATCACACAGTAAATTCCTCTATTAAAAAGAATAGCCTATCTTTTACAGACTCTGCCCTCATCCTTCCACATGAAGTAGTAAACCACATTGAATACAATTTCTTCTTCTGCGAAAAAAACAGAAATATCAAGCATGTCTGCATCGCCGACCACAAACCAAGCTACTAAGTGCCAAAACATACCTTTGAAGAAAATCACAATCAGTGATCCCAGTCAATTACCTGCTGAATATTCATCTACTCCTGGTGGAACGCTTTTTTCAACAACACCCGGAGGTCAGTGATTTTTTTTTTACTAATGTAGCTTCTTCTGTTGATACAATCAATATGAAATTTTAGCGACCATATTTAGGTAACGATTGATTATTCATATACATTTTCCTATTTAATTTGCTAAATAATTAATTTACATATAGTAGGTAGGTTTATATTATTTGAATCAATTTTATAACTAATGCTTATTAAGGATTTATATTAATTCCAAGAGATATAATTTCCAAGGTGTTTTAATTAACATATTGACTCAAAGATTAAACACGAACATCACGAGTATGGTAGATGTGTATTATGTATATAATTTATGTTGTCAAAACAATATTCCATATTGTGAAGTACACCTTTTTTTACTACAAACACTTTTTTCATGCAAAAAGGAAGGGCTAAGTTTTCTATATCACAAGAGATATATACCACATTAACAGCTTTCAATAATATTTCTCTTAAGATAATTGATAATTTAATTTCTAAGGAATTTGTAAGGATAAAACAGTTTAGTTATTAATTTTCTGTGCTGCTTCATATTACTTTACTTTTACATTCACTTTTAGAATCATAACGAGTCAATTATAGATTACACGAATCAAGGTTTAATTACTAGAGAATTTATAAAATTTGTATTAATTTTAATAAAACTTTGCCGATAAACAAGGTTAAAAATATTGTTTAATTTTCTAAATAATTAGTAGTCTGCAAAAAATTGGTTTACAAATAGTTTGATGATAAATAAATTGGATGATAAATAGTTTCAGTACACAAGAAATTGGATTGCGACAAAAAATATCTAACATTTTCTATTGTAATGAGGTAGAGTATCTCTTGTAGTAATATTATTTTCAAATGGTTTTGGATTCATGGGGTGTGTGCACAACTGGTTGATAGCTCGCAATAAATCATCTGGTTGGTCGTTGTATTTATAGAACATATTTGTATTTTATGACTTTTAATGTATACTCTTCAGTGTTTTTGTATTACTATACTTATACCGAGTGTCTCAGCTAACATGAGCACCCTATCTGTTTCCATTGCTTTTAGTGATATAAGAAAGTTGTTAAGGAAGAAGTTGCAAGGATTAAATAGGCGTATATTATGGCTGACAACAAGTTTAAGTAGAGGTCCTATATTCAGCGATTTCATGACCACCATTTTCTTTTTGTTATTAAATAAAACCATATATTTTATTACAGCTCATTGTAACAGACTCCGAGGCAAATTCAACGATATGTGAGATATGACCTTGAAATGGAAATTTCATCTTAAGGTTATTTTTCCATTTTAATTGCTGTTCTTGGTAAATAGCGATTTATGTTTACTAACTATCAAGAGGTTGCTGTTGATGATGTCAATGAGAAGCAATTTGAGTCTTCAGAGAGTCTTTAAAGTATACAGTAGTAGTTGTATATTGTACCATCCGTACATTCTTCTATGTTTTTCGGATGTGTAGTATACATGTACAGTCTTAAAGTAGTTTTCTAATTAAAACGCCATGGTAATGTAGAAACCATAATGGATTTAACGAATTTATTAAATGCCCTCAAGGAATCATGGAAGATGATTTAACAGAAAATTTATATTTCAAGATCATCTTACAGTTATATATTATATATCGTTGAATTCGCTTCAAGGTCTGTCATTACTGTAATAAAAAACATATTGTTCCGTTTAAGAAAACATAAAAATCTCCGAAAATATGACCTTCATCCGCATTTTTTGTCGGCCATGATATCCCTGAACAATGTCCTTGTTTCCTTAAAAACAATGGAAACATTTAGGGTGTCCATGCTAGCTGGGATACTCGGTATAATCACTGGAATAAGAATAAAATTAAATTAGATCAAAAACAATAACTCGAAATACAAATGATAAAAATAAACAAACACAAACGGTGAAGCTAATATAAAATCGTTTAAAAACTACAGGTACACGCATCGTCTATGAGCGGGATTTTTTGATGAATTTACGAAATTCGCCTATATCTCGGACACCACCACGAAATATGCCACGTATACCAGTGGAGATATTGAAAAATCAAACTGCAATTGTAACAGAGCCAACGAAACCTCAAATTAACAAAGGTCAGTATTTGTTTCGTTCACTTTGCATATAGTGTAACTTACTTCCTCTCATCCTCCCTTCCCTCTCTCTTTCTCTTCTCTTCTCGCTCCCCTGGCGAAAATGTTAGATAAAACAAAGAATAAAATAATATATTTAATATAATCTTTTATATCGATATGTTACAGATACTCCAGTAATTGAGGAATCTGTAGAACAATTTGAGATGGACATGTAAATAAATCTGTGATTACCATTTGCTCGCCTTGAATCAGCCATTTATACAAATGACAATGACCAATCCAACAGAAAAAAACGTATTTGTAATGTATTTTTTTGTATAACAATCTCATGGAAGACCTTATAACAATAAATGTTTGTACAACTTTGTTAAATGATATCAAATCTAATAAATACAATTCCACAAAAGTAGGTACCATTATTAATAAATGACATTTCTACACTACAATTTCGTTTGTTCGCTGATATTTTCTGTTTCTGTATATTTAATATAATTAGTGCAAATAAAAATATTGTTTTAACTTCTATTCCGCAGTTCTATGTTGGACACTAGTTTATATATATACAGGGTGTCCCAAAATACACTTTGGTGCAAGTCCGGGCAGTTCCAGATTTGACAAATACGCCGAAAATAGAAATGAAAACTTCTCAAATCAATAACTACTACTGATATATATTTTTCAATTAGTATCCGTTTTTAATTGTTAAACGAAGGCAATAATTTTATAGTTTTTTTTTCTAATTTACTGGAAGTTGGTAAATATGGATCTGCACCCCTCTTATTGCAAGGTGCTGAATAATTATTTTCGAGCGAGTCGCAGTCTGATCGCGAGAGTTGTGGCCCCCGATTCGTTTTTCAATTTGGCGAGTCTACGCAAGTTACCCTGATATTCAATAAAGTAAAAGATAATAGTTTTCATTTCTTATTTCAGTACAAAAGATTACATTCTCTATTATACATTTACATTGGATAAAAATGTGCAGTCAAAGAATATAAATTAATTACATGATTTACAACGATACAATATTATTTAAAAATATAATTATCAACATTTTTATATAATCATATATAACATTTTTATACTAATAAACATTCTTTATAAAAAATTTAATTCTGTTTCTCTTAAATTAATTTTCCATTTACCACGCTTGCCCATACTTTCAGCCACGTGTGACATTCACTCATTTCTCACATTTATATTCGAAGTATGGTTTCTGATTGAGAAGGTAAACATTTACCTTGTACACATATCAATATTAATTTAATTATGGTTTCTTGGGCAGTCTTTCAAGGATAATTTTGGCAATGTTAACTTTACTACCATTATCGTCATAATCGTTGTAATAAATTAATTCACAGAGATCTGAACACTCTGGATCATTGTTCAATAATTCTTTCAATGTTTCGTGAAACTTTTTTACAATATGTACATGATATCTTTTATAAATATTTGTTTCACGATGCGAGTGTTTCTGAACTTCAAAGAAAGTTAACAAAGGTGTAGCACCTTCTGCTACTACGTACAAAGGTTCACAGTTTGAGTGTTTACCATCTGGATAGATTTTATATATATTATTATGATACGATCGCCTTTTAGTTCCTGCTCTATCACGAATATCTTCTTCCAAGTCAATTGCGCTTTCCATCCATTGATACGAAGCATCTTTAAGATCTGGCGGGATGTACGATGATGAGGGTATTAAAATTAATAGCTTATGCACAGCTATTGTTATATTATGCTTGTCCTCAGTATTTTCTATTTTTTCACGTAGACCCTTAGTAAGGGTACCTGGCGCAGGAAGTATAAGTTTTAAGTATCCATAATAATAACTATATGCCATGCCAGTCCCATAATCCAAACCCTGTATCCAATCAATGATGCAGGTTTCTTTTTCGCTCCATTTAACGTAGTTGATGATTTTCGAAAACATCCATGAAAACAAGATCCAATGTGTACATGTGAACGCATCGAATTTTTGCATGCTGTTATAAAACTGTGTAGAATCCAATACATGTAAAATTATGAAAATAATTACTTGAATGATAAACGTTAATGTAGGTATGGTAACTTCGAAGCTAATTTTCGCTCCAGCTTCATAGCTCACATCATTGTTTAAATCACAAGAATTATTTGTAGATTTTATTTGTATCATGCACTGACAGAATTGTATTAACATATGTGCAGTCATAAATACTATATTGTAAAACAATATAATAACAACCAAATCTTTCAGATTAATTGAACTGTCATTTGTTACTTGCAAGTGTATCCCTATTACGAGGCTCACAACAATAAAACTTATGAAAAGTAACCTTGTTTTATGACCTGTATCGTAGGTATTCATTTTTTTTTTTTCTAAAACACTGACAGTTACTAACACCACTTATTTAACATTTCAATTACTAAACTTAGTAATCATACGTAAGTTACATCGAAACTATTATGTGGTGTAATATGTAAATATATATAATATGCATATACGGAGTGCAAGTGATTCTCGGACACTAGCTGCACTCATCAAACACTCAAAGCACTCAAAGAGCTGTCTCCTCCCGGCACTTCCTTCGTTTAGTTACTATATAGGTGTAGTGTTTGTACGAGCTATAGTGACTTATATAGGTGTGAAGCAGTGATGCCAGAATGAGGACGGGAGCGCTCGAGAATTTCCCCCACCTCGCATGCACACTACGCCGGAGGTTCCGTAGGACACGCAGGACACGCAGCTCCAGCGTAGTGTACATGCGAGGTGGGGGAAATTCTCGAGCGCCCCCGTACTCATATCTGGCATCACTGGTGTGAAGTCATTCAGCGGGAATCACTACTCGAAACTGTCGCCAACACCACGCGAGAGAGAAAGACATGTGCGAGCCAGAGAAGTATGTATAGATTCCTAATCGACCGCAATGCACATGCGCCGATATCGTGAAATTTGTTGCAAGCAGTATGGTTTGAAGTGATGCGTGATGCATGCTTTCAGCATTTATTTGTTTTCACAAACGAGGCCAGAAAATGGTAGAAAATATGGAAACCGTAAGTATTATATTGTAAATAATTTTGAAAACGTCCAATATGTCCAAATGTCTCCCCCTACGGGTAAAAGTAGAAAATAATGAAATTTCACTTTAATGTTTCAGCTGAAGAAACAAGTTGAAACTAACTTAAGAGGCTAACGTACCAGGGTCGGAGAGATCTCGGCCGCCGGGATGGCTACAGCCGCGGGAGATACCTCGGATGTCAAGAAATTGCTGAGGAACGTATTGTTTGCAAAATTTTAAAGCTACACAGACACTCTCACTAAGGGTTTGGATGGACAATTTTACATTCATTCGTGCATTTTGAAATAGAATGTGCTTCTTTGTTATTTTTGTGGGACGTCTCAAACCCTCGGATTCCTGTACTTTTTGCAGGATTACAATATTTTCCCAATAAGTAGTTTTTTCTTTATAACGTAACTTTAATTTATCTTCCAATGTGTTTCTGATGAATTTTAACATGTGACACGGATCCCGAAAACAGAAGATTTTTTCTTTGGTTATAGGGTGAAGAATATAGGGTTTACACTTTTCTTTCAAAATAAAATTTGCACCCAGATTAGCACACATGCTAAAAGAATGCAATATGACTCCAGTTTCATGAATTAGTTGCAAACATGTTGTCAGTAACTTGGCTATCTCATTTCCAGTCAGTAAATCGATTAAATGCTTTGTGCATTTTCAAAAAATTGGAAAAAATCTTAAAACTAAAGCAATTCTTATATCTAATTAGAATATTTGACAATCACAGCTATCAGCTCGGTTCTCACCGATTACCAGGTCTCACCGCGAGGAGGTTGCTGTGCTTGGAGACCCGTAGAGAGATAGATGGAATCAAAGTTCCATCGATCTCTCTGTACATGAAAACCTTAGCCTACTAAATCAAAGAGATGGATGGACACAAAGTTCCATCGATCCCTTCGGTTTAGATATAGAATCTAGAGAACTGCCAAGCAATCACTCGATTAAAATAAAGTCAGAAACTAAGGAAAGACTACAGGTGAGCATGAAACGAGTATTGAATGGCGCAGTTCCTACCACCCTAATGTCCGAGTCGAAAGGGAAAAGCGCTAGGCGTCTCCCAGCCGACTCCTGTTGCTCCGACTCATGCGACTCGTCAGGAGCAACACTAGGTGTGACCTGACTCAAGCCGTCTAACGCAGAGATTGGGCAATCGGACCAGGAGACTTACGCAGGCAGTGTACCAAGCGATACACCCCCTACGCCCGAAACTTTTCCCTTTGGACAAGAACACCAGGGGATAAAACTGATCCACCCATACCGATCCCATGTCCAGTCGCTTGCTTCCGGAAACGGAAGCAGCGGCGACCTCCTCATCAGCGATGAAGAGCCAACGAAAGTGCAACAAAGCTAATCATTCAGTGAATACTTTCCAATTTTACATGGGGCCTTAAATACTGCATGCTATAACAACTTAACCTACTAAATCAAAGAGATGGATGGACACAAAGTTCCATCGATCCCTTCGGTTTAGATATAGAATCTAGAGAACTGCCAAGCAATCACTCGATTAAAATAAAGTCAGAAATTAAGGAAAGACTACAGGTGAGCATGAAACGAGTATTGAATGGCGCAGTTCCTACCACCCTAATGTCCGAGTCGAAAGGGAAAAGCGCTCGGCGTCTCCCAGCCGACTCCTGTTGCTCCGACTCATGCGACTCGTCAGGAGCAACACTAGGTGTGACCTGACTCAAGCCGTCTAACGCAGAGATTGGGCAATCGGACCAGGAGACTTACGCAGGCAGTGTACCAAGCGATACACCCCCTACGCCCGAAACTTTTCCCTTTCGACAAGAACACCAGGGGATGAAACTGATCCACCCATACCAATTCCATGCTCAGTCGCTTGCTTCCGCAAACGGAAGCAGCGGCGACCTCCTCATCAGGGATGAGGAGCCAACGAAAGTGCAACAAAGCTAATGATTCAGTGACTACTTGGCAATTTTACATGAGGCCTTAAATATTTCATGCTATAATAACTTAGCCTAGGCTTCCTTAGATGTCTTCTGTCACTATCACTTTTCACTAACACTTTTCACTAGTTTTTTTGAAATATTTTATTTTATTGTCTCCCTCCCGACCAGAATGGTGAACCTGAAAAGCTGGAACAATCAACTACATTATGTTAGTAATGGTATGGTGGGCTTCGGAGGAAACTACGAAAATACTTATTGGGTTGGTGCCGATTGAGATGATTTGGAATGTCAGAAAAGCACGCACGGGCATGCAGAACCATCGTAGGGATACATACATGAAGAAGAGCAGGAAATATAAATCCATCGATGAGATTCTTGAGAGGGAACAAATCATGCACAAAAATCAAAGGAAGGCATCAAATAAAATAAATCATGTAAACCCATCAAAGAAATGCATCAAATAAAATATATCATGTAAACTCATTGAAGAAATGCATCATGTAAACCCATCGACGAAATGCGTAAAATAAAATATATCATATAAACCCATCGAAGAAATGCATCATGTAAAATAAATCATGTAAACCCATCGAAGAAATGCGTAAAATAAAATATATCATGTAAACCCATCGAAGAAATGCATCATGTAAAATAAATCATGTAAACCCATCGAAGAAATGCATAAAATAAAATATATCATGTAAACTCATTGAAGAAATGCATCATGTAAACCCATCGACGAAATGCGTAAAATAAAATATATCATGTAAACCCATCGAAGAAATGCATCATGTAAAATAAATCATGTAAACCCATCGAAGAAATGCATCAAATAAAATAAATCATGTAAACACATCGAAGAAATTCACGAAATAGAACGATTCATGCAAAAATCCACGAAGGAATGTATGAAATAAGAGAGATGATGAAAAACAATCGAAGAAATCAGTTAAAAAGGAGGAGAAATCGGTTTTGGCCTTGGCAGAATAATAACATTTTGAATGGGTTTTAATGAACCCGAAAATTTCATCGGCACCAACCGAATAAGCTAACCAGGTCAGGGGGCCGAGGGGGTGAAGGAAGGACCAAGGGTTAGAACCCTGACCAGGTCCCCAGGAAGTCCAGGAAGTCCAGGTTGTCCACTAGGTCCAGTAGGTCCAGTAGGTCCAGTAGGTCCAGTAGGTCCAGTAGGTCCAGGAGGTCCAGTAGGTCCAGTAGGTCCGAATGGTTCTGGTGGAGCGGGAACTCCATTCCAGGGGGTCGAGGGGGTGCAGGAAGGACCAGGGCTGAACATCTGACCAGGTCCCCAGGAAGTCCAGGTGGCTCGTCAGCTCCAGGGAGGTCCTCCAGGCCCGGAAGACCCACGACGACTGAGTACATGGAGCTCCGTGAGCTCCCTATATAGACCTCGAGAAACCATGTCCCCCGATCAAAACAAGGTCGACGGTTGATTACAATTCCGAAATCCAACGAATTCTTCGGCAAAAATGGATTTTCCGCTAAAATATCCATTCCAGTGGCTATTGCTATGTCAAATAATGTTAACAACATTTGCACTGACCGGCCAGTATAAATTATTATTAACTATGATCGATACAACTCGAGATATCAAGCAATTAGTAACATTTGGCCTTGGATTTGCAAATGATTTTGTACGCCGAATGAATTCTCTTTTATTCTCAATGTTTAATCGTTCGATAAATGAATGTTAATGCTTATACATATCACATAGTATTATTTATAATGTATAAATACATTTTGGTTGAACTTAGTGTAAATGAATAGTTGGAGGAATATTTGGAGAAAGTAACCCTTTGGTTACTAACATCGACGAAGTATTCAGTTTCTGAAAAAGTTTTCTAGGCAACGGGTATATCTCAGTGAAATCCTGTTAAAGGGCCTCCCACATGGTCCAGTAATCGATGAAATTGATGCTCGAATTGAGAAATCACGAAATAATATGCACAATGACATGCACACACTTCATTGAACACTGAACCGATGAATTTCTCGGGGCTAGAGAAAATTTTATTTCTCAATGCGAGTTTGAAAAGTGACTCGATTTGCAGTTGCATCCATGCATCCCACGACACTCATGCATCATGCAACTTTCTGCGAGGCTTTTAAAAATTAGATTTTACTGTAAATTTCAATGGCGGCGGTAAACTAATACTCGGGGCAAATAGGATCCAATTATTATTACTTCACTAGAATGTTTAAACAGTGCTTTAGAAACTTGCGGGAAAGTCAGTAACAGCGTGAATTTTTAATACTTTCCGGCGTACGATACGTGAAATGGTTCTACTACACGCAAAGTACTAATAAACAATGTCATCTTGCAATTTATAGCTTACACGGGCTTTGAAGGAGTACCATTCTTGAGCGCCATAGTGTCTTGATCCCAGAAATGGATTTTCGGAGAGAAATCAAACGTAGTCAAAGCGTAGCATAGCGAATACCCATCCTCTATGTTCAACTCTCGCTCTAAACAAGTCACATGTATACAAGCACGCAACACCTTTAGTATTTCACTGTTCATGCCCAGAGGCCGCTGAATTCAGTCCTCGAGTTATGGGTCGGTAACACAGTTTATGTGGTGACACAAAGTCCCATAATGTGATAGGTCTATCCTATACTTCGTCGATGTCTGGATCCATTACCATTTTAATGTCACATGCAACGTTACCGGTAATGTCTGGAAACAGATTGTAACGCTACACCTGGTATGAAGTAGAATTCATCGCGGGTAAAACTAGGTCATTCGAAAGGCGCGATTTACAAATGTTTCTATTACAGTAACAATTTTAAGATCGTCTTGTGAACGTATTCCGTTCAATGGAAGAGAAAGAACAAAACAAAACGAAAACACGTTCGCCCTTTAACCTTGCTGCCCTATTCGGATTTATTTAACGCGAAACAAATTTTGACGGATTTTCACTCATTTTTTTTTTACAAGGAAGCCTTAAATGAAAAAAATGTGATTCTATTTTTCGACTTATTTTTACATATTGAATCACCACCCAACCGGGCGTCCCACGATTTTCGGGACACCCTGTACATAAGTTAACAAAAAATACACAGTATAATTTGTTTAATAGTATCTATCAATGCATACCATATAACATCACTTTGAATAATCCAAATTAAGTAATTACACCAAATATGTAATTATAACAACATTCTTTATTTTGCTATATACCCAGAGCTCGTCAACTTTAAACATTTCCCTAACAAAGCAATACCAGTACAAACTCAAAAAAAAAAATACAATGATGTACATATCTACAGATTCATCAAACCGATATGTAAGCACATAAAAGCAAACGCGCTTTGAGCGATAGCTTGGGGAGGGAAAAGAGCACCCGAAGTTGTAGAAGATGGTGGAAAACTGAAAGTTGAAAAGTTACATGGTCAATAGGGAAAAAGATCAGTCCGAGAAGATGAAAGAGAGAAGACCGCAAGATCGATTGGTAAAAATTGGACAGCGCGGCGGTGAGGGGAGATCTACACGTAAGAAGGACGACTTATGTAAAGGAGGAAGAGATAGTACGTTGGTGGGATAGGAGCATCGGCAGCCGGGGAACGAAGGTGAGAGAAGAAAGTGTGGTGGGAAGGGGGTGGGCCATCGAGCGGTGGAGGGGTGCACCGAGCAAGGTTTCGGTGGTGGGGAGAAACGGAGGTCGAGTGGAAAGTCTGACCTGCTCACAGTCTCGTTGATCCAGCCGCAGGTAACGTGTGCTGCGACGTGACAATGACGGTAGTCATAATTGCGGAACGGTGCATTATTGTGACTAGCTGATCAAGCGAATTAAAGGGAAAGTAAGGGAGCACAGCGGGGAATAGTACAGAAAAACGGGGCGAAACTAAGGAGAACCTTATAGAAAGGGCTAGTCTGATTCGGTCGAGAAGGGAAATCAAGGGAGAAAAGAATCGCATTTTGGAGGCTATGTGTTGCAACTGTGATTGGCGTTGCCTTTGAGGCGCCGCGCCGGGTGCTTTTTTGTTTTGTGTGAATAGTGGTCGCAGTTTTTGCGGTTGTGTTGTGCACGTATGCGTGGGCCTCGCAGGAGCAATAGATAAATGTATTTTAGCCATGCCCGCGGTGCGAAAGTACAGAAGGGATACTAGTGAAGTGAGCTGTTGTCTCAAGTATGTGATCTTTGGATTTAACGTCATGTTTTGGGTGAGTGCTATACTGTTGCCATACGTATATTTCATCGCACAAACAATTGCCGCCCTTTTGTAATGTTTCTTTCATTGAAATTCATTACATCCGAATCTTTTTCTGTCAACATAAAAAGTAGAACGTTAATTAAAAACTCCTGAAAGTATGTTCCATTTTATATATTCCGTTGAGCAGAGATGCAAATGGACCAATGTTTTATTACACTTGTTCATTGTAATTACTTTAGTCCCTTGTCCCATTACATTGAAATCATTTTTTTAAATTATAAAATGTGTTCTATTATTAAATTATAAAATCTGGGAATCAATAAGTCGATTTGCATCGCGATCATACGCATAGTTTTCGTTACACATTGCAAAGTTTCCAGGTATCGATCATCTGTGCCCAATTAAAGTCACCCTGTTGTAGTTACTATATTGTGTGTTCGATTATTTTTCCAATTTGTATATGCAAAATTTGTCACTGCGATGAAAGCATATTTCAGTGAAACACGTATTACACCATGGGTACCAATTTCCATGGAATAACTCATAACAACACAAGGACTGTATCATTTTAAGTTTCCTGGTATCTGAAATTCTGAAACGCCATTAAACAAAACTCGAGTTCACAAATTTAACATTAAAATCTCTCTACTCTTTGAACATGCAAACAATCATACGTACACGTATATGTATGTGCGTGTATGCATGTACATGAATATTTGTGTATATGAAGCATTAATAAGGTGAAAAAAATACCGCCAGGCTTCCTTCAAAATTAACGCAGACTAGATTATACAGAATCTATATATGAAGCAATACATTTTTTACAAACGGCAATAATTATCTTTAATTCTGTATGAATGGACAGTATTTTTGTTTAATATTGAAATAGAAGCAGCCTATTTAATGGTTAACTTTACGATTTTACATATTGACGGCGTATTTTTGCGAATACTGCGAATGACCTGCAATGCAGTTCGTGTGTGCTGCGAAGTGTTTCAATTGCGAGAACCACGATGCAGGCCGTACATGTGCGTCACAGCCTGTATATCGTACAGCACGTATCCAAGCTGGACACACATGAACTGTTTCGAATTAAAAAGTAGTAGAATCGCTGAGTTTCCTATTTTGCCGGGTGTCCCGTATCTCGTCTATTTTTTCAACCCCGTTTTTTGTATGTTGCGTTTCGAAATGCGCTGTTCTTCCTGAATATTACCACAAGATATTACTCGCGAACTGTAAGAGATGGAAAAAATGTTTTCTGGCAAAAGTTACTTCTTTTAATTAGGACTATCATTTCGTAACTTTACAGTTCTTACAGTTCTTACAATTCGCTAGTTATAAGTAAATTATTTTTTTACCTTTTGTATCAGGGATTATTAATTAATTAATAACACAAAATCGGAAAATAGTCGGTTTTTTCAGGGGTCAATTTCACCCTCATAGGGTGAATTTGCGCAGCAAACAAAATTGCGTTGTACTCAGGAAGACATCACTCATATATTCACAAAGTTTCATAATTTCTGGAATTTCCGGGTTCGGGATCTTCCCTCGTGAAAAGTATAAGGGTTGAAACTTTGTAAGCTGTCATACATGAAAATGGTCACCCCTACGAAGAAAACTCATAGAACCTTTTCTGTAGAGAATATTCTGTACTTCAAATTTTGTAATAACTATTTTTGCCGTAGGAAACTGTTTTTCTTTACATTTGACCCTCCGTAAAATTTTAGCAGATTTTACATCGATGGAGACTTTTGACATATTATTTAAAAATGTAGCTTGCTTGGAATTATTCCTCAGGCAAATCCTAATTTCACTGAACTAGCATGCCTCATTTTTTATTCTATATGTGTTATTATTGTATACTTACAATAAAATACATTAGACTCTAACGGTTAGAGAAAAGAAAATGTTAGGCGTTAAAAGTGGTCGCAGCAAGTGAGCAGGGCCCGATTTAGGGGGCCGCAAGCAGAGCAAAATTTGTAGAAAGAAAATATTAAAACAAATCAATCAAAATTGGAAACCAATGAAAAAGTGAAACTTGTTGAGAAAACAATAAAACTGTAGGTACAGGGTCCTGCGAGTGAGAGTTCCTATTCCGTCTTTTTTTTTTCAATAGACAGCACGGCTGTTGTTACGACCGTTTATGGCTTATGGAAGTCACGCGCCCTCTCGCTGTTTCTCAGCCCTCTCATTCGCTGCGATAGAGAATAAGGGCGTGCTGAATAGAGTGATTCGAAATAAGCACGCGACCGTCCACGAAATTTATCAAGAAAAAAATCCACGTTGTTCAAACCCATATTGTTGGAAGGTCAACTGTATATACGAATATTTACTGCAATGTTTCTGTTCCTGGTAACAGTGTAGGGAAATATTTCAGGTATTTTCTGTTTTGCTGTAATTTTGATGCGACTAAAATTTCCACAAAACATTGCTGTTATTTTATTATTTCTACGTTTTTTATGTCTGGCAGTAATTCATCACTTGCTCTGATAGAATTATACATTTACATTGAGGTTTGAATGAATTTGCATTCGAGGAGAAATACTATATTTGGTAAATATTTATAAGAAGGGAGTCACGTCCGATTTCTATAGTTTTTTAATATGTTGTCAAGGACATCACACTGTGTAGTGTTGTGAAGGTTTTATTTGGAAATCGTTGTTTATTACTACTAAGTGCGATGACCTTGACAACATATTAAAAAATTATCGATCTCTGAATATTTACCCTATATTTTAGTGATATAAGTAAGGAACAACTTATCTTATAAAATATAAGACAATAGATTGTTTAGCAGATGTATTATAATTTTCTGTGTATTTAGTTTAATTCAGGCAGATTGTAAGATTTATAAAATTATTCAAACGAACATATTTGATCTCTGGTTTTGATCATTAAGATTTTACCTATCATAATTTTTCTCAACTCAAAGTGATTAGTACTCAGTTATTACTCTTAAAATTTATCTACCTCGTTTCAGAGTCACCCTGTAGATTATTTTTGCTTACATTTAACCTTGCAGTGCGAGAAAAAGGGGCTTTTATCAATATATTGTGTTTTTATATAAAACGTTTACAAGAGAATACTTATTTCATCCACTGCATAGTGGCTGGTAATTACGTGTTCCCGAGGAAGAAGGATATTCTAATTACGTATCAAGCAACCTGGAGGGACATTGCACTCGTTTGGTTCTCAGAAACGGTTGAACGTCCTTCAAACTCGGCGAACAGATAAACCTTAGCCAAGTCTACTCGGCCTACGGAGTGGTCTTACCACATTATACCGCCTGACTCCGTTCAGAGTACTTTCGACATTGCTACCTTGGAACACATGATTAGCCTTGTTAGTATTATGAAGTTAAGTTTCGAATCTTAGTCGAAACAGGAAGTTCTTCGCAGTCCTAAACGTTTAGAAAGCCTATAAATGTATTGCTACCACTAGCTTTAAGTATTAGAGCAGTGTTTCTCAACCTTCTTTGAGTCGCGATTCTCTTTTATAATATTCAAATAACCTGTGACCCCCATATAAGGTAAGGTAAATATTTTCTTCCTTTCATTTATGAAAAGTCAGTGTTAATAAATAAACTATGGCAATGTGACCCTTTTAAAATAAACAAGTGCTAAAAATCGTTAACAAAAATAACCGCGGCGTCACAGGTTGGGAATCACTGTATTAGACTAACACTCTTCTATATAGATTCGACTCGCTTCCAATATTGTTCAAATTTGAAAGCTTTCAAAGTATTCACGAGTCTTGAAATTGTGGAAAGATCTTCTAATGAAATTACTTATAATGAGACTAGCAAAATACTCCGCGCTTTGCTTCGGGCCTACGAGATATTAAGGACTCCATGAAAATACAGTTTACCCATTTTCACCGCCTTAGGGGTTGATTAGGGAAAAATCCTGAAATTGATTTTTAGGGATTTGTGTGGGTAACCTTTGTATGTAAAAACCGAGTTGATATCTAATCGGGCCTAAGAGATATTGAAAAGTCCGTGAAAGCACATTTTACTCCTTTTCACCCCCTTAGGGGTTGATTAGGGAAAAATCCTGAAATTGATTTTTAGGAATTCGTGTGGGTAACCTTTCTATACAAAAACCGAGTTGATATCTAATCGGACCTAAGAGATATTAAGGACTCCATGAAAATACAGTTTACCCATTTTCACCGCCTTAGGGGTTGATTAGGGAAAAATCCTGAAATTGATTTTTAGGAATTCGTGTGGGTAACCTTTCTATACAAAAACCGAGTTGATATCTAATCGGGCCTAAGAGATATTAAGGACTCCATGAAAACACAGTTTACCCATTTTCACCGCCTTAGGGGTTGATTAGGGAAAAATCCTGAAATTGATTTTTAGGAATTCGTGTGGGTAACCTTTCTATACAAAAACCGAGTTGACATCTAATCGGGCCTAAGAGATATTGAGAAGTCCGTGAAAACACATTTTACTCCTTTTCACCCCCTTAGGGGTTGATTAGGGAAAAATCCTGAAATTGATTTTTAGGGATTTGTGTGGGTAACCTTTCTATACAAAAACCGAGTTGATATCTAATCGGGCTTCAGAGAGATTAAGGAATCCCAGAAAATACATTTTACCCCTTTTCACCCCATTGGCGATGGAATGTCCACAAACCATTCCTTAGTGGATGCCTACGCCTTGAAAACAATGTACCTTCCAAATTTCACGTTCCTAGGTCAAACGGTTTGAGCTGGGCGTTGATGAGAGTCAGTCAGTCAGGATTTATTCTTTTATACATATAGATTTCGTAACAGCATTGAATTAAAAAGTGTAATGAAAAGGTAGGATAGTTGATCACAGTTTTTCTTTTTTATTAAAATAATAATAATGGTTTACTTTGTTTGAATTTAATTATTTGAGTTGTGATATAAACTGATGTGATCATGTATCCCCGCTGATCAACTATCCCACCTTTCCCCTAATAATGCAATAGCACAACCGTGTAAACTATGAAAACAAATAATTCAGACCAAAGAGACTCGAACCCATCACTACTTGTTAGTTCAGTGACTCCATTTGTTGCAAGCGTCATCCGCATTCAAACTTCGTCGCCAGTCGTCATACCTTTTGCGATTGTAGATCCAGATCTATGCCCGACATACTCCCGCGTTCGCCAACCATTTTCTTTACTATTAAGTTCACCGTTCTACTTTCGCTGGTTATACATTCTTATTTTGCACATCACTTTCCTGCGTTTATGTAAATTTATGTAAACGGCGCGCGCGATAACAAAAGTAGCCATATTCTTCAGTGCACATTGATGCAGAACTCCGCGCTATAAATTTGGCCCGTTATAGGGGACGATGAGATACACTTTTCCCTAGTACCATTTCGCCATATGACGTCACAGAACGAAATTACAGGCCTTTGAAATTAGGTTTCCAAGCGACTGGCGACAGACAATTCGCTGCTCGGCGGCTGCCCGCCAACGCACGCTTCTCCCACTTCCCCCTTTTCCTTCACTTATTGTACATCTGTTTCGACAAAAACTCATGCATCAGCGACAGAATTTCTGTTTCACAGTCTAAAGCACTATAAATCGTGTACACAGTCGAAGCAGCATAGATTTTCAGGGTATGGGGAAAAGCCGGGAATGTCCATTTTTCGTGATTTTGCAAAAAGCTAAAATAACTAAAATCTGTACAAAATATAAATCTTTTAAAATGTGGTACCAAATTATAAATCTTCATTCCATTTCGTATTTTTTTCTGAAAATATGAACTCATGATGAGTAGTATTACAAGCCGGGAATGTCCATTTTTCGTGATTTTGCAAAAAGCTAAAATAACTCAAATCTGTACAAAATATAAATCTTTTAAAATGTGGTACCAAATTATAAATCTTCATTCCATTTCGTATTTTTTTCTGAAAATATGAACTCATAATGATTAGTATTACAATAAACAGTTACCTACTACAATTTTCTTATGTCCGAGGCGATTTCAAGTAAAAATGTTAACGTTTTTAATTAAATAATTAAATCATTTCTTCATATTAATTCTAGTATAGAAAACTGGTTTTTTAAATTTAAAACCCGGTTTTCGAATTTTACAAATTTATAAATAAAAACCGGTTTTTAAAAACCGACAAACCCTATTTGTGACATTCTCAGTTTTTCCCCCGTACCCTTCATTCGCAGTCAGCAAATGAAAAACGAATTTTCATCCCCAGACTCTGGCAAATATAATTTTCAAGGTCCTATAACTCTGCTACATGACGTCATTTCATAAAGTTGATACTGTTAAGAAAAATTGTTCCTTTTTCCGTCCTCTGCAAATTTATTGCACTAAGCTCTACCAAGGGGACCTTCAGGTTTGGCAATTTCAGAAAATATTGATACTTAGTGTACGCGAAGATCTTCGCTCGAGCATTAATATCCTAAATCAGTAAGAGGCGTTTTTCAGCCAATTTCGAGAAAATCGACTTTGAAAAATTCTGAGGTCAGTGCATAGTACTCACGACTAGCCTTACTATTGACAGTTTTTTTTTTATTGATTTAAACACCTACCAAATTCGCGCGAATTAACAGATATTTAACTATAATTTTCAATTAAAAACTCACATCTTATTTTAAATTATCTCTAGCTTGAAAAATCGTACCTACTTTTTATTGAATTTTTCAAAGTCAATTTTCTTGAATTTGGCAGAAAAGCGCGTCTTACTGTTTTCTGAAATTAATGTTCGGGTAAAGACCTTCAAGTACACCAAGTATCAACATATTCTGAAATTGCCACACCTGAAGGTCCCCTTGTAACTCACCCTTATTGTTCGTTCATGTTATGTCTGTTGAGTGGGACTGATGCAACTCGTGTACATGTACACGGTGCGTGCGATCCAAAATGCGGCTGATCGATGAGTAGCCGCGAACCTGACATCGATACTGTTCTTTATGAAAATGTTGTCCGTTTTTCCGTGCTCGTTGCATCCCTCGACGTAGCCGTTATTCTTCGTTCTCTCACTCGATGCTGGGCGCTGTTTGAGGATTCTCATTACAAAAGTTGCCTGGAAAACCGGTTTCTAACCAGTGCAACCGGCCACCATGGCACGGGTTCGGTTTGCTCAAAGTAGGTGTGACTTCTTTGATTCCCTCGTGCGGCAGGGTGGACTTTCGATCCAGCGAGGGCCTCTTGCAATGGTCAGCGGTTAGGGGTGGAATCCAGATTACTTTATTTCGGTCTATACTGTCGTATAAAAGTTTGAATACACTTGCCATATATATCTTTTTGTTTATTATTTATTTGCTTATAGTTTTTATTACTCTAATTTTAATTGAGTAGGGTAGATGCACCGTTTGTGGCCACATTAAGATATTGTACCAGTTTTGGCCACTTCTTAAAAAATATAATATTTTTCCGCGTAAACAATAATTATAACCTTATATTTCGGGCGGTATACTAAACAAAATATTTATGATGTGAAATTCTCCACATAATAATGATCTGCAAGCAATTTAAAAATAAGATAATTATGCACATGGCAATAACATAATTTTAATTAATAAAATACATTTTCCACGCGTGGAAGAGCTGCTGTATTTAAACCCAACCGTATGTGCATTCTGCTTTTGAATATAAAATCATTGTACAATTTGTTCGATGAGTTTTCTACCATAAAAACATTTAATTTACTTCCAGCTGTATGGAGTAGGATTTCGCGAGGTTATAATGAATTACAGTATGACTTGTAAGAAATATGAACAAAGGTTTCATAAATTAGAAACGCAAATGTTGAAACTCTGCAAAATAGTAATAAACGGGAGGTTGTTATTTTCATGAAAGTAATATTTCATAAGAAACAGCTCTCGCTTTAGATTTCTTATTGTCGCGATTTATTAATCGAAAAATGTATTCAAAATGAGAGTGTAAATATTATAACAGCAGTACAAACTTTTATGAATACTTTTTCACTAATGGATGCACACAAACTTTTCAGCAATGGTGTGTTTTCTTCGGTAAAACTAGAAATCAATAGACAGGGGCGGATTTGGGCATAGCTAAGTAGGCTGCGGCCTAGGGTGGCGAATTTGGAGGAGAATCAAATTTTGGGGAGTGGCAAATTTTCGTGAGCAGCGAATTTGGGAAAGCATCAAATTTTTGGGAAGCGGAAAATTTCGGGGGGCGACAAATTTTGGGGAACTATAAATTTTGGGGGCGACAAATTTTGAGCGAAATAAATTGGAAGGGGTTTAAACACAGAGGCTCGAGACAGTTTTAAAAACAATTCACTTTTTTCATGTAGCGGATTAGCAATGACTCATATGTGAGTTGCCATATTGAATTCATTTCGAAATTGTCTCGACTCTTTTAAATTTAAATACTATTTGATATTTCGCGGAAATAATGGCAGACGCTTCTTAGCCCAGGGTCGCCAAATCTTCAAATCCGCCTCTGTCAACAGAAATTCTTAAACTAGAAAAATTGCAATTTCTAAAAATAGGATATGTTCAAGTTCTATTAAAATATTTCTGAAAATCTTCTTTGTTAATTATGGATAAAGCTTATGGCTAAAGATGACTGATACAGCAGAACTGGCAATTCTTAAACGTTATCCTTTAGTCGAATTTCCTTGTTCCTACACTTTATTCCTCTGTTTTAATCGTTGATTCCCCTGAATGCCAATTTGATTAGAATGCTTCGACTATGACGTATTATTTTCTATTTTATCGGTTTAATTCGGTAAGTACCGTACTCGTTGTGTACAGGAAAATGAACGTACAAAGCTCGGTGAAAGGTGAATACAGTTTCGTTTCGTTACACCCGCATGGTCGAGCGTTAAATCTTCACCGTTAATTACTCTGCAGAAGAGATTAAATGCTTCGCGGTCCTTGTCGCCCGGATGGAGTTTAGAAGCGAAAGGAAAGGTTACTCTTCTTTTGTTTTTACAGCGCCTAGCGTTCCGTTGGAATTCTAGCAGTGACGGTGAAAGCAAGATTTTACGCTACACTTCGTTATATCTTAAATCCCCTCAGAATTAAAATCCATGGAGTTTCGTTGTTGCGTAGAAATATCTTAAATAATACAGCGCAAGGAGTCGTTTTTTAGTACAATAAATATGACTCGAAGTAAATGAAATATTCAGTTGACAAGCGAAGTAACTTCTTTTTCTCACTTTTGTGAGAAATGTCCTTTTGTTTAATATTTTATTATAAAGTATCTGATGAATATCAAGAAACAAATATTTTAAAAGAATACAGTTAATATACAGATTCCATATAAATTAACAGGAACATTTCAACTTCATTTACAAATATTTTATTGTAAAATGAATAATAGTAATAATTCTACTAGAATAACAGGTACTTAAAGAATATTGAATATAATGTTTTATTCGCCTGTTTGGTTCTACAAATGAAACAAAATAAAATGTTTTAATGTGGAATGAATTATCCTAAAAGAATCACGGAGATTCACAAGAAGAAAATTAAAGAAGTTGTATGTAAGTAGACACTTGCCAGTCATTTGAAAGTGATCTCATCGATGTGGGCTGTGATTCGTTCACACCTTAGGCAATATATCCAGCCATTAAAAATGACTTGACATTTTTTTTCATACCAATTTATTGCTTCAATTTCCACTTAATTTATTTTGTCGTTGTTATCACCTGCAAGTTATTATTTTTCCATTAATATATTGTCCTGATAAAGTTACTCAATAATCGAGGAAATGCTTTAAACAGAAACAGGTTTCAGTTGACAGTTTCAGTGCAGCAGCAATTTATCTGTCTCTGTATCACAAATACGCTATCATACTACATTTCGACGTAGAGAAACATGAATTTCATTCATTAGCGGTTACCAAACCGTGAAAAGTGGAATTATCCTTATAAACGTGTCAACTATCTCGTATTAAATAACCAGGTTTTTGAAACCCCGGCATATCTTTCACTTTCCCACCTCTAAAAGGGGATCCAATAGATTTTCAATGAAATTACCGAAATCTCAAAAAATCGAAATTCAAAGTGTCTTTTCAATATTGCATTGATCAAAATATTCCGTATAAAAGCAGAAAACATATCTCACGATCAACAATTAAACAATAAAAACTTATTAAGTTCAATTTACTTATCTGACATTTAAGAATCGAATGTAAAGTCACTTTTGTCGTTAAACGAGAGTTATCTTCCATTTTAATATTTGAAAATTTATACTACATACTAGCATACACTCCCCCTGAAAAGTTAGGAGTCACCCTGTGAGCCAAGGGAAGCTGAAATAGCCTCGTTAAATAAATTTAAGTAACTATTTACGTGCTACGATATTAAAGCTTATTAAAATAAAGCACACTGCAATCATTACTTTAATGACAGTATCTTAATAAAACACTGCTCCAAACTACTACCCGCACACCAAGGTACCCCGTTCTCCGAAAAGTATCTCTTTAAAAGAGGACAATAGCTCAGGTATATGTCACGTCCCTTTCCCACCTTGAACTTTAAACTTGCCAACTTTAATATTAATATAGTTTGAGGCAGATCGCTTCATATCCTCGCCACTTTGGCAAAGTTTTGTGTGCCAGGGTCCTCTCCCGAGGACCGTGAAGCATCGTATCTTCGTATTTCGTTGGAATCTCGCAGGACGCAACCAGCATGCTTTGATATTCGCGATGTTCAGATAGAATATGGGAGCCCTGTTGTATTCAACTAACATTGCGCAGAATTTAGTCACTAGGGTGGATGTACCAGTAAATGAACACGTACCAGTGAATGAACATTTTTTATTAAAATGAGTAAAATAAGTTATTAAAGTAAGCAACTAATTAATTAGAGACTTCTTTTCATTTCTTGCTTCATATCCAAACAATTTTTGCAGCACGTGGAATCATTCGCGCTGCAAAAATAATTTTATAATAGTGTTCATTCATTAGCCTTAACTGTTCATTTACTGGTGTGTTTACCCTATCTTGTATGCGAAGGCTTCTCGAAGGCTGTCTACGTTTATTTCTGCGATGTTGGCTACTTAGAATCGCCAGCAAGTCTAAGGGACTTAAATTCTTCGAGTTTTCTTAAACTTGTTCTGCCTCCTCGGTGTAATCACTTGCCGTCCCATTGGACTTTGAAGAATACTCGATGGTCGATGGAAAGGCAAGCTTTGGGCTTCGAACTGAAGTTCGTCTCGACGGGGCTTGAAAATTGAGTCTGGGAATACTTGGAACTGGAAGTAATTTCGAAGGAATCTCTTTAGCCTTGTTCATTACTCAAGCAATAATAATTTCTTTGCTGATTGCAGGAAGAAATTTTATGGTAGGTATGTGGGTTATCAAATTATAATACGTTCAATTTTATAATTGCTGTTGTGTGTTCATAGACGTTTTTCAAATAATAGTTTCTTATAATATTTTATAGTTTGTGGGCTGTGGGCATTTGTATAATAGTCTGAAAGTTTGTGTTTGGTTGATATTAATGAGCAGGCTAGATGGTTTTGGTTAGAAAAAATTTACAAGAGAATTATTACACAGCAGTCATCGGAGTATTTCCCATCTACCGTTAAGGAACTAGTTTCTGATCAGTTTAGAGGGTTTCCCGCTTTAATAATTATTTTTAACCTAATAAAACATTAAACCATAGACTTTTTTACACTAAAAGTTGAATTAATGTTTAAACTTCAAGGAAAAATTTTAAAAAGTTGAAAATAAGTATATAATTTAATTATTTATAAGGTATGAAATAATAAGGTGACTGGGAACTAGTTTTTCATCATCTAAAATTAACAATACTAACTGCTTTCACAGACAACACCTATATTTTTGAATTATCAGTTTTTATGTTAGTAATTATTTCAAGCAATTATTTATTGACATAAACTCAAAAGAACGATTTATTTCATGAACTGATCAAAAATTAGTGCCTGATCAAGAACTAGTTCCTTAACGGTATTAGTGAAATGCATAATTCATGGTTTACTTTTACCTAATTTCTTCATGAGTATTTGTTTGAATTAAGAATGTAGGATTTGATAACTGCTTCTGTGAAAGGGAAAAGATTAAAGCTTAGAGTTTACAGTGGCAAAGAAACACGAGAAATTAGAGACTAAAAGGTCGAGTTTCCAAACGTTCTTTCAAGTTTCCACTTTGCACGAATTTGCTGTCTCGGTCTATGCCCATAAATCCACAGCTAGCTATGTAAACGCTTTGGAAATCCAAAGGAGGATATAGCTTTATGGAAATCGTGGATTTTCAACTGGCTGCTTGCTACTGTAACGCTTCGAATGTGTAAATAAAAGTTCTGCATTAATTTAGTATCTATTCCAAGTGTAACAAAGGAAATGCTGAAGTAATAGTATTTAACGAAGGAAATTTAAATCACAAGTGTGGTATAATATTTTATTTAACATTTAGTTTTCCTATTGAAATGTTTATACTTAAAATTCATAGCTGCATTTTAAATATTATACTATTAGTTGTCGTTAACTTTTTTAATGCCCTTCGTCTTTCAGAACCGATTTCATATTATAGTCTAATATATACAGTTAAAGATTTACGGAGGAGTTAGTTTTATTCTATTTATAAAAAATACTCCACTTATCAAATGTTACTGTTTTCCATTTTTAGAATTCCTTCTATTTTCATGCTTTCATAATTACAATAACATTATAACAGAATGCAACATTTGCCAAACTAAATATTAATAATACCTTATTTTCGTAACACAATTTGTACAATGCTTTTACCAATTCTGTACACAGTACTGCTATTATCTGCTCAATTAAACAGAGATTATTGATCATTAATTGCTCCTTTAATTTATACAGGAATGATCTAATTCTTTTTTCTGCATGTTGTGTGCGAATGTCAAATGATCGTTACATGGTTGCAACACTTATGACACCGGTTATGCAATGATTAGAAAGCGAATCGACGACACGGTTTCTTACAATGCGGCACTGAGTTGAATCCTATTACATACATTTCAATTTGTATTTTCCCCCGCCTCTCATCCAACCAAATTTCTTGCGGCAATCGTTTAGCGTTACATCCGGATGTGCAATCATCAGTGACTGTATAAATTTTTTTAATTCGATGGCATAATCATTTTTACGAATATCATTGATATTTGTTAATATTTCTTGAGAAAGTACAAGGCTGTTAAAACTATGACAGTGTAAATGGCAAATATATAAAAATAATGGAAGGGGAAAGTTTCACTATTTGCTGTAATGACACGATTGGTTAATATCAGCCTTTCAGATTTGCAATAATATTCATTTTTTAAATGGAAAGCTATACTTTTTTTATTATATGAAGGTAGTGTCAGGATGAATTTTGAAGATTTAAAATACAATAACAATCAGAATTACGCTAGATCTGGAATAAAAGATAATTTGATAATTTCCAGAAAGGGGAAAGTTTCACTATTTGCTGTAATGACACGATTGGTTAATATCAGCCTTTCAGATTTGCAATAATATTCATTTTTTAAATGGAAAGCTACACTTTTTTTTATTATACGAAGGTAGTGTCAGGATGAATTTGAAGATGTAAGATACAATAACAATCAGAATTACGCTAGATCTGAAATAAAAGATAATTTGATAATTTCCAGAAATCGTCAGACTTTTTTGAGTTCATTTAAACAAATAAAAAGTCTTAATAAATATGTACAGTATCTCCTCACAGAAAGCTTAATGTCCTTCTACGTTTCAGGACACATGTGTGCTAAATTTTTTTTACTAATTTAGATAAGCACTGCGAGTTCTAAAAGTTTGTAATTCTTTTTTGGAAATACCCCGTAATATCCTAAGTTGGGTAATTAATTTTCTGCACCGCTTGAGCAGAAAAACGTAATCAGAGGTTCCGAGCTTCCCGCAGCATTCCACTTCAAGATCCCGTGGATCCTTCATTGGGATTAAAGGGAAATACTTCAACCCTATAAAAGCTGAAATATTTTATACGACTCCAAGGGAAATCCTGGTTCATATATCTCTTCTCTTTTTTTTCAAACCACTTGTATATACAGAAGTTCGAAACATGTTTCTTTAACTGCTGGCTGATTTTACGGCTTCACTGTTTTGCTTCCACTGTGAGAGATATTAGTTTACAAGCCACTTGCCCGAGCATAGCCAATGGAAGGGATGTACATAGTGGAGTCGTAAAACCAGCCGGGCGTTAAAGTAAGCATGTTTTGTGCGTTGGGTCAAGAGGCTTGAAAGAAATATAGGGAGAGAAGGACCCGAGCCTCACTTGGGGTCGTAACCTCGGCTCTCATTCAGTTCCCATTATGTAATCCCATTGAAAGATACACGGCACCCTAGAAACAATGGCATGTATGGTTCAAGAAGCACTTATGTATACTCAAGGAGTCACATAAAAGTGGAATCAGACGGAACGTGGCTCGGCGATCTTTGCGCGTGAATCGCCGCACAGTGGTCTGTCTTATTGATGACCTAGCGGGACAAAAGTCCAAAATCATGACCCATCCAAAATGAATGAATCCTTGTCATACCACAAGCTACCGAGTCAGAGATATCGGAATGATATGGTATGCAAATTTGTATGTATTTTATAAAAGTGACGGCCCTTAGTAACAGTTTGTTAAAATGCAACAGAATCAGCAATAAATCAGTAGTGCTCCGTTGTATCGTAATTAAAATTGTTAGTATTTCACAAAATGGATTGCAAACGTAGAAGTAAGTAGTAAATGAAGTTTCAGCCATGAATATTTTAATTTAATGACAGAATTAAAATATGATCATAGAAATGGTGGATCTTTTCAATAGCTCTCGTTGGAAATCCTCTAAATATCCGGGAACCTCGTGGAACCTAGAATTTTTTGTTGGGTTTTGTTCTATTTGCCTTATAGAATACACATTGACAAGTTACAGCTGCAAATATTTGCAACTCTGCGTTATTAAACTGTTTGTTTGTTTGTAAGATTCAAATCTAGAAATTCAATTTTAACCCACTTCCAACTACCAAATTGTCTCGAAACTTTGCAGGCGTGTGTAGTATATCACCATCGAAATTGTAGTACAAGAAAATAATTATTCTTTAGTTTTTAGTTTTATAATTTTAGGAGTTTTCGTGTTGGGGATCTTCCCTTGTGAGGTATGAACGTTTTAACGGTGGTAAAACAATGTGGATGGTGTTTTTCAAAAATTTTCATCTAATTGATGATTTATGGACGAACTACGACTTTTGTCCCGCTAGCTTCTTAATAGACAGACCACTGTGCGCCGATCCACGCACCGTCTGATCAGTCATGGCTCGTCGAGTCGAGATCGCAAGATCAGTCTGATTCCACCTTAAGATCCATGCAATGTATTTTTAATAATTATTCTAGACTCTGCAAAACTGTTACAAAAGCAATAAATCTTTCAATAAATTCATTTCACATTTATTACAGTAATTCAATTAAGTAGAATTTCGTCTTTATTAATCTGCATAATTTTCAGACAATTTGGAACTTCATAGCTGTAATTAAAAATTCAATTGAATCACCTGTAATTATCGCGGTTTCAGTCGGTTTCAAGTCTAGCGTCATGAAATATGTTTTATACTTAGAATTTCGTATTAATATTGCAAATTCACGCTTTACTAATAGTGGGACGTTGGACAATTTGGCATACGGAAGAGTGAGACAGGATTTTCAGACAAGTGTCTTTTTGTTGAGTTTTTATAATCGTATGTCTTCAGATTAAATTTCTTTGAAAATTTAACAGTGATTTATTCCACGGCTGCTGTGGCTCGCCCTTCATCCAGAACGGCATTGTAAACCACGTAACTAGCAATCGTGTTTACTCGATTTCCATAATGCACAGCGAACGAGTTGCCTCGCGTTGTAATTTATTGCGACGACCTTACTTGCAAAACATGCGAATCGTAGATAAATATATACAGTTAGCGGGTGCGTGATGATTTGTTCTGGCATTGACTGCCATAAAGCAATGGGTGTAATATTCATTGCAAGTCGAATTAACAGCGCGAATAATAGGGGATTTATCGATGCAGGTGTATATGCTACTAAAATTGCTGGCAATAATTTTCACCTGTCGCAGTACCCGCTTTTCCAACAAAAATGTTTTTCTTTTAATGAGAAAATTAAATTCCACACTGGCCAACAAGATTTCTCGATCTAAATACATATAATTGAATGCTGATTGGGGAAATCTAGAGAGAGTAGCATATGCGGGTGAAGAACAATTTCAAAATAATAGTAATTTGCAATTGTAAGGATAAAGAAACCTCCAGAAAATTTTAAACATTGAACAATGGCCAGTATGGATTATTATCCAATATGTATTTATATTTCAATACGTAAAATTAAATTCCTTTACTGAAATACAGTGGTGGAAAAAAAACTGACAGATAATATAATTTGAATCTCGAAACTCTGCTTCGCAAATTTATTTTCGCTAGAGAAACATTTAAATAATAATGATTTAAACATCTTTTGTCTCCAAAAGTTTCTCCAAATCATTTAATAAAATAATGGTTAGATCGTGTTATTTTCTTTTCTGTAGTTATCCATAGTTTGTGAAACATGTAAAAACATTCTGTTTCGAGGTAATTTATTCCACGAGAACGCGGTGCTTTGTCTTGGTTAAGTGACGAACGTAATTAGATGCGTGGAAATTGCGTCCGACTACCTTCTTTCCCCCAGTGCCTTTCTACTTGTTTCACCTTGAATACCGGCATTTCCACAACAGTTGAGGGGCTATTATGTACAAAGGGGGGTTTCAACGACCCTTTGTCATGAGTTACTCGAACGAATAAGTGCAATAGCCGTGCGTGAAACCCTATCTTCCGGCCACCGGAAAATGTCATGAAGAACGTTATTGCTCTCTGGCGCAAATGCGTCCTAAATGCGTTACGAGCCAAGTAATCCTCCAGATCTGATTACTCTAACTTCTAATCTTCCAGAATTTCATTTACAAAGTTCAAAATATTCTAGGCTCTTCTGAGCAACTCCAGTATTCCCTAACAGATGTCTATGTTTCATGTTTCATTTTGTAAAGAAATTATTTTCAATAGGTCCTTCGAAGGAAAGGAAAAGAAGAACGTATTTAAACGGAGTCTGAAGTATTTTTTTTTTTAAGGTTTATGGCTTTACTTATTAAATAATATTTGTAGAGAATTCTATAAAAGTGAACCCTTATAATTCTCATGGAAATACTTTTTATACCCCCAACCGTAGTTTCGCTTCTCTTTCGTGTATTGAATTTTATTCATTTGAATATGGGAGGCGGTGGGAGGAAAGGATACAGGTAAAAAGTTTCCTGAAAATGTTCGTTTGCGATTGAAATTTCGCAATGAATAGCGAGGAACGAGCACGCGTGATTCTGGGCCGCTGTGAAATAACTAAAAAGCACGGCGAGGCCCTGGCCACGGTACATCATTTGACTGACCTTTTATTATGCAAGTACGCTTCGCGTAAGTAGGTCAGATATGGAGGGCTGGATGATGCGCTCGGACGCATAAGGAGGGTAAGAGCACTTACGCTGTTCTTACATCCGTGTCCTCAATTGTTAATGTTCCACGTCGGCAGTTGAGTACTGGACGAGATTCACCGAGGCACTTGCGTCAGTACGTAGTGTTCAGTCGAATGTCCAAATCCGCTTGAACCCTTACCGAGAAACAACTGCTTTCGCTAGGATAGCGTCTGAAGTTTAATGAATATTAATGCAATCATCATTGAAAAAGTAATAGGGTAAACCAACCAGTAATTGACCGCATACCAGTGAATGATCATTAGGCAAAGAAATGTCAATTATAAATTTAAAAATTACTAGTGTAGTTGCACTTTTAATATCCCATATTTTTAGTTTTGCGTATTAATCAAACATTAATAAGTAGAATTCTTAATAAAAATATGCGGTCATTTACTGGGCTTCTCACTCAACAATTCGGTCATTTACTGGTTTCTTTACCCTAATTCTTTACCGCGACTCGGTGAACCAAATTTTCTTGATTACAACTTGTGATATATAGTACATAATTTAGAGCTGTTCGAGTACTCGAAAGAATCGAGCCGAGCCGGGACCCGAATGGATCCGAGTAACCCGAATGTTTCCGGTAGCTCGATTTTTTCGGGTAGCTCGTTTTTTTCGGGTAACTCGATTTTTTTCGGGTAGCTCGATTTTTTCGGACAACTCGATTCTTTCGAATAGTTATAAAACGAAGCGATCTGAATATTCCGTAAGACGACGGCGACAACGACGGTACCGTTTAGAAGATGGAATTCAGAGTTCACTTTTTGACACTTTGAGGCTGCGTATCTCCTAAACGGCTGGTCCTACGTCGTTTTTGACGAAATTTCGAAAGAAAACTCAACCAAAGAAAGATATAATCTCCTCCTTTTAAAACGTCCCATGTACTTTAAGCAAGCAGACTGCCCGGCACTGTCGGGTTGCCCGGAATACGTTCGAACTGTTGGAAAAAATCGAGCTACCCGAAAGAATCGAGCTACTCGAAAAAAAATCGAGCTATCCTAAAGAATCGAGCTACCCGAAAGAATCGAGCTACTTGAAACATTCGGGTTACTCGGATCCCTTCGGGTCCCGGCTCGGCTCGAAAAATCGAGTACCGTCCGGTTCGCATTTCAAGCTACTCGAACAGCATATTGTATGTTCCTGTGACATACTTTTATCTTCGCATAATTAATTGAAGTGCCTTCCGTGCTTATCTCTGAGAAATTAATTCGTTAATTAACTATTTATTTACTTTAAGCCCAGTTAGAAAAAGGTTTTGGACTTTTGTCACGGGGAGGATGGTATATGAAATTGTGTGCAAGTTCAGTCGTTTGTTACAATTTTTAAAGCCCTCCCTTCGCAGCTCGAAGGTAAAGTACGTGCGAGCGTATCGTGTTGCTCGCATTGTGTTTGATCGACCGTATCACTTCCAAGCACGTCACGTTAACCTCGCCCCCTTTTACGCAGATTTCATTTCCCTCCGTTTGTCATTCCCCTGGTTCATTCCCCTATGCTCATTAAGGCCCTCGTGAAAGTAAAGTCGTTTCTGTTGGGGGCGAAGTTTTCAAGTACATTAAGCGCGATGGTCACTGTTACGTCAGCGAAAGATCAGTGACGGTATAAAGGTGGATTCACACGTGTCGGTTCTGTGACGTTTCAGTGACGTCGGTGTCGGTGTGAGTAAAGGTACGTTTAGAGCAGGGGTGCACAAGGGAGCTGTTTTAGCGCTTAGCTGCGAGCAACCCGTTTGTCCTGTTGCTAAGGACAAAATCGGTGAGGAGAACTGCAGTAGTGTACGTGCATTTGGTATGACTTGAACCCAGCCAAATATACTGACGCTACGAGCCTACGAGCACGTACGTACACTACTGCAGTTCTCCTCACCGATTCTGACCTTAGCAACGAGACAAACGGGTTGCTCGCAGCTAGGCGCTAAAACAGCTCCCTTGTGCATCCCTGGTTTAGAGCAAACGAAGGAATGCTCCTTCGCTCCCCACTTCGAAGAAAATTGAAGTGTTGAAGTGTATAATAAACCCATCCGTATCTACGCGTGACTGCGAACATCTACCAACATTTTCGACTTTTCCAACTGCCTCCACAATTTCCAATATACATAATTCCAAACTCATTCTTAACGCCATCCTTCCTAAATCTCGTTTTACCTCATCACCCTCTCTTCTATTTCCAAAACTTTCAAACCTATTTCGATGCATTACTAAGTTCATACTTGCGAAGTTACTATTTTCAGAGCTGCGAGACTCATTCTCAGTCATAATTCAGTCCCTCATCCAGATTAGGGCTGGGACTATTTGTCGAATTTTTCGGTATTCGAATATTCGAATACTTCAGTTGCTCAATTATTTGGCGAATATAATTCGAATATCCAAGTATTCGAATAATATTCGAATATCCAAGTATTCGAATACTATTCGAATATTAAAGTATTCGAATACTATTCGAATATAAAAGTATTCGAATACTATTCGAATATTATAATATTCGAATACTATTCGAATATTATAGTATTCGAATACTGATATATTCGAATAGTATGGTGTGAATTATAAATCAAGTTCTTTAGGTTCATTTGTCAGGGTGAAATCTTATACGCTAATTTTGACCCACTTCACACCATACTATTCGAATAGTATTCGAATATAGCAGTATTCGTATACAACAGTATTCGAATAGTATTCGAATATAGCAGTATTCGAATAGTATTCGAATAATAACATTCGAATAATATTCGAATAATAACATTCGAATAGTATTCGAATAATAACATTCGAATAGTATTCGAATAATAACATTCGAATAGTATTCGAATAATAACATTCGAATAGTATTCGAATAATAACATTCGAATAGTATTCGAATAATAACATTCGAATACTGAAATATTCGAAGTTTATTCGTATTATTCGAATACTTGTAAAATATTCGAATATTAAATTATTCGAATAGTCCCAGCCCTAATCCAGATGTACTCCCAACATCTTAATACTAATCCAAATAGTCAAAATAGAACGTTTTGCTTTGCGCACCGATAGTTTTGTATCCTCCTTGTGGCCATTACAACCGCAATGCCGTTCTGTCCAGTTATTGGTCAGACTTATTTCGAGTAGCCCCGCATTCGGTTTGCCCTCCATCAATTTGCATTGGTAAATTCATGCTTGAGGCTAACAAAGGCCTTTCGCCTAACCAAGCAGTATGTCCGCGTACACACGGACCGGAACACGTGTGCATACACCCCGTGTATCTACATATAACATGTAGTATACACGGCGAGCCCGCTGTATCTAGCCACCTATCCACCTACTTGTCTCTCGATCTATTGACGGGACCGGAGTTGTCCCAATTTCGAACGATACATGCAGATCACAGGGAATCCAGATTCCTGTGCTCCGCGAAGCTTCGTTACCTCAGACCGCGAGGTTTCATCCTTGGCCTAATTGCATCTGAAAGTAGGGTGAAGGTGAATCTGTACGTGGCTTCGGTGGGACAGAATCGCCCTGATGTATGCGTTAGGTGTCCCGTTTGATGATGTCTACAGAGTCTGGCAAAAGTAACGCAATTTATTACAGTTGAAGGGTAACGGGGAAAACGAGGAATGTTCATTTTGGGTTTCATAGCATATTTTGTTGGTGGCAACTGGGACTATAGAACTGTCGAATTAGAAAGGGTCATGAAGTTCAAATACCGTCGTAAGATAACGTTAAATGTTTGGTATAGGTAGTCGTTAAAAGCAGGAAATGCATTGGAAAAAATACGGAATGTCTCCACACTAACAAGGAGAGGTCCCCAGGTGTCCGCCTCCGATTGCCTTGAATTTTGGATATGTTTTAGAGGGCCGAAAAATAAGATATACGTGTTTTTTTATAGCGGCCCGTTTTCATATTTAGGGGGTGAAACCACCCCCCAGAGTTATAAGATTTTCAGGTGATCATCTCCGATTGCTTTGGTTTTTGGATATGTTTTAGAGGACCGAAAAATAAGATATACGTGTCTTTTTATTTTGGCCTGCTTGAATGTTTAGGGGGTGAAACTACCCCTCATAGTTACCCCCTAATAACGGTGACTGACGACAAGAACATCGTCCATACAGTAAATTATGGCGCAAATGAAATTTATATGAAGTTTTACTCAACACAATTTTGTACCCCGTATGAACTTTGGAGGGGTGGTTTCACCCCGTAAACATTCAAACAGGCCAAAATAAAAAGACACGTATATCTTATTTTTCGGTCCTCTAAAACATATCCAAACACCAAAGCAATCGAAGGCGGACACCAACTATTCTTATCAACTTCGGGGGTGGATTTCACCCCCTAAACATTCAAACAGGCCAAAATAAAAAGACACGTATATCTTATTTTTCGGTCCTCTAAGTCATATCCAAAAACCCAAGCAATCGGAGATGATCACCTGAAAATCTTATAAATTTGGGGGGTGGTTTCACCCCCTAAATATGAAAACGGGCCAAAATAAAAAGACACGTATATCTTATTTTTCGTTCCTCTAAATCATATCCAAAAACCAAAGCAATCGGAGATGATCACCTGAAAATCTTATAACTTTGGGGGGTGGTTTCACCCCCTAAATATGAAAACGGGCCGCTATAAAAAAACACGTATATCTTATTTTTCGGCCCTCTAAAACATATCCAAAATTCAAAGCAATCAGAGGCGGACACCTGGGAACCTCTCCTTCTAAGGTTCAAGCTTGTGACATTTATGTTTCAATATTCATAATCATATACTCAGCAAAAAATAATATCAGTATCCAGAGACGCGGTAGCGTCTCGACGCCAAGTACATGAAAGACACCCTGCATATGTCTATTCACTCGTCGCCCGGCTAATCCAACCTAACCTGAAACTTATTTAATTAATATCTCATCACGCTTTCAATATTTTCTAAATTTAAAGGCATTTTTCTCACATAATATTGATTTACTTCAGTAAATCGGCCCACATTCTGAACGCTCCCCGTATGCTCTCCCGATACCTCACACATTTCATCTCCACCAAAGGAACAATCCTCCACGTCGAATCGTTAACGTTTAAATGGATAATGCAATAATACGTATGTATTCGCACAAGACGAGTAGTAGGCGAGAGACACGATCAGAAGTGATAACTGCAGGGGCGCTAATTGGTGTTCCGTGGTACTCCCGTGACTCCTCTATCTGCCCGGCACGATGAGGATGATAATGACGATCTGTGACGGTTGGAGATATCAAGATACGCCTACTCAATAAACCCGTGCCAATCAGTCTAATTGTCACTACCGGCGACGGGAGGGGAAAGCCGCAGCATCGTCTGTGAAATTTACCCTTGTCCCAATAAAGATCGCCTACTTGTGCGTCCTAACGGGATTACCCACTTTTGCCCTTCCTGCGGCTGGGCAGTTGCAAGTAACAGGATCAGCAGAGGAATTAAACCTCTCTGTCGTGTTTACTCATTCATACATTGAGACTAAACCGTCCCGTAGATGCTCGAGAACAGTTGTCCATCATCCTTGACAAACCATGATTGACTGTTGCCCGAACACTTGAGGCGCCGAGTGGGCGAACTGCACACCGGTAGTGTGTGCCTAAACTCTACGTGTAATAGGGCTGATAGTGTCCGCGCGTTGTAACAACGGTGGTCGGGTTAATTACAATAATTTCAGCGTTAACGAGCGACTAGGAGTCTTCAGTTAACTGTTTCAGCGAGGCAAGCTGTTGGAAAGTGCACGGGGACAGTTAAATTGACAATGGATGGCTATAAAATAGCGGGCAGAGGATTCCGTGGTTCTCTGAATACATTTACAATAATTTCACCTTATAAGTGTTAGCATGCGACAGAATTTAATGCCCTCGGGAACAGAGATTCCGTCGCCCGGAGTAATAAAAGAAGAATCCACGACCTGGTTCACGCGAATGGATGAGGAAGCGTTGGTCGTCATTCTTTCCGCGCGACAGACACGTGGGCTCCGCCACGGCGCGTCTCATTATTATTCTCTGCGCATGGGCGCAGCCGGCGATTATTCAATGAGAAATAAAGAATCTGGTAAATCTTTAAGAATGACGCGAGTGGGAATACCAACGGTATTAACAGTAATTGCACCAGTTAGTGGCGCCCAGCGGACGTTTCTTAGATTCGCGTGACTTCGTCGCAGCTTGATTTTTATGCAAGATGTATCCGCATTAGACATAATGAAAGTAATATTTAACCAGAACTATAATCTACTTTAAATAATAAATCGTTGCTGTCACGAATATTTCAAATTTATTTATGAATCTTTCTCGAAGATAAGAAAAATCACTATTCGTGTATCAACTATAGTTTATTTTTTTTTTTTTTTATAAAATTTCTTCAGTTTTTAAAGCTGAAGAATGAATTTATTTGTCTTTATGCCAATCACATTCTTGCGACAAAAGTAACGAATTTTTGTTGCACGAGGAACAAGTAGGGTAAACGCACCAGTAAATGAACAGTTAAGACTAATGAATGAACACTATTATAAAATTATGAATGAACACTATTATAAGATTCCACGTGCTGCAAAAAAATTTTGGATATGAAGCAAGAAATGAAAAGAAGTCTCTAATTAATTAGTTGCTTGCTTTAATAACTTATTTTACTCATTTTAATAAAAAATGTTCATTCACTGGTACGTGTTCATTTACTGGTACATCCACCCTAGTTTCCCATTACTTTTCATTTTCTAAAATCCAAATCGATACTCGATACGTGTTTTGGTAATGCATACGCTACATATGTTCCACCGGCAGGGAAGGCATAGTCGTAAAGGAAGCTTCTTGGGAGAAGTATCGAGCAACTTTCGGGGTGGCTGACACTCGAGATGCTCCATTTCTTGGCTCGGTTTTCTACATCAGTGAGCCTCGTTAAACTCCCATTGGGCCTGTTCCAACTTCCTGCATGGCGTAGAAGTGACGATCCGCGTGTGGACGGACTCACGTACTTATGCACGCGTTCTCACATCACCCGGTTTTTAAGTTACGTCTAACATCCTGCAAGGCATTTAATTCTCCCCATATCTCGAGAAGCATAGTGCTTTTTTTACTATGCGTTAACCAGTTTTTGTGGCTGCTTCCTTAGTTCGTCCACGTGATTGAAATAACTATACACAGGCAACTGGTGGTCAACTATACCCTAAAGTATTTTTAATTATTAAAGTGCGAAGCAATAGAATTGTTCAAAAATATTTTGTCTTCGAAATGTAATTAGTAGTTAAGCTTACAAAGTATTCCCAAATGGTTCGGTTAAATTTTAGTAGCGTGCTTTACTAGTCTTATTAACGTTAAATATTATTAAAACTCCGGATAGGTATAAAAAGTTGATTTATTTACACGTGGTAGATATTACGCATTCAGAATTTAATCTTGGTGGAGCCGAGTTGAACGGATGCAAATTCACTTTGAATGCAAATTCAATGAACTTCATTAGGCGATTATAAAAATTTATTTAAAGAATAAAATCTAGTTTTCTTTTCTTTTTATAAAGCTCTTGAATTACTTCAGTCGTGGTTACATTAATCTTCTTTTTCCTTTTCCTTTGGGGGTGGTATTTTTATTTATATATTTATTCTGTGCTGGACCTACAACGCATTACATGGAAATGAAGCAATTTTCGTAACTTTAGGGTCTCTTCACATGCAGGAGTCATTTTGGCTCACGAGTGGTATTTTTAACACATCCACGAATTTTTTAACTTAATACTTTTTTTTTAATCAACGTTATCTCTATGAACTTCAAATATTCAAAGTTTTAATATTATAATATTCTGGTACACACCGCGGAGTGTCTCATATGAAAATGCCCCTAGATGCAGGAAAACTATAAAATATATAATTAATTATGAACAGATTAAATCCGGGGCTGTCGGTGCTCCTAATATAAAATGGCTATTAAAACTAACACCGATATTATTTATTTTATCAGAATAAACCTGTGTTCAGAATTTTATGCTGATTCCGAAAAACTGGTGGATATATGCTTTAAGAAAATATTCACGGAAAATCGAGTTGAAAACTGAAGCCCCGATATGTGACCATTTCTCCCGAGATAGCACACATAATTATTAATTCAACTGTTTAGCTTTTAGAGAAGTAAATGGTCTACACTTCAACGCTTTTTTACTTATATAAAGTCTGAAATATAGCAAATGTATCAATTCTCCCGCCGTACCGACACCCCCGGATTTACTCTAATATTTAATACTTGAAGCTATAATTATATCAGTCATTGTACTCGCATTCTAATATTACGACTATAACATATAGAACCAGCTTGACTACTAGGCTTTGCCCGAAATTTAAATTCTGATTCTATAAAAATACTATTTCGTTTTTTTTTTGTGAAAATGCTCACATTCATCTGGTTTAGTCAGACATAACGAGCCGAGGCACAGTTCGTGATCCCAGAGTTTATCGTTCGAAAGTTTTTTCGGCGACAGACAAACTCACAAACATATCGAAGCTCTCTGCTTTATATATTAAGCTTATTTCAGCGATAGTAATACATTAAGTTCCCACTACTCTGCTCACTATTCTGCCCTCTTTAGTTAAAATGTCCTATCTAGCATTTTGAAAGAACCGAGAAAACTGAAGTTTTATCATTTCCTTTGCACCATACTTATTTGCCTTCTTTCAAATTAAAACATGTTGTCATTATTTCGTAATAGCCTAATATCATTTTTTGTAATAGTTGTACCGGTAGGGAATGGATTATTAACGTACCAATTAATTAATTGTTTCAAATAAGGTATTTTAACCATTTTGAAAAAAATTAGGTTAAACACATTAGACTGTTTATAAATCTTTATGAAGCACGTAGACGTTTCTAACTATACTTAAAAGGTAAAAGACGTGTGGAACTTCAAATATTTCAACATATCTCAAAAAATGAAAAATTGCTAGATAGGACAATTTAACTAATGAGGGCAGTATTACCCCCGTAGGGCGAGTTAGCAAGTGGCTTGCCGAAAGATCCTCACACACAAGGGAAGACGTTGTCGCATCGAATTTCCCCCGATAGCTTTGCTTCCACGTCAGACAGTTGGGCGAGCATCTTCGTGAGAAAAAATTACCCGGTGCCCCTGCCTCGCGACGCGTGGGAATATCAAGTGCGCCCATAGACTTCGTGGGTATACTTGAAATACGATAGCCGGGAACGTTACTCATTGGCCGTCGCGCAAATTGGTATCGACGCAAGAGGATAATTTCCCAGGGGCGTTAACCTGTGCCTTACAACCTGGCAATACATCGAGAAATCCTGACGACGAGCAATCCCATTGCTTCCGCCGGGTACGATAATTTACATTCACCACGTGATGTCTTTTGTCTGGGATTAGAGGGGCACGTAACCAATGAGCCTTGCTGTTACCCGAGCGTCTCGATTTTGCTGGCTCGAATTTCGAATCTTCTAAGCCCGAGGTACGCTGTTAAAAATCGTTATTCCTCTTGCTTCGTTAAGATGTTATTTAACCCTTTAACGCCCAGAGCCGTTATTTCAAAATTGTGAGATAATATATATATATTAGTCTATATATACATATAATGGTTCTATAGGATAACTTGATCAAAATTGAATATTGATTATTTCAATTTTTCTCCATTCCGTGCCGAAAGTTAAGACGATAGAATTTTACGCACATTCAAAATGAGTGTTGCACCGGTGCAACACTGGGAGTTACAGGGTTAATCGGCAGGGAGATAGAAAATGAAAGTGTGTACAGAGACTCGTGGTTGTAGCGACTTTCTTTTACTTTTTTTTTAATTGTCTTGGTTTTTCTGTTTCGAAATTTTTAGATTCGGTTGTTATTTTTTGTTCCTTGCAGTATTTTAAGTGGGGATATTTTTGGTAATCTCTGCTTCGTGTTCTTCGATTTAGGGAAATTATTCAGTATTTTGATGGGTATATGAAGTTTTTTTTTATATCACTTAGAAACGTGGAAAAATTATTTAAATAATGGATCGAATAAAAGTTACTTTAATTTTAGATTATTCGGCGAATAAAATAATTTTTTTATTCGACACACGACGAATAATTTTGTTAACTTTTACTCGATATTCGAAGTTTTTAATTAATTAATTTTGCCTATCTCTGGATGTAATATCTACGTAAGCTTCGACAGTTTAAATTGATTTTCCATTTTAAGAGATTTAACGAGGAAGATTTTATTTGATCGAATTTTTCTAAAATGCCTGCCAAGTCGCCAGATGCATGACGCGTTTTACTAAATTGGTTAGACTTCGTGATAAGCACGGACGAATATCTCTCGGAAGTGAGTCTACAGCGTCCTCCATTTTCGTCGCTCTTATTGCTCAACTTGTAAAATTAGTCTGCGCCAATAATTGTCCTCTCCCGTCCTGGATTTCGATCAAGAAGGCTGGAACGTCTCTTTCCATCGGAATCCTCCATCCGCGCGTTCCGACGTTCCGGAAATTATTTTATCCTTCTTGCGCCTCTCCATTCCGCCGACGACGTCCATCCAACTTTGTCTCTTCACTTCTGATCGTTACACGCCCACGTATTTGCAGTCGCATAAAATTTCCACACCCTTCGCGGACGATTATTTGCACCTATATTGACGTGTCACCCCTGGGAAATATTTTCCATGTAAAATTCGAATTTCCATCGGGTTGCAGCTTATAGGATTTTAGTCTGCGCTTATACCACATGGAACTTAAATCTTAGTTTCATAATTATTAAGTAGGTAGCTCATTTTTTTAAATACAGTTGATCCTTGAACAACGCGGAGTTAGAAAACCCGCGCATAAATTTTGATTTTCCAAAAAATTGTTATAAATAAAACACGTCAGTGTTAAAAGCTGTCGCATCGTCTTTTTTTCGAAACACCAGACCGCTGGATTTTTACCAACTTCGAGTAAATTAGAAAAATCTGTTTATAAAATTATTGCTTTGACTTAACATTAGAAAGAAAGAACACTAATTGAAAAATATATATTTCCCCACAATAAATATTAGTTATTCAGTTGATAAGTTTTTATTTCTATTTTTGACGAATTTTTCAAATCTATAATTAGTAACTTATTCAAAACAGTAATGGATGCAGGTTCAAAATTTGCAACAAATCGCTCATTTCTTATCGGATTTGCCTTAAACGATGTACACTTTTTTCTTTACATATATTACTTGTCATAACTCCAATATTATAAAAAGTAGAGTTGCACCCTTCTTGCTGCGAGATCCTCATGTTATGGCGTATTGATGTGACGCGATCTCTCCCTGTTTCTCAACCCTTTTACTCCCTGCGATGGGAAATAATGACCAGCTGATTAGACTGATTCGAAATGAGCACCCAGCTGGCCTCGGAATTTCTCGGGAAAGAACATCCGCGTATAACTGGACCCGCGTTTTCCAAGCGTCAGCTGTACTGCTGTTTTCAAAATATCTGCAGTTCCAAGTCTGTGTAACAACGTGGTACCGGCACGATGGCTGTGCTTGCAAATGATGCACAACGAGCCCGTCAGGTATCGTGGAGACAGTTCTGTAATGAATGGGTTGGACGCGGCATAGAAACTTCGTGGCTAGCTCGTTTGTCTAACTTAACGCGGTTTTAGTTTCTTGGATAGCATGGCAGGGGTTGGAAGAGACTAAGCAGAGACTTGCATATTTTAGTATTACAATAAAATTCAGCTTTTACTTTTTGTTCTCGGTTCACAATAAAATAATCACATTATTTCACATTACCCAGGGTAATTTTGAAAGTGTATCGCTATTATAGGGAAAATCCATGAAAATTCTTCTGATTTAATCTGCATTTAAGGTAGTTCCTAACCAACTATGTTAATCAAAGTAGAGTTGGGCAATAAACGATAAATATAAAGTAGTATGATACTATGGAAATAATAATAATAATTTTTAACATTTTGGTACATTTCTTAAATATGGTTTTCCTGTTTCAGAAGAAAAACTGAAACTATAACCCTCTTTTTATGAATTTGCCATATGCCACCGTGTTAAAATGCATCAACTTTAATTAACAATTTCTCGATAACTATGCGGTAAATCGATTTTAAACTTTGTACAAGGGTTTGTCGTATTCCAAATTAGTTTTGTACGAAATTTGAAAGAATTCTGTAATATAGTAGATTATTCAGGAACTACCTTAAGGATTATTTAAAAAAAGTACCTTTTGTTTTAATGAGCACAGTACCTACTCTTGTTTCATTGTAGATGTGCATCCTCACGAAACACCGTCTTTACCAATAATCGAATCGTTTCGCGCAACGCTTCAATAGAATCGATTTAAATGCTTTTCCGAGGCAGTAATGTCAATACGTCCTATTATCTCGGCGTTTCAAATCCAAGGATTTACGTCACTCCCAATAGCTCTGTCTCTTCGGGCGCGGATGCAGTTTCATTCAGCGTAACGAGTTAAAATGCAGGGTGGATTCAGCGCGGACGAATGTGCTGGAAACGAGCATGTAACGCTTGTAATTTAATGCATGACGATAGATCGGATGTGTCGGGATTGTATGCGCTCTCACATGCACAGTCGGTAGGACATGTATGGGGAAGTATTTGGAGCGTAGTAGAGTGCTATGTAAATCGACACATTTGAAAGTCCAATCTGCCAAATCTGTTTTTCGTCAGACATTACAGGGCCTTACGGACCCAAGGTCCTATTTTAGGGAACAATTATGTCCATTTGGCATAAGAACTAACGAACCATTCAAAATCATTAAGTGGTTGCAATTTCTTATTAAAATTACTTTTTATAATAGTGCACTTTCTACTTTTTGTGATTTTTATTGTAATACATATACCGATGCTCCCTTTTACTTTTTAAGGGCGTATATAACATGCATATTATATTATATTATATTATATTATATTATATTATAATTATATTATAATTATATTATAATTATATTATATTATATTATATTATATTATACTATACTATACTATACTATACTATAATTATATTATATTATATTATATTATATTATATTATATTATATTATATTACTATTACTATACTATACTATATTATATTATATTATATTATAATTATATTATAATTATATTATATTATACTATACTGTACTATACTATACTATACTATACTATACTATACTATACTATACTATACTATACTATACTATAATTATATTATATTATATTATATTACTATTACTATACTGTACTGTACTATACTATACTATACTATACTATACTATACTATACTATATTATATTATATTATAATTATATTATAATTATATTATATTATACTATACTGTACTATACTATACTATACTATACTATACTATACTATACTATACTATACTATACTATACTATACTATAATTATATTATATTATATTATATTATATTATATTATATTATATTATATTATATTATATTGTATTATATTACTCTGGCATAAATATGTATTTTTAATTGTCAGTACATAGCTCTAGTGTTATGGCCCATTGGAACTTTCTGATTCCCAAATTATTATAAATTTTTCTCTAAAACTTTCAATACCTTGCGTCTCTCATGACTAATACCTTCTACGACAATAGAAGCCACTTATTTTAATTCAGCTTCCCCGCGCCAGCGTCACAGTTTACAGAACAAAAGGGAAAATATCAGGGTTGGAAGAAAGCAGACACTTCAAAAAAATAATCTACTTGAGACGCTGCAAAGTGGTGGCAAAGACCAAGGGGGAGCCAGTAAGTGGTTTTGGGAAGAGAATTGGCCTTCGATCTGCCCACAAAGTCACCCCCTAGCACAACTTCCAAAAGCTATGCTAAATTCGTCGCGAGGCTATTGAATTTTAACAATCAACAGCGCTACCTCTGGTCGATGCTAGCTGCTTTTACGACTTGTATTTATTCCACCAACTGTACTTGCAATTTGTAAGGCGGTTAGCAAGCTCCGTGCAAGCCGACGCGACTCGTTCCAATGCCTCTGCTCTCTGGCCGAGAGACTAAATAGTTTGTTCGCTGGCCCATTACCTACCTCTTTCCTCAAGGAACGTGCCACTGGTTCCTTTTTCTAGTCCTCCGTCATTTACTTCCCTCGGTTTTCTTTGCCGCCCGCAGCAAGTTGTTCTAATTCCGACACTAGCTTCCCCATTGCCATTATCACCCTCTTCTGCCTTCTAAGACCGTTCGCAACTGGACTAATGCCTGGAACCCCTGGCATGGTAAGCACGTTCGCGTGCCTGCTACGTTCTGCGTGCCGCAACCGACACCATTCTTTACTCACCACTCTTTTTATATCTGGCGAAATGTTCGTCGGCTGAATGAAGATAAAACATTTTCAGAGGCCACTGTTAGATGCATCTGTATCATCGCAGTGCGGTGTAGCGCTGTGTTCATTACTTACGTTCGTCCTCTCCTGCACAGTTTTATTCTTGTTCTTTGCTTTGCTATCAAGGGTGAAAGGGCTCATTAATTGTGAGCGTAATTGTTGCCAATTTAATTGGCTGGCCACACCTACTCTGCCGCCCTATTTCTGTCCATGCTTAATTAAGATGTAAATAATTTACCTAAATGTGCAAAATTGAAGACTCCTTGTAGAAAACACCGTGAGTGCCAAAGTTAAAAGAAATAAATTTTTATCGGAAAATATTCTACTTGCCAATGGTGATACTATAGTATAGAGTTTTATTTTTGGCACTTGCAGTGTTTTCTAGAAGTGTTTTCTTCAATTCGCATTGAAAGAATTAAAAGTACATAGATAGAAAATTGATTTACTTGTGCTTTTGATCAAACATTTCATCGTGGCCTCAGGGCTTAGGGACTATGTGTACGAATAGTTTTCCTATAGTAGGGGAAAGGTGGGATAGTTGATCAGCGGGGATACATGATCACATTAGTTTATATCACAACTCAAATAATTAAATACAAACAAAGCAAACCATTATTATTATTTTAGTAAAAAAGAAAAACTGTCATCAACTATCCCACCTTTTCCCTACAGTAACACTCATTCACAACACTACTGTGTACACAAAAGTGGTATTCATAGACTTGAACATTAAGGAAATCCTTTTTCCAAGAGGCAGGAAACTCTGGGGTGACGGTAAAGAAAAAAAATATAGTAATGAAAAACAGAGTAGTCATCTTGCTTCTTTAAATCCATTCTGTGGTGCCAATTTAATTAAAAATTTAACACTGAAATGTAGTATAAACGTAATACACACCTGTTTTTAGAAATAAGCAATTTTTCTCAAAACCAGAAACCAGAAACCTAATACATTTACGGCCGAAATATACTTCATAACTTTATTAAAAATTTTCTTATAAACACCCTAACCTAATTGAAAAATAAATATATTAACCTGTTATATTTTCTTTTTGTTTCAGGTAAGTTTCATCATTTACTGGGCATGGAATTATATCTATACTTTCGTGCAAAATGATTTGGTGAGTGCAGAAGATCGTACATAACACTATGCGTTTAATTGCGGGTGAGATTATTTTAGTATACATGTATTAGTCGAAATTCGCTTTATCTCGTATAATAATTGATTTGGTAAACATGATATTTCATTACGGTGCCACCTTCGAAATATGCAAGCAATTCTCTGGCTGGTTGTGTTCGGAGTTTTAAAGAGGGTTGATCACTGCCAAGAATTCCATTTTAATTGTTCGCCCTGTACCCACATCGTAACACGACACAGATCGAAATTCCATGCAAGTCTTTCGTTCCTTCCATTTCCCTCGCGTATTCGTTTAGGTGAGAGTCTGGGACAAATCTGTCCAGTGTCTATTTCATCTCTTTGCGGAATGAAAATAGTTATTTGTATATGGCATTATTACAATTTTAAAATATTATTTCAGTTATCCGGTTATTCGCGGTCTTCAAATTTTTCGATATTCTTAGCTCAAACGATTCCTCAAACACGCAAATTTAGCAATTCAAATCTTCACCAATCTTTCGCCCATCCGTTAAATTCAGACCCGAGTAGAGTTTATACAAAAACCGACTTTTGAAAAAACCGGTTAAACCGGTTTTCGAATTCTCACAACAAAAAATGTAATTAAAATAGTAACTTTACTTATTTTAAACATTTTCAGCTTTAACCAAATAAAAATAAAATTAAAATAACTAAAATCCGTACGAATCCGTACAATTTTTGAGTTCATCTAATATTTATGGATCTAAAAAAACTATAACACAATAAAACAGACTGCATACAAAACCAAATGAAAAAAGCTAAAATAACTAAAATCTGTACAAAATATAAATCTTTTAAAATGTGGTACCAAATTATAAATCTTCATTTCATTTCGTATTTTTTTCTGAAAATAATAAACTCATGATGATTAGTATTACAATAAACAGTTACCTACTACAATTTGCTTATGTCTGAGGCGATTTCAAGTAAAAATGCTAACGTTTTTAATTAAATAATTAAATCATTTCTTCATATTAATTCTAGTATATAAAACCGTTTTTTTAAATTTAAAACCCGGTTTTCGAATTTTAAAAATTTATATCAACCCGGTTTTCGAATTTTAAAAATTTATATCAATCCGGTTTTCGAATTTTAAAAATTTATATCAATCCGGTTTTCGAATTTTAAAAATTTATATCAACCCGGTTTTCGAATTTTAAAAATTTATATCAACCCGGTTTTCGAATTTTAAAAATTTATATCAATCCGGTTTTCGAATTTTAAAAATTTATATCAATCCGGTTTTCGAATTTTAAAAATTTATATGAACCCGGTTTTCGAATTTTAAAAATTTATATCAACCCGGTTTTCGAATTTTAAAAATTTATATCAACCCGGTTTTCGAATTTTAAAAATTTATATCAACCCGGTTTTCGAATTTTAAAAATTTATATCAATCCGGTTTTCGAATTTTAAAAATTTATATCAACACGGTTTTCGAATTTTAAAAATTTATATCAATCCGGTTTTCGAATTTTAAAAATTTATATCAACCCGGTTTTCGAATTTTAAAAATTTATATCAACCCGGTTTTCGAACTTCAAAAACCGACAAACCCTAGACCCGAGCTACTAATTCGCGAAGCACTTGCTCTTCATTTTCCCGAAAAAAAATGGGACCCTCAGAACGTTTGCCACCCAGGCCTTTTTCTTAAATCCGCCACTGTAAATCACTATTATTCCTAAGTCCTAAGTCTTAAGCCTTCGTCGATCAGCATCCTTTCACTTACCTCATATTACTCATTTTTACCGTGTAATTTACTCCGTTGTCGCAATCATCATGAAAAACGCGCCATCCTGTGGAACGAAAAGCAGCTGTACTCAAGTTCTGCAGTGTATGTCTTGGAACTTGTGCCACCATCGTGTACAATTTAGACTCCGCAGTATGTAGTCTGCGGGCGTTATATCGGCTGCAGAGACTGCGACCGCCTTGTGCTATAGATGCTGTAGGTGTAACTTTAAAATTGCTTTATAACTCGTAAACCGGGGTCATGGCTTAAGAGTCGCGAACTGCCGTTGCTTCTTGCGCTGCCAAAATTATTCTGTAAATTGATTATTGCAACGTAGATACGAGTTCCCGAAGGGACTTTATTATTCTGCTTTGTTGTATTTAATTGTTTCACTGGTAAGGTACTTCAAAGATCTGTATGAACCTTGTAAAATAATTAAATTATTAGTTTATTAGTTTCTCTATGATATTATGTAGTTTAATTTGTTCCCATCCTCTGTCGTATTTTTTTATTCGTCTTAAACAAACTGGTATTCCAAATATACTGCACTTCCTCTAATAATAATGAAGTGCTAATCTGCTGTGGTCGCCATAGTCGCCCGATTTTAATCCCATCGAGTAATCATGGGATGGATTGTAGGTGTAGAAAAATAATTAACGGAAATAGTGTATGTATAATAAGTACTGTAAATGCACTATATGAATTTTAAGGCAGAAATGGCAATGAAGGGTGTTAGGACTGTAATCTTCAGCGTAATGAATCATCGATATGAAGAAAATAGATCTCCATGCTCGCATTGTTTTCGAAGTAAATAGTTGAGGAATCTTGGACAATACTTTCGACGGTTTCCTCGGCGTGGAAACACGCCGACGCCACTCAAAGACTCATAATTTCTGAACAGTATTGTATAGGTCCAACAGAACTTATTAGATAGACTTATTTGCAGAGGCGGATTTAGAGATTTGGCGACCCTAGGCCAACAAGTGTCTGCCGCCCTTTCCGTGAAATATCAAAAAATATTTTAATCTAAAAGAGTTGAGGCAATTTTAAAATTAATATGAAAGCTCAAATATGAATTATTGCTAATATGCTAGGTGAAAAAAGAGAGAATTGTTTTTACTGTTGTCTCAAGCCTCTGTGTTTAAACCTTTCTTGATTTCTCAATTTTTCAATTGATTCCTCAAAATTTGCCGCCCTAAGCAGCAGCCTACTAGCCTAAATTCAAATTCACCCCTGCTTATTTGAATTCTTCAGATTTTTACTCATGGAGGAAATCTAGAATTCTCAGCGCAAACTCAAGCTCAAATATGAATTATTGCTAATATGCTAGGTGAAAAAAGAGAGAATTGTTTTTACTGTTGTCTCATGCCTCTGTGTTTAAACCTTTCTTGATTTCTCAATTTCTTTCGCCCAAAATTTTCCGTCCTAAGCACCAGCCTACTTGAATTCTTCAGATTTTTACTCATGGAGGAAATCTAGAATTCCCAGCGCAAACTCGTTCTTTTCATTATTAATTTAATGGAAAACATTTTTGCACGCGTGTTCATATAATTTTTTTTCTCCTCCCGATCCCATAGAGTTCATACCCAAAATTTCAGCCACCCTCCTTGGCACGCTCTATATATCCATGCTCGCGCAAATCCCAAGTCAAACTGGAAGCAGTTATTCCTGAATTTTTGCAGTTCCCTAACATTCTTATTCCACCGTGTTTAGCCGAGCCTCATTAAAGCAAACGACGTACACGCCAGTCAAACATTGACATTCAATTTCGTTGGAAACCATCAAATGTTTGTTCTCGCCGGGGGTTACCAGTCGATTGCTTCTTACGCCGTCGAACAGTGGTAAATCTAAGCAGTAAAAGGGGGGGCCGAGGGCGAATCGAGTGACGGGCACGTTTCGGAGTTTCCTAAAGGGCGCTCGGTTTTTCGAGTAACGGGCAAACGCTCAGACTCACGTCCGTACGTTCCGAGATCTCTGCGAGGGAAACCTCGCGATACGATCAGAATATCAATACGAATTCGCCGTGGGCTATTCGGTTAGGGAATTTCAACGGGAAACGATCGGTTCGTTTTTTAACGTTGAAAATTCCACCGGTCGAGTGTATCTGTTTCATATAAACTATGGTCAAACTGAGCCACCAGTCTCGCTCCACTGTAGCCATTTTCCGCCCCTTTCTGGTGTCCACATTGCATTATCCCGCGAGACTGTACTGCAATTTCCTTTATGTTGGTGCAAACGACTCTTGGTTGGAACGTTAAATAAGTTAGGTGTGACTAGAAGTTGCAAACACTGTTGAATATTAATCCACTTCACTGTGTACATTGGCTGGACTTATAGTTAAGGCCACGCAAATTAAAGTTTATATGTTGGAGGGTGCTCGATTTCAATTAATTCTGTTTGGTAAATTAACGATGTACATGAATCTTTAGGCATATCGAGCAGTAGCGCGGTCGGCACTGCGCATGCGCACCGGAAGGTGGCGCCACAACTCGAGTTCTTGGGGAATAGATGAGTAGATTTGAGGTTAGGCTGCTGATCTACTTAGAATTGTGGCATTATAACCGAAGACCTCACAAGAATTTCTATTTCCCATCCACTTCTCGTGAATTAAATAGCTTAATTCAATTTTTGGAACACTAAGGGTGCCATTGGTTTCTTGAAACAAACGATGATGTAGTTTGTCACAAGTTAACAATATGCGAAGTGGTGTTTATAAAAATGTGACCCGTGTTTTACGAAATATAAAAATGCTTATAACTGCAAAACTAAGCATTATTGGATATACGAATATAGTAACTTTTTTTATTATTTTGATGAGTAGAATCGATCCTGAAAGAATGGTCCACATATTTATAAATAACCTGACGAAACGTTTCTGTTCCCAAAGATTTAAGTATTATATTATTTTCCGTAATGAGCCCAGGCGAATAGAGCTCCAACCTTCTTTACGCCTCGAGCAGAGTCGATCGATGGGCGTTAGGTTGTACAGAAATCACGAAAGTGCCACTGCAGCTCGTTATGATTCTCATTCGTGCAAGTTGATTCGAAGTACGTGCATGCAAAGTACCGAGCTCATGTAAATCTAATTCAACGGAATGTAGGCGAGAACTGAAGACGTTGCCAGGTCTTTTATTCCAGCGCGGCGCTGTAGATAAATTCCGTTGAGCACGTTTTTCCTGTCTCTCACGTGACTTTTCTGTGGGTGGCGGGGGAGTTGACACATACGTAATTGTGCCCATAAAAATAATACCGGCCATGCAATCGAATCAAGTTGCCGGATGCGGGGTCACTGCGCCTAAATTGCGTCCGTGGTCTTCCTCTTCTCGGACTCAATTTCCGCGCTAGCCTCGAGGATGCGCCCGCAGTTTTCACGAGGGTCGAAGTCCGATATTCAGCCTGAATTGTGTAAGGAACGCGTTTTCGAAGCCATAATTGGTTAGGAAATAGCAGAAGAAATTGGTTTATTTTAATATTAATATAAAATCTGGAGGTTTTCTTTAGATAAATTATTTTCTATTTTATCTAAACTTCCATTATTCGTATTTACCTCCAATTACTGCAAATAACATACAGTGGGGGACAAAAGTAATCGGACACCCTTGAAAATAGAATAACTTTTTAAAAATTGGTTTTGGATTAGTTTACTATTTAGGTAACGTTTTTCGTCGTTTTGAAAAAAATGCAATTTTTTTTTTAAACGACGAAACCACCTAATAACCTAATAAACTAAGGTCGGGGCCAGATATATTGGCCGGTGAATTCGTTTTCGCAGCTAACGCATACCTATTCTGATGTATGTATCTCTACGCTAAGAGCTCGGTTTGGCCTACACGTTAAGAGCTCGGCGCTATCCCCACCACTTCTGGCGCACTCTTTTTCTGGCAAGGCGAGAGCGAGTCAGAAAACGTTGAGAATAGAAGAATACTCCTCACAACGCACACCTATTCTGATGTATGTATCTCTACGCTAAGAGCTCGGTTTGGTCTACACGTTAAGAGCTCGGCGCTATCCCCACCACTTCTGGCGCACTCTTTTTCTGGCAAGGCGAGAGCGAGTCAGAAAACGTTGAGAATAGAAGAATACTCCTCACGAAACTCACCGGCCAATATATCTGGCCCCGACCTTAATCCTTCTAACTTCTAAAAAAGCTCAAGTCGGTGGGACCAATTTTAAAAAAGCTATTCTGTTGCAAAGAGTGTCTGAATAATTTTGTCCCCTCACTGTACTCGGAAATAGTGAGGTCTGCAATCCACATAACCAAACAAGGGATGAAAAGTGGGTGGAGCTGTCGTTCCCCTGCACTCCACGTCAAGAATTCCGTGGGAATACCGATTATTTCTTCCTACAAACCTCGCTATTGCTAGGTATAACTATAGTGGCGTGAGGCTTCTTGTAGAGAAACAGTTCCGTACGAAATACGATCGATCCTAAAATTAAAAGCTAATGGATAAGGCGAGTGGCATTAATATCGATAAAACTCGTCGTATGCAACCGTGTATAGGGATTACTCGTACCAATGCACAAATTCCCAGGACGAGTAATCATTTAATATTTGTCCAGTTTTCTCCATCGATGCGATATGATTTATCGTCCAAGTATTGGAAACACTATCGTCTCCTTCGCTCTCTGTAATAAAGGTTTGTTAAATACGAGAGAAGTTTAATACCGATCGAAAAGATTGGGACGATTGTTATTAATAGTTATTACTACGTAGTATTAATTGTTATTAGTGGTTTTGATCTGCTCCTTCCTTATGGTTATACTCCACTGCTATTACCTCTCGAGCCTTTATCTTCATTGGCGAAGTTTTGATCACGACATATTGCAATCACATAGGAGAATTTCGCCAAGATTTATCTCCGTGATCTATGAAACGCCGTCATTAATGGTCCGCCGTTCCTTATCCATGTTTTCTTATTCCGCTTCCTTCTTAGCCGGCGCTTATTCATTTTTGCTTGAACACCATCAAGATATATCGTTAATCAGCGGCATTTAAAATTAATTTCAGTAATAAATAATGTCTCAGTTAACAATATTTAATGGTCATAAATATTCATAGATAAATAGAAGGAAAGAAAAGTTTGTTTCATTATATTTTGTAGCTTTAGAACGATTCTGTATTCACATAAAATATAATTCGCATAATAAAATGTGTAAACTAATTTATCTTGATAAATATAATTATTCTATGCATAAATAATTATATAACAAATTTTATAATACACGTGTACCTACACAATCAAAGTACAATCACTTAAGGTTTCCTTCAATTTTTATTATTCATTTATTTTTGCAGAAGTCATCCCCTCCATTAATCTTTAATTTTCCTGACTCAATCCTTCGTTTTAGCAATTCACGACGAACCAGGGGCTGTAAACTGAATAGTAGGTATTATCAAAATGAAGACGACGGTCTTAACGTTTTGCTTCTCAGTATCTTCGTATTATTCTCGTTGTACTCGACATTCGCGGATTAACAAAGCCCGCTAAGGACGATGCCAGCGAGAACAATAGGCGCCGGATTAACGGGCTTCGATGCAGGGCATCCCGCCTCCCTTGCATTAGAAGACGATCAACCGGTGTAAAGAGTAATTAACTATTTTTATTTCTTCGCTTTTACGGACTCTTTGTCACTTATAAAATACACGTGGTTTTTTTACTCTGGATAACATTAGGAAATACAGATTGTAATGTGGGGAATACTGAATGATGTGTTCTAAATTTAATGAGCGCCAATTTTAATTTAGTTTTTTAATGTATTTAACCACTATTTGTGTATGCAAGTATTTAATATTTAAATTGGGCATTTGTTTTATACTGAGACCTCGTTGATGTTAAGATAGGAATGTAACGTGTACAATGTTATTATTGGAAAATTCGACCCCGATCTCGTGCAATTTTCAGAATATTAAATGTTACAATTTTGAAATATGTCGAGGAACGAGTGTTTGATATTTACACTACATTTTGGGATAACACATTGTGTTGAAAATAATTTTAAAATTGAGAGAATTCTTTTTTAAAATTGTATGCTTGTATAATTTTCATTGCTGGTGTAAGTAACAATATTCGATGTTAAATTTTTGGCTTCTAATTTCACACCAGTTCCAACTTCGAATCGATTTGAAATTAATACCAGTTAATTTTCAGAAGAACTCCAGGTAAAATAAATTTTTAAAACGTTTTCATTTCAGCCCTCGAAGAAATTTACTGAAGTCAACATTGATATTCAGATTTCATTAATTTTTTAAACAAAGTAGTACTAAAAGTCGAACTGCATTCTTTCCATATCTTTGTATTATTCCTCTTCTTTTTGTTTTACTCTAATTAACATCTGCAACATAAAAACACGAGCCTATGTTAATTATTCATTAATCAATGACTTTGAGAAAAAGATTTGGAATTTCGAATACGACCTTGCCTCATCGATATTTCTGACGATGGTACTTTCAAATAAAAATGTACATTAATTCCTGGAACCATATATTTTAATAATATGGAGTGACTTTCAGAAAGTCAAAAATCAAACGAAGCTTTCAGCCTATTCTCAATCGAATAAATTGTCACTGAAAAATCTCTCGATATCATCCCTCAAAATAATTCATATCACATCATGCACTCGTTATTTAATCTTCCTAACCATTGTAAATGCAAAAATCGTAAATATCCTTCGTATTAATCGTAGAACGAAAGTTTTAGTTCACCGTAACGCTACGAAGAGAGTAAAACACGTCTAGACGCATGCGGACAGTGTATTGATTACTTGCCAAAGTAAGAATACAAAAACCAAAAATACTTGGAATTACGATACTGGCAACAAATAACGTTATCAAGCTGTAACAAGAGAAGCAGAAATACAGATGACACAATTTTTTTGAAACAATTATCAATATTACCAAAGCTTTCTTTGTGTAGACGACGTATTCGTTTATGTTCGTTTTTAAATCTGCTTTTTCTTTTCGTTTTGTTTCAGTGGCTGGGTTTAGGCATCATGGCGGTGGGTGTGTGGGCATGGACTGAAAAGGACACATTTAACAACTTGTCCCGCCTCACGAATGTTGCCCTCGATCCAGCATTTATTCTCATTCTAGTCGGTGAGTGAGGATTCGTGTTATGCTTTAGTTCGTTTTAATTTTTCAAATCTGTGTGTCCAGACTGAAATTTGAATTTGTTCGCGTACCTCGAGAAAGTACGAAACCACAGACAGTTGACCATTCTTCAGTTTTACATGATTTCTGGTTTACGACTCGCATAAAAAACATCGCTGTGAGTCATGCGAGTTGTGTGAGTCATTTTATATCAAAGCACGCTGGATTCAGTTCCATAACTTCGAGTATTTACGGATAAACCTGAGCTCTACTGTGAGGAATTTTGAAACAAACATTCATTAAAATTTTACCACACATTTTATAGTTAGTGTACTTTCGACAATCTTCAGCTCAATATATTAATAATATTAAGACTAAGCTTAATATTATATAGTTGTCAATATTTGTGGATATTTGGTTAACGATCGATCCAAAATTCACCTTCTTTATATAAATCTGTGCAAGTAGCAATCTCGAAAAAATCATAACTACTTACAATTAGTGTCCAATATTATATTTCCATCTCTAAATCAAATAAAATATATTTGATCAACTTTTTACATTATTATATTAAAGACTGAACTATTCAAGATTTTTTTTAGGAATTTTTGGTTATAATAAGTGTGTATTTAATAGCAGTCGAAAATTCCTAAACAGAAAATATATTGCATTCCTAATACTTGTACTTACAAGTAACTCAATATAATCCCCCAATTTTCGAAAAGCAAGATGAAAATTAGGTGTCACGGTTCTCGAGAACCAGTATATGTAGAAACAGAGGATAGAAATCCTGCATGGTTGCAAAATTTCGGCCATCGAACAGAGGGCAGGTATCGCTGCACCTCTTCTGCTGTTCGATTTTTCGCAAGATAGAAAATTAAAAATTAGTTGTTAAATAGGGACATAATCCATTAAACTTAAGCCGGTGGTCAGATGTAAACTGGATAGACTATAGACTGTACGTAGCATAGCACTCACTATGTACAAACTTTGCTCATAGTTAGTGGTCATTCATTAGCAGTAACTGTAATATAGTCTCATTTTCGTCGGAGTACGTGTATAATCCAGTTTCCGAGTTAAGTTTTCAATGAACATAGTGGACTAAACCCATTCCCGCTAGTTGAGTTCATTTTGGACAGGCGTAGTTGGTACATCACGTGCGAATTCACTGAATAGACCAAACGATACCAAAGCTAATCATGGGTAGTAATGACTGACAAAGAATTCTATTTCGTATGTTCGTGTATGTACATACAGAGTGGTGGATTTAAAGCTGTACATTTCTGTATCAATAATAATAACGAGAGTTCCTCAGCTTAACGAGAGAAGCATTACGGTGGAAGGTTTATTAAGTAGATTTATACGTATTTTACAATGCTTGGCGTAATGCATCAATACAAACGATTAATAAATTACGCTACACAATTTTAACAAATACAGTTTCCTATTTTTCCTATTTTTAAAAATTCGTTCTTCGAAGAAAGAAATCGTCATAGTTTCCATTCATGACCTCCATCGATTCCATTCCAATCTCGCTTTAACGTGTCATTAATTTAACAATGAACAAAATACATGGTTCCACGGGAAGAATATATGATTTTGAGGAATCAATGATAATAAAATGAGGAGAAATGATCCTTCCACTTGCATGTTTCTCTGCTTACCACTTTACTATACAAGGTGTCCCGCAATTACGGGAAAATCCGGAACATGCAATAGCCTGAAGCAAAACGACATCGAAAAGTCCTTTACCGTTTTAAGATTCGAGGCTTCGTTTTCGAGATATTAACAGTTGAATATTAGCGGTGGAACTCCGGGCCGCGCAGTTTAAAGCGAAAGCAGCTGAGCGCGGAGCAGCGACCGCTCCCGCGCACTCTCTCGGCTTTAAACCGCGCGGCCCGGAGTTCCACCGCTAATATTCAACTGTTAATATCTCGAGAACGAAGCCTCGAATCTCAAAACTGTAAAGGACATTTCGATGTCTTTTTGCATGAAGAATTTGCATGTTTCGGATTGTCCCATTATTTTGGGTCTCTTTATTGTAGATCGCTGAAATGGTGAAGTTCTAAGCGAACGTCGAGCTTGATTTCTCTTTTCAAAGCAAACGTTCGGAGATTGTTGGACAATACTTTCGATTACATTCCAAAAAATGTTGACATGGAAATACGCCAAGTCTTGCAGAGGATATGAATCCCTCGACGTGAAAACACGCTGACTTCAGTCAAATTGTTGAACTTATGAAAGAACTTATGAGCATTTTTCGTTATTATTGGTTCGTATGATCAAACGACAAGGAACACGTGTGTACTGTTTAAATATTCCACTCTATATACGAACCGTAAGTATCTTAAAATTTCTTCTTACTCCCATGACGAGCAATTTTATGACAGAGATTTTAACTAAAAGTAATTATGTAAAAACGAGAATTGTCTAATATCCATGCACATAATCACACGTTTTGGTGATTGAACGTTAATTTAATAGCGGAGCAGCCTGCTCTCATCTTACAGTGTTTCCTTTTACAGGTACAGTAACATTTATCATTGGATTTACGGGGTGTGTCGGAGCACTCAGGGAAAATACGTGCCTCCTAGCTGCAGTAAGTACTTGCGAGTTCGATAAAGTCCTTGTGGATTATTTTAATTGCCTAATAACTTCCCAAACTTCAGACTTTAATCAAGTTTCCGTTTCATTAAGCATTAAGCGATACCTATGCACCGAAGCATTCGTCTTCGCGCTGGCACAGAAATACAAAACAATCTTCCAACTTTCTTTTTGCATTGAATTGAAACTTCAATCTGGGGGTTGGGGACAGTTAAGGAAGGATGTTAACAACTTCTTTATAAACAGATAAATAAAAACAAGCTGACAGTGCATTTATTGTACGCTCGATTCCATCATCAGTGATGATTTTCTTGAAAATAAATCCCGCTCGGAAAATTATCCTCCAATTTAGACTTATTTTATTTTATTCAATAACTGGAATTATTGGAAATTTAATTTTCTCAAAATCGAAGTTTCGTACGAAAATTTTTGTTGTATATTTTTTAATTAGTTTACTGATTTTTCTAATACTTTTCCATGCTAGCCACCTTTCACAAATCACTTTGCCAATGTATTATAATATCTCATTTAAACAAAGTCCACTTAGGAATTTTTTCAAGTCTTCCACCCCGCAAAGGCTCGTTTTGAATCGAACACTTTATTTTCAGTTTCATTTATTAAAATTGAGATGCTTTAAAACATTGCCCTGTATCCATTTATTTCAGTATGCGATATTTCTGGCGTTACTACTTCTAATGGAGATGACAGCTGGCGTGTTAGGCTTCATCTTCAAAGATTGGGTAGGTTGTGCATGCACGTACATTTTTTGCTGTACGTGGAACTATTTTTTTCTATCGACAATTTGATCGTGCATTCGATGGAGCGCCACTAAATATAAATAGATATGCCGTATAGAATATAAAGTGCCTAAAGCCTGTACGAGGAAAGTCAGATATATTTCAAATCAGCATTCGCGGACAGGGTAACCTGGTTCCCATTCATTTAATATTTCATTGCTTGATCGTTAAAAACATGCTGCCTGTGAATTCGTAAATACAATCTGAACCACTTCATAAAGTCGGTCGACAAGTTTTCAGTAATTCAGCTGTCGGCGCCTGAAATAGCTAGAAATAATATTTTACTTCGATATGCAGATAAAGTCACAAGCCACTGGCGGCTTCCAAGCATTCATCATTCATTACAGGGAGGACCCTGACCAACAGAATCTCATCGATTGGATTCAGGAGGATTGGGTACGTATTAAACATACTTCCCGCGCTGGAATCATTGAAATTCTCCAATTACAGTGAAAAGCTTGTCGACAAAACAACTTTTAATTGCTTAAAAACACACTGTCACTAGGAACATATTATTTTTATAAATATTTACTTCACAAACGTGATTCGTGTGATCATTTTGTGCAAAGTATTGTTCGTTGCCTATGGATTTTTGCACAGTTTTCATAGGGATATGAAAACTATTCCTACACGACTTCAATCAAAGGGCAAATAAATTTCGGAATTGGCAGAAATAATATTGTTATTTGCTTCACTGACGAATTAGAACTGCTGAAGGTAGTCGGAGGGTCCTAAAAAAATAAATAATTTTTTTTTATAAAATCAGAATTTAAATTTCGGGCGAAGCCGAGTAGTAAAGTTAGTAAACCCTATTTTGAGGCTTATAACACTTTTCCTTGCCCATGAGTAGTGAGGAAGACTGCACCCTAGCAAATGGTCCGCGATTTCTCCCATCAGGATAATTTTTCTGTCATTACGAAACACATATTTGAGGCACTGAGAGCAAAAACGAACTAAACCCCATCGAAAAAAAATTAATTTTTCTTATTTTATATGATTACTACGCAATTTTATACAAAATGTGCTTTAGTTCGTTTTTCCCCTGAATGCCTCATTTATCCTTAACTGAAAGCTAGCGGATATTCCATGACCGTGTCATGAACCTTAATAGTGACCCACTGCACTAACACCGATTGCATTTCAAATCGGTGGTAATAACACACCGGGAAAAAAACCAGCTGAATGAATCGATGCCCCGTTAATGGCCGAAGAAAGCGATTGCCTTGTAATTATCGCATTCAGTTTCATTTCTCGTTCGCTGGTTGCAGTCATGAGTGCTGAATCGATTTCAGCGAAGTCTAGGCAGCGCGTGTACATACAGTCGTAGTAGATTTCGTTAATCGATGGTTGGCCAGCCAATTGTGGTTGACGAGATTTCAATAGAAACGGCAGCGTGCCGCCACAATTCCGGGAATCCTATCAGCATTGGAGTTGCACTGCTCCTCTTTGCTCTCCGCTGACCAGTCTCGCGGGATTCGCTTGCTTCCATTTGCGGACGATTAATGAAATGCTTAATATGTCACGCAGAAGAGGCACAATAAACTCGGGCAAATTTAAAAGTCAGAATTTCAGAGATTCAGATTTGAAAAACCGATTTGGGAGACACTTTTAGAAATTCATAACTTATAACACAGTGACTCTGAATCTGTGGGTCGCGAAGAGTTTTCTGATAGATCGCCACGGCTTTTTGTTTACATATTTTTAAGATAGAATTATATTCTGAAATACCTATTTTTAATCTGTATGCGCGAAATGAAAATACAGTTAACTACAGATATATTAAATCTTTTTGTTCACTTGGACATTATTTTTCGCCCTTCTATGAAAATTCGTTTCGACGTGTATACATTGGATTATTTATTCGGTTTCACAGTTGCAGTGTTGTGGCATCGAGGGTCCTAAAGATTGGGATCGCAACAATTACTTCAATTGCTCGTCGAGTGACATTGGTTCGAGGGAAGCCTGCGGCGTGCCTTTTAGCTGTTGTAAACGAAAACCAAACGTAATTTCTCCAGTTTCTTAAAACACATCCCTATATATATATCTTCTATTTTGCCCGCTTCAATATTCAATTCCACCCGTTAGAAATAAATTGCATGCAATTATTGCCTGTTCCTCCACACTGTACAAAGTTTCATTATATTTCAGTTTAACATTCGGAATGCACACTCAACTTGTCGATCTTTCCTGAAGTATTTCTTTTGGTGATTCCAGGAAATCATTAAAAACAAGCAGTGTGGCTACGACGTTAGGAAACCTAGCTACGTAAGTAAATCTTGTGAACTTCTCATTGCATTCGACAAGCTAGCGATAGCCCTTTACTTGTCGTGTTTGCAAAGCTCTTTCTAGAAGTCGTTTTCCAATTACCTGTACGTCTATAATCATTTGCTTAACGATTCAGAGAAATATTAATAATATTAATATAAATATTATAATAATATAGATAATATTAATATTAATATTATATTACATTATAAATATTATTATTTTTAATTTTATCAATATTAATATTAATATTTACTTCATGTTTTCTAAAGATTTATTTCACATTTTCTGTATGTGTATATAATCATTGAATTCAACTTTGTTTTTCATATTAAAAAGTGTGACTAAAAAAATATTTGTTTAATATTTGAAAAAATATTTAACCAATATTTTGTGCTATTAGGGTTTCTCCTTGTTTCACGAAATTATTGCCAGAATCTCATCCGTTTCAAAGAAATATTCCACTTTCAATTGCTACTACTTCATCAATATCCTTTCTTTTACAATTTCATTCATTCATTTCTTCTTTTAACTGTTTCTACACTTCACCTACTAACACTCGTTGATAAGAAGCAGGATACGTTACACCACTTCTCGTATCCAATAGTCAAAATTCATTCGACAAAAACGCAGAACGGAGTGGCTTGTTAATTTCCGTACTACCTTCTCCGTACAGGTCGATCTCTTTCCTTCGACCGTGATTAATGCATTTACTACTTGCGAACTGGCAATTCGTAGGGCTAATGTCTTAATACACCGTGAAGAGAACGTGTTTCCGGGCGAGCGAATAATTTGTCTCTGAAGGTGCACTCAATCGCGAGTTCAGATTCGAGATAGGAGTTACAGAGGGTAGTTTTGCACGAGCAATCTGATTACACGTCTACGGGTGGAAGTAAAAACGATCGAGGTCAGGACACTGTGAAACTTTGTTAAGGAGAAAATGACTAATAAGAGCGGATCTTGAATACAAAATCAAAGCGCAAAGTGGGGAACTGTAAGGATTTTTTTGCTGAGGAAACAATTTTTTGATCATAACCGGTTGAAAGTATTTAAATATTCACATTTATACAATGAAAGAATTACGGTGAACTGTGGGACATTAAAATTGGGGAATAAAAATGTGGAAAAATATTTTTTAACAAATGTAGATACCTATAGGGAGTGAAATAGTTTCGAGCGATTAATCTAGCTTCTTTCAAACTCCATTTCCTGTTTTCGAATGGACGATATCAGTTTTTTTCGCTCGAATTTCAGAATAAAAATTTACTTCGTGACATATCTGTTAACACAATTCCGCTGATCCAGATGAAAATCACGGTCGTAACTTTTTTATACGCTGTGCATCGCTGCCACTATATAATAACGAGTTTAAGGGTCTCGGAGCCTTATCGGAGAATCTGTCCGCGGTAATTACGTTTTCACCGTGGAACCGTCACCGTCCAACGTTCCCTCTCATTATCATTTTTCTCCCGGAGTTTAGCACGAAATTGAAAAGAATCCCGAAACTTGGTAGAATGGCAAAGGTTTTAAGCACGACTTAAATTAATACACTGTTTACACTCGTAAACATGCTCCCTCGCGCGATACTTTGACAAATTCTTTACCAATTACTGAGTAACCATAACAAAACAAACACGAAGGGAATAATACACCAATTAGTACAGCGCAGTTGGGTTCAATTTGCACGTACAATTATAATTATAAAAATTTTAAAAACACACCTGACTGATGGTCCAAACGCACCGAGTCACTGGAAACTAATTGCGAACTTCATAATTATAATTTCAATTGACACAGAATCATATTTCGAGTGTTTTGTGTTACTGCTTCTTCATGCTATCGAATATTTATTTTCAATTTAATTCTTTGTTCGTTTTATTTGCCGTCGAGGGTACCTTGTTTACCTTCGAAACGAAAATGTACGTACGTATAGTGCGAGAAACGTTTGATGTAAGAGGAAAACGTTGAGACGTGTCGCAATGCCGGGGCACATAGTGGCAACTAAGTAGTAAAGTCAAGGTGCCGATGTTTGCTCGCATTATCGGCACAGTGCAGACACGACAACGTAATTCGACATTTCCCAGGCGAAGGTCTCTGTCGCCGTTTTCTTAAATCATGTCTGTTTATCCCCGGAAATGCAGACTGGAGAGAGGAGTATATTCGAGAGGGGTTGTCTAAGGGCAGGCGAGGAATGGCTAGAGTTGAATCTCGTAGCTGTCGCTGGTACTGTTGTCAGTACTATGGTCCTGCAGGTAGATAGATTGCAACGTGTCGCGGAAAAGAAGGGAGGCTGTAAACTTTCTCCTTATACAATACACTGCTGTTTGTCACAGTTCATGGGGCTGCTTTGGCATCGATCGATATCAATCCCTTTACTCTGTAATATATTAGTATTTCTGGCTAATTTGTAATCGACACAAGAAAAGGTCGAACTGCCAGATTCCTTGGCAAATGTTTATTTGGGTAATTAGAAAAATTCTAACTGCAATGTTGCTGGCGCACAATATCGAGATGAATTATTCCACTGAGATTGCGCTGCAGTCACACTTTAGGAAATCAGCTGCACTCGACGTGTAACTGTACAGGGAATTTTAAAGTTAGGAGACAATCGGTAAAGAAATATGGAAATTTCTTTTGCAATAATTAAATTATAAAACGCTAGGGCGCGTGCAGGTTTTGGTGCGCTATTGGTTTTGAGGTACCAGAATAATAATTCATTCTGACTAAATAAATAATTTCTTAAACATACGTGCAATATTATACGAAGATGTTATGATTATTATTTAGGTGTTATAGAATTTTTATTTCGATGAAGTAAAATTTATTCCTTTAGAAATTTTGTTGTCAAAATCGGTCGAGTAGTTTTGAAGTTACACCAAAAAATATGAAATCTGTTTCATTATAATATATTGTATGCACGGGCAGGCAAAGGACGGACTATGAGGGCGAATTTACGCCTGTAGAATCAGGGAGAATTACGCCTGTTTCTGAAAAACTTAGCGGGACAAAATATCAACGCGTCTTCTGTCTCGTACCGTTTCTCGCTCGCTTTCAGTCCCTCTGATTCGCTCTCGTTCCATGTCGCTCTCGCCATCGGCAAGAAAAGAGTGAAAACGATCGCTCGGAATCGTGTCCTCTCTAAATACGTTATAATAATATACTATATTTATTATAATATATATTAAATAAATATTTTAAAGAAAATAAAAACTGACTTAAAAAAAAAATAATAAAAAATAATAAAATGCAGTGAAAAGTAAAAAAATTATTTTTCCCTTATTTATTTAATCTACGATTCTCAATTTTTTATTTCGCCGCCCCATCATTTGCACTGTGTAAATCTGGCGCTGAATTAAACAAATTGAATGTTGTAGATTAAATAAAGATCGGTTTTTATTTTATTTTTTTAAATTTGTTGTCGTCTGATTCCACCACTGCAATAGTCCTCAGATATTGAAAATGCTCTATATTTGTAATACAAATTTTGGGGATTCACTTCTGAACCTACCGTTAATATGTCAGATGATCAAATTCGTGGCGGCACATATGTACATGCACTCACATACTAAAGACACGCATAGGTGCACGTTCACATGCATCATTAACAATAAATATACCAAATGCTTATTATTTATTGACGCTTATTAAATATGATTTCACTGGTGTATATTCTGAGTAATTTTAACAGTGTTTTTGACATCACGTAAAAATCATGGACTCTTTTTGTGCATTTAAATGTATTTATTATGCAAACATGTAAACACTAAGACTTTTAGCCATGCTGAGAAACGTTATTTTCATTTCATGTAATCACTTTAATTTTACTAATTAAAAATGAGTAATTCCTCAATTGGGAAATCGTCGTTTAAGAACACTTACACGAGAGCTATTAAACTTGTGTCTTTTTCCACTACAGTTGCACCAAAAGTTGAAGATGTAAGAAGACGAATCGAAATGAAGCCACAATAACGGGTTTTTGCGTTTCTGGCTCAGATACGTATTTAGACTTCTAAATTACAATCCTTCGTTCCTTGGTCTCGCACCAATTTTGGCCCCAGAAATAACAGTAATAAATGTCAGGAAATAAGTGCCAAGACAGCCGTTATTACTTTAATTGCTCCAATAATATTTGTCTGTTGGAGATGGCATTTAATATTTGAAAGGACATTAGTCTCTCGCGAGATTTAGAATAAAAATTTAAAAAATATAGGATAAATAGTAGAGGAATGTGAAAGAACAAAGGGAAAAGAAGAAGGTATGTTACAGTTAAGATACATTAAAAAAACTGTATTGTTAATGGTAAAATATTTGTAAACAAGTCTATACGAATTTTTTGTGTGTGAGTGCGCATACCCGCGATGTACCGCCCAGGTTTTAAATAGCGCGCCACGGAAGTCGTACCCCTAATTTTTAATTACTTCTAATTGACTAGAGAAATCATGTTGCTCCTGTGAATTAATTACAATTCGAGTGCTGTTACGACTAACTCAAAATAGCTAACTTTTGTAAGATCCTTTTTTACTTACGCTCTTTGAACGCTCCCCAAAATAATTGATTACGCTGGCTGGTGACTTCTAACTAAAATCAACTGATTAATTAAAACCAAATAGCAAGATGTGTAATGAATAAGTGCTGAGAAGTGACTAATATCCGAGAGGTCGTAGAATACAGTATTTATTCGCTAAGAGCTCGGTCTGGCCTACACGTTAAGAGCTCTCCTCACCACTATTGGCTCACTCCTGTGCTGCCGCTCCCCCCGATAGACACGCTCTCTTCTTCGGCAAGAAATAAGCGAGAAACGATCGCTCGGAATCGTGCCCCCTCTACGTTAAATGCTCACCGCCGGTCCCGAGTCGCGAGCTCTTAGCGAATATATACTGTATTGCTTGGAAATGGTGGCACACATTAATTAGTGTTATAAAAAGTAATCCATGTTATTATAATCCATAACATTTTCCATATTTTTCCATAATTTTCAATGACTCCTTTAAATTAATAGTGTTCTCACTGACTGCACATATCTGAAATACCAATCACGAGCTGCTGAAGGTTTATGAAAAGGTTCTTACGTTGTCCTTGTTTCTATAATAATTAAAAATGTTATAAATATATTGACCTTTATAAGGCGCCAATCAATCATCTCTACTTGCAAGGAAAATATATAACGGAGAGTATAAAGTTCAGATAATGTAGCGAAACAATCGACCGATGTCAAACCAATGTAACCATGAACGTTAAGCCCCCGTCAAAGCGCCAAGTGCCGATGCATCGCGCTGGCATAATTAATTATGCATAATTAATAATGCAATGTGTATGATGAGAAAGTTTCAACTTCTGAAACTTATGCATTCTTTATTGTAATGGCGAATCCCAAGTGTGATGTCGCATGTAAACGTGGCGTGGATGTGTACTCATTCATTAGGTGTATCGTCCTATTTATTTACTTCTCCCTTTAATTTGCTTCGAGCACATTATAACGATTCGCAATTGCTTACGGTGAATCATCGTAGCTTAGCACCTTGAATAATTTTTTTTTGTAACACAAAAATATATCAAAGGGAGACTATATTGTGTAGAATGATTTGCATCCAACGCTTGAAACAATTTTTTTTTTATAAATCACACTTTTTAAAATTTTAAACTCACTTTCACTGTTTTAAGTGAATTCTGGGATGTTTTTACTTTGTAAGACTATGTGATATAAAAATGTTATGTTCTGTGTAATTGTAAGTTGTGTTTTAAATATCTCAAAAGGAGTGAGGTTTTTAAATTATTATTTTGCAATATTCGCTACAATCTATCAAACAAAATATATTCTTAAATCTTTTGATAATATTAAAAATGAAGGAGTTATTCGAGGTACTAATCTGTATTGAATCACACTGTGTATTTGCAAGTTGTATGTACAATATACGTAAGCAACGGTACTAGACTGAAGACTACACACAAGTAAGTACTTAGGCAAGTTGGAAATGTTAGAAAAGCACAGAGAAGTACTAATAAATAACGCATTTTATGTTCGTGGTTCGAACGAATTTCATTCGAACGGTAAGTACAGATTACAATGCAATAACTCAGTTCTGCAATTATACTAAATTAATTCCCTCTTTTATTGTTCAATAAATCGTGACGATATTTGGCTTGTATGCGCATTAATCTTAATTTTGCGTTAGATCTTGATCATAAGTGAATGGGAGTATGTCGAATTGAAAGTGCTCTTCAGATTATGTTTGAAATGTTTTGACCTACAAATTCTTCTTCAGAGCGTGTTGAATTAGAGGAGACCGGAGCTGGTAGGTCAGTTTTTCAGTTTTTGATTTTTGATAAATTATGTGGGCGAAATATCATTAAAGCGGTTAGTATATTTGATAGGGCATACATTTGGCTACCTGATTTAATTATTAATGTTGACTCAATGTGACAAAAATTAAGGTATTTTAATGGTTTTCTAACACCTTCCATGCTGGTCAACCAGCCCCATGCATAAATGCATGGCATAGTATTGGGAAACCAAGTGGAGGCGTGGCTTAGATTTCAGCGCTGTGGTGGTAAGTTCGCAAACTATTGCAAGTAGGCCCGGATCCCACCAAACATTCCGAATAAGTATTTGTTAATCGAAGAAGTAAAAATTTAGTGTTGAAAAAAATTTAAAAACACTCGTTTTTCACAAAATGTCTATATAAACACTGATAATCGTATGGACTTCGACGGATTTCGGCCGACTCACAGTAGTTTCATTTTCTGTCACTAGTTGGCGTATCGAAATTTTTGGTTTCCCAATAGTAGAAGCGGCTTCTTTCTACAGTGAATATTTCCGCAGTAGAGCATATGTTGATGCAAAATTATTAGCAATTAGTCCACTTACTCCTTGAGACAACCAGCCCCTGTCTCCCCTATACTGTCACATTAAGATTTAATATCTTCTGGAATACTAAAGTCGTGACTCCAGATAACTCTTTTATTCAGCAGGACTAGAAATAAATAACTCTTTATTTTACCACGATCTTAATCGACTCGCAATTGGTATACAAAAATGGCGCTGACGCGATTCACACAGAGGAAAGTCCTCGATGACCTAGATCACTTTTCCCCTGAAAGTTAAATAGAAACTGTATAAGAATAGACTTCAAGGTCGTGATATCGAATGGTTACACAACGATATCCTTAATGATATCAAACCGGAGGAAACGTGCCCGTAATAAGTGACGGGAAATATCTTCAAAAACGATTTTCTCGGCAACAATGCCTCGTTCGAAATAAAGTAGATACTCTTAAATCTCGACTTATTTTCGGCGTGCACTGTGTCAATCTCCCAGGCCCTGGGACTAATTTTATAGGCGTTTCATTAGGACCACGAGTATAAAAAAATTCTGCTATATTAAGTATAAGTATATTATTATTACTTAATTAATATTAAATACTAATATTAAGTATTAGTATATTACTATTACTTAATTAATATTAAATACTAATATTAAGTATTAGTATACTACTATTACTTACGAATATTAAGTACTAATATTAAGTATTAGTATACTACTATTACTTACGAATATTAAGTACTAATATTAGGTATTAGTATACTACTATTACTTACGAATATTAAGTACTAATATTAAGTATTAGTATACTACTATTACTTACGAATATTAAGTACTAATATTAAGTATTAGTATACTACTATTACTTAATTAATATTAAATACTAATATTAAGTATTAGTATACTACTATTACTTACGAATATTAAGTACTAATATTAAGTATTAGTATACTACTATTACTTACGAATATTAAGTACTAATATTAAGTACTATTATACTACTCTTACTTAAGTAATATTAAGTACTATTATTCTACTATTACTTAAGTAATATTAAGTATTAAGGTCATCTTTATACAAATTAGCTTCAAACACGAAGATTCACTTTTCCCAGAAAAATAGAGTCGACTCAGCCAAAATTAAAACTTTTATGTTCGTGGCCATTTTTCACAAAAAAATGATCGAGTAATGGTATCTAATATTCCAGAATTTCTTTATACTTGTCGGCCCTAATATTTCCAGCCCACTTTCGTGTAAAAGACGATCGCCGAGATCGTGACCTTGCTTTGTGAGACTTACGAAATACTCCACTGGGAGCGTTCTGTGAGCAGTGTGGACGCAACAACGCCATCCAGGCTTCATGGGGAGCGAGGGTGTCGAGAATCGGGGTTAGACAAGGGGATTTTCTCTGTCTGCTTCGCAGAGGTGAGGAAGGGTTCAGAATTCCCCCCTTCATCTGCCAAGAAAGGCCGAAGTCTAGTGGCACTTATCAGCTGTTACTCGGTCAACAATTCTGTTTGAGCTTTCACTGGCAATGGTTATCACCCAAATATTCACGAAGCGCAAGTCTTCGAGTACTCGAGGAAGCTCGTTTGCACCACTGTCTTCAAAACACAGTTTTAGGGAATCGCTCGTTGATTCAATATTCAAAATTTCAAACAATAGGACTCGTATTTCTTTCAAGTCCATTCTTTTCAGCTCCCAAGAATAGTATAGATAGGCGATAACTTAGGTATTCTGGGAAGATTCGATTCGGTAGAACACCCAATGCATTTGTACATTCAAAATTTAAATCAAATTAGTCCCAAAAAGTCCCTTAATACACTAGAACCTTAGAAGTCCATAAGTCCTTTTATACAGAGCTGCCTTAACAGCATTGTAGACCCTGGGGCAATGCAATGCTGTGGGGCCTCTGCCCACCCACGGGAATAAAAATGTTTTGTATTTGGGGGCCCTTACTGTCATGGGGCCCCTAGCGACTATGCCAAAAGACAGTACTACTTTTATAAACGAAGTCCTGTTACTACACCTTTTCTTCATCTCTTCTTTCTTTTAAACTTTTCAGACACAGTCTAAATTGCTCGATTTTAAAATTCACTTACCATTCTGCAAACTGAGCCTCCGTTTCCGAGATAGGAGCGATGTAAAATTATGGGTCCGACTTCCGGTACACTCTGTTCTTTTAAAGTGGCAAACCACTCTAACTCATAAATTGAATGGAATGAAAGTATTATCTAAAAGAATAATGCAATCATGCACAGAGTGCGAAACGTACGATTTTAATAAGCAAACACGTTCTTTCACTTTCTCCTCTGACGCGCCAGTTTGTGCCCTCATCGGCCCTAACGCTATCTCTGCCGAATTATTCAATTCGGACTAACAATCTATGCCTGCGAAGCTCGAGAATGTCTCGGTAAGCGAAAATAGCCGATCGCCTTTGTTTTACAGAACTTTGAAGTTGCCAAAGTGATTTATGAAAAAGGTTGCATTCAAGCTGGGGAGGAATGGGTGGAACGAAATCTTCTTGCAATTGCCACTAGCGCGGTTGGTACCGCATTCGCACAGGTATAATCTGTTAATTTATACACGCCTATTCTGTCACTACGTGTTTATCTCGTGAAACCCTTATCTTGTAACTTGTAAGTTCCATAGTTTTTTATAATAGCATGTGGAATGCTTTCGAATACGTGTTGCATATATTAGGTCGGTGGAAAATATTCGTTTACTGACTAATAGGTATTAGGTGTATGGAAATGTAATTTTTTACTACAACTACTTGCAGGATGCAAGAAATATTTTGGGGCCCCAAACAATTTCTCAGCGGTAAAAAAGAATAACATCTTTTCACGAAATAGTATTGCCAGTTTTGTGTTTAGGGTGTTAAATTCGAGTCGGTTTGTAAAATTAGATTAATTTTAATCAAATAAGAAGCGTTCCCATTTTTTCTTTTTTATTTTCTCTTCTCTACATTCTTCTCTCTTTTCTGGGGCCCCTGTACAAAAAGTCATAGATGGCCAAGGAAAATAGTTTGATTAAAAAAACATATAATATATTTTTGCTTTTAATAAAGACTTTGGTTCAATAAAGCAAACGAACTTTTGCACCGATCTAATAAAACGAATGTTTGTTATGTATAAAAATATCGATCTGGATGTAATACTAATTAGTGTTTTAATCAAACGTATGGTTAGTTTGATGCTTAGCGCTTTGAGTGGCATCGGTGTGTTACACCACTTTGGAACGTAAAAAAAGTAGCAGTCTTTAAGATTTTTTTCTTGAGAAAATGATAAAGAAAATGAAAAATCTATAACAAAGCATTTATTGTACAACTATTGAAGCACACGAAAAAAGTTTTGTTTCTTTCCTTCAAACAAAATAACGTTTCGGGGACCAATAAACCCAACATTTTCATTTTGCACGTGATATATACTAAAAAATATATAGGAATTTTTAAAAGTAATGTTTTTTGTGAAAATGGTCATTCTTTGCCATTCTTTACCTAAAAATTTAGTATAAAAGTGTCCGCAGCAATGTCAGTTTTTAATATATCGCAAAAATGCTACATATTTCTTTAGATCGTTAAATTGAAAATATCCTCTCAAATTTTCAAGCGAATCGAATGAATATTTTAGAAGTTATGCTGCGCACCGTTTGTGAAATCGTCAAAATAATTTTGGGACTATAAACTATCATTTAAACGAATGACATTTTTTTCATTTTCCAAGTGCTGTAATATCTTAAACAGAACCTTTTTGGTAGTAGCGATCACACGGAAGACCTACTTTGAAAGGGCGTTCTCCAGAACCTGGGCCACTCAAAGTGTTAATATGTAATTCTTAGTATGCGAGTGCATTTTGTTTTACTGCAGATTTAACCCTCGGAAACACAACGCCAAGCCCAAGCAACAAGACCGTGACTGGGTCAATTTAGACCCATGCACACCTTTCTTTCTTTTTATATCGCTCAGGAACGTGATCCTCTTCTTACAGCAAGTGAAACGTAAAAACTCTAGATATCGTTTTAAAAGAAATAAATCTATGTTTCCGATAGGAGTAATCAACTGTCCGTTAGAAATAATTGCCGACTTAAGTTATCCAATATGAACTGTGGAGTTCTGCGAGACTCTTCAGCACTTGGGTCAGAATAGACCCAGCCACGGTTGTCCGAGGGTTAACTCTAGTTTCGCTTCTAACTCGATACGATAAATTAAAGGTAATTAGTGTATCCTGACGAACTTGTACTGTCGATTATTAAAATCGACGCGTGTCATTTTCGACGCTTTTTATGTACCATGCTTGGTAAATAGACGTTGCATGCAGTTGACTAATCATGAACGTTAGTTAAATAAGTTAATTTGCGCGGGCGGACTGATAGCAATGTCACGTTCGTGATTTTTCTAGATCCGATAATTCCTATCGTTTTACAGATTACGAGACATATCAGTCCAATTTCGAGGCACGGATTAACCAGAGATTTCAATCCAGTCGACCCGCTTCGATACTCGGCTGAACGATTTTCTTCTCGTTTTCAGATTCTGGGAATCTGCTTCGCCCAAAACCTCCGTGCGGATATATTCGCGCAAAAGGCGAAGTGGCATTGACAATCCAGAGCCCCCACGGCAGTCTAGCATCTCGTATTTATAGATGCTAATCTATCACGTTGACCCAGCTGGAAAATCGTCAGAGGTATCGTGAAAAGGTACAGGCCTCCGGCGAAAGAGTCGACACAATTCCGCGTGACAAGCGCAGGATCGAAATTGTCCGAGGAAACTTAGCGAAATAAAAATGTCGCCAATTTTTCTGTCGCTCCGCGTGTCAGCAACTTTGAAAAGATCGCGCTTTTGCACGAACACCGTACATGAAAGCTCTCAACTCACAGGTTTAATTTATCCGATCAATTGGTACGTCATTCAAATATTGCCGTTGTTCTAAGTATCCTGACAGTTTACTGTTGGAAAGTAAATAAGAAAACGTGAAGACCACAATGGCGATGTAGGTGAATGTTTCTCAAAAATCTCAAAACTTTGGAACTTAGACTGGGTAGCAGTGTATTAAAACTATCTAAAACGTTTCAAGTCACACACAAGACGAAGGAACTTGCAAAGTAGAAGGAACCACCTATTACAATTTTTATTTAAATTCCGCTGCTACGTTCAACTTTACCTCGAAATGGCACCCTGCCTTCCCTTTATTCCCTTCAAATTCATCGTACAATCATACCCTACCTCTTCCAAGAATGATAAACAATTTAGAAGAGAAGAAGACACGTGTACTCTTTCCAACAACAGAACATCAAGAAACTTTCAAGCTCGTAAAATATTTTCCACCACGAATGTCAAGAGAACTAGACCGTTCAAGGGAGTTGACATAGTTCGTGTATGCAGAATGAGAAAGCCGATCGGTTGAAAGGCACGCGGATCGAGGAGAAGAGACGAAAACGCCGGAATAACGGCTGTCCAGCTTACGGGGATCACTGTGTCGAGGCATTAAAGTCAATTGACGTGATGTCGTGGGGGCGCGGTGGCCAGGACTGGCTCCACCGCACAGCGAACTCTCGTGATGCCGTCACAAGAGTGGAAGCTACGTAACACATAAGTACACAATAACTTTCCGTTGCTCCAATTGGTTGTTAAAACGGTTTGCTGCGGCCGTTCCAAGCATATTGATCCTCTGTTGCTCGTCGCCATGCTCCCTGCATCGACAGGCCGGGTGTCTGCCGTGACGTGTCTACCGTTGTCACACAACCGGGGAGCAGATAAGCACAGTGGCTAGCTACTGCGAGTTCGAGTGGCAGCGGATTCTTCGACAGTGTTGGCGATAGGGCACGTTAACCGGTTAACTGTCAATGTATCATATATGATGAAACAAAAATCTGGTCAATTCTGTCAATGTATCATATATGATGAAACAAAAATCTGGCCAATTCTGTCAATGTAGGATATATGATGAAACAAAAATCTGGCCAATTCTGTCAATGTATCATATATGATGAAACAAAAATCTGGCCAATTCTGTCAATGTATCATATATGATGAAACAAAAATCTGGCCAATTCTGTCAATGTATCATATATGATCTTTTTTATTTTTCAAACGATTTGAATGAAACTTGGTATGTAATGGTTTTTGGAGTCGCCGAATCTGAATTTCGCATCGGAATTGTAAAATTCAATATGGCAGACTCAAAATGGCCGAACCAAATTGGCTGACAAACATTAAAATACTATCGGGATATAGAAAAATTGTATATAGGGATTTTTGGGGTCGCTGAATCTGAATTTGGCATTGGAATTTTAAATTTCAATATAGCAGACTCAAAATGGCGAACCAAAATTGCCGCCAATTGACAAACTCACCCCTAAATTCTATTTTTTGAGGGGTTGGGGGTGTCAGATGAAAAAAATTACCCCCGGAATCGGTTGAGCGACTCAAAGAACCCCTGTATACCAAATTTTGTGTGATTCACTTAATTTTTCGATGGTACCAGTTTGGGCCCGAATAATGAAAAGGACCGTGCCAGTTAACCGGTTAACGACTGCCTTCACCTTGCTCGTTTTCTAATAAATTGTGCAAATGTCGATGTACGTTGAGGCACACGCGGCGATTCGTGATGCTGTACTGCATTGCTCTTCTAGATACTGTCGATCTCTTCAGCATTTACGTTCACGGCCTCAGGTGCCCGTGAAGTGAGATCATTTATGGAGATATTAGTGTTTCATGTATTCGAGGTTTTAATCACTGCGGTGAGCCTGGGGGGGACTTACAAGGAGAGTATTTTAGGTGTCCGCCTCCGATCATTTTGATTTTTGGATATGTTATAGAGCACCGAAAAATAAGAAACACGTGTTTTTTTATTTTTCCCTGTTTTCATATTTGGGGGGTGAAAACTGCGTTCAAAGTTAGGATTGAAAAATCATTTTTCTGGACTTTTTGAAAATCTGGTGAGTCAGTTATATTTCGCATTCATAGACACAAAATTCGTCCATTGACACTATTCCTCTATCTCTAATAATTCTCGAGATATTCCACAAAAATGATTTTTCAACCCTAATTTTGAACGCAGTTTTCACCCCTCAAATATGAAAACGGGGAAAAATAAAAAAAAAACACGTATTTCTTATTTTTCGGTCCTCTATAACATATCCAAAAATCAAAATCATCGGAGGCGGACACCTAAAATACTCTCCTTGTTAGTACGGGGTGTTGTATATGTACGGATATTAGAAATTCTTTGCAATAAGTCATTCGCGACAGACTCGTGTATTACTTTTTTATTTAAAATTAGGGAGAAAATGGAGTATAACTTTTTTGCTATTGGAAGAAGCATTGAATTAAATACGAGAGGATGTAATGAATGTTTTAACTCCTCCTCTTTCGAGTGCAGTGGTTCAGTAATGAGTCTACGAATCTAGGGAATAAGTATGAAAAGAGGGTCCAGATATTTGGGGGTATCTTCCAAGTTAATCATTCGTTCAGTCGGATAGTAATTATTCAAATTGGTCTGTTGTATCTACTTGGTTTCACATATTTTTATAAAAGAAATTCGTCTCGTCCTTTTACTCTATCGACGAATAATTCGAGGACTCATCGATATGATCTGTGGAGCAGTGTGGATGTACCAGCTCGCTAAGTCTGCTTCTTGGAGAATATTAAAATCATTGTGTTCTGCACTTACAAGGGAACATATCGAATCCGCACACGCCGATTTCGACGAGACTGCAGATTTTCAGAATAGTGAAAAATATTTGACACGTGTTTCTCGTTATCGGCAATCATCCATGTTGAAGGTGTTAAAAGAGTTATTTTCTGAAATTTTCTAAAAACTGAGCAGAGGACTGGATTCGTTTTTAAGGAACTCAGACTTAAAAAAAATTCCTCTACGCCTAACAGTTCTCGACATATTTCAGAAAATATGTTTTCAACCCCCAACTTTAGGCTCTTTTCACCCCTTCAATATAAACGATTGCCGATAAAAAAAAATACGTGACAAATATTTTCCGCTATTCTGCAAATCTGCAGTCTCATCAAAATCGGCGTGCGCGGGTTCGATATGTTCCCTTCTTAGAAAAATAAACTCACCTTTGCTAATAACTACGAAAATGTGTATCCATAGACGTACCAAACGGAGATATATTTTTGAATTTCTGTTTCCTACGAGAACGATGAAATAAATCGCATGTATAAACTTTCTTGTGTAAAACGTGTAGCCTAAGGTAACACTGAAGCAATAGCTATAATTAAGACTAAGTAGTAGAATCAATTTCAAATATCGACTTCAAATCTTTCTAGCTACGTAATATCCATTTCATTTTTCTCGGTCACGATGAATATATGTTATCCTAAGTATTCGAATGCGCCGGTAATACAAAAAGCAATAAGAACACAGTTTCGTTTATATTTATAACGAATGATTTTAAACAGAAAGGTATCGTAAGTTATAATACTCCGAGAAGCAATTTAAACAAATTAGGCAATCATTAACGGGTTTCAATTAATACATTCCTTAAATAAATGACATGCTCCTATTTCGAGCGAAATATATTTATAAAAACTACTGCTAAAAATAAGGAAGAAAATGGACACTGTGAGAATGACAATCATACCGACATCTGAAACGATAATTTATATTATGTTCTATATTTGAATAACATCATCCCTTTGCGGTAGTTAGAGCGTCAACAGCGTGCATTTTTATTGTTAGTAAATTGAAATACCGGAACGAAGCGTATATTTCTCACGCGTGTTCCAATTAGAACTGATTTCACTCGCGAAATTTAGTGATTCTAGTCCGTCCGTTTGGTACATCAATTTCGGATATAAATTTAATACTTCGCTGTCTTAGTGAATGGAATTTCTTTCGAAGAATTTATTTGCTTAATCTGTCCCCCGCGATGAGAAAGTGAGAGACAAGGATATAAATAAAAAGAAAAAAAAAGAGTGAAGAAATATTTTCGCGTTTAATCACACACCTTGTTTGTAACTCTATATCTATCTACTAAGCGAGAGAGAAAGAAACGTTCCAAGTTCGAACCTCGTTGGCGTATTTAAACTTGTCTGAACATTACCGAAGAAACAACTACGTGAAAGTATCGAGTTCAAACTAGTGATAGGACATAAAGGTAAACAGAGCGCGGCTGGATCGCGGGTACGCAAAATGTTTTCAGTTTCGACGAGAATGTTGTCCTGTAAAACAGAACTCCATAGGATACGTATGATCCTTATTTTCTCAATGTTTCTCGATGAAATAGTTTTTATATGAACGTATAAATATATATGTATATCGCTGGCGCCGAGTCGTCGCGAAAGAAGCAAGTATTATAGGCGTGCCGAGCAGTAGTGCGCATGCCCGAGCAGGAGATGGAAGAGTGGGGATGTAGCGATGACTAGTTTCGAGGTTTGGTAGACGCTGTAGTCAGTGTCCACGGGAAAGGGCCTGATAGCTATTAGCTACCCTCTATTGCGCATGCCCGCGACGAGCTGTGACGTCAAACCAATCAACGCCAAGCTGGTAAAAGAACCGAATCGACGCCAGCGCCAAGGGAAACGAAACGGCTTGAACGCGAAGCATTCAGCATTACACATACACTAAGGGCCAAAATCGGCTTCCCTTCGGAAATTTGGCAACGTTGCATGTCACTAGAATTACTGAGTTATGCCTAGTGAGATGCAACGTTGCCAAATTTCCGAAGGGAAGCCGATTTTGGCCCTTAGTGTACACTAAGGGCCAAAATCGGGGCAACGTTGCATGTCACTAGGCATAACTCAGTAATTCTAGTGACATGCAACGTTGCCAAATTTCCAAAGGGAAGCCGATTTTGCCGCCTAGTGTACCCGCGTGCTTCACACATAATTACCGATTCGTACTAGGGCTGGGACTACTGGAATAATTTAATATTTGAATTATATAAGCTGGGCCACAAGTACGACTGGAATTTGGAAAGCGTGGCGTCACTCGCTCGGCTTCGCGTTCAAGCCGTTTCGTTTCCCTTGGCGCTGGCGTCGAGTCGGTTCGTTTACCAGCTTGGCGTTGATTGGTTTGACGTCACAGCTCGTCGCGGGCATGCGCAATAGAGGGTAGCTAATAGCTATCAGGCCCTTTCCCGTGGACACTGATTATTGGTGAGTGGCTGGCAGCCAAAGGCCTCTTTGAAGGCTTCAAAGGCTTCTCTTTTTTTAATACCCCCGTGTTAATTTCTTCTACAAAAAAAGGCACCATTGCTCGGCATACCTGTGTGCGATATTGTCCGCTCTAATTCGGGTATGCATGCGAAAGCTTGAATATTTTATACTATTAACTCTTGTGTTCCGATGCACTATATGCGAAAGGTTTCTAGGAAATTCTCGACGAGGCTCCCTGCCTTTTACTAGATAGATCAATCGAAGGAATATATTTAATCAAACGACAACTAAATGAAGATTATTGTCGTTGTTCACTGGTAGAACATTCGTCCTTGAATACTGATCACTTCGATTATCTTATCTACTGCGAAGGAATTTCCACTATAATACCATGGTGTTTACGCGTGATATTAATTAATCTTAAATCTTTCGGGAGAATTAAGTTGAACGCAATTAATTAACATAACGATTATAGTTTCTCACTCATTATAAGTGTAACAGAATTGGATTTAGCAGACACCTTTGAAAACATTAAAACGAAAGAGACCTTGGAAGCATGTAATGCCCAGTGGCGGATTTAAGAAAAAAGGCCCAGGTGTCGAGCGTTCTGAGGGGCCCATTTTTTTCGGGAAAATGAAGAGGTAGTGTACTATAAACGAGCCAAGTGTAGTAGTGCGAAAAGTATGGTGTTTGGATACCTATACCTAATCATAATTTTTTTGGAGATGGGCCTCTGGGGGGGGGACGACATCTGGACAGGGGCCCAGGCGCGAAGTGCTCATCAGCCACCCTCTAAAATCCGCCACTGGTAATACTTACTTATTTTTCCACGCGTTTATACTTACCTTCGTTTTAGGTATCTGCAATGATGGTGGAATATTCCGTCATTTGATGATCACATGCATAAGTTCATGCCTCAACACTGCCATTTTCCTAAATTCCTTACTATGAACACTGTACTAAAGGAACCAATTATATTTTTAGAACTCTGCTAAGTCCAATTAACTAAAACTTTATATCGTTCGATTAACTTATTTTGCTAACCTGATCCGATATTCTCGACAGGCTCGCAGCTTGAAAAAGAATATATGGATCACGTAACAAGTGTATCTATATTTATATCTCAAACGCATAGTATTACACGTATACCAAGCAACTAGTGAGATCTCGAACGCGCATGCGCAACGAGGGCAGTGGTGGATTGAAGCAAAAAGGCCCAGGCGACACTGGGACTCCCCGGATACGCAACAGAATTACAAATAAGTTTAGGCGCGTGTGGTATGAAAATTATTATTGGAAACAAAAAAGAAAATACTGATTAAATAAAGTGCATAATTTTTTTGGAAGATGGGGCCCTGTGGGGCCTTTTGGGCAGGGGCCCAGGCGGCAACTGCTCATCGGCCGCCCGTTAAATCCACCACTAAACTAGGGACCTCACTATTGCACGGTGCATCTGCAATACCTTAAATTTAAAAGTTAATTCGATCGATGTACGTATTTGTCCAAGGCTCTGTATCGCACCTTTAATTTCTTACATTCTCCCGTGGTCGAACATGGTGTACGTTCACCATGGCGTCATGTTTTCTTCCAATGGAGCGTTAGAATTTTAGAAAAGTGGAGTCGATTTACTCGCCGCATTTTAACTATGCATTTTAAAGTGCGCCAGCAAAACGAAACCAGGTTTCCCTCGCAGGCATATTTTATCCGTAAAAAAAGAAATCTTTCATGGAATCGATCGTGGATATTTGATTCGGACCATAACGTACAATCGGAAGCAGGCGTTCGAATAGAATAAATTGAATTTTTATAACTAACTATTAGCAGGTTCACGTTGTAAATACGCCTGTATCTGCCGAGCTGTATTGTATAAAATGAATATGTTCTTCATTTCGGTGAAACGAATGTACTCCCAACTTGATATACTATGAAAATACATAAATGTTACGACGCACGAGTGATCACTAGATTTATACTAACAAGTATAAGGCGTACACGAAGCTCGCGTGCGAATCAAGCACAATATTTTCAATGGAACTTTAATGTAAAACGGAAGTATACTTCGTACGTTAGCCCCTAGTGGAATTTGAAATTAACGCGATACGATAGTTTGATATATTTTGCTGCTTAAGGATTAGTTGTCAAGTTCTTGAACATGGTACAGTAAAATCTACATTATGTCCGAACTTCCGTTACCACAGTGCTCTGCTACTCGAACATTTCGACGCGCGTTACGAAAAGTAGCGAGTTTCATTATTCCTACATGTAGTTGTCCGTCAGAAAAAAAATTAAACGTGATACTCTTCGTAAGGCGCGTCGATTTTATCTATTACCCAAAAAGGGATGATAGATTTACAAATAGGAAATCCTTGATATTTCTTAAGGTGGTCGTTTTTGTGTATTTTGCATTTAGACTTCTGATACTAATATTTATGCTATCTTTATTAACGTTCAGAATGGCCAGTCAACAATGATCGTTCTGTTTTCAGAGACTTCTGGTATATTATTTCGGATAATGATGGTTTTACTGTATTATTTAATACAGAATTTTACGATAAAACTATACTCATGTGATTAATGGTTGCCAATGACGTACAACATGCCGTTTTCGTACGCTTTACAATTATTTTACCATTAAATTTCGTTGTAATAAAGAAGACATCGTTTATAAGTTTTCTTCATTTGTTGTGATTTTATTTCTCAAAAATTCGTTACTTCTTTCAGTTAATCGGCTGAATTTCCGTGCACCAGTTAAAACATTAATAAACATCAACACTTTTGGTTCTCAGGTATGTTTTCAGTGGCTGATTTTGCCCAGAAGGCCCCCGGGGCCCACATCCTTAAAAAAAGTTTGATTTTATCCAAACTACATTTTTTGTGTACTACTACACTGAGACCGCTTTTAGTAAACTACCTGTTCATTTTCCTGAAAAAAATGGGTCCCTCCAGAAGGCCCCCTAGGACCCCAGCCTTAAAAAAATGATTTCATCAAAACTATATTTTTTTTCAGTACTAGTACCCATAATCCGCTTTTAGTAAACTACCTCTTCATTTTCCCGAAAAAATGGGCCCCTCAAAACGTTCCCCACCTTTTTCCTTAAATCCGCCACTGTATGTTTTAATATTTTTTCCTCATTATACTAATTTCTCATTATTTGTTTATGTTACAGAAAGTGCGTATATTCTATTTCTAATTTTCAATCCTTAAGAACACATTAAAATATAGAAAAAATATCAGCGTTTTTATCTCGTACATATAATATATAATTATAATTTCTTGCAACTGTGTAATTTCTCTGTCGTTAGAAATTGATGTACAAAACATTACAATTGTTCATTACAAGTAAATTTTTCTTTTCGTATTTTTCATAAGTCTCAATCACCCCTTTGAGGGGAAAGCACCCTTTTCAAGGTCATGTAAATATTCTATATGTACATACTTGTAAAGAAACGGCCGAGATAGTCCAATTGAGACTACTTGTCCAATACAAATGAAGTGAACAAAGTGACTACTGTGTATGATAATGATGTGTTGCCGAATGATCAGCCACGATTAGGATGTGTATGTGAAAAATGAGAATCGATTTATTGTAATCGTGCAACTACTATTACACCTGTATTAGTATCGATGTCGGACGAAACAAATAAATTTTCGTGCCAAAGGATCGTTTAAAAAATCGGTTGTAAATTTCTGTTTTATTATGGATTTATGTAGAAATGTGACTTTTTGTGACACGATTCGGTCATGGTGCCAGTCTAAACATGATTGCCTCTTCCTTTAAAAAAAAAAAAATAAATTTGTAACATCTACCATGTTTTAGTAAACGTAATAAAAGATAAAATGTTCCAAGTACAGACTTAACTGCCCTTATAAATCCATAACAGCTATCTTACCTAGAAATATCGATAATAGTTAAGTATACAGATATTATATCACATCTCGCGCCATAGAAGATTTTATTAAAAAGTACATATTTGTAAAAAGCAGAATGATATTTTATCTCTTATAGATAGAGGCAAAAAGATTAATGCATTTTCTTGAATCGAAGGGTGTTTCATTGTGTAATGCACATATTGTGCTGTAACTAATGCATGATTGTATGTATGAGCAGAAGAGAAGAACTGAAAAAAAAAGATTTTAACGTTATAAGTAGCTATCCATGATTATTTAATAATCATTAGATATTTTAATATCAAACTATTTTAGTAAGGGATCATATAATATATCGTGGCATGCCATTACTCCATTCCATGTGTTTTTCTTATAATTGGCTGTTTTATTGTACGACTATACACTTGTGTAATATGAGTAAGTAGCACATATTCCTAAGTGTAATCATTATTGTGATTGAAATGTAAATACGACTATATACTTTTCCCGAAATAGCTAAGAGATTACTGTAATGTTTTTATGAAAAAATTAATATTTATACTCATCTGCACACGATGAATGAATAAAAATTACAATAATTCCAATTTTCGCAATTCTATAGATAGTTTTTTTTTTGTAATTTTCCAAACTGTGTTCTATTATTTATTCTCGTTTTACTTATTCTTAGCTAACTTACAATTATTAATTCCTCTTCCCCGTTTATATGCGGTCCTTGTAGAAAACACTGTAACCAACATTAAAATTTTGGTTTCTTATCGAAAAGTGTTCTAGGTGCCAATGGTAATACATACTACAGTATATAATTTGATTTTTGGCATTTCCAGTGTTTTCTACAGGGACTCTTCATTTGTAAAAGTCCATCGCTGTTTTGCTAAACCTTTTTAATATTCAGTTATTATACTCAAGTTAATTTATCTAAATCCATTTAAAAATGTATTATTAATCATTGAATTCACTTCATATTCGCGCGCCACGTCGACTTTCTTATAGCGAATTCGGACGGTCGCACTGGTGCGCACTGAGTGCGACTTTTAGCCAATTGGAAGCGAGAAAACTCGCACTCAGTGCGCACTAGCGCAGGTTGCCGAATCTGCTATTACTCAACGTTTTGCAAGTAAGTATGTAAACGAACTATTTGCAGCGGTTACTAATGAATTAAATTTTAGAATGTCTAATTACATTGTACTTTATAAAATATATATATACTTTTTATGTGTGTACATATTCTTCAATAAAATGGATTAAACGAGAAAAGGGAAGATTTAGGAACTTCCAGTACCCAGATAGCACACCTCGTCTTAGAGACGTCTAGTTTATGTCTATTTTAGGTCTGAACGTCTTGATTTGTAACAAGACGTCTTTAGGACGTCTTTACGACGCCTTTTGGACGTCTTTAAGACTTTACCAGACCTTGTGCTATCTGGGTAACTTGGTTTTTGTGTCACCCAATCAACCAACCAGCGCCCAATCTGGCAACACTGTCTGCCGCTACCACCCCCAAGATTCTGGCATCACTTCATCACTTCCAGCAACTTCCAGCATGCACCTCAATGTACCTTCTCTTTGTTCCATGCCCTGGACACTGTCCAATACTAGAAATAATAAGAAATAATAGTACCTATATGTACTATAATACATATGTAAATAATAGTATTGTCCGATACTGTCTCTGACTCTACGCTCTATGGTGTACTTGTTGATGCCAGTTCGCGACAGTTCACGAATTACCAGTGCTTACGCGTAGCTGTGTGACTTGTGATTTCTTCTAAGTCTCATCGAACCAAAAGTTCATAAAATTCACGTAAAGTGATATTAAAATAAAGGTAACCTCACAAACTCTTCCCTACAAATCAACGATTCGTTACGAAAATGGGTGGAGGAGATTTGGTAAGTTCAATTACAAGCCACTGTGTTGTTTGCATAAATAAAAATACATGGTGTATTCATTCGAGAAAATTAACTTTTCGCTAAGGCAGAATTTGAAGAAATCGTGGCACCCGTCAACGATGAAAAATATAGAGAAAGTATGGAAAGCGGAGCAACAGCAGAGTCAAGAGAGGAAGAAGATAGCAGAACTGCAGAGAGAAATAGAGATGGAGAAAGACAGGGAGGATATGAAAAAGTACGCAATGGACCAAGGCGTGATAGAGAAAAAGGATGACAAAAAATTGGATTGGATGTACAAAGGACCGAATAAGTTGGTTAACAGAGAAGACTATTTACTTGGACGGCCGATTGACAAATCTTTCGAACAAATTGTTCAAGCAGAAAAGGATACCGAATTAAATCGCGCGCCTAGGAATCATGTTGAACATGGTGATTATATTACAAACTCCGCGTACATACGCAGCATTATAATCTATTTATAGTAACTAACAATCGATATGCATTTTGGCTTCGTACGTGACTTACTTATAATTTCAGAATGTATTCCACCATCCTTACGTTTCTTTTCTGGTAACGAGCAAGTAGACTTGGCAAGAAAGATGCAAGAAGATCCTCTGTATGCCATAAAAAAGAAGGAAATGGAAACGAGGAGCCAGTTGCTGAAAAATCCTGTTAAGTTGAAGCAGTTAAGACAGCTGGTAAGTAAACGTTAATGTCTGCTATTAACGAACCTTGTTCTTTCATTAATAATTTGTAATTATTTACGTATCAGTTGGAACAACAATCGAAAAAAAGCAAAAGCGAGAAGAAACAGAGGAAACGAAAGAAACAGAAGCAGAACCTAGATAGCGACGACGAAACGCAATTGGATATGCTGCTGGCCGTAAAATACAAGCAGCTGAAACAGAAAATGAATGATAAGGAATTGATAAAGTCGATGAAGAAGTCTAAACATAAACGAAAGAAGAAGTCGAGGAAAGAGAGCGATAGTTCCAACAGCGAATCGGAAAGCAGCAGCGAAGAGAGCTCGAGCGAAGAAGATACAGAGAAACGTAAAAAGAAACATAGAAGTAAAAGTAAGGAGAATAATGATGAAATTAAGAAGCATAGGAAAGAAGAATATATAGAGAAAGTTAAAAGAGAATACAAACAGCAAAAGATGTCTGAGAAACATGCGAGGGATCGTAGTTTGAGCAGAGAAAGGAGCGATCCTTCGGTTCATAGAAAGCGAAGCAGAATAGATACAAGAGATATACATAAGAATAGAGACAAAGATGTTCGTTCGAAAACTCCTCAAGACAGACAAAACGATTTTCCTAGAAGTAGATATAGTAACAGAAACCCTTCAAACAGATTACATCATAAAGACACAAACTATTCTAAATCATTTTCCGATGTTGTCCACGGACAACACAATGAACAAGATCGAAGTAGAGAGAAGTGGAAGAAGAAGCATCTTACGGAAGAAGAGAAAGAGAAACGTAGGAGAGAAATGATAGCAAACGCATCGTGGAGAGACACAGAACGAGAGAGGAATGTAAAAAGGTACCGCGAGGAGGAAAAGAAGGAAACGGACAGTGGCAAAACGTACAATCAAGACTTCATTAGAAAGCAGTTGGCAAGCGCTGCAGAAGTAGGCACTGTCGCCTCCAGAATTAAAGCTAATATTAATAACATACAGCGATCTGGACGAGCGATGGACACGAATTTTGCGAAAAGGTGATTTCCAACGATGTAATTAGATTTGTACAGTTATGTAAAAAATTACATTCGACTTTTTATACCATATAATGTGCGTAAGTACTGCGAGTTTTAAGCATTCGAATATGAATTTTTAATATGTGTTTGTGTACATTGTCAACACATTATTATATAGTATTTTTTACAATCTCAAAACCACTTGTTTTTTACTTCATTGAAGAAATATTTATATATAACATTCAGCAAAAGATACTTAGAACAATATTTTCCTATGAATACAGCTTTGTTTGGCAGATATTCGAAACATTGATTCCTCTTTCGTGGAAACTAATTTACATTACTATGTGATCTTGCATGTATCTCTGTTTTCAATTGCATCATTGATGTCGTGAATAGTTGGAAAACAACCACCAGTGAGTACATTGTTAACAACAGCTCTAGCAAGATATCCTGTAGTTAACGAGTAATCTGCAGAGAAAAATGGTGACTGATCGGCAGATGTCTCCAGATTATTATCCTAAAAAAATTAATTGTTATAGCAATTATAAATTAGCAATAATCAATATCTTACATAACCGATTTTGCACACCGAGTGTTATGGCTTTCGACCCTCGAAGGGGCCGGAATCAAGAAGTGAGAAATCTCAAGTTTCACATTTCTCATCAGATCTTTGCGAAAACGACGCCAATCGATTCCTTAAGTTTCTCCGACGAAAATAACACAAAAATTACGTAATTGGGGCCATAATGAAGGAAATTATATCATTTCAAATTAACTTCGTTGAAAACAGTCCGAGTTACATGACATTTGGTTTGATTTTCATCGGAGAAATAAATGTAGATCGGACTATTTTTCAACGAAGTTAGCTGGAAATTATATAATTTCCTTCATTATTCCAGCCCCTTCGAGGGTCGAAAACCATAACACTCGGTGAGGCATCGCGGAGCGTTGTTTTCGGCACAGGAAGCCGGACAGCAAGTCTTTGAGCGCAACGAGAGAATCGCCTTGTTTAGCTATGATATACGTACCTTACAGTACATTAGAACAGCGTCTTCAACAAGTTTATCAAGGTTCAATTGTTTCTGAAAACTTAATTCTGGATTTCGAAGTAAAATTGTTGATACTATCGTAAGTAACTGCAAGAAAGAGGATATTATAAAATCTGATTTTTACTAGAAGAAACTGGCAATGAAATTAAACGGGAAAATAATTCGGTGAATAAACGAATATTTAAAACAAACACCTCTACAATAATTTGACGATATTCCGGTAAATGTATGTGGTGAAGCAAAGATTCCACGAGCAAAGCAAATGTAAGTTCCGAACGGGTCATGTTAGAAAGTGTGGGGTGTTGAGGCAATTCTCGCCCGTTGACGCAAATGCCATCCGGGCAACGCATCAACACTTCCCACACATGATTATAAAAATGTGCAGGTACTCTGCACAGACATCCTTCGATTTTTCTGCGTCCCAAAACTGTAAATCTGTTACAAAACAAATAGAATATTATTAATTTGTATAAAATCGACGTCACTGAATATTGAAACAAATTGGAGATTCTACGTACTTTTCGCTATTTGCCCAATCTTTAACCGTTAGTACTTTTATGAGAAACCGACGAATTTCGAATGGACTATAATTCTCAATTGGTTTAGGTTTTTCAACAAATATTTCTAAGTAAAGTTTTATTGCTTCTAACACCCACCTGTGGATATAAAGGGCGTTAAGAAATATTTCCTTCCTGAGAGCATTAGAGAAATGATAGCGATATGATCGTCAGTATATGATTATTATATACCCAATACGAATTTTCAATATTCCTTTAAACATTTCTGGATTTCTTCCGATAAGTCTGCCGCAGTATAATAAAACCTCTTGCTGGAGCACAGCTTGCACCACGTTGTGCGGTTGAATAGTAGAGTACACGACTGATTGAATTTCTGTCGGTGTCATTGGTTTGTCGAATACTGTTTCTTCTTGTCCAATTACTCCGACTGTTATCTAACATTGACCAGGAATAACAAGCTCAGTGTTAGCGAGCAATTATAAATTCTGGTAAATACATGTTCGATTACCTGTTTTCCTTTAACGAGAACACCTGTTATAAAAGGGCTGATGCTGTCCACCGTGTGATTTAATAAACTGCTGCAGTAGCGGACAACCATCCAATATCTGAGACAGCCTGCTTGTTGGTACAACGATCTTAAGTAATCGCCAACTAAAATGAATCGGTTAACCAAATGAACGACAAAGTATCGTAACAAGAGTACTTATGCTACTTTTAAACCCGCGAAGTAATACCTGTTATTCCATTAATTTCATAATTTATACCCTCTCGTTGCAACAAAATACCGTAAAGTTGGCACAGAGCATAAAGGCTTTTGTTACTACGAATTTCAGTTAATATATTATACAGTGGCTCATTCGCGAAATTCTGAAACGTGAATTGGTTGAGATAAACGAAGTATACAATTGCTTACTCGAAGGATACTTACAGAATAATCTACTATGTTTTCTGCATACGTTAAGGCCCTAGGTACATCTGTGAGACTTTGGTATCCGATATAATCATGTTTTAACTGTCTAAACTGGGTGAGTTCAAGATCTGTTTCTATGGTATTCATAAAATCCAGATGTTCTATACAACATATAAAGACGCAGTTAGTATTTAGGAATACATTGGTAAAGAGAGGTAAGAAATATTATTTACCAATGCACGAAGACGAAATAAGATTCTGCAATCGTCCAATTCGTACTTTGGTCTTATCGCAGTAGCCTTTTTTCAACATTGCGAAGAGATCAAGCATTTCTTTGAATTGCGGATCCCTGAAGTACGAATACATTTTATTCATTTATACACGACACGTATATACCTTCGTTCAGCTTATGTTAGATTTTAATAAACACCTCATATGTTCTTCTCGTATTAGAAGGCACACGGTAGGTCTACCCGATAGTCGCCAGTATTTACCAACAAACTGAAGCTCGGTTTTAATATCATCAATTAACAGAGCCATGTCTCTATATAAATAAAATTCAGATACCTCGAATATCAGAGGATAACAGAGCACTGTCATGCCACATACTCTATAAACCTACAAAGAATCAATTTTCAATTTTCCCTTGAAATCCTTGTGTCGTACGTGGAAGAAGCATACCTTGCTTGTACCCAAAGATCCAATCGGTCTACTTGGTCGACCTTGCAAGTCCAATTTACTGTTCACTCCTAATTTCTCGTAAACTTTCACTAATTGCGTAGACGACAGTATCTGTACTGGCTCTACCTCGTGCGGAGTCTGTGTCTGTATACCGTACGTTGCCATCATAGCTTGCAACCGCATAGACTCGGCAATAAGAACGATTTGTACTACAAGATCAGTATGAGTACCCTGATATACAGAAATGTTATTAATAGATTAATCATGCATTATTACAGGATAGTAATGAAAATAGTGCTGAAATTATTAAAGATAGATATGTTCGATCCTTCTTCCTTAATGCGCAAGGAATTGCACAACCAGAAATACTAAGTAAGAAGAATCTTTGCAAGGAATATCATAGATTGCGTGATCGACAAGAGCGATCCTTTGCAAAGAAAGGTAAGATAGTTGCAGCAGGCATCGTAAAGAAAAAAGAGCGAAATAAATCATGCCTCCATCCAAGCTTCATGCATCATTGTACTATTAATACTACACACAAGGGCGTCCGTAGACTTTTTTTTCCAGGAGGGGGCCACTTTAGGGTAACGATGAAGAAAAATATAGTAATGAAAAAACATTTTGTGGTGCCAATTTAATTAAAAACTTAAATTCGAAATTTAGAAATACTCACTATTTTAATATAAACTTGCTAAAGATCAGTTTTTGAAAAGAAGCGATTTCTTCACAAAAGCCAGAGAGGGGCAGTTGCCCTTTTTGCAGCCCCCTCCGAGCGCCCATGACTACACGATAGATATTATAAATTAGACATTGGATGAGTCTAAGTGACTCGAATATTAAGATCAAATTTATACGAAACGTACTGCATGTACTAGGCATGTATTGTCATGTAAGTAGTTCGAAAGCTTAGAAAACGTATATAGTCGATAAGTGCAAAATCGTGAAATTTAATTCTCAAACAGTAGAATAAAATGAATGCAGAAGGTACTAGCTACGCACACATATAGTGTCATTTACTTACAATACTGGGTTTAGCCTGTATGGGACAAACATACGTAAAATAATTTATACAAATGACGAATTCAGCAGAAATAAGAGAAACGCGTTCCCACTTACTTGAAAAGCCGAATACCTTCCAGCTTTCCTCGGCCTGTTGTACGAAGGAAGATACCGTCTGATGGGATCCAATTCATTAATGTGCAACAGGCCATCGGTAAGCAATTGCGCGATTACAAACATAGCTTGGTTCCACAAGTAGATGGGGGCAGGTTCGGTATCTGTAGAACCTCTTCGCCCTCTTCCTTCGTTGCTCGCTACTCGATAACAACTACCAGGATCATTCCTCTCCGCGTCCAAGCTCTCCTCAGGCACGAAGTAACACATAGGTATCACAGGATCTATTTAATTACAAAAATTATAGTAACGTCCGACATGATCTTCTAACTTAACTCCACTTTCCATTAATATACCTCCATTGATATCTTTGTGTATTCGTTCTTTCAGCAAATTCTGATACTCCTCCACTTGCTCCGGTATGGTTTTGAAAACACCATCTATGATCATAAAAATGTAAAATAGCGGCCACTCGCACTCGATATTATCAAATTCCTACAACAGAAAAAAGAACATTTACGTTCCCTATGCAGTACTAATTTATTATTGCGAAAGGATGCTACAGAAAAATTGATCGAACGCGACGAAATTTGTTTAAATGAAGTTTCAAAAGTAACGTACTAACAATCGAATACATCAGAGACCTTGATTTCACCAGATTTGTAATAACGGCGATCGGTGGTTTCCAACACTGTTTTATATCCATCTCTCCCAAATCTCTTGAAGCCGTAATTGCCTTTTAATCTTCCCACGATATTTGCCTTTGTCTCGGTGTACAATACTTCCTCGTGGGTGGCGAACGCAGGGAAGGATACTGTGGGCAGTAAAGCTGCGTCTACACTCTGCATACGAATAATATATTTGTAATTCCAACAATGGCAAGAATCTTTTCATAAGCGCGAAAGATTTCTGTAGAAATATCCTCTGTACCTTGGAACTGGACTCTCTGGGAAGCATCGTTTCGAAAATACTACGATTACGATTATGAGCATCGATATCGACGTATATCACCGACCAGGAAGCACCTTTTTCTCCAAACAAGTTACACCCGTTGATAGCTTCGAGAGCACTTTTAGCTATACCAATTGAACTAGCGTGTATTTCAGGTGTACCATCGTTATATCGACTACCTCGTTCCCACATGCCGTAGTCCGGCGTACGGTACGCTCTTTCCACGTAATATACAAGATTCTGTACAAATGCCACTTCATCTTGAGTGTATATAATTTGTAAACCGGACGAAATCATTTGTACCAGAAATATCAAATAAAGTGAAACGATATCGATCTACGAAAAGCAGATAATTAGTACGATTAATAAGGACGATCTTACATGGCTTATTCCATATAATTATTATATTTTATTATATACTATAATTACTTGCAAATGGTCGTACTCGGCGTCTTTAAAAACCTCGTCGCCAGTATCTAAATGAAATTTGCAATGCAGAGCGAATCGATTGCATTGATTACGTTTAAATAACTCTATTCTATAAGACTGTTTTTCCCAACATTCTAAAATTCCACGCATACATTTTACTGTGGACTGCCCAAGCTCGTAAGACTTCCCACGATCGTCGTCTATCCGCCTAGTAAAATAATTTAATATATACACGATACTATACTCTTTTCAACGAGTCGAGTCACCAGTTGTAAACGAAATATGCACACGGGAGAGACAGCGGCCACAGCAATCGACTGTTACGTGTCTTCTTTGTTTATAGCTGTGACTTGACTCTTTGAACGGATATTATACTAATTAACACATTTGCGACCGACAGAGTTTCTACGTTTCTAATACTGAGTACCTGCGAAAATAATGAAATTCTGAAGCTGGTTGCCGCAAACTTGTATCGTTAGGGCGAAGATAAAATTGATAAAATATGTTTTGAAATATCAATGTTGTAAATATGTGTTGTTTGAAATAAAAAGATTTTCGTAATTTGTATGCTTGCTTTTAAGCATTCGACAACCAGGAATTGAATTTGAAATGACGTGAATTCACGTCAGCGACAACTAGGAATTGAATTTGAAATGACGTGAATTCACGTCAGCGACAACCAGGAATAGAATTTGAAATGACGTGAATTCACGTCAGCGACAATCAGGAATAGAATTTGAAATGACGTGAATTCACGTCAGCGACAATCAGGAATTGAATTTGGAAATGACGTGAATTCAGCGGTCGCGATTGTGTTAATAATGGATCGCAAAGTTTGATTTATCCAGTTACCTATACGCTTGGTACAAGCTCCATATAGCAGCGGCACAGTAAATACTTTCTCGTATACTCCCCACTACTTTATCGCTCGAAATTTGTGGGAACAAACCAGTTATGCAACTTTGGTAACGTAATAATTGCCTTTTAACTAGAAAATATATATATATGAGTTTTATGTATCCAATAACCTTAAGGAATTCACCTGAACATGGTAGAAATTGAATCGCATACCAATTCCATAATAAATATCAAGCTTCTTAACAGTGTCTTCGTAATTTGAAATTTTGAGGAACATGTCAATGTCCAGATCGATAATGCTTCCTTGCCGTACATTTCTGAGTGGATGATATCTATAAAATCGTACAACAGAAATGTTCTTTAAATTGTCATTTAAAGTACAGAGATCGCGATTGAAAGGAAATTAAATTCCATTTGGAACCATGCTTCCTCTGACAACTACAAATTTTCAACCTTTTTATGTTCGTGGGTTTCGGAGTAACAGACGTCATCTTATCGGTAACAATTAAGTTCGGATTCTCCTTTGAACTGCTCCAATTATTTGGCGATGCGTGTGATCATATGACAAAGATTATTTCCATTTGTGTTAGCGGAACCGATAACATTTTGTTCCCGTGTGTAAACTGCGGCCACAACGACACAGGCGAAGCAATAATTTCTATGTCAGATCTTCCGGTGTAATACGAAATAAACGTATAAACGCGTTCGGAGGTAGCGAATGAAATAAATAGTAAAAATTGTTTCCTTCGGCAATCATATATGTATATGCAATTAACCTTCGCCGTTTACCTACTAACTGACAATTGTTTTACTTCTACCGTACCAAAATCAACTGTGCTCAATTGGCACTGAGTACTAGCCCGCGTTTGCTAGCTCAGATTTATAATTAGAAACAAATTATCTGCTTCTATATAAAGGAGTTATTCTGCATTATAGATTTGCCAGAAACAAGGTAATTTCCTCGTTTAATGATTAATATAGCTTGTTTCGAAAGTTTATAGTTACATACGCGCTGTTGAAATAAACAATGGCAACGTGCTGATAGCGTGTCGCAGTCGAATTTTGGCGGTAATCGTTTTTTTCTGGATTTTATTGGTAAACACATCACGTGCGGGTATGATGTTGGGCAATTCGTTTAAAATTTCGCGCGAATACATATTTTTTAGGATTTGCAGGTTCTATTGTTGATCACGATATCTATAAATAGATTAAATATCTATGTATGCAATAGTTGTACTTCGTATTTGAACTGTGTAATAAATATTCATAATTTTCCACGTTTTTATAGCTTCGATAGTCGAATTATCCATTTTATTAATTTTATTATAGTTTATTAACATTAATACTAGTTCGCGTGCCGACCGCTAGTGTCGCATACTAATGTTTTACTCCCAATAGCATTCTCATCTATGAAACGAGAATCGAGATTCTGTGGCGCGGAATTAACTTAACCAAACTTACTCCGCTGCCATTCGCCAAGTGCTTTAAGTTATTATTTTTGTTTTGCCGATTGATTTCGAATTGCACCGTCCAAAATGAAAATCAAAAAGAAATCCAATGCAGTGCGGGTGCCACCGCTTAAGAAAGCTATAAAAGTCAAGCGCAAATCGTTAGACGCAGCAGAATCAACCGTGTCTAAAGCATTAGAGAATGTGAAAAAGGTTCTTGAGGTTAGACATCACATGTGTATATATATCTCATATATTACGATAATTCATTATAGAAAGCATAATTAAATGGAACATTATTGTAGACGAAAAATGAGGATTCAAAGAAAACAGTTTCAACTTCAAAACCAGCTACGACAGTATACAAGATTAATAAAAAGAAGACAGAAGCTGCCCCTAGAAGTCCACATTCAAGGGGTATCGTATATTTGGGTCACATTCCGCACGGTTTTTACGAAGAACAAATGCAAGATTTCTTCAAGCAATTCGGAAGGGTAATGAAAGTGCGCGTTGTCAGATCAAAGAACGTACGTACATTTTTTAAATATGGTAAGAATAAATCTGTACTGGGTGGAAGAAACATATTGAACTCGAAGCATACACAGCTTGTACATAAAATACTGTGCGTCAACGAAAATATGATCTTCGGAAGGGCACAGAGGCAGAAGGGGTTCTTCGCTCGAATTGGCTCGCACCGTCTGTGTCCCGTTCACTCTCCTTGTATTCATCGATGTTGTCGCATCAGCCAATAGCGACGATAAGTCTGCCTCTACGAATGTATTAGAAAATCTGATCTATCGGGATATACCATTCCGAATCTAAAGTTTCTCGCAACGACATCTCGTAGATGCACAGTAGAAATTGATTATAGAATTTTATCAATCAGATATGCTCACTAATAGTTTACCGTGTTTCTTCTACACAGTACTCGTGTTAGATGTAAGATGAAATTTCACAGTACCGTAATTATTCTAGACTGGTAAGAGCCGTGGTTACGGATACGTAAAATTTTTACACCCCGAAGTAGCTAAAATAGCTGCGGAAACAATGAATAATTATCTGATGTGTGGCAGATTATTAAAAGGTATGGGAAACTTTCTACAACGTAGTATGAAACAGGTGCATTAATTATTCCATATTTTAAATACAATGCTTTTATTCAGCTACATATATCCCACCTGAAAGACAACACGCACGCTACTTCGCTGGCAGAACGTGGACGAAAGACAGTTATCCGAAATTGGTAAACAGAAAGAAAGTGACAGCGATAAGAAACTCGAAGACTAAACAGAAAGAGCACGCGAGCTTTATACAAAGTTCGAAGGACAAATTATCAGCTCTAGAAAAGAAATTAAAAGACAAAGGGTACAATCTGCAGTTTACATCGGTAGCTGTTACTAAAGTATGATTAGTTCATAAGTATTTCTAACATTGATTTCTTTATCGAGCAAGGAAAATGGTGGAAATATGTGTTTGTAAGTACAGACGCGGAATTCAGGTTCAAAGAGGCATCGTTCGCATTTACTGATTACATCACTTTATGCGGAATATTATTTACAATTACATGCCTGTGTAAAATATTTAAAGTTAAGAAAGTAATTCGTTAAGAAACGTTGATCCTTTCTTGGCCACTTCCCGAACCACCCTTTGTCCTCTTCCACTTCATCCGTCTGTTTTGGAACCATACTTTCACCTAGAAAATGAATTCGGTATCTTAATAAAAGTTTGAACATAATATATTCCATGTTTCTCTACAGATAATTCGGAACGTAATATTAATTTACTTGACGCTCCGTTAAGTCCAATGCGACCGCTATTTCATAGCGGCGTAAACGGGTGAGATAATTGCTGTGCGCAAATTCGTACTCCAGGTGTCTAATTTGTTGCTTTGTAAATGCCGTCCTCTCTTTGCGTGGCTTATCGTTGACTAACTTCTTTTTTGTCCCTGAAATGTACAGGCTCTCAGCTTTAACCCTCGGAAGGTCGACGCTTCTGACGATTCAGCGACAGATCGTGACTGGGCCAGTTTAGACTTATGCACACCGTTCTTTTTTTCTGATTTTTGTCTTACAGCAATCGATATTTCGAACTTTAGAGATCGCTTTTTTATTCAAAACAGACCCAAGCACGATCGCCCGAGGGTTAAACACCCCTATTTAAAAACTTGGAAATGATAAATCCAGATTAACGAAACTATTTCGGGGAAAATCAACGTGTTCTTTAATATTAAGTTCCAAGAGTAAGTATAACTGTTTAGTAAAACGCATCGAGCCTTACCAAGAATTTTCTACAAATCTTCTAATTAAAACAAATTACCGCGAACCCTGCCTCGGGGAGTTGTTAATTTACAGGATTCATAAGTTACTTAAATTATATCGAGCTATTTATTTCTGTCTACCAGATCCGCACTACGATTCGGCGTGTTAAAATACTTTCATCCAACTGAATATTTACGACCGAAGAGGAGCAGTATAATTTTGATTAATTCTCGTTTATCCGAATTTGGCGCGATACTGTGGAGATGTGCCTTAAAAGAAACTTTGCCGTTACATCGGCACAGAGTTGAAGGTAATCGCGTTGGGCCTAACAAATTTTTTGCACAGCGGTGGGCCCAAAGTATTTATCATCTGACCTGATTTCACTGGCGGTTTCTTGCGGCTCGGCACTTTCAGAATGATTTCTGAATGCGACCGCGGTAAGGTTTTAACCAGAGACGGTTTTTTGTCGCCGGAGTGACGGTCAGATGAAAATAGCTGTATATTTGATGCGTCATTGCGAAGCTGCACCCGTGGCGGCTAATAAACGTGCCGCTCGTATAATGTAACTTGCTGGAATCGCAGGATCATCTACGATGATACATAAAACGTGGTCGGATCGGTGGTAAGAGCCCTTAGCCTTGCTTCCGTGCCGCTATCTCATCCGTAATTGCAAGCTGACGTCAATCCAGCGAACCCTCGTTACGCGACTCCACTTTCAAACGGACGTCGAAATTTTTCGCCAGGGATTTATCGTTCATTCGAAATTTAATTTGCCTCAATTTGTTTTTCACTTTTTCGCTGTTAATATTAAAAGTTGAAATTCTCTAATAACTTTGGCACGTGAGAGAATTATGTTTTTCTCCATGAAAACGTGAAATTATAATAAATCCTCACACCTTGTATTCATTATTATCGAATACAGTATAGATTTCCACGCCGTTGACTTTCACCGAATATTTCGGGTAGCGATGACGACACGTGAGTTAAAGAGAACACATGTTCTTTTCGAGTTATTTGATACGTGAGTCATTATTACAACTCACGTCGTGTACTGGCAAAAATACTCGCGCGATATAAAAAATAAAAATATATCTGCCAATACTATTATGCAATTCGCAATTATTTGTACTTAATACAGTAACGAGTATTATTGCGACGAACATTCACACTTAAATTATCGAAAAGAACTGTGGAACTAGAATGTGTTTGGGTCTTTCAAAGTTTTTATAGAAATTACTAATTATCGCGCAAGGTACTGTTTTTTTTTTTTTTTTTTTATCTCTACGAGCATATCGTTACGGAATATTTTATAACGTCTTGTATAGTTAGAATTCGTTTCACGCAGAGTAATACCATAATTAAGTCATCATTTATTACGCAAGAGAGCGCGGACGAAGAATAATGGAGTTATGTGTCTGATAAATATTTAGACTACACTGTGTCCATTACGGCCACATTGACGACGTTATAGACATAAACGAGGCTACTATAAATTAATTACCAACTGTGCTACCTCACAAAAGTATACGAGATCACTCTTAAAAATTTATCTCTTCATACAGATAATATGCTTGCTATTCTCGAAGCGACATACACAAATATAAAAGTGTGCAAAATTACGTTTTTGTTTTCATAATTAGTAGTCGATTCAAATGGATATTAAAAACAAATTTTATTTCTTTAAAATCATATTATTATAGTTTATTTGTGTATGAATGAATTCTAGATTTTATGGAGTTTCATTTGTGTAGTTAAAAGTGTAATAACTTTATCACGATAGTAATTGCCTTTTTCATTCCGCACGCGTTCTTACAAAAATTTCGGATTAACTTACCGACTTCTCCTTGTACGGAACATTCTTCTTTTCTGTAGAAAGCGTTAGTGAAACCCGTCGTGTACTGCAAATCTTGCCATGAGTGGCATTTAATTTCATCTTCAACGCTGGGTACCGCGTTCTCGAGGAATGGAACGTCCCAGGCACGGAATACCGTTGTTGTGGTAATTTGATGAGTTTGGGTCTCTTCGCAAATAAAATCCTCAGTTTCGTCCGTAAAGTTCGTATCTTCCTTTTCTATTGAACGTTTCATTGTCTCGTGTTCATTAGTGTTGGCACTTTGATGAGGATATTGTTGCCATCTTGTTGTAGAAAAAGATATGTGCAAGATTCAATGATAATAATACTATATGACAATAGAATTCGAAATGTTTAATTATGTAATTAGTGTAGTAATAATTAGTGCTACTAATGAAATACATGGGGCCGGGCGTGGAGAAAGGACGTTAATAAAATTTCAGGGGTGCTAGGGGCAATCGAAAATATGTATTTTGAAATAAGGAATAATGGATTGGAGAAACATGATTATCGTAGATTTTTTTAGTCGGGATCACTATATGATATTAAAAAGAAGTCCAAAAACGATATTACTATTGAATTAATAATTCTCTGAATTTTACTATTGAATTAATAATTCTCTGAATTTTTAATTTCCATCCAATAATTAAATTATCCCTAATAATTTTCTTATTTTTAATATAATTTTAATACTAATTAATTCACGAATACAAATTTATAATTAAATTTTACGTATTACTTTATTCATTTTTTAATATAATTTTTATAAGTCATAAATAATTAGTACTTATATTTTTAATTCAATTAACTCATAATGCCCAAATTTATGTATAAAACTATATAATTTCAATAATATTAAATCCCCAAATGATATATAATACCATCGGCCACCGCTGCCTTTCGAAAGTACAGCTAATTATTGTTAACATTATTATTTATTAATTGTTAATAATAATATTCTTTCAATTATATTATCGGGCCATTTTTAGTTGTACGAAACGAGATGCATTTCCAAATCATAGTTTCCTACATCAAAATGTTTATTTCGACCTTTTTACTAAAACTTTATCAACATTGTATTCCAGCAACTTGCACGAAGTGCAAAAAATATTTGTGAAATTGAAAATATTAGTGAAGTATTCACACCAAATCCATAGTTGCATATCGCGTTCACATTTGTTGCATTATTGCACGGTCCTGAATAAAGCAGCAGTGCTAGTAAAAAAATCGAAAACTCAGAGAAATTTGATTTCAAAAAGATTTTCACATTCACTATTCGTGCCATCTGTTATTTCCATACCTGTGCATTCGATGATTGTGGTTCGTATCGGAGTGTTGTGGAAGATTTATAGTATTTGGCATAGCCAGAGGATTTTCGCTCGAGGCATCGAACGATGTTGAAATGTTGCAAAGATTTGAAAAGCTACTGGGAAGCCACCTGTGATTCCACGATGGCTCCCAATTTTCGGGAGAGCAGGGACTCTGGAAGCACATCTGAAGAGTAGGTGGTGTTGACGGAATTGGCGGCGACTCGCAAGTATTTTCAGGAGATCGCTGATTCGATGGAAGCAGATCCTCGGGCCACGACATCGTTTCTGGAAAAAAAAAATTTCTTTTAAATGAATTATGAAGAAATGATATGCATATTAATATACCGATTATCGTGTTAATAGCTCTGTTAATAATTAATAATTCTCTGAATTTTACTATTGAATTAATAATTCTCTGAATTTTACTATTGAATTAATAATTCTCTGAATTTTACTAATGAATTAATAATTCTCTGAATTTTACTATTGAATTAATAATTCTCTGAATTTTACTATTGTTGCGCAAAAAAATTGTCATAATTATTTAAAAAACTAATAACATCAAATACAAAATAAATACAGCCATAAGTATATTAATCCTTTGAGTGCTGATAATTTAGACGCTCAGCGCACGCCGCGTGCGGGTCTCGTGTAATCAGGCTTCTTAACCATAGTCACTGAACGCCCATCGGCGTTCCCCGCACACGCTACATACACTGAAAGAACGCATATTTGCGCTCATAGCACCCGAAGGGTTAATAAAAAAGAAATTGTTAGATCATGATATAGCACATTTTTTAAATCTCAGAAATTTTTCTGTGTAACTTATACGTTGCTGAAAGTTATGAAAACTACAGTCGTTACTCGTGAAGAATTTAGCCGAAGTTAACGAAGTTAAAAGTTACCGTACACCTCGAGCAGATTTTATGTAAAAAATATAATGGCACCTTTAAATGACACACGCCGTAATATTGAACTATTTAGTAACTTACACACGTTGCTGGACACACGAATTAAAATAATCGCAGGCTTTGAAAGCAATTAATTCTGAATTCCTTGGAGTCTCGTAAAAAATAATCACATAGAAACGTAACGAAACGATGCAGCACCGGAGGAACTGAACTTTCGATTCATTTTCAAGCGCATGACTTATTAAAACGAAGAAAACACTACTATAGAGTTACTACTTTGAGATCGTGCACTACTTGTGAATCGTCTTAGCACCGACTCAGAAATGTCAAACGAGCACACATAAACGAGCTGCCATAGGCTGGCCGAAGTCAGGGTGAATCTGGTTGGAGAATGCGCGAGTTGTGGGAGTAGGGCTGAAAGGACAGACAAATTTTTTTGTACGATTCATCTAAGATTTAAAGTACTGGAGCAGATCTTGGTGAACAAGAGAAAAACGAGTGCTTGAGGACTACTTCATATTATTATATTTTATAATTACTATTGTTACAATATATTATATTAATTGTGTAAAAAATATATCTGCACCTCGGAAACAGAGTGTAGATTAAGTGCCCTTTTTTAAAAAAATTATATTTTACATGTTTCTCGTAGCAAATATTTAATATTTTTGGAAACATCTGTAATGTAATTTTTTAAAAGAAGGAGACTTAATACACTCTGGGGTCCTGATTTTTATAAAGCTTATAACTAGTATTATTGATTAGAAAACTCGATTCATTTAATGTAGTTGCAAGCAATTATACTGTCTTCAAAAGAATTTCATTATTTACTTTTGAATTTTTATAATATCAATGAAACAAAATCGAGATTTAAGTAGCTACTATTTCGAGAAACTTGGCATTTATTATTCAAGAAAAAACGATTTGTGTTAAGCCTTAATGGAAGACGTGGAGTCTGGAAAAATTCATCAGAATCATTTTTCCTATATTTTCCTCCTTGTATTACAATATGTCGTGCTATGAAGACATCTTTAGTGGCTTCGAACAAAACATGTAAAAGTGTCTTTTCAAATATGTAATAATATTCTCCAGTATTTGTTAAAAATAAATTTAGATTTATTTTCAAATTATTAAAGAGTCTGAAATTCTACGTCACCATTTATGTCAGAAAATGGGACATCACCAGTTAAAAGTTAAGTACTTTAAGGGATGATTCACTATTCTCTGCAATAGGATTCCCGAGTAGCTTTATTTATCTGAAATAATACTAAAATATTATAATAACAAGATATCCACAGAATTCCATTGAATTATAATAAAATCAAAACCATACTTTGAACCAAGTATGGAAAACTGTTAATCAACTACCAAAAACAAAAACGTGAATTTTGTAAAATTCTTTCTTTCAAGAGTTTCAAGATTCTTCCACACTTTTTCCACGCTTTACAGTGCATCTATACGAACGTAACTTATTCGTGATCTTGTCATCAGAATATCATTGAACGTGGACCATTACTACGTCAATGCAGGCATAAGTCAATCCGGGGCTCACCTAAGAAAACACGAAACGAAAAATGGTCTCCATTAAAGTGGGTGGCGACTGTCTTTCCCGTTTCTGAGCCCCGGGCTCGGTGGTCGTGCACCACCATTAGTCACGGGCATTGTTTGGTTTCCTTTTTCCAGTCATTTGTATTGAATCACGTGCGTTTGGGAAAGAAGTCCTTTGCTGGTGCACCAGAAACGTCTACGTCACAGGAAACGGAGTTCCCTGAAATACGAGAGACTGCCAGGTGCCGGTGCCAGGCAGTCTGCGAAGCGGGAGCAACGTTAAGCCCTTTTCACACGGGGCATTTCTGTGCTTCAGAAGTGGAATTTTTTAAATCTTAATCTGTCAGAAGTGACAATGATTTTCAAGAAATTGGGAGGGATATACAAAATGTGAGTGTAAAATAGAAATAAATATGAAGGAAGCCTGGAAGGAGAATAGGAGAGAGACTAGGATGATAAGTTTGGGAAGTGAGTTAAGGTAATAAATCCGAAAGACAGTAAGAATGTAAGGTGGACATAAACGAAAATGGAAAACAAGGTACTTATACGTGAAATTAGGTAAATAGGAGTAAATGTGAGTTTTGCGCCGGATATTATTATAATAAAATGTGTGAACGTAAGGTAAGTGCGGGTAATAAGGCCCACCTGAGGATCTATAATTTAAAAAAAAAAAAAAATGTACATATTCTCGAAAACTATTTTTTATAGAAATCTGTGGACATTAAACTATAAACTGTAATATTTGTAACAATATACGAACAAATCATTTGTTGCATTGAAATTTTGTGGTGATATCTGTATACAGCACTTATTCAAATTAAATGGCAAAATAATTATGCCTTCATTAGCAAGCATTTCGAAGATTATCAGAAGCTAAAAATAATGACTGCAGCAAGGCCTGTGAAACAAAATGCTTTTAAACTCTATTTTTTAGATCGCCTATTTAGTACTTCTCCGCTTATTGAGTACTAGCGTTAGGCCGTTGTTGCTCTCAAGTTTCAATGCAAATTTATGGGATGCAAATATTGTTTTAAAACCATCTTTGCTGCTAAAAATGTTAAGACATTGAAAGACAAAGATATTATAAATAAACAGTAAATTTAATAACTTAATTCCTGTTTTCTCTGTGCTATAATTTTCGTTGCGTGTCAAAGCCAACATTTTCATGCAGTCAGGAATTCACTACTGCAAAGTCAAGAGTGAAACATTACGTGTTTTTAATGCGTTGTTAATCCATCATCACCTTAAATTTTATTACACCACGTAGTGAACATGTGGGACTTCATATTCAACGATAAAGTTCCCATAAACGGATCGACCGTAACTGGGTTAACTTCTGTTCGATATAAATCCTTAGTTGCCTGGATTTCTCATTAACGATGAAGAAGTCTCATACGATGTCACTGGGTTAAAAGCTTCGCATCGTCCATCGCAGTGATTCCTAACACAGTTATAGAATATTATGCATTGGACACCCACGTAAACTCTGCTCGCTAACTCCATTAGTAGCCACGTTCGAGGTCTTTATAACAGTTATCGATATGAATTTTTTTACAAGTTCAGTTGGGCGAATCGCTCTTTTATTTTGAGCGTGAATAAAATTGTTGAGTGGATATAAGGAGTGAGGAGTGGAAGAATAAAAGTACAATATATTTAATAGAATTATAATTAATTTATTGTCTACATTTTTTTCAAGCATACCAGTATTTTATATTAATCAGTGTATCTTTTATTTTAAACATTTTTAATAATATTGAACGCGTAAAAATTTATGAGGAACTGAAATGCAGCTAAAACGCTGATGAATTCGTGCAGAAATTTATTAGATCGACCAATTAACACGAGAATCTTTGTTTTAATGTGCATTTAATTGCCTTTTTTATAATTCTGTGTAACAAACTAGAATAATATACAATCTAGTGTTCTTCTAATGTTGTTATTAAATATTACAATGGTAGAGAATTTGGTTTGGAAGTTTTATCGACGACATTACTGTTCAATAGTCTTATTTTCATGAGAAATATTATTAAAATAATGGGCAGAGTGGATTTGTATTCTTGTGTATAAATAGAATAAATGAAAATGGACAAATATCTGCTTACACTTCTAATTAGTAGTCCTCGTTCCTTTGTTCTCGTCTTGAAAGCAATGAACTCCTTACTTTCACGACTTCGGTGCACGGTATCCTAAACTTTGGATGCCATTTCGGGTGAACCTCTTAAATGAGATGCAGTTGAAGTATCATTGACTATAGAAATGATGCTAAAGGTAAAAAAGTGGAGGAGGCTATTGAAAGTGATAGACATTATAATTTCAGGTTCCTTAAAATCGTAATTGTAATAAGTTTTGCCAAACGTGCACTATAAAATTTATTTTCTTTTCTGCAAATTTACAATTTTATATTTGTATTATCTTCTCCTTTTGGTTTCGGTCTCTTGATTTGCAGATCCAATAAAAATACTCAACGTAATCAAAATGACTTTGTACAATTTCTGGTAGCACTCATACAACTGGGGGTTTATTGTTTGTCGATGCGTATGATGTCTTTGGACACAAAAAAACGCGCCGTGCGAGAATATCATCAAACCTTCGGTATTCAAAAAACAAGTTTTGCGAAAATATCCTTTCACGTCGCAGATATTTGAAACTCCAGATATTAGATATTCGATGTTCTAAATATCGAATATTGAGTATTCTAGATATCAACATCTAGGTATTCTAAATATCAGATAGACGGTGTTCTAAATGTCAAATATTTGGTTTCCTAGATTCAACATCTAAGTATTCTGAATGTCAGATATGCGATGTTCTAAATATCAAATATCTGGTATTTTAGATATCAACATTTGGGTATTTTACATATCAACATCTGGGTATTTTAGATATCAATATCTGGGTATTTTAGATATCAACATCTGGGTATTTTAGATATCAGATATTTCGTGTTCTAAATATCAAGTATTTGGTACTCTACATATTAACATCTAGGTATTTTAGATATCAAAATCTGGGTATTTTAGATATCAACATTTGGGTATTTTAGATATCAACATCTGGGTATTTTAAATATCACCATCTGGGTATTTTAAATATCAGATATTTCGTGTTCTAAATATCAAGTATTTGGTATTCTAGATATCAACATCTAGGTATTCTAGATATCAACATCTAGGTATTCTAGATATCAACATCTAGGTATTCTAGATATCAACATCTAGGTATTCTAGATATCAACATCTAGGTATTCTAGATATCAACATCTAGGTATTCTAAATATCAGATATTCGGTGTTCTAAATATCAAATATATGTTATTCTAGATATCAACATCTAGGTATTCTAAATATCAAATATTTGTTATTCTAGATATCAACATCTAGGTATTCTAAATATCAGATATTCGGTGTTCTAAATATCAAATATTTGTTATTCTAGATATCAACATCTAGGTATTCTAAATATCAAATATTTGTTATTCTAGATATCAACATCTACGTATTCTAAATATAAAATATTTGTTATTCTAGATATCAACATCTAGGTATTCTAAATATAAAATATTTGTTATTCTAGATATCAACATCTAGGTATTCTAAATATCAAATATTTGTTATTCTAGATATCAACATCTAGGTATTCTAAATATCAGATATTCGGTGTTCTAAATATCAAATATTTGTTATTCTAGATATCAACATCTAGGTATTCTAAATATCAAATATTTGTTATTCTAGATATCAACATCTACGTATTCTAAATATAAAATATTTGTTATTCTAGATATCGACATCTAGGTATTCTAAATATCAAATATTTTTTATTCTAGATATCAACATCTAGGTATTCTAAATATAAAATATTTGTTATTCTAGATATCAACATCTAGGTATTCTAAATATCATATATTTGTTATTCTAGATATCAACATCTAGGTATTCTAAATATAAAATACTTGTTATTCTAGATATCAACATCTAGGTATTCTAAATATCAGCCATATCTTAGATATCAACACCGCTATTCCACACATCAGATATCAGTCATTTTAAACATCAACCTCCAAGTATATTCTAAACACCAGATTTCAGAAACACCACACGGCGAACAAAAAGGCCGAACGGGCCCCGAACTGCGCAAACAGCGAAGCACGCGTTAAAGAAAGGAAACGGGTGAAAACGGGCGAGCGATTTGTCCAAGTTCGTGTATATTGATTACAGAGTCCGTGAACGACTGAAAAAGAGTTAAGATCCGTGTCGACTGACACGACGAAGCGCCGGCAGAACAAGGACTGGCGTAATGAGCCATGCGGAATTTCGTGTGGTCCGTGAATGTTACTAAGTAAGGGATTGATTCACGAGCAGTTATAATACCGCCAAACCAAAGCCCTAATAGATTCAGGTCAATGCCACTACCGTTCTTCGAAGTCGTTCATTATGTGAGAAGAGAGGGCCCCGTTCTCATGCCACACAGGTTGCAATACCTGCGCGGCAGGCTCGACGAGGAATTCGCAACGAACGCGTAGATACATCCACGCTGCTCAACATCTATCCGAAACATGTTCTCTTGGTTAAACCAGTCACTTCTTTTCGTGTATATTTCTCGATACGTTGATAGAAATTGCCTATCAACTTTATGGTAATGCCGATTCAAAGAATGCTCGTCGATACCGTGGCCAATGAAGTAATCAATGCGAAATGACAGAACAGTTATAATGTTCAATAATATCGTGGGATATCGTGCTGGCAAAGTGACAGCCAAGGTTCATTATTATTAAAGTGGTAATATAGAAGAGTTTATAGAATTACTGCGTGGATGTTACTTCTGACAGTTTTATCTGGCTAAAGATTTATTTTCACTTGATGCAATGTTGTATTATACGGTGTAATGCGAAACAGAAGTCACTTTGATAAAATCTAAATTGCTTGTAACAGATACACTACCGCTCATAACTATTTCATCATTTGTTATAGGCTCGTTTAATGAAAGAGGAAAGAGAACGTTTCTCCACATATCTGTGGTCCAACTTGGATATTTCTTAACTCGTAGCAATCGTTTTATTCTATATTTGTTATCTTAAAAGTGGCTTTCTAACTGCGATTTTATTATTGTTATTATTAACAGCCCCAATTCCCAACGTTATTGTCAAACATAAAATGTAACATCACCAGCATTCAAATGTCATTGAAGAATTTTTAAGCGAAAAATTAATTATAAGTCATTGGGATCTGAACAGTCCGATCGCATAAAAAGCAAGAATAATAATCATAACTGGCAAAATTGCATATATACTAAGAAAAAGGAGTGGCAATTTAAAGAAGACTTTTATTTTATTTTCTCTGTCCCAAAATCTACACGCAATAAAATACTTGACGAAATACTTTTGAGCGGTAGTGTACATCACAGCATAACGTTACTAGTAGCTCATAAAAACTACCGCAGTGTATTACCAAACTGTAATCTAGCCACTTATCCGCGGGACATGAAGCTCAAGAAGAATACAGAGTTCGCGTGAACCATCATTTTATTCAACTACAAAAACATAATAGAAATCTTTCAATCAAATTCAAAGCAGATAGGAACCCGTTTATTCTTCGAAACGTTACCAAAAGCTTGGCAAATATCGTACATCCACTTTCTGTCAAATTCGAGTTTATATAAACCACAAATAATTCTCGACTGTTCCTTTATGCTGCATAAAAATCGCAGTCATACCTGCTTCACAAATTTCTGAAAAATAATACTTTTCTTCAAAGTGGAGCAAAGTGACGAAATTTGTGTAAAAATCAAAGAACTTTTGATAGAAATGAGATAGAGCGATGATTTTTTTTTTAAATTAAAGCTGAAAGATTGCAGAATAAGGGAAGATTAAAGAAATTATGGTACGAACGTTTTTTAACTTTGAAAATCTGTATTAACCTTGAAATCGATTTTTTCCAAAATCCTGAGGTAGTAGCCAAATTTTGCGAACGGATTTGAAATCAGCGTGACGAAATCTACAGGAAACGATGTACCACATGTCAAGAAAAAAATCTAACCGTACATGGTATTGGACAAATCACAATTTTGTTGTAATATTTCAAGTTTATCACAGATTTTCAAAGTTAACAAACGTTCGTACCCTAATTTCTTTAATTTTCCCTTATTCTGCAATCTTTCAGCTTTAAGTTAAAAAAAAATCATCGCTCTATCTCATTTCTATCAAAAGTTCTTTGATTTTTACACAAACTTCGTCACTTTGCCCCACTGTGTGGCGCCATTGTAGCTGAAAAATTAAATTTTTTGTCAATATCTGTAATGCAACATAAATATTTTTGCTGCAATTTCATGAGTGTTAATAACAAACCGGAACTCACAAATGTGTAATTTTGTTGCACCACAAATGTGCTTACCACAGATTTTCAAAGTTAACAAACGTTCGTACCATAATTTCTTTAATTTTCCCTTATTCTGCGATCCTTCAGCTTTAATTTAAAAAAAAATCATCGCTCTATCTCATTTCTATCAAAAGTTCTTTGATTTTTACACAAACTTCGCCCCACTGTGCGCCGTTGCGCGTTTAAACCAGTTTTCCTCGAAATTGCTAAAAGTGAAGACACAATATTTGCGCGACAAATCCATCGCCGTGTACCAATCTGCCAATAACTGAAATTACATAGAAGCCAATTGACACGCGGCGTCCTCAACTTCTTATTTCTGCGATTTCCTTAACGCGTGAACGACCACCTTTTCAACTGGGTGACGTTCCCGGTATCTCGCTAATCGAATGGGCGTTATGGGAAAGCAGCGAAATAATCCGCGCAAGAAGTCAGAGGGAGCCGTGGGCCTCAGGAAGACATCGGAGAGGGGGAGGGGGGGCCCACAGAAAATCTTTCCCATTCGCCGCTGGCAGGACCTTTTCTGAAGTTAATGATTCGATCATTGCGATGGGTGGCAGCAGGGTGGTGGAAACGAATGGTGTGGGTCGGAGTAGTAGGAGAAGTGCCAGGGAAGCAGGAGAGGATTGGCCCGCACAGAAAAGTAAGCCCGATCCCAGTTCGAACGGTTCGCTGCGATCGCTACGTCTCCGATTTTGCTCTTTCGTGCGTAATCCGATCGCAGGCGAAGATCCTTCCCGCTACTCTGTCAAGCCAGCGAAACGACGCCGGACGAGACACGCCGTTTCCGGCCCTCCCGCTTGTTGTTTACCCGAATACACGGAAGTCCTTCGGTACAACCCCCCCGATGCCTCTGGTCGGTGGCTTGAGTTACGCCGTGAAATTCTGCGTTTATCACGCATCGTCGACCAGTCTGAACAGTACGTATCCCGAATCACAGTTTTCTTCGGTATCTATATTTGCGGGAGTGGGGGGAGGGGGTGGGGATCCTTTCGTCCTGGAGGTAAATTTGCTTTTGGATCGAGGGATAAGGGAAGCTTGCACTTTGCGTAGTGGATTTGATTTTAAAGGAATAGCACATATACTAAGAAAAAGGAGTGGCAATTTAACGAAGAATTTTATTTTGTTTAGTTTTATTTATTTTGTAAGTATTATTGAATTGATAAGAGTTTTTGGTAGTGTTGAAGGACGGGTGGTGGGGGTTTGCGTGGGGGAGTGGATGGAGGACTGCAAGCTACTCTGCGCTATCAGGTTTGGTGAAATCGAATGTTTGTGATAATGTGTGTTTAAGGGTTGTAGCGATTGACATAAATTTTACGTGTATTTTATGAATCTGTAAATTTTGGGCGATGTATGATTGAGGTTGTTAACTTTGTGCTGATGAAAGAGGTGTTTTGGTTGAAGCGAAGAATGGGATTAAGTCTGGTTTAAAAGGTTTCGAGTTGGAGTTATTTATTTTCAGATTAAAACAGTTTATATGTGTTTTATTAAGTGACTCGATTAATTATTTAGCTAAATGCATTCGAGGGTTGATTTGTGTAAAATGAATTGTTTGGTCTTCAATTATATCTGTAATTTGTTAATCGTTTCATTTAATTATTGTAAATTGCTGAAGGCGAATAATTGAGAATTTTAAATTTATCAGAAACAGTTCGTTTCCTGTTAGTTAAAAATTCCCGTTGACATCAGGAAGAGAATTTTATTAACAATACAGCTTGCTAATCTAGCTTTCCAATACGCTGCGCTAAATTTTTTAACAAAGCAACTAAAAAACCTTGTAGTACCTGAAATCATATCACTGTGCACTTACTTGAAACTTTAAACAAAGGAAAATCAATCTATTATAGTCTTGTTATACATTCATTTACGTAGCAGAATTTTCAAATTTTTTAAAATTATTTACCAGTTACAAATACACTGGCAGTTTCGGAGGATTAAAAATACAGAATAAACGTGTTGCTTTAAGAGTCGTATCGAAATATACACTCCACCTGAAATGAGACGATAAAGAGTCCACTGTGGAATCCTTCTCAATTGTTTAAAATTATTCACCAGCTGTTAAATCCAGCATTTTTACGGAATTACTAATACTTGACAAACTTGATCATTTGAGAATCAGAACAAGATACACTCGAGCGGTAATAAGACGATAAAAAGTCCACCGTAGTATCACTTGGATTAATCCTGCGAAATAAGTCAAAGTGTCATTAAGAAACAGGTATATGAGTCACCATTCTGGTTCAATCCTTCCGGCAAAGTGCACGAAGATTGTCGGGAATAAGAGACTTACTTCCCGCAACTCCTGCGTTTCGAAATACAACCAGTGTATACATATAGCGACGATTAACGGGTTAACGGGAAATAATCACGAGCAGTTATACGAAAAAGGAGCACTTCAAAAATACTGAATCCATTTACAGTAGAACCCCGATTATACGAGCCAATCGGGACGCATCATGCTCGTATAATTAATTCTTTTTTTTTTCAACAATCCATCGAGTACGTTTCAACACTGGGGACGATTATTTTTTACGCAATATTGAATATTTAAACCAGATATTACACTGAGATTATTTAAACTCATCTTCTTACGATTTAGTCAATAAATTTTTCTGACGCAGGGGTCGCACAATTTTAAAACGAATAATTTTTTTATGTCATTTATATCTTTAAAACTGATTTTTTTAACATATGAGGATTTTAGTGGGGACAGGAATATTATTTTTGGTGTCGCAAAAATCATCATCCGATTTTCTTAGTCTACAACTTCGGTTTTAAATGAAATAAAGTGGCGTTTTTTTGTGGTACAATTAATCGAGACTTATAAATTTGATGACATCAAGTTTATTCAATACCAAGTTTATTCAAATAATATTCAACAAATGACCTTTTATTTTCCACGGTGTTGTGAAGAATTTGTGGAGTTGGATTTTCGATTTCGTGTTGAATATTGTCCTAGAATTGTTGTAAAGTCTGTGGGCTATTCACGTAAACCAATGCCTTCAAATAGACACAAAGAAAGAAATCTGGGGCGGTTAAATCGGGGGAGCTGGCTGGGTATAACAAATCACAAAAACGGAAGATAAAAACATCGACATAATTTTTCCGCGTTCTTCAAGGGTATATTTATTCATCTTTATGGACAATAAATTTCGTGAGTCTCTTCTATTGAAATGCAAAACATCATTGACATACCTAAACCTGAAATTGAAGTGATTTGGAGCTATTAATATCGGATGATGACTTTTGCGCCACCTGTTATACTGTAAACTATGTAATACTAGCTTTACTATTCGGCTTTGCCTGAAATTTAGATTCTGATTTTATAAAAAAAAAATTTTAGGCCCCTGAAAGTTTTTAGGCCACAGACAAAGAAACAAACGTATAGAAGCTTCCTGCTTTATATATTAAGATTAGAAGATTTGTATAATCTCCTTTGCAGCTCTTTTTCAATATTCACGTGTTTACGTTTTTCCAAAAGAATTATTGTTTCATATTCTCATTTTATCAGTGAAATAGGACCCTTTATGACAATTACGAAGATAATACATTCACCAAATGACACTGTTTCGGATGATCGAATGTACGGCTATAAACGGTGTTCGGATAATCGAGTTTCTACTGTGATTCCTTGGTATCGACGCATTTTGTAACCCAAAGAAGGTCACATGATGATTAAGTCCATCTTCGAAAACGATTTCTTTATCCATTTCTGTAATAAATTTGATAAATTAATCAAAGATCCACTTCTGTAATAAATTTGATAAATTCATCAAAGATCCACTTCTGTAAAAAATTTGATAAATTAATCAAAGATCCACTTCTGTAATAAATTTGATAAATTAATCAAAGATCCACTTCTGTAATAAATTTGATAAATTAATCAAAGATCCACTTCTGTAATAAATTTGATAAATTATTCAAAGATCCACTTCTGTAATAAATTTGATAAATTAATCAAAGATCCACTTCTGTAATAAATTTGATAAATTAATCAAAGATCCACTTCTGTAATAAATTTGATAAATTAATCAAAGATCCACTTCTGTAATAAATTTGATAAATTAATCAAAGATCCACTTCTGTAATAAATTTGATAAATTAATCAAAGATCCACTTCTGTAATAAATTTGATAAATTAATCAAAGATCCACTTCTGTAATAAATTTGATAAATTAATCAAAGATCCACTTCTGTAATAAATTTGAAAAATTAATCAAAGATCCACTTCTGTAATAAATTTGATAAATTAATCAAAGATCCACTTCTGTAATAAATTTGATAAATTAATCAAAGATTCTTTAACCGCATAAACGAATTTCTCAAAGTATGAAGGAATCTCTTTCGATTTAAATCACAATCTCCTATAAACCGGTGTAATATTTCTCCAAATTTTATATAACAATGCGTGACGTTGATTGAAGACGTGTTACAGTAATAAATTAATAATTTATACTAGTTACCTTGCTTCTACAGATAAATCGTGCAGATAAAGCGCGACTATCTTTATGTAGTGATGAACGACGGAATCGGGTTCTGATTTTACATCCTGCAACGTTTATCATTTCAGTCCCGAGGGATAATTTAAGTATAAATCATTGGGAGAAAGATGAAAATCGTCATTGAAACAGAATGGGAATCTACGTGTTTCTATTTGCATATTTATAACAGAACGACTCGGAGCTACGAATGATCGATGAAGATCGAAATGAGATGTATGGCTATCGAGCAATCTATACAACTCCTTTCTCAAGCCGTAGCGATCATTTCCAAAAAAATAATCACCTCATAACCATAAACTACGTAATCAGATCTTATTATTAGTTATGTATTAAAACAGATTTACGCTGGGGGCTCCCGATGAATAAACATTAATTAATTTTAATAATACCCAAGTAAACTACGACTCCTGTGCTTTATGGTTATTGGCGCGATATTTAACAGCGGCGTATCGCTGCATTATGGTAAATGATTTGGGTCGAGTGTGTATACAGTTGCAAAAAAACTTGTTAAAGTCGTGTTGCATCTTTTCCATTAAGTAAACTCGTGCAATCCAACAAAATCACTGGGACCAGTCTCGTTATCTCAATTAGAAAATCGCAGATATTCAACGCAAATATTAAAATTAAAAAACAAATTTGAGTACCGTTGAATTAAATTTAAATGTTACTTAAAATTACAGTTAGGGTAAAGAAAATGTGGGGGAAGCACACCTATCAATAGAACTTTGTCCTTGTCCTAATTGACGTTAGATCGACGTTGGCAGAGGGCGATGGAAATATCAGGAACGTAAAACACTCAGGCGATCACTTCGCTACCCCCTTAAAATTGATTGTTCAACAATTCTCGGGAGGTACACGTTCCTTCTTTGAGAAGCTAAACGCATTTCTCGAAAGGCCGTCGCGGCACGCAGCCCGCTGTAATGTTTTCTCACGTGCAAAAGTTGCGGGACATTTCGTCCAAACAAATCCGTGCTTCTACTTATGCAACTCGAGTCTCGCCGTTGAAAATACGGCGGAACGGGGCCCATTTGACACACCGCTTGTGCGCCACAAAATTCAACGTCATGCATGAACCGGGGCGACAAAGTTTAGCGCGTTAATCACGCATATCGCTCGACCTCAGCAGCCGTATACGTGAGCATGGACCGGGTTTTTGCGGCTGTGTGGTCATTCCCTCTGTGTCGTTCACGGAGTTACGTCGCGGAATCATAGAGATCGGTAATTTGACGGTATGACGAGAGGAATCTTTCGCATTTGGATGATCGGTTTGGCGCGAGTGTTGCATACAATAGGGGCGAGACTTACCTATGTCAGATTTATTAATTGGAGGTTTAAAATTTAGAGTAAATTTTAGTGTCCATTCTAAATTTTACACTGTTTTTTTCTCACAATGACTCAATTCTTTTTTCATCACCACTAGAATGTCAGATTTATTAATTGGAGGTTTAAAATTTAGAGTGGAGACTAAATTTTAGAATGTCAGATTTATTAATTGGAGGTTTAAAATTTGGAGTGGAGACTAAATTTTAGAATGTCAGATTTATTAATTGGAGGTTTAAAATTTAGAGTGGACACTAAATTTTAGAATGTCAGATTTATTAATTGGAGGTTTAAAATTTAGAGTGGAGACTAAAATTAAGAGACTAAGACTAAATTTTAGTTTCCACTCTAAATTTTAAACCTCCAATTAATAAATCTGATATTCTAAAATTTAGTCTCTACTTTAAATTTTAAACCTCCAATTAATAAATCTGACATTCTAAAATTTAGTCTCCACTCTAAATTTTAAACCTCCAATTAATAAATCTGAAATTCTAAAATTTAGTCCCTACATTTTAGTCTCCACTCTAAATTTTAAACCTCCAATTAATAAATCTGACATTCTAAAATTTAGTCTGCACTCTAAATTTTAAACCTCCAATTAATAAATCTGACATTCTAAAATTTAGTCTGCACTCTAAATTTTAAACCTCCAATTAATAAATCTGACATTCTAAAATTTAGTCTCCACTCTAAATTTTAAACCTCCAATTAATAAATCTGACATTCTACAATTTAGTCTCCACTCTAAATTTTAAACCTCCAATTAATAAATCTGACATTCTAAAATTTAGTCTGCACTCTAAATTTTAAACCTCCAATTAATAAATCTGACATTCTAAAATTTAGTCAAAATTTTAGTCTCCACTCTAAACTTTAGTCTCCACTCTAAATTTTAAACCTCCAATTAATAAATCTGACATTCTAGTGGTGATGAAAAAAGAATTCAGGCATTGAGAACAATAAACAGTGTAACCCACATTTTCTGCAAAAGTGAGTTAATAACAATAATGTAATTATATAAAATAGGAAAAATTAATTTTTTTCAATGTGGGTTAGTCCGTTTTTGCTTTCAATGCCTCAATTTAAAACTCACATTTCTGTATGTCCGCGTAACAAAGTTTATACTGCTTAGGTTTCATGCACTACGCTAACTAATGAAAATATTTATAGCAAATTTACGTAGTAGGAACACTTTTTGTAGCAAAATGATTAATAAATAATTCTTATCGAATTTATTTTTGCCAGAATAGGGAGCTATACATTTTTGCAATAACTAAATTTGCAATAATATTTTCCCAGTACTAATAATAAGAAAGGTATAAGTAATAACTTAATATAAATTCGAAGATATAATTCTCTCTAATTTAGTTATCTTATTTTCGTTACCGTTCACAGTGTAAACTTTCTCTAAATGTGCGAATCGTGTAAAGGTGCATCGCTCAAAATTTCGCAGGACAATGGAGGTTAAATTTCCAAATTTTTCATGTATGCCTTTTTGGCCAAAATAAGGCGAAAATACAATTTTGTAATATCGCGCCTCATTATCGAGAAACTTGACTTTGCATTTCAGCCAAGTAAGCGTACACCGAAGTCAACCGAAGTACAGTTTTGAGCGCCCAAGGGGCACGCGGAGGTAAGCGGAACGGCCTGCGGAGAGCAGGACGCATTCCCCTTACCTTGGCGTGCCCTCAGGCGCCAAAACTACTTCAGTGCCCACGTATTTACTTGAAATTCGAAGTTAACTTTCTCGAAAACGAAACGCGATATCAAAACACTTTATTCTATATTATCGCCTTATATTTCCCAGTAGAATCACCCCCTAAAATGTTTACCACCTTCAGCAAAGCACCCCGTATAGAAGCATAAAATTAAAATAGCGATTAAAATTTTGGAAATTATTTGCAAAACGGCAGTCCTCGCCGATTTCGATGACCTTGAAATATGTCGTCGGGGGTATGATTCTGAACAATTTTCTCCTATACATGTTACCGTCGCTCGGCTTTAGTTTCCGAGATATTCGCAAAAAACTATGATCGGTAGAGTTGGTTTGGGAAAGATGGTTTAGCTGCCCTCGTGATCACAGTTTTTTAGAAATATCTCGAAAACAAAAGCCAACCGACGGTAACATGTACAGGAAAAAGTTGTTCAGAATGTTAACCTTCACTTTTGTAAATAATTACCAAAATTTTGTCGAACAACTTCACTCCTCCACGTGCCTGAATAATCTTTCGTATTAAATCCTAATTTTGTTAGAATTTAAAGTTCTTATCTGCTTCAAGAAATAATGCTGATAAATAAGTATTTAGGCTGGGATAAAATAGACCTCGCATCCGTCATCGATGATTAATTGGTGAAACAAGGTATTCGTGAATGCTCAATGCATATCAGTGCTTGAGGAAGTGAACCTATACACTGAAATAAAAAAGAATGTTGTACGAACACGCATGCTGCATACATGTACCGTAGTATTTGAGTTATGGAGGGTTAAAGGGAACGTCCAGCTCGTGCCCATAACCAACAGTCATTTGTTTCTTAGTCAGCAACCCGTTTGGGGAGTTGTGAAAGCGATAAGAACAGTTTTGCTAGTGAAACACTAATCTCTTATGACTCCTTGATAAACCATTTTGAGATATGGGTTCACATAAACGTTGTTCACATACTCGGGCCCCTTAATACGCCGTATAGCCTGGCCCCGGAATTTTTTGAAATTTAAAACTCAAGTAGCACGCCCCTATCAGTTCAGTATTTCACTTTTCACGAGTGAATTTTGTATTGGCCAGTTTGCAGGCTATCCGAGCTTATTTACACCGTCGTTTTGCTTTTCTTTTGCAGAATGGTGGCCTTGGTGGTTACTCCTGCCAGGATGCCTGGCGTCGTGGACGAAATACATCGAAGAGTACGACTCCATTAGGGTTGCTAGATGCGACGCCCGCTGTGGAGAGAATTATCCTGACAAAGTATGCATTAATTAACTTTTATAAATACTTATGACTGATGGATGCTCGGCCTTCACCATCTGCCTTTGAATTGCTTTAATGACTGGAAAAATCTGATTGAATATTCGAGACTTTTCTCGGCGCCTCAACCATCACAAATTTAATAAAAAAGAAATTACGCTGTATTTAATAACTTTGCGTGGAATACGAAATAGAATTTTGGATATTTAACGTTATTGAATAATGATATCAAATATTTTATTTATTGCACAACCCCTCCCCTTGGAATTTTGCAAATCGCCATGCTTAAGATTTTCAAATTATTCCTACTGATTTATAAATCATAAAAATTGATGTGGGATCCTTGCAGGAAATTTGAATGTTAAATACACTTTTGCGAAAGTAATTAAAATGTGAAATATCATTTCTATTTACATCGAACGATAATTATTCGAAAATCTTTAACTCGAATGAATTCGAGAACCATCATCGACTCGTACTACTTAAGTAGTTCTCGATTAATTTGGTAATCTTGATAATTGATAGGCCAACGAAAATCTTTGGAACATTTATGTAATATGTGTACATTTCTATTTTGTGAATTAGGTACGTGTGGTTATTAGGTTGTGTTGCAAATTTGCCGGCTAATTTTACAGCCTCAGCTACATCGTAACCCCTCGAAATTATATAGACGTTTAGTGCGTGACTTTGCTCCTTTTGTAACAACTAATTATACGACGAATATGGTCGGTGGGGAGTCTCCGAGGCATCGATCCTCTTTCAAACTTGCCCTACCTTGTAGCAAAGTAATAAAGAATTCCAGTCACGTACGGATAATGCAGCACCTTTGCGATAATGATCGCCGCTTCCAGCGTTCTTTGGCGATTAACTTTATTGAACTGCCCCAACGTCCGGACCTTAACGATTACTACCGACATGCATTACGATCTTCAAGAAGTTTTTGATACGAAACTTTTCCTGATTCGAAGATAGGGGGCATAAGAACGGAGCTAATAAGGACTTTCATCAATTTCACATTTAATCTGCGCATCTCCGGAACCGTCTTCCATATTTCTCATGTACAAACTACAAACTGCTACAGAGCAAAATACATTCTCATCTCGTGGAACTTGGGCCGTCAAATAAATAACGTCGAGGAATGATTATTGATTTGCTGTGTCCTCGTTTACTTTCTGCTCGATACGAGAGTGGGGAAATTTTTTTTAAGAATCATGAATGGAATGGGACGTCGAGTAGAGTGTATAGTATATTATTATACTGACGCCTCCGATCATTTTGATTTTTGGATATGTTATAGAGGACCGAAAAATAAGAAATACGTGTTTTTTTATTTTCCCCGTTTTCATATTTGGGGGGTGAAAACTGCGTTCAAAGTTAGGGTTGAATAATCATTTTTGTGGACTTTTTGAAAATCTGGTGAGTCAGTTATATTTCGCATTCAAAGACACAAAATTCGTCCATTCACACTATTCCCTTTTCTCTAATAGTTCTCGAGATATTCCACAAAAATGATTTTTCAACCCTAACTTTGAACGCAGTTTTCACCCCCCAAATTTGAAAACGGGGAAAAATAAAAAACACGTATTTCTTATTTTTCGATCCTCTATAACATATCCAAAAATCAAAATCATCGGAGGCGGACGCCTAAAATACAAATAGTTTCACATGTATTTTGAATGCTTTCGATGAGATTTTTAATGAATTTTTTTTCCAGAATTGTCAAGTTCATTCGTGTTTTTTACGTGAAAGTAGACGTTTTCTTTCTAGAATATATTCTGTCTGCTATGAATGTGTATTTAAACGTGTATGACTCTAAGATTGTTTGCCTCCAAATTTTAAAGTAAAATATGAAACTTATTTTCTTCGATCTTAGAATAGTCATTGCCAACTCTCAGCGGATATTAATGACGAAATTAAAGCCATTGGTCTTCTTAAAGTCCAACAAAAAGTACAGCTGTGAGTTTACTTTCTTAATTATTATAATATTAAATTTTGAAAATGAGTTTTTGATTTCAAATCTTGAAGAGAGGAATATGCATTTCCATGTAGAAACGAGCATAAGTAACGTTGAAATTTTTGGCAAAGAAATGACTTTGTGAAAGAAATTTCCTTGCAGCGTATTTTCTCTTTGGAAGCATTCTAAATACGTACAGGATGTATTTTACGCTGAACACTCTTTACAGTATTGGTAAAGCAGTATGTAACGTGATTGCTTAATGATTTCGTTTCAGTGCATAGACGATTGCTTGTCATCAAACTACACGAAGCCTGGTTACTGTCGCGATAAAGCCTCGATGTCACCATTCGAAGCTGCTTGTTTAGTAGCTTGTGACGACGATTCTCGTTGCCCAGATCTGGCGAAGTGCTGCAAACACGATTGTGGCGTCACGTGTATGCATCCCCTCGGTTTGGACGATAGAACTGGTATGTGTCTTTTATTCTAAGTTAAAAATTCGTATTTTCACATGCTGTATTAACAAAGTTAACATGTTTCATGTATACCTATTTCTACCGCAGCAGGACAAACGTCCCGTCTACAAAAAGTCATATATTTTAAGATAAATGTATTGGGAAACCAAGAATTTCGATACGCCAACTAGTGGCAGAAAATTAAACTACTGTCAGTAGGCCGAAATCCGTCGAAGTCCATACGATTATCAGTGTTTATATAGACATTTTGTGAAAAACGAGTGTTTTTAAATTTTTTTGAACACTAAATTTTTACTTCTTCGATTAATAAATACTTATTCGGAATGTTTGGTGGGATCCGAGCCTACTTGCAATAGTTTTCCAACTTACCACCGCAGCGCTGAAATCGAAGCCACGCCTCCACTTGGTTTCCCAATAGCAAAAAATGTACCATTTAATGCAATAAGAATTCTCGGCTCACAAAACAATCACTGTGTAAATCTGGCATAGGTATTTGTTTTTTTGAAGTCGGTTTTAATTTTTAATTTTTTTTTTATTTTTCACTTCTCAGTTATTTAAGTTATATAACTACATTTATTTAAAAAAATATGGGTATGCCTACAAAAAGAGCTGCTCGTAAAAAAAGAACTGTTTGCTAGAAACGAAAGATTCCAAAAATAAACGACTTGAAAAAATGAGAATGCTGGGGAGTTAAGCTCGGACAAATACAAAAAAAAATATATTACGGGTCGAATCTATAACCTCCGCTTTTCTGAAGTTGGTTAAAAATCATATTCCTGTAGAAATATAAGGCAGAATTTGAAATTTTGAAATAAATTTCTATATCGTTCCAGATTTACCTCCAATCCCAGAAAGCCTGCAGATCAGACAACAAAAGAGCAATGTCGTTTTCCTGACTTGGCGTGAGTCGAAGGCGCACCGTGCTAATGAATCCGCCCACGACAAGGATATAAGGTATTTGGTGGAGGAGCGACATTTACTTGGTCCAAGGTACCTGGAGTCTAGATTAAGTTCTTGGACAGTCTGTCACGTATCGACAAAGTCGTACGCGACGCTTCGAGGCCGATTAAAAACCGGACATTGGTATCAATTTCGCGTGGCAGCCATAAATGGGAACGGCTCTCGAGGATATTCGCAACCGTCCAGGCCATTTAAAACGAAAGGCAAGTACAATTGTTTGCTGCAATTATTTATTGAACGAATTGTGAAAGGCCACATTGGGATCTTACAAGAAAAAATTCTCCATCCGAAAATTTCGACTTCACTGAAACTTCGGGTGAATGAAATGTCGAAGTACATATGCAATGAATTATTTCTTTTTTCAAGGCGTGAAATCAGCCCTTAGTTATCGCGTTTTCTCGATTAAAATTGGAATTCACGTATTCGTATTACCTAATTAATTAAAAGTAATCTATACATTATATTAATTTGTCGTATATTACAGTTGCAATTAAAATGACGTTAGGATTATATTTAATTATACTATGCCCTATTTTTTTTAACGACGCAGCTACATTCTAAACTCGGCTTCCTTTTAAGAATAATAGACACACCGAATACGCTTGATTCAAGATCTAGAAAATAGACAGATAATTTTATGTTACGTAGTTAAATACTTGTATGCGTTTAATCTTTAAACGGAGACTGTAGATCTCTGAACACTTACCGACATAAAGGATGGTAATGTCAAATCGATATTACGAAACGTCGACAATCTGCATTCCAGTTTGTTCGCCAAGGACATGGTTCCAATCACACGTTGAAGTGACATGTCATGAACATACCACTTTTCATGGAATACATCGTCAGTTATTGATGTGCTCTAATTTAACGAAGCAAAATTAAAACACCCGTCGTGATTACTTATTAGCGAAACTTGCGAAATTGAGGTAAAATATACTTCGTGCGAAAATGATATTTGAACACTGAGAAGACAAAAATACATATTTCCCTATTAAGGGTTCCCTCCCATCAAATTACTAAAGAAATAAGTCATTTTTAGGATTTTATTTTAAAAAAAGTAAAGTTTTTTATCACTATGGTGTTTACTTTTTTTTTTTTTAAATAAAACTCGAAAAATGATCTATTTTTTTAGTGATTTCACGGGGCTACACTTTATAACTAATTACAATCTCTAATTTATTTTGAAATTAACGTTTCGATAATATCCTTATATTTATTACGTTATCAAAGAAGGCTTACCGCTTCCAGTAACTGTTGGATGCAAAAGCACAATATATAAAGTTGTATCAGTGCGCCGAGTGTGTATAGTATAATTAAAACTTTTCCGAAATGCGCTGCAGAGCTCTGAAATAATAAATAATCTAAGGAGCACCTCAAAGCGAAACGCTGATTTACGGCGTTTCGATGTGAGATGTACCGTTACGATCATAAAACTTAAAAAGCAGAACCGAAAAACGTTGTTTATATAAAGGAGTCCAATATTGGGAGCGAATAGTTTCTTCATTAGAGTAGCCATTCTGTAAAAACAACAAAACCTATTATTATCATATTTTCGTTACGACCCTGCTGATTAAATATTAAAGAATATAGAACGTGGTTGCCCACAAAGGGTTGCGGGAGGGTGGAAATTCACTAGCAAGGGAAAATGGATCACTATTATATACAAAGTAGTGATTAAAAGAAAGTTTAACCCTCAGATGATGAGATGTTTGTTTATTTGGATGTTTTTTCACGTGAGAATACAAAACAACTAATTATATTTTCAGGGGTGGATTTGTAAATAAGTAGGCTGCAGCCTAGGACAGCAAATTTGGGGCGAAAGAAATTGAAAAAGGTTTAACTCAGGTTTAATTCACTTTTTTTCACGAAGCAAATTATCAATAACTCATATTTGAGTTGTCATATTAAATTGTTTTTAAAATTGTCTCAACTCTTTTAAATTAAAATATTTCATTATATTTCACGGAAAGGGAGCAGTGGCTTGTTAGCCTAGAATCGCCAAATCTCTCAATCCATCCTGTGTATTTTTATATTCTTTAGGTACAATTAAGATTTTATTCATAGGTATCCCTAATTTTATTAATAGGCATACACTAGGCGGCAAAATCGGCTTCCCTCCGGAAATTTGGCAACGTTGCATGTCGGGTCCCCCTGTGTCGAAGAATTTTAGCATGCTAAATAATAATTTGTAAAATTGTCACCATTTTCACTAGGCATAACTCAGTGGTTCTTCGACACAGGGGGACCCGACATGCAACGTTGCCAAATTTCCGGAGGGAAGCCGATTTTGCCGCCTAGTGTATATACCTACTGCTTTGTTCCGAAGAAGTCAATACTTTACTGTGTAAATAGAAGTAAAAATTGTGGTAGATACATCAAAATTCCCACCTCACTAATTAAGGGTTAAACTGTGAAGGGTAACAAAAATAAGATAGTTCTAAAGAATTATATCTTAAAATTTATACAGTAAATCCTCGTTAAGAGCTCGTTTCTACCACGCGTTAGGAGCCCGGCGACTATCCCCACCATTTCTTAGAATCCTTCGGACGAGAGTGGGGGAACCTGGGAACGAGCGAGAGGCTCTTCCGTTTCCTCTCGCTCGCTCATTGGGTTCTCTCTCTCGCGCCAGTGGCCGCGCGGAATAGTGTCCAGTCGCGTTATGAGCCCGCCACCAGCCCCGTTCGTCGAGCTCCTAACGAGTACTTACTGTATACTATTATAAATACAATCCGAGAAGCCTAACTAAGGTCGGGGCCAGATATATTGGCCGGTGAATTCGTTTTCGCAGCTAACGCACACCTATTCTGATGTATGTATCTCTACGCTAAGAGCTCGGTTTGGCCTACACGTTAAGAGCTCGGCGCTATCCCCACCACTTCTGGCGCACTCTTTTTCTGGCAAGGCGAGAGCGAGGCAGAAAACGTTGAAAATAGAAGAATACTCCTCACGAAACTCACCGGCCAATATATCTGGCCCCGACCTTAGTAGTTATTAACTTTGTTCGGCAGGCGTAAAAATACAAGCCTCTTTTAACCACCACTCTATATCACCCTTGGCAACATTTTGAATAATTAATAAAATTATAATTTCGACCGCAAAATTTCTTTAAAATATTAAAGTATGATCTCGGCGCACAGTTTCGGTCAATTAAAAAGAATAAAAGCTGATTTGCAATTAAAGAAGTATCATCTTCCAACGTTTCGGTCAGTGTTTAGACCTTTATCAAGGAAATTTTGAAACTAGCTACTGCTTATGCTTTTATGTGGCATTTGAATAATTTCCTAGAAGCCGTCATTGAATTAAAATTCCTTACGAACCACCATTTCGTACTCACTCGACCACCACGCTATGATGCCGAGTCAGCAGCCCCATCTCCTTTCTCACTGCTCCTCCGTTGCCACAAAAGTGTTGCTCCCAGAACTCGCCGTCGCTCGAGCTCCTCAAGCTTCCATTTCTGCTCCGAAGCACCGTGACAAATTTGATCCTTAAATATCTATACTGTGCTGTCATTAAGAGAATAAAATGTATCGTGTAAATGTCCAAGCTAACTTTTCTGAAGATCGTGTACAGGCTGCCGAAGGACTCGAGCACAACACCCCCGGCGAAAACACCAACCGAAAATGGTTCCGTCGACAGGGCAGCTGGCACTCGGTAATCCGTGTAATAGAACTCATTCTTTCGAAGTATTCCCATCAGTGGCAGCGACGTCCAAATGACGACTGTGCTGACGCAGGCGATAACATAGAATTTCAGGGGTCTCTCCATCGACTTGACCGTCAGTATCGCGGTATTCCTCAGCATTTCATTGTCTTCGGCAAGAACGCCGTTCAGCTTGCCGATTAATCCTCGTATCAAGTTTTTACGGTTGTGCAGGTAAACGAGCTGCACTATGACTTCCAGGGAGACCACTATGTTCACCGTACTGTCCTCCAGTGCCTTCTCCTTCGGCACGTAGAAGAGCCCGAGAATGCAGACGGTTAAATAAACGAGCTCTACGGCCCAGACAACGATCGCGTAAATTATTAAAGGGGCAGACAGCTTCATTTTCCCGTTCGTTACCGGTAGCAAATTTCCCGAACACCTGTTCACGAAAACGTTCAAGCTGTTCAAGCTCTGAAAGTTCATTTTCACTCTCGACTGCCCCCTCTCGCACCTCGCGGTTCAAGTTTCTTAAGTTCTCGATGTGGCAGGAGCGGAAACTAGAATTTAGATGGCTAATAGAAGTACGACTTTATAATTTTAATAAATTTTTTTTAATAGTTGCCTAAAGGATAAGAACATTCTCGCTGCTCGTAATTGTTTCTCTTGAAAGGCGTGGGAATTTAAATTATTGTCTGTTAAAAAAATTGTTAAGAATTATATTCTTTAGAGGATCGCCTTGGATGTAAAAACTGTAATTGGAAAAGGAAATGGAAGATCATGTTAACTTTTCGTGACCCGCGGTCTATTTTGTACTTGCGATGTATTTTTTACAACATCATTTTATCGTGTTTCTTTTTCGAAAATTTAGGGTAAAGAACCCAATTACTGACACCTGACCAATTACTGTCACCTTAAGCTATTTTACTTAAAATAACAAATAAATAAACGTTGTAAAGTCATACACCAATAGAATTATGTCATTCAACCAATAATCTATGCTATAAATTATATTCTATAGTTTATTTATTCGTTATTTTAAGTAAAATAGCTTAAGGTGACAGTAAATGGTCAGGTGTCAGTAATTGGGTTCTTTACCCTACCTGTTCTTTGTTTTATTTGGTATTCTCAATGTTTTACGTTAAGAATACGACTTTCCTTTAAAAATAATTCTATATGAAAAACTAAGAAGCTATGTAGTCGTTTTTAAAAAAGAAAAAATACGGAACAGAGTAAACGACTATTATTATAAATAAATATTGTTTTGTTCACTTCCATTGCTCTGGTGACACCTTTCACACAATAGTTCCACCTCGGAATGTGTTTTACGGGCGCGTTGCACTTTCCTAGAAATGCATTACATACAGACTGAAAAACTGGAGTAAAAGAGACGGGAATTTTTCACAACTTGCAGAAGGCATAGGCAAAAAAAATTCACAACTGTTGCGCTTTTTACAACAGCACGGGTGACGAACGGTTAACCAAGGTACATATGGAGCAAGCTTATTTTTAAATCATTTGTTTACCAGGGCTAACAAATCCCTACGATTGCGAGCAAAGAAATAACACTTACAAACAGCAATACGTGTTAAAAAAAATGAGATTCATAATCAAGCGAAAGAAATATTGTTAAATTGTTAACACTATTGTCACGCTGATTAAGTCGTTAATTAAACTTATTCACTTAGATAGCGATGCCGAAGCTACTGTTTACGTTAATTATTGCCGTTCATTAATTGTAAGATTCACAAACACAGAGGTAAAAGCTCGACCATAGCTTCGAAGTGCTCGACAACTATTGCTCCCTGTCATTCTACCATTGTTTCTCGTCCCTTTGACAACTTCCCATTCCCTCCAGCAACACTATACTCAATTCCATTGAGTCTGCGCGAATTGAGACATTCCTCGGTTCAATTATCGGTAATTTGTCACGGAATTGCTGCTTCGTGTGTGTCTCTTTAATCTTGGTCACGAGACACTAGAGGGGCCATTTACGAGAATAAATTGCCATCTGGCTCCGAGGGTGCCTCGCTATGTGCAAAGGCTGCTATTTTCTCACAAAGAAACTTGTCACGTATTTATTAAAAATAAGAAACATTGATCCAGGGGTAAACTAAGAATTATAATAATGTGGCATTGTCGTGTATTCCGTTTGAAGTGTAGGCACAAAGCTTCCTGCGATTCTGCTGCGGTGTCTTCTCAGTACAGAGGGTAACTTATTGCTTTTAGAACCACGGAGTCCTAAAGAGCCGCAGAATCTAACACTGTCCGATGCCCGTCTGATAGGCGGAAAATTGCACATCACTCTGAAGTGGATTAAGCCGACCTCGGACGTGCCAATCACGTTCTACAAAGTGTTTTGGAGCCGTCTGGTCCATGGTCCGACTAATAATTCGATACTCGTTTACCATAGGACAGTTCTTAAAGTAAGTGTTCAGTAAATAAATAGTTAATAATGATCGATGATAGTGAAACGTTTAATGGAATATTGGATGTGTTATTCTTAACACGTTCAGTGCCAAAATCGAGTTTGACACTTTATCTGCCGCTGTCACATATATCTATGCTTGATTTTGCAATTTCGTGCTTTTACGATTATTTTTTTTAATCATATTTATTACCAATAAAACCGGAAAGGGGGTGATTTTGCGTGAAAATAGAAGATATAATAAGAGACTTGGTTTTGAGAAAATCGACTTGAAATATTCGTTGGGTTATTTAAGGAGTCACATTACATGAATTGTGTATTCTGAAGAAATTACAAGTTTCGAGCTGGTAACAGAAAAAATTAATTTAATGTTGGATCCATTAAGGCATAGCACGCTAGTAAGCGTTCATAGAAATTTAACAATTTCTTTATACATTTTCAACAATTTCTGTGATAATAAAATTTATATTACGTGAATTCCTGTTTTATTGTGTATTCTTGATTAGGCAGTGCAATAAACACAAATCTGAACCGAGGCAATAGCGAATATTTAAAGTCAATTTTATCGAGAAAATATTCTATGTTTTTCACTTATTTTACCATTTGCCGAACACCCTGCATATTTATAAAGATTTCCAAGAATTGATAAATACTTTGGAAATTTTAAAAAGATCGGTAACTGGCACAAATTTTCTTAAAATCGTGCGGCTAGTTAAGCGTTAAAGGTTTTGTTAATTTCTAATAACTGCTCAGAATTAAATTTGAATTGAATAAATAAATTCCTCGTAATCTTAAACCTCCACTTGTAATCTACATCCTGGGTGACTGGCCAGTAAATTTGTGAAAAAGTGAAGGAAAGAAATTAAAAAAAAATGAGTTCAACAAATGAAAGAAAGAAAATTCTCACCTGTTTCCAAAATAAATCGAATTAATTTCCAACGAAAACCTAAATTCTCCGTCACGATGAAGTGTAAATCTCACTGTTCCTTCTCCGCTTGGAATTTCAGGATAAAAACTGCTACGAACTGAAAAACTTGGAACTGAAGTGTCAGTACTTTCTTCAGGTCCAAGCTGTCTCGCTGTATGGCGGCCGACGTTTGGTGTCGCGAAAGGCTTCCAAAGTGTTCAATAGCACCGATTACATGGTATACGGTAAGATGAAACACGAGCCTATTGTTCCTCCATCTACTGGTATCTCCGCCCGAACTTAATAATCAGGATAACAAACGAAGAAGTGCCCTTTCATTGAAGCCGACGTCGAGAGACATTCTCACAGGTGCGAGCGATATCAGGGCGGCCTTCACCTGCGCCGTATGATTTGCGATTGCGGAGAGGTCAAGGCGCGCCTGGTTTGGCCGACAAACCACGACGCAAAGGGCTACAACGTCTCCTGGCGAGAGGAAGCCTGTCCATTTTCTCAGGCAAAGGACTCGGCACATCAGAGAAAAACTGCGTGGAAAGTTGTACAGGTATTGCCATTCGTAAAGCTGTTTCTCTTTAATTTATTTATCTAAAGTCACTTGACGTGCAAATAGAATGGGTTTAGACCAGTGGCGAATTTAACGGGCATCCAATGAGCAGTTGCCTCTTGGTTTTCTGCCCAGAACACCTCCCAGTGTCTCATCTTGCCAAACAAAAATTATAATTCCATCCAAACACTGTAGGTATTTCTTCTGTACTACCACACTTGCATAAGGGGTTGTACGAAAAAGAAACGAATGTTTGTGAATTTTTTTTTAAAAGGCGGAAGGATATATTTTCACAAAACTTTTTGCACTTAAAAGAGCAACGTTTAAAGAACATTTGGTAATTTTTTTGTAGAAAATATTTACGTTTATAGTAATATAACAAACGACATCCAAGAAGCCTTTTTAAAAATTCAGAAGCAGATTCTTTAAAATCAAAACACAAACAAGATTTCGTTAGTATATTAATGTATACTCTGATTAACGGAGGGAAAAAATTACCAAATGTTCTCTAAATGTTGCTCTTTTAAGCGCAAAAAGTCCCGCAAAATATACGCTTCCGCTTTTAAAAAAAAAAAATCACAAACATTCGCCTCTTTTCAACCCCTTAACCTGTTTTTAGAAAACTACTTCTTCATTTCCCCCGGAAAATGGGTCCCTCAGAACATTTGCCACGTGAACCTTTTCCCTCAAACCCGCCACTGCTTTAGACTTAGAAATAGAATTATATTTTACATTCACAGTAAATTTCTCAGCTTCCATTTTCAATTGCGTTTTCAGTCATGTAAAAATCCTTATGCATATTTCTTCTTAAATAACAAACCCGTGAAAATAATCTCCCTTCACAAGTGCCCTGCCAGTAAAATCTTTACAACTCACTGCTCCCTCAGAAAACCCATAAGCATTGTAAGTGGATTGTTCCATTGCCCGCAGACACCGCATCTCGACCTTCGACACCTTCGAAACGATTGTTTGTACAACGTTAACGTACGGAACGTCCGCAACGACAAAACCAGCGACGAGCACGGCGCCAGCATAGAGTTCTCTGCTACCGGTTGCCAGAAGGACCTCGATCAAAAGGAGAAGAAGCACTCGCGCGGTAAGTCGGCGCAATGCAAAAAGAAGGTGTCGAGAAATAAGCGACGCTCTGTCGATCTGTTTCTGATTTAACGACACCATGAATCAAACATGTCGTCGCCATAATTACACGTCTACGCTCCAGCTTCAAAGCAAATTAACTGTCGAATGCATATATTACGCGTTGATCAACTAACAATAAGGGGCAAGTAAGAATATTCTTTTACGCATGTACACGGGATGTCGACCGTTCCAACGTGCGACTTTCACTCTGACTTGTACAAAAAATCAGTCGTGTCATCATCGCTCGCGACGCGAAAGTGATTTTGACAAATCGTTCTGTTAGAACGGCACCGATCAATTTAATGCTGAATTATTGGACGCTTCGCGAGTTGTATCGCTAGTTATTTAGTCGAATAGAAATATGAATATTTGTTTAGAAGAAATTTCTGTGAAGGGATTCTGCAGTTTTATTCGATGAGCGTCGCGCAGAATTTTCTAATCCTCAATTTCTAACGGAAATTTATGTTCCTAAATACTGCGTTTCTCGTTTTTATTTAGATGGCTAATTTTCTTATAATGTAAGTATTAATTTTTATATATCGCTATCACGAATGTAATTTTTCGAACGAACTGTATTGCTTTAAACAGTGGATATAATAAAGAGAAATTGGTTTCAAATGACAATTGGTTCACGCGCTAATATTTACGACTTAGAGTAATAATTGCCGAGTTTGTAGCTTGAATCTTCGTAAATATAAGTGCTTACTTTATGTACAGCGTATAAAAAATATGAGTGGTCATACATAGGTGTCTTGGTTGATTGGAATTTATTTAAACGAAAACAAATGCTCTACTATAGTTAATTTCGATTTCAAAAGTCTAACTAAAATTTTCTTTTACTCCTACGTATTTCGCCACAATATTTCATGTATTTTTACTGCAATTAACGCGATTTATAGTAACACTTATTGTTTAAAAAATAAAATTTACTGTTACATCCTGACACTCTTCTTCGATTAATTGTCACAACCAACGCGTGTTTAAAATAATAGGAAATCGGGTGCTGCAAGCCACTTTCGATTGGAACATGCACAGGTACTACATCGATAAATACAATAACGTTCACATAAAATTAATGAAGTAATAAATATGGGGTGAGGCGCTTCGTTTCGGAGAGAATAAATTACATGGCAATCAAAGTATATAACATTGTGCTATTCTATGAAAACGCGTGAAGTCGACATCGATCAAATCTATACTTAATCATACGTTTTTATCGCCAACGAGTTTATGTAAAATTTAATACTCGAATTAACATACAACTGAGGAGTGCATAGAGAAAATTAGGCGCGAGAAGTGTCGCGCCAGAGTATCCATCCAGGTGCTGATAAACTGTTCTTTCCCCAATGGCCTGAGTCGGCCTATAATTAAAGTCCAAGGTGCCATTACTCGTCTTAACATGTTTGAAGGTATTTATCTGCAAATGATAGGAAACAAGTAAGTTCCCTAAGATTTCCTGGTAATAAGTATTTAAATGTTAACAATAACAATTCAGAATTTTAGTTGCTTTGATTTATGCAAAAATAATTCCTGTACGTGCTTTGGATGGTATTGGGTGCGGGGAACGCCCTTGGGCGTTCAACCACTATAATTAAGAGATACAACTACGGGAATCCCGCACGCGGCGCACGGCCTTCAAATTTTCAACACCCTAAAGGTTAATTAGTTTCTGAAGGTTTATGGTTGGATTAAGACTAGGGTGGGAATGCACCCTTATGAAGTGGAAAGATAAAATAATTCAATTGAAGGAATATTATTGATAGTGGAATCGTTCATAATTAGATTTTTATATAGATTTTTATAAATGTCTCAATTACTGTAAGTGTCCTTATTAGTGCCATTTGATTTATTTTATTCAAATTTTCAACACCCTAAAGGTTAATTAGTTTCTGAAGGTTTATGGTTGGATTAAGACTAGGGTGGGAATGCACCCTTATGAAGTGGGAAGATAAAATAATTCAATTGAAGGAATATTATTGATAGTGGAATCGTTCATAATTAGATTTTTATATAGATTTTTATAAATGTCTCAATTACTGTAAGTGTCCTTATTAGTGCCATTTTATTTATTTTATTCAATAAAAACGTAACGTAGAAAGAATAGTGTGCAAACAATTTATTATTAAATTGGGGCTTTTCTTCTTCTTATTATTATTATTATTATTATTATCGTACACTATTCTTTACACGTTTCGTTTTTATTAAGTAAAATAAATAAAGTTGTAGTAATGGAGACATCTACCCTATTTGATTACCTACTAGAAAATGTAGTATTTATAGAGAACAATTCAATTTTAGCCGAAAAAGAATTTTCATTTGTTGTTTACGTTGAATAATATTTGCACTTGTTCCACCAAAAGCAGTTGAGAAATTTTGTTTTGGTGAATAAACACGTTTGGAAGCATTATATTTTGGTTGTGGGGTAAGACATACACTTAAAGAGTAGAAGAGTAGATGTTGAATTTACCTGCTCCTCCGATATAGGAAGTTTTTCAGCAAATATATACCAAATGACAGATTCTTGACAGCCCGGGGTAGTTAAAGATCCCTCGTAACGGTAATACGTATGGCTGTTTGGTAAAAAAAGATAAGGAACCACCTGCGATATCATCCCACTTTTATCCTCCAACCAGTTCGACACTACCTCCGTTTCCTTTATAACTGGTATTAAATCTAAGTTTTCTTCGTCGCTCAGCTGCAATATAATGTTCCACACGCTGCGTCAACGACAATGCATTTTGACACTAGAATACAGATTAATGAAAAGGAAGAAAAGGTGTCCGAAAGGGTAAATCGCGATTTTCGTATCAGTGCCAATTGTTCGATGGACAAAGAAGAATTCGTTCATTTCACTTTGAAAAAATAAGTCAAGCGTCATCTGAGACCAAAAATGATTTGCAAAGTAGAAATGATAAAGTAATTCAAATAATTCATTATTTAAAATATTATTATTTTCAAATATTCTTTACCCAAATTTGCTTTGAAAAACAAATTTAACTCGGACGTCGCTTTGCCCAAAACTTTCTCGACGAGAAGCAATCTCTCGGAAATGCCCAACTGAATTAAATGGACATTTTCAAAATCTTGCCCCAATCGAAGGGTTAATACAGAAAACTATGACATTAATGAAACTTGAATCTCGATAATGGGTGTACCTGGAATAAGGTGGCGACAACAGCGATACCATTCTCGTGCTGCGATGCCACAGTCACGTTGTCGTATTGAGCATCGTAATGCACGAAGTGCAATTCTAGCGCGTCACGATTGTCATCCACGGTGTGTTCCGCGGGCCAGTGAAAGTGCATTTGGTCCAAAGTATACGTGGATGAAAGATTCCCCCCTTTAAGGTGAAGAGCCGCGTTAAGTAATCGAACCTGCACTACAAAAGAACGTAAATTGAAATTAAATATGTCGCGCTGCATTTCTTCCAGGGGATGAATGGGGTTGTCTGCCCTCCTTAGTTAAACTGTCCTATCTAACATTTTTTTCATTTTTTGAGATATATTGAAATATTTGAAGTTCCACGCGTCTTTTACCTTTCAAGTAAAGTTCGAAAACTCTACGTGCTTCGTAAAGATTTATAAACAGTTTAATGTATTTAACCTAACTTCTTTTAAAATGGCAAAAATATCTTATCTAAAACAATTAATTAATTGGTACGTTAATAAAACATTCCCTACCGGTACACTAATTACAAAAATTATATTAGGCTATTACAAAATAATGACAACGTGTTTCAATTTGAATGAAGGAAAATAAGTATGGTAAAAAGTAAATGATAAAATCTCAGTTTCCTCGGTTGTTTGAAAATGCTAGATAGGACATTTTAACTAAAGAGGGTAGTTGTATTATTGAGAGGGCGATGGATGCATTAGTTATCGTATAACAAACAAATTAAATTTTCCCAATAAAAGAATAAAGATAAAAATCAGTTTCCACTTCGAAGTCTGTCCAGCTTGCAAAATTAAAAAAATAATCTATTTAACTCTGCGAGGTGATAAAATTCTGCTTAAATTATTATTGCATCGAAAGTGAAGCGTTTCACTTCACTTCCTTCTGTATTACATACCAGAGTGGCCATTATTGACGACTTTCGCGTGAACTGGCTGGTCGTATGTTATGAATTTAAGTTCGTCAAGATCCGCTTCTACGGTGTCCGCGGTAACAATATTTATCGGCGATTGTTTCGTCCCAGTCGTACATATCCCCGGCCAATGCGTCGGACCTAAAAGCAAAGCGACAGAATCCACTAAACGTGCATCCGTGTGAATACATCCGCAGGGTAGAGCACTAACTCTGCCCGCTTCAAACACCTTCGCTATTGTCTGATCCGCTAACAGAACGGTGCGCACAAAAGTCGTACGATATTAAGGGAGACACGATTTAAGTAGCAATAATTATTTTTTCATGGTTCAAGGCGCGATGGAGATTTTACGGTCGACTACATGTTTTTAAATGAAACCGCATGTTTTTATTACCATAATCACGAGTACGAGAGAGAGAGAGTGACGCATTGTTCTTGCTCTCTCCTCTATTTTCATTCTCACTAGCGACTGAACGGAGAATTCTCTTGTCCAAGATCATCTGAAAGTTAGCATAGAATCTGTCTTCGTCTCACCCACAACAATATAGTAATAGGCAATATAGTAAATATAGTAAATATAGTAAATATAGCAATATAGTAAATATAGTAAATATAGCAATATAGTAAATATAGTAATATAGTAAATATAGTAAATATAGTAAATATAGCAATATAGTAAATATAGCAATATAGTAAATATAGTAAATATAGCAATATAGTAAATATAGTAAATATAGTAAATATAGCAATATAGTAAATATAGTAAATATAGCAATATAGTAAATATAGTAAATATAGCAATATAGTAAATATAGCAATATAGTAAATATAGTAAATATAGCAATATAGTAAATATAGCAATATAGTAAATATAGCAATATAGTAAATATAGTAAATATAGCAATATAGTAAATATAGTAAATATAGCAATATAGTAAATATAGTAAATATAGTAAATATAGCAATATAGTAAAGGCTTGATTATAAAAAATGGAGACCTTGGAATCTGCCCGATGAAAGGAAATTAATTAAAATAAAAGAATAATTATGTAGTCGAATGAATATGATAAGCCTGAGAGTCACTTCCCAGGCTGTCAGTCGCGTTAAAATGTTGAAGTGTGAAACACGTCTGCCTCTTTCTTGTTGTTTGCGCTTTCTGTCTTTAAAACAAACATGCGAGCAGGGTGAACACGTGAGACATGGTGGTCCCGAGGGTTCGAAATATTTTCCGCCAAGTATAGATCCGCAGAACCTGCATCAACCGCGCAACCGGTTGGATATAGACAAGTGCACCGATCCTCCACCTCTCGATCCGTATAAATATAGGACCGTCGACAGGCGGAATGTAGTTTAAATACAGACTGACTGATGTGTACGCGCTGTCGTCGACAAATGTCAGTTGTTCCTCGAGTCAGCTTTAACAGGCTCTTTGATACAGAGGCTGACGATGATTCGCTCCGTGCTGAACCACATGCACGAGAACCACCCTCTGCGGTAAAGCAGCTTCTTTACTCTTGTGTCAAACAGTGTGTCTGTTTTCAACTACACACCTACAGTGCTGGTTGAAAGAAAGTTTACAACTCATTATGACTCTGTAACTAACTTATTACTAGTATTTAAGGATATTGTTGGTATCACTTAGGGTTTATACAAAAACCGGCTTTTGAAAAAAACGGTTTTCGAAATCCAGTATTTAAAAAAGAACGGTTTTCGAATTTTTACAAACAGAAAAGAGTAAAAATTATATATACATATTATAAAATTTTTCAGTTCATTTAGAACTTATTGAATCACATAAATATAACCAAATAAAATATACTCTATCTATACAAAAGCAAATAAATAAGAAAAAAGTAAAACAGCAAATCCGTAAAAATTATGATTAACTATAATTCTTTCTAATGGAACGATATTATTTTTGATACCGTTTGTAAAACTTTCTTTTCGCCAGTATTGTATATGTATGTGTAAATACTTATTGCGTCACAATCTGAGTAGGTACACTTGACTATATTCGGCTGACTATGAATGCCTGCGCCTTGTCTGACTCTTGACAGGCCGAAGTCACTGTCTGACTATAGTCGATTATATAAATCGATCTCCATTCTCAACTTCACTGTTCTATAATACGATCTCAAAATATGATCTATTAATAGGTTTGAGTGGCGCAGAGTTTTGAAAAATGAAGTAGGTCAGGCTTTCCCCAGCGATTGCATCTGCTGGAAAAGTTTTGTCGTAAATTAATGAAAACTTCAACTTCTACATTGTCTGTGAAATCTTAATGAGAGTACTACCAACGGATAGGCGAAGTTTTCTCGATTAAAATGAGTCCAAACACGACCTTATTCGGAGTATTTTTAATTATACATAATTCGAATCGCTTCCGAATTTCGAATACCAAGTACAGTAGGCACCTACTGTCTCCAAAAGTGAATCTGTTTTCTCGATTAAAATGAGTCCAAACACGACCTTATTCGGAGTATTCTTAATTATACATAATTCGAATCGCTTCCGAATTTCGAATACCAAGTACAGTAGCCACCTACTGTCTCCAAAAGTGAATCTGTCTCGGGACCGGCCGGTTTCAACTTTCGAAGCGGGTGAACTATTCGGCTTGCCTTTATTCTCTGCCGCGGCTCACGAAGGGGAACTAAGAATGACAGAGAGGGCACGCGACAGCGACAGGCCATAAATCACGGTGCCCCGTCCCTCTCTCTCAGTCCCTCCCACTCGCCGCGGCAAGTACAAAAGAAGTGGTGGGGATGGCGGATTGGCCACTTATGGAGGCAGTACATCATGTGTGATTAAAATTAGTCCGAATAATGTCGAGTTTGGACTCCTTTTCATCAGAAGAATCTCGCCAATCCATCGGCGATACTTTCACGAGGATCTATTGCAAAACACAGAAACTAAAATTTTCATTACTAGACTTATCGGAGAATCTAGACTTGCCACGCAATGGAAGGGCCAGTGAGGTGCCGAAGTATCAACCTACAAAACAAACTTTGAGCTTGGTCTGCTTTCGAAGTAAAAATTCGAGGGACTCTCGGACAATATTAGTAAATAAACCACGGAGATCTAAAGATTTCCAGAACAACGTGTTGTACAACGTTTCCATTTAAAGAACTCGCGTCTTCGGATCTTTAAAAGGTCTCCGCGCCCATAAAGATTTCGTCTAATCCGACTCGTGTCTCCCTTGAAACCACGCAACTTTTGCTTGACACATTTTGGTCGAGAGATAATATCGACATAAATCGGTGAGGTAATTTCCAGTGCTTCTCTGTATACTTAAGCCTCCGTAGCCTCGCGCCGCAAGTTATATTGAGATTACTACTTGGTAGTTACATCTAAGTAATATTGACAAACGGATTACCATGGTCCCCCGAATATGCCCAATCATCGGACGCTGTTACCATGTATAAGCCTGAAACGAAACAAATTTTCCACGTGAGAACTTTAAAGGTGCAAATCCACGACGAGAGAAAAATATCGTAGACTGTAATCTCATGAGACAATTATTTCATTATTTTGTCATTAGTTTCGTGAAACTACTTAGTTTCATGTTTATAATTTCAAAACTAATAATAAAAATATCTTTCGCGACTATTTCCATTATTTACATTTAGTTGTTGCCGAGATTTTTGTCTCGTGAGAGAAAAATCTCGTGTGAAATCTCATCGTGGAATCTCATATTCGATTCGAAAACAAAATACTGTGCAGTGTGCATGTAGCAATCAACCATCGATTTAAACTTGAAGATTTCCAATAAGTGTATAAAAAAGAAAAATGAATGCGAAAAAGTATTTACCTATTTATATTGAAAAGCAGGTCGAAAAATTCTTTGTATAAAATGAAAAAATGAAATAATATAAAAAAATTCATTCATTCAAATTATTTAATTCAAAACAAAAAACAACCCCTAAAACCGCCACTATAAATACACGAAATGTCCCAATATCGAGCCTAATTGCGCTTTCATCGTTTTCCATCAAATCCATCCACACTAATACCGCGCCCGTTCCTGCGCCAAGTGTGCATTTGTCCAATAAGCTTGATAACTCATTGAATGCGTGCGACAGGAAACAAAATTGACCCTGTTCGTTGTTCACCGTGTCGGATTTATTTAAACAAACACGTTCCCATGAACGATATCCCGTACAGAAAAACTTCCGAGAATACTCTCCGGATACTTGCGCTCGGGGATTCTAAATTGCTACACAATCGGTCGTTGAAGAAACACCGTCGTTTTCTAGATTGACGCATTGTATAGTACCGGTGAACAATTCGAACGGCCCGCAGATTTTAATGAACATAACGCATACTTCCGCTGGCTGTGCCGGTTACGCTTTTCTTACCGATTTCAGATGTACCGCTCGGAGGCAGACTGACAAATTGATTTGCAAAACAAATTAATGCGTTACGCTGCCTAAAAAAGTCCACTTTAAAGAGGACAAGTTTCACTTGAATATTATTTAATGATGGATTACTAGAGTTCACAAATTTGGCGGCATTAAAATAAACTGTCCCTTTTTGTTGACACTTCTCAGTACGTTTCACTGTACGATATACATTTCACCGAACACCTCGCGACGAAATGGGCACTGTAATTCGCTGTAGCACTACTTGCGAGAGGAATAAAATTTTTACGACAGCTATAACAGTTACTCTTATCCAGGATGAAATTGCAGTCGAAGACAAATGTTTGCGAAGAGGAAATAACTCAAGATTGATGTACAGTAGGAGCTAAGGTAGTACGAGCGTTTCAACAGAGTGGTTTTCATTTCGATGTAATAGGGCATTAACGGAATGAAGTGAATTAGTCTCTTACGGTGATAGAGAAACTTGCTTCTTACCTATGACGGTAGGAATAATTATGTACAGACTTTTCATGGTTACAACGCTACCTCGGGGCTGTCAGAGTTTGCGATCATCTGATGACGCGTACGTGATGACGATGAGCATACTACTGATGTACGCGATGCGAATCCGACTGGATAACCCCGAGATTACACGAGACCCCATTGCACGAGATTCAGTTTATGCATCGAGCCCTCCATTGTAGTCACCGTGTACGTGCCAATTGACCCCCTCCCCCTTATCTAGTTAAAAAATATAAATACAGGTCTATCGAATGTTGAGCCACAAATGTGACATCGCGGTGAATCCTGCGCCTGGTGCACGAGCGTGGCTCATTCTAACGAGGGAAGATCCCGAAGCCGGAAATTCAAAAAATTCTGAAACTTTGTGGATATGTAGGGAATTTCCTCCTGATTACACCGTAATTTTTTTTGCTGCCCAAAATCACTCTAAGGGGTGAAATTAACCCCTCCAAATTCGGCTATTTTCCGATTTTGGGTTATAACTCGCGAACTGTACGAGATAGAAAAAAAGTTTCAAGACAAAAGTTACTTCTTTTAATTAGATCTATCATTTGGTAAAAAAATTATTTTACATTTCGCGAGTTATAACACAAAATCGGAAAATAACCGAATTTTGGGGGGTGAATTTCACCCCCTTAGAGTGATTTTGGGCAGCAAAAAAAATTGCGTTGTAATCAGGAGGAAATTCCCTACATATCCACAAAGTTTCAGAATTTTTTGAATTTCCGGGTTCGGGATCTTCCCTTGAAAGTTCCTTAACCTGTCAACTCGTCATTTGAAAATGACTTTACAGTGGGCAGGAAAATTACCCACACACCTGATTAAGAATTGACAAAATGCAACAACAAATATGAATCGTTGAAGAGATTTCTTTATTAAAAATGAATCATTATGAAAAAATAAGTCGAAATTACAGAGTAGCTTCTTTCGACCGAGGCATTGTTTTGGAGAAAATCGAACTTTAATTCTCTTGGTAGGCAAGTGCACGCATTTTCAAACTTGATTTTCTGAAAATAATATTAAAGCCTCGTTCGAAGAAACGTTATCGTATTTCATCCCTGAATTTACACAATATTTACTATTGCAGATTATTAATTTCTAAGCAGACGAGTTTCCCGAATCAATTTTCTCAAAATTGAAGTTTCGCAAAAAATGTTAATCTATAGTTAATCTTCTTTGTGTAGAATCGCCCCCTTTCGTATTCTACCCCCCACTTCGATGGCACCCTGTATATTCGACATGGGCTTGCAATGCATATCTTGTGTTCAATTCAATACGATATTCAAACGATTAAAGTGACAACAACATTGTTGCTTTGAATCTAAGATGTGTAAATAACGAGGGGTATAATTTTTCTATTACTGTGAAACTGTACTATATCACCCAAAAAAAAAAAAAAATGAAAATTCAATGACTTGGAAGGAGAGGTAAAGAAAGTTAAAATTTAATTGGACTGACCACCGATGCAGAACTGTTTTAAAACATAATGGTTACAACTTAAATTGTCAATTGAGACAAATAAGTAATTGCGTACGCTTATATAGTCTCTCCGAATGAAGCAGTTGAATCGCATTGCACGATTTGGTTTAGAGGCTCGTTAGAGGGTAAATCTTCAGTTATAGTATGCTTAACGATTAATTATAAATTCTGGGAAATTGCGATTTTATGCGGCACTTTACCTGCATGTAAGAAGTTCAGCGAAAGAATGAAATATTTTAAGTCCATTTGAAAGGTACGCTTGGCGATGTACGGGACGTTTTCGCGAGATGGTACACCGTGGCCGAGAACGTCTACTCAACTGATCTTCTTCGCAATTTTCTCGGCTACGTCGACGTGTTCTACGATAGGGTTCGTATAACGCCATTGCCCAAATTAATAGGTTTACGATGGTACCTTATCATCTACTGGTGTATACGCACACAGTCATCCGAATAGAATTGTTATACACTGGTCGGCGATAAATATAGATCGTTTTAATGATTCGCGAGGACCAAGACTGAAGCCTGTCTTTGAACTATCAAAGCTATTTTTGAAACTGCTCGCAAATAAAATTCCTTCGATACTTGTAAAAATGGACTCATTTAAATATTGAGGCTTAATAATTCACAAATCAAAAAATGTCACATCGAGGGTTTAATAATTTATTGTAGCCAATTAATGGGTAGTAAATTAGGGGTGTTATAAAATTGAAGGATGTAAAGTAACCAATATCTTATGTGTTAGTATGTAAAATGAAATTTTTTGCAAAATATACAGTGACACTTTTAGGGGAGAGAAATTTTCTTATGAAATATAAGTGCTAACAGGAAATAAATTATGAAGGTATTGAAAGATGTAAAGTGAAGTAGTTAAACAGTTACCAAATTCTCGACATAGAAACCCTTCTTATTTAGAACGTTAAGATATTTTTAGAGAACCATACACGCGGAAAATTATCCGACGAACAGTTTAACTGTTTGCTGTGGCAATCAAAATACCACGTAGATATAGAATCTTGCTATTCTAGGATGCAATCTGAAATGATAAAATATGCGCACCGAAACGTACACTCTCTCCAGATCAGTGTTTCCCAATGTTTTTTTGAGTCACGACCCCATTTTATAATATCCCATCCTCATATAAGGTAAGGCAAATTTAATAAGATAAAGAAAATACATTAAAAATAGGTATTTTAGAATATAATTCGAACTTATATAATATTTAATTATCTTGATACATATATTAAATACACTTAAAGATATTTAATAGATTTAATTATCTTATTTACTCGTGCTTGCATCTGAGTAACCAGCTTTTTCTTTTTCATTTATGAAAAATCAGTGTTACATCATTAATAGAATATGACAATGTAATCATATCAAAATAAATACCTAAGTGCTAAGAATCGTCAACTAAAAATAACCGCGGCGACCCCCTGAAAACACTTCGTGTTCACTTGGGGGTCGCGACCCACAGCTTGAGAACCACTGCTCTAGATTTCTAAGAAATCAGAACTTTAAGATTATCAGCGATGTCTCGATAGCAGTAAATTAATAAATATATTGACCTATACATTATATAATAAAAGATTTCGATTATAATAACATAACTATATAATTGGCAAACCAGGATCTCATGTTAAGTTTAAGCAACCGCTATTACTTCATTTCCTGTGCTACAATCACGGTCGCATTGATTTGTGTCTTAGTGATTAAACTTGTGATTAAACTCAATTGCAGCACTACAGTGTTATTTTCTTCTTATTAAAGCTATCTTCCAATTACTGGCATCCATCAATTAGAAAAGTTCAACAATTTCACATTCAAATTACTACATCACCATGATCATATCTCAATACGAATTGCGAGGGAATGTTTGCAATCCTCCAAGCACCCTCTACAACCGCTTCAAAACCCCAGTTCAATCAACCATAAACTTAAAGGAAAATCAACCGCATTCAAACGCATTAAATAAAAAGTCATAAAAAAATAAAAATAATAAATGTCAATATTCATTCCCCTAATTACAAACCTAACTCAAGTGTTAATGCAGTATGAATGCTAACGCGATATTTTGCAGCGGAGTAGGTACACAATCACCGCCATCACGTTTCGATTAATTAATTATTCAAAGATATCTTAAGTATCTTCGACTACGTGTGCGCGAACGTAGGCAGAAGCGATACACATGCCATGAAGAGAGTGGAGCAGCGAAAGAGGAAGAGAGAGAGAGAGGACAGGGCGACGGGGAAGGAGAGAATGATAGAGGGTAACATGAAACGGCGCCTTCCGACAGAAATAGAAAAGCGGCCCGAAAGTCGTTTAGTGTCAGCCAACGTGAAGTTCTATGTAGCCAGGCACTGGCTCCAAGTATTACCGCCTGATTTCGATCTCGTGTGCGAGTAATGATGCGTGCCCCAATAAGATCCTCCCTGAGGAGCCGGGACTCCTCATCGACATCCACCGATCCGGATCCCAAGGAGCGCATAAAAGACTGCTGCCGAAAATTGGTCGCTTTTATGTGCACCCAGGTGGGCGTCGGCGGGCTCGTGGTCGGTTACGCTATAATAGGCGCGTTCGGTTTCATAATGATCGAGACCCAGGGGCCGATTTCGCCCGCGGTCTGCAGCCAGGGCTCGGTCAGGAAGCAATACGCCGACGAGCTGTGGTTCAGCACCGCCAGCAATCAGACGGTGAACGTGTTCAACGAGACAGCCTTCTACACCCTGTCCAATCGGATCCTGAGACGCTACCAAGACAACTTCACCAGCAGCTACAAGAAGGACAGCTGCAGCGGCCTAACGCCGACCGACCTATGGTCATTCCCAGCGGCTATGATGTTCTGCCTGTCCGTGTTCACGATGATCGGCTACGGGACCCTGGTGCCGCAGACAGCTTGGGGCAAGGGCGTCACGGTCATCTACGCGGTCCTGGGGATACCCCTTTACGTGCTGTACTTCCTGAACATGGGCAAGGTGCTGGCGCAGACCTTCCGCTGGCTGTACACGTGGCTGCACGAGTGCACCGGCAAGAGGAAGCCTGGCCAGAGGATCACCGTCCCATCGACAGCCTGCCTTTGGGTGACGTTCGGCTACGTTCTAGGCGGCTCGATCATGTTCGCCGAGTGGGAAGGATGGGATTACTTGGATAGCGCGTATTTCTGCGTGACATCGTTGTGCAAGATCGGGGTGGGGGATCTTGTGCCCGGGTGGACCCATGGCGACCTCACCGCTGACAGCCAGACGAAGTTGATAATAAATTTCGTTTATTTGCTGCTAGGCATGGGACTTATCGCTATGTGCTACGATCTGATGAAGGAGGACGTTTACGTGAAGGCTAGGGAGCTGAAGGAGCAATTCATTCAAATTGTCGATGCTGTTCACTATCAGATAGAAACCTGTTGCTCGTCGGAGACGGGGGATTAGGTAGATTAAGTGGTACCAGATGGGCTAAATTTTTATTTCAATAAAATTCTCGAATAATGAATGAAAGTTAAACAAATTATTCGTCAGGTGGAGGATAAAGCTGACCCGGGTTAACTTTAAAAAATTGTCACTTTTATTTGATCCGTTATTTAAGTTAGCTTTCATTCAGTCAACGCCCAACTCTGAGTGGTACGCCTGGCACGTTCAAAGTAAAATTTTCGCCAAGTATTTAAGAAGAACAGTGGTAAGAAATATAATTTAACTGGTAATTGAAGTTGGTGTCTAGAATTTTTGTTGGTGTTAAATTTTTTGTTACTAAAATGTGGCATGTATCTTGAGAATTTATTACCTAATGTAGGACGTATAGATTAACAGCAACCATTAAGGACTGCTTTTAGGTAGATACATTGAACATTCTTGCAGTAAATGCAAAAGCAACATTGATTTTGTATCGCCGCTATAATTGTTGTGTATTTGATGTGTAATATTTAATCTCATTTTGTTTGGGGCCAGAAATACCTCTGCATTTATCATTTTTGTATTATAGTAAGGAAACCACGCGCATTTTTATTTGTCCTTTTATTATATAGAATACTGTAAGAATAAAAGAAAATTAGGCCCCATAAAAATATGTTAGCGATTTTACTACCTCACGACGACGTGACACCATATTTTTTCATATTTTGAAGATAATTATATCAGACATTGTATAAAATGTGTTCCAGAATACTGTAATAAATGAAAATATGCATATCCCACATGTGAAAATAAATTGAAGAATCTAGAATCCATTTCAAAACGTGAGCAGTGTGGCATTAACACTGAATAATTATTTTATTATTTAGAAATTTTTATTGGTTAGAAAACTAGTTGCGTGGAATAAAATTTAAATGGAATATTGTAAAGAGGGGAATACGAAATATAGTTGTAATCATTGCAGAATAATCTCCTTGCGGATATTAAAACTGCGTTAATAATAGTTTTAAAGATCGAGGAGTTACACAGATTCAAATTTAAACATCACGGGGAAGAACGCTTCAACTTTCCTTTCTAATTCAAACGTGATTGGTTACTGTTTTTCGCGCCGCGAAACTGCGCATGCTGATATGCGCACTGGCACACATGGCGTGTTTCAGCAATATCAAAGAAGCGTTCACATGTAGCGATCATTATAATACCTTCGATAGCAAGCGATCGCAAGTCACTTTAACAGCGAATTCTGTATCCTTGCACTGATTCTGTCTCAGAAATTATCGTACCATGGCTTTGATTGGTTGTTTCTGGTAGAGACGAAGGCAGCTCTATAAGAATCAACCAATCAAAGTCATAGTACGATAATTTCTGGTACCACCATAGAGTCAGTGTACCGAATTCGCTATAAGCTAAAAGAAATAGTACTCCAGTTGCAAGTCTCGGGTGTTTCGTATAAAAATGGCCTAGATACTTAACATTCGACTGGTTTTTTGGTTTGCTGTATTCTTTTTCTTTAGTTTACATGTACACTAGGCGGCAAAATCGGCTTCCCTCCTGAAATTTGGCAACGTTGCATGTCACTAGGCATAACTCAGTAATTCTAGTGACATGCAACGTTGCCAAATTTCAGGAGGGAAGCCGATTTTGCCGCCTAGTGTACTTTCATATATTCCCAAAGATGGCATTACAAGAAACTTCTTATATAGTGGATCACTATTTCTCATACTGCCCAAAGAACTCTATGTAGTTATATTATTTCTATCTTACTCGTTCATATGCCTTGAAACACCCTCTTTTGCTTACAATTTCTAATTAGAAACACTATTGTCTCTATTTCTATTGTGTCGCGACTCCCGTCTAGCGGTGTGTAGTATAAACTGTAGAAGCGCGAAATTTGAATCGGGTCACAACGGTGTTTTTCAGTGCTGAACAGCGCCGTGAATAGGGCCCAGCACCGGTTTTTACGATGCTGACCCTTTTCCGTTTCAGCACCGGTTTTCACGGTGCTGGCCTAGCATCGTTCTTGACCCGGTGCTGACCCTTTTCCGTGCAGTATGTACATCTACTCGCGTATGAAAATATCTAAATACACACACCACGTTCCTCTATTTTAACATTTGAACTAAACATTCGATTTTCATAATGTATGAGAACTGGACCTAAAGAAAGCCCTCTAGTAGCGTTGTGCGAAGTATCGTTACACTGGGCCTGATTTGGCCATCATTTGTTCACATTTGGCATTGTATAACCACAGATTGCCACGATGTTTTACTAACGCCAATGAACGCCAAAGAGGTCATGCGTGAGAAATTTGCTAAGAGTAATTTGTTCAAGGAAATAAGCAGAACTGTATTAAATACAATAATGAAATAAATCGTACCGCCGAGTAGACGTTAGATAAAGATTGAATCATTCAATCATTGACAATAGTGCGGGTTACAGATAGTTTCTACGCAAATGGAAGTATTTCACCGCACTCAACGATTGAAGACTTGTGTTTATAGTATAAAATTCTTAAGTACATCTTTTCGTCATTATTGCATACTAAATCCCAAGGAAGAGAGAGAAAACATTTGTACAGCTGCACCGGGTATAGAACAGGAGACAATAAATAGAATAGAGAAATTATCTTTGCTGGATTTCAAAGGCGATTATAGCGTCTCTGTTCTGAAAGCGGCGATTGATTTCACGGAATGTTTACGGACCGCAAAAATTAGCGATACGGTTAGACCTATGTACAGTCCGCTTGAAAACGAGCTCATTCCGTTGCGAAATGATAAGGTGGAAGATCACGTGTGTAAACGGAAAATTCTAAAGAATGCCGCTGTTTTAGAGGAAGATTATTTTGTAGCACCATTTAAAAGCAATAAAGAAACATGAACACTGTAACGCATGTGTTGAGAGAACTAAGCGCAAACTTTATTAGCCTCGCAGAACACGGGCTCGTGTACGGCCCTCAAGGTAGAATGTTACTAAAGAATCTCGAAGACCATTGGCTCTTGCATTGCGTTACCATGTCACGGTATAACACGTTCTTATCAGACAAATGCGTCAACGATTACAATTTCGTCACTAAAACTGGAATGAGCGACATACCATTCGGACTAGCTAAAATAAAAAGTTCAAGGAACGATTGGAATCAGAGTATCGCGCCAACGGTGTCTAAATTAAATCTCCACAAGACTGCCGAGATATACGTATTTAACAATAACATAGAAACTAAAGATCTGTATCATAAAGTGCAGAAAGAGCGTAAAATATGGTGGCGCAAGTTAGCACAGAATCCTTCGAAATTCAAAGTCACAGAGCCAAGAAAGATAAAAAACGTCGATTTGGTAGATATAGAAGCGCACTTCTCGTTCGGTACCGTTACCGTTGAAAGAATCGCTTACCACACCGACGTTCGGAAATTACTTTCTCAGGTCTCCTATCCCTTCTTTATCAATTGTCAATTTTGTAAAAGCTTAGGAATAAGAGATCATTTATATGGATTATTTTATTTTCAGATTGAAAAAAAAGATTTTGTCGACATACAAATGGTCGAACACATAGTATCTTTAGACTGGGGTTGCTTAGCGCTACTTTGCGATGCTTACGATATGGATAAGTCAACTAAAATGCATATACACTCTAAACTAGCACCACATAAAGTCGCATTTTATATAAAAAAGTATAACGAAATGAATAGTCAAGATGATGATTTAAATCGCTTTGTACTTTACTTAAATAACATGCTAAGGACAAAAGGTCTGAATACTATATTAACCAGCTCGGAACAAGTTATAGATACGTGTTTGGTTCCTTTTATAGTTTTAGTTGACAGGACTAGTCTTGAAAATGGCATTATACATGTAACAAATAGATCAACAACTCTCAGCGAGGCAATTCACATAACTGATTTAGTAAAGTATATAAGTATGCATTGTTAACCAATTCATATGGTTTAATTTTCCATTTCATTAAAATTTATGTATCCAGTGTTTAAAATACATTAGCAGTACATTAATTTCTCGTTTTAACTAATAAGAAGTATAACAAATTTACGAAATATGCAGCTACTTTATTTTATATGTTTCGTAAATTTAAAAAAAGAATGCTAGGGAATCGATGAAGGGGGACGACGCTTGTAAAAATTAAATGTAAATGTATGGAATTAAGATGAAAAGTTACATATCGATGTTCTGTGATGTTGAAGGTACAAGGAATTCGAACGCTTTGTACTTAATAAAATGTACACTCTGTACACAAGCATCCGTTAATTTTTGGAAGTATTGCCAAAATTCATATAAACTCATTTAATAATAATGCTGTTCACAAGCATTCGTAATTTCTTCAAATAATAATACTCTGTAAACAGCTAAGCAGGTAGTTGTAACTTCTTGCCTTTCAGTACTTTGGTGATATAGAGGTAGAAAAAGTCACAATAAAGAACAGTTTGCACCAGACCAGCGACTATAACGATTAGATCGAAATAATCTTCTACATAATAACGGTAGACCCAATTTAACAAGTAGAGCCCTCTATAAGATCCCAAAGCGAAGAGATAATGGCTGGTGATGCTTTCCGCTTCTCCCGTTTTCGACACCAAAAATAACTGTGGCAATATCGCTACGGACTCCAAATAAATGCTGAACGTCCATAGAACTTCCATGACTGTGAATTCATGGTTGATTAATAATGCCAACACCAAGGTGGGTAGAATTAAAAACTCAATCCTGAAAATTATTAATAAAACGTTAGCAGATCGAAGAATTCAACTAAGGTGGATGATTTCTTAATAACAGAGTATAATCTGATATAAAGCAAACGTACCTAAATGTATCATGATTGTGGTCGTATGTCGCTTTAAATTTCACATACATTAAGAAGACCGTAGCGCAGGAGGTTGCGATGAAAATGATTTTCATAAATGTGTTGTACGATGAAATGTATGTTGTCACCAGATCTAGGTAACGCATTGTATATACAATTGCAAATAAAATTTGTGATTTGCCACTGATACCTGTGGAACATAAACAGACAAGTGAATAATAATTCTATACCGCGGTAATTATTATTTATTAGAGTATGGTAGATTTGATATCTGAGTAATGTATGAATATCGATGGTGCATACCGGCACAGCTCCGTGTCTTCCATATTTTGACAAGAAGAACAATAATCGCTAGGAGATGCGATAAGTCACCTAAGAGTCGAAATATGTTCATATTTTCAGGTATTGGAAGGTAATTTTTATAACAAAGTCGCTAAAACTTCACACACCTATCTCACAACGAATACAAAATATGACGTGGCTCTGACTGCAACATCAGCAGATGGCCGACCGTTCAACCTTATTTAACACTTTCGCTGGCGCTAGGGTATCGAGATACCGTTTCGGGACTGATAGGCGTTTTTACGCGTTCGCTACAAGCGGGGAATTTATGGCATAGCATTGTCGTACTTCTTTCGGATCGTATAATTCAATCTTCCAAAGTTTCATAATTAAACAAGTATAATTTCGCATCTGTTCGCATCCTAAAGATATCATTTTAGTAGTTCGCCGGGTCGCCCTACGGTTTATTTAATTCACTTGTTTATCAGTAGGTGGCTACAGACACAGACGACGTATAAGATAGGCAGGGTTCGGAGCGATTAATTTCAGTGTATGGAGGGGGAAACATCTACAGAAGCGATGGTAAAGTGTGCGTGAACTGACGCCAGCGCCAAGCCAGCCAAGTGGCCTCAACGCGAAACCAACCAGCGTCGCCGGGAAATAGATTGTCGACGCTGGTTGGCTGTGGTCGGAGTTGGGCATTATTTAGATAGAAAAATTATTTAAATAACAAATCGAATAAAAGATACTATATCTTTATCCGTTATTCGAAGTTCGAATGACCCCAAAGTATCTTACTCGAAGCGCCACGAATGAAACGTTTATTCGATGGGATTTCATCCGACGAGGCAAAGATACTTTTTTTATTCCACGGTCTTCCACTCTGAGATTCGAATAGCTTTTTCTACTTTAGCTGCATCTTTATTCGAAGACTTCGAATAGTCTGCGGACGCTTACGAACCCCGTTCCACTAGCTTTTCGCTAGCGAAGCTCGCAACAGCTTATAAGCAAGTGGAACGGGAAATTCCACGGCCGTGGGCGCGGGCGTTGTGGGCTCAAGTCGTTTGCAGAAAAGAAGACGCCCGGACGCTAAACGCGGCAATGGAGCTACAGTAAATACTCGTTAGGAGCTCGACGAACGGGGCTGGCGGCGGGCTCCTAACGCGACTGGACACTATTCCGCGCGGCCACTGGCGCGAGAGAGAAAACCCAATGCGCGAGCGAGAGGAAACGGAAGAGCCTCTCGCTCGTTCCCGGGTTCCCCCACTCTCGTCCGAAGGATTCTAAGAAATGGTGGGGATAGTCGCCGGGCTCTTAACGCGTGGTAGAAACGGGCTCCTAACGAGGATTTACTGTACTTTGCTCGCATTGGCCAACGCGACAATGTCGACGAATACAAAGTAAGCGAACGGGACACAGACGGTGGGAGCCAATGCGAGCAAAGTAGCCCCCTTGCCCCGCCCACCATCCGAGCGCCAACTTTTTTGCAAACGTACATACATTGCGTCGATAAATATCAATATGTACTTAATACTTTATTTTCAAACATATACTTATAAAATATATATAATTACAAAAATTCTTCAACTTGCATTACCTTCAGTTAACTATTCAACTTACATATATTCAACATTTACAAGGCACAGTTTTATATAGTAAACAAACTTTAAATTAAAACAAATTAATATTTTCTCTTTACCTTACAGTACTCAGTTTTTATCTCTCTGACACTCTCATTTTTTGTAGATGGGTCAATGTGTGCGAAAACAAAGTTTTTCGAACTCACTGAGGGCAGTGATGCATCTTTTTGCCTTGTTAACGCAGCCAAACGAGATAGGGATTCCTCTCCCCTCGCGAGAAATGAACGTTTTTGCATGACATTCTAAAAAGTCAAAACACATTACTATATCAAATATTCCAATAACAGTATGTCAGTCAATGAGCATTATTTTTATAACAGCTTACATGTATCACGCGCGATTTGCCTTTCAAATTTGAACTATACAACATATCTGCTACAGTGTGAGGTATTCTGGACTTCCCCGTGGATTCAAGTTCTTCCAACAAAGTGTCTTGTCTTTGAGTTTCATTGATTCGCCTCTTCTTCAGAACTTTCATGCCATACTTAAATATTTGACTGTTGTTCAATTCGTCTTCAATCTCAGTATCTACGTTTACCTAAAAATAGAAAGTATGTATGTAACATAAAAAGATTTACCATTATAAATATTTTTTCTGTTTTCAGTGAAATTGATTTTACCATTTTCTCTGCCAGGAATTTTTCTCTTTCATGCCTTATTTTGCGCCACTTTGCTTCATCTTCGTCGTCTGATACGTCAACCCAACCATCTTTGTCCTCTGATAGTTGAGGCTCATTGTTATCATCCTGTTTATCTGCACAGAATAGAGATTTTTAGATTGTTATCTCGGTGAAAAGAGTTCTTAATTGTTTGCTTTCACACATTCTATTCCGTACCTATATTTTTCCACTTGAATTTTCGCTCTCTTGCACTCTCACTGTACAGATCCCCATCCTCGAACAGCAATTCTTTGAGCATTCTCACTTCGTTCTGATCTTCGTCTAGTATTTGCTTCATATGAAGCTTTCCTAACTGATCTTTCATTTGTGTTTCGTCAATATCCTCGTCATCCGCTTCTTCTAATTCTAGTTTGTCCAAATCCTTCTCATCCTCGTCTGCAGATACATCACAGTCACTTTCGCTAAGTTCTGCTTCTTCATCTAAAAATGTAGCCGCGTACTGTTTTATGTTTTTCTTCGGAACAACTACTTCATTCTCCTCCGAGTCATAATCGATATATTTTTCTTCGTCCTTTTCATTGTCCTCCTCATCGCTGGATGCTGAAGAAGCATTGTCTTCCTCATCCTCGTCCTCGGATAGGTCCAGCTTCTTCACTTTCTTACGCGACCGATTATTAAGTTCTTTTCCTACTGGATCTTCGTCGTCGGAGGACACGACGCTAAATGTATTCCAAGGCTTCACGTTTTTCCTTGATTCTTGCTTTTCATCATATGCACTATCGAGCAGCGATGTCTCGTCTAAAAAATCATTCGTCGACTTTTGGGTGTTGTTCACTTGCGTTTCAAATGTCCCCGAACATATGCCTAATAATTGCGACTCGGTTACACATGGCTCGTCTGATAGATGTAAGTTGCTTTTGTCTTGCGTGAAATTGCCCGAGCATAACTGCATAAGCTCCTCGTCTGTTATATCTTTTTGGCTAGTAAATAACTTCCTTTGTGATGCTGGTTGTTTCTTGAAGCGACATGTTTGCTTAGACGATTCTTTAGTTTGCGTGTCTTCTATCGAGAAGGGATCAGCTTCATCGATGAGCACCTGCTGTTCCGCTTTAGCTGCCTCGCCTTCTGATTCCAAGCGAATATTTAATGCTGTCAGTTGCGTCGCTGGAGAAATGAAATTAAAGCTGTTAGTCTTTGTCTGCGGTGTCTGGCTTAATCGATGCCCTAGATCGTTTTCGATATGTACTTGAGAGACTGGAATGTCACTTTCATTATCACTGGCTTCATCTTTCTGGCCCGCGTTAAACATGTCTTTACTTATAGTTGTTCGTGACAACGTTGTTTTTTCATCCTTATCCATTATATCCTCGTTAGTCTCAGTACTGCAAGACCTTGAATCGTCTTCTAACGTATGTACAATCCGTTTAAATGATTTACGGTTCGAGCACACATCAGTGCTATCGTCATCTTCTAAAACTACGCTTTCGCATTCTTTTTCGTCTTCCTCTTCATTTTCATCTTCATCTTCTATCATTTCATCGTCACTGACCTCAGCTTCATCATCTACGAAAGCACATTTACTCTTCGTCTTCTCTTTCTTCGTGTACAAGTCATCTTCTAATTCATCCTCCTTGCTTATGTAAGATTCTATGCTGGGCGAATATGGTTCACTAAAATTGTCTTCTTCATTTATGGACTCATTCCACTCTATTTCTTGTTCCTTCATATCCTGTTCCTTTTGCTTCCACTCCTCATCCCGTTTCAATGCCATTTTATGCTTCAACTCTTCCTTCAAGCGTGTTAACTTCGCTCCAGGTTGTTGTAGCTTAGGGTCGTCGTGTACAAAATTCGGAAATTTATATGGAAGCATTTCTTTGACAATTGATAGCGCATTTTGATTTTCCGTTATGTGTGTTACCGTAACATCAGACGCATCATGAACTTGTTCGTGAGTTTTCGAATGCTTACAAACAAATCGATCTATCAGAGAATTTATACCCTTTTTATTTGGTTTAATACCATCTGATAAATCAATAATTGTGCCCGGTGCACCTTTCAATGTAGGTTTCGAACTTTGTTTGTTTAATGACTTTTCCTTTTGGTGTATAATCGGAGAGCCATCGAATGTAGGTGGCGGTAAACCATATTCGTTGTATTCATCTGACTCTTCTGTACTTAGTCCTAAAGATCGTTTTACAATACTCGCATAATCATCGTTGAATTTTGAAGTAGACGCGTCGGAGGTTTCGTAGGCAGTGCTTGGATCGTTCTTTTCATCGTCGTTGCTCTTACTGACACTACTTTTCAAATTGTCTTCTCTATCTTCAACTTCAACATCTCTCTTTTGTAATAATTCATCTACTTCTTCGTCCGTAGGTATTTCGGCTAGTTCCACAATTAATTCCTTTTCATTCTCTGCGTTATTAGTATCGCAGTGAATTTCTAGTAATGCTGACACATTTGCATTGTTTTCTGTTATATCGTCCACCATTGACTTATTACAATCAACTTCTTTCGTTTCATTTGAAGCTTCACCTGTTTTCGTACTTTCTTCATCATTATCCATTAAAAAATTATTGTCGACAAATAGTTTCCTTGAAATAATATCCTTCTTGGATTCCTGTGTACATTGTATATTTGTATTTTCCGCATCTGATAAAGAAAGATCTTTCTTTTCTTCTTCCTCTGAATCAGAGGATTTGTAAAATGTTTCTGTTGCCTTCTCCTTTTCTTTGAAGACTTTACTATTCAATGAAAAAATGGCATAAGCTTCAAAAGTAAGTTAAAAGTGTAGGCTGAATTTTTGAAAATTTTTTAAAATCGATCAGTAAATATGCTACAACTGTAAATGAAATTAATGCTCGTCTAAAAATAGTTAGAAATTATGGAATCATTTTTCTTGTTGGAACTTTGCTTTCTAGAATACATTCAAATAAAAATTAGTTCTATTTTCACATAGATCTTCTCAAAAAGAGAACCACGTTTGAAGAAAAGTTATTCTACAAATTTGACTCTTTTTTGGAGGAGGATCCGTTCCATGTTAAATTGTTTCATTCTTACTCCTATATTCCGCTCAATTCTTAGCCAAGTGTATGCATACTAAAAGAATTTTCCAAATTTGATCTTCTCAAAAATGGAGCCTTATATGAAAAAATTTCATTTGTATTTTTCTTAAGTTAAAGAATTACTTACTCAACAATAGCAGAGAACATTTTTAATTTAGCTGCCACTGTAGGTGCTTTTGGAAGAACTGAAATCACCTTTTTCCTACTCAAAAATTCATCAAACGTCCGTTGCTTTGGTTTGTGATACGGAAGAGTAACGCCTGATTCCCTCACTAACCGTTGAGTTTCCCTGTGTATTTCTTTCATGGCTTTCTCTTTGGCAGCTCTTAACGAAACCTAAAGTATAATATCACGTATAACATTTATATTGAAAGAAGCTTGGAATATATTAAAACAACATTACTTTTCTTATCTTGGATTTAGAATGTTCCTGTTCCTGTTTCTGTGTATTATCGTCTACAGGAATTAATTGCCTTTCATTTTCTTCTTCGGATTCTGAGTCTATTAGAGTTTGAAGTCTAGTTTGCGTCTGCAAAATATGATTTTTAAATCAGTAATTAGATAACTAAGAAGTTGAAATACCTGTTAAAACTATTACTCACAACGTCCTCAATCTTTTTCTCATTTGAGATAACTTCTTTATCATCACTACTACATGCATCCTCAGAATCGCTGTCCAAAATATTTTTAATGGTTTTTTTCTTTCTTGAATGCTTTTTGAATGAGACATTATGGTCCAAGTGCAACATTTCATCGTCCGAACTATTATAAATAGGTTTTTCTTTTTTTGATTTAGAATTGGACATGTTTTCATCTTCTGAGTCGCTATCTATTATCCTAGAAAATCTTTTGCCTGTGTTGCTTTTAGGTTCATCACATTTGTGTATAGAATTTGCATCATCGTTTTTCATAGTTTTATTAGGGATATTTACATCAACATCTGTATTGGTGCAGTCATTAATCTGAATAGATTCAGTTTGCTGCTTCTCTGCACATTCTTTTCGTTCATCAATGGCATCTATATCTTTTGACTTGTCAGTTATATTAAACTCCTTATCTGCGCGAACAAGATCGCGACTCTCAGTCATTTTCATAAAAGTTATAATCCTGTTTGTGGTAGTGGAATCAAAAATTTGTGCTAGGGTTTAACAGTATTAATTTGTATTGCACAACAATGTAATTTGTGTTTCCTATGTCAATGTCTCTTGTTAACATACAATGTATTAATGGTTCAGTAACCAATAAAATTACAGATGAGAATATATTAATGGTTTCTAAATAATTTTCAATTGGAAACAATTATTTCACTTGAGCTGCAACCGACACTGTTGAAAATTTTGCGACACTAAATTATATATCATAACCACTGATGCCAGAATCGTGGGCAAAAACCGCGGGCGCTACCTCCACTCCGGGACTAATAAGCGTACCCAAAGCCGGATTTACCTTTTCAGGGGCCCTAGGCTGAATATTCGGGGGGCCCTCGGTTAAATATGAAAAATAAAATAACGTTGATTTGATTTTTTTTTATCATAATACTCGTATAATCTAAATAAGAATTTAATTTCAAAATTAACATTGAATATCAAAACTAAATATAACATTAACCATCGGCAAGATTTTTTGATAAATTTTTCGAAGAAAAAATTTAGAATCAGGGGCCTCCAGCTAAACGGGGCCCTAGGCTTCAGCCTTGTTAGCCTAAGGGGTAATAAATCCAGCACTGAGCGTGCCCCCTTCTAGCGTTTGTATTTATTTGCACCGGCGGTCTCCGGTGAGAATTCATTTTATCGGCATTCAAGGGCATGGGCCGCAAACAAAAAGTCCAGAGTTCAAATCCCGGTGCGGATATTCTACTTTTTTTCTTGAATTATTCTCTAATTTCTCTTTCTATATTCTCAAGAGTAAAGATTTGAAAAATTGAGGAAGATGACTGCAACTTTTTGCCACGCGTGGCGCCACCAGCACACGTGCCACCTGTCATCGGTGTTATTCTCAGTCGTTGCTTATTCTTAAGAATATCTTAAAGCATGCGGCATCCTCTACTAACTTCGTAGCTAGTAAAGGATGCCGAGTGCTTAATAGCGAATTCGGGAGACCCGCACTGGCCGCACTGAGTGCGAGTTTTCTCGCTTCCAATTGGCTAAAAGTTGCACTCAGTGCGGCCAGTGCGGGTCTCCCGAATTCGCTATAAGAATAACTAGCGACTATGAGTTAGTTCTGTTTAACAAATATTCACGATGCTGAAGTAAGTCGCCGAGGACGTTCGTGCGATTTCCCGACGTACGCTCGGTGGATGTTGCCGAGAATTGGAGTACAATCAGGAAAAGTTTAACGATGATAACTGTATGGATACACATGTTTGTTTATTAAAAATTTCTTAGTACGATGTTTATTTCTTTAGATACCGCCTGCAGAGAAATTAAAAAATACCTACTTATCAGTTCTATCTGCGCCTGATGAAAAGATTTAATATTTTGCTGGGTATTAGAAGCAGGCATTATGCTCGATAGAATATTTTTACAGAAGAGCAATCATTGTTCCAAACTCGCAATACTGCGTATTATTCAATCCTGTTTTTGCGATGTATTGTATTGCGATAAAATAGGGCGAAGTAATATATTAGAGGAGAAACTCCGTTCATACACGGAATGATCATTTCAAAGGCTACACACGCTGATTAAAAATATTACAAAATATTCTTTCAATACTGAATCGTCATATTATTCTATTGTGTCTTACTGCAACGAAATTACGTGTTGTCGAGTTCAGTAGACTGGAGGTAGTCCATAACAGACGAATACCCTTCTTCTTGCACCACAGGCGCTAGGATTCCCGTAGGCCGCCGACCGTTCCTAGTTCTACATATGCTGCAATTACACAGCCCTCGACAAGGTGGGCAAGCCCAGTTCTGAAAATGTTAAACGATCAGCTATGGGAAACTAGTGGAAGAAAATATAAAACCGATTCAAAGAAAAATCATACAGGGTCTTTTAACGCTTCGATGGCACTCTCCCCGTATCTTCCCCTCAAGCAAGGTCCGCAGAATTGTCCCCTAACTCCGATGCATTCTCCCGATCGACACACTGTCTTTGTATCTACGGTTTTCTGTCTGCATTGGTGGCAGCTACTTCCCTGAATCTTGCAATACTGTTTCATAGTACTCCTCTCCGCCACGTTATCTATCATATCCTGCGTAATTTCTTCCACGGACGGTATGCTATCTGGATCGTACACAGACTTAGTTACTTTGAAACTCCTTCTTTTCTCTGGATCATCAAAAGAGTCGTCGTTGTATTCATCTTCGTCCTCGTTCACCTGGTCTTCGTCGCAGATAATTTTCATCAAGTCGATGGACCTCTGATAAGGTTTCGCCCAAGAGAACAGAACCTGCAGGCCGCGTCTGTTACCCCTAGGCTCGTTCTCCTCATCCTCTTCATCGTTCAAAGTATTCGAGTCATTTTTACCCAGACTTTTCGATCTACTCCTGGTGTTGTATTTTTTACGAACGGCGTGCACGCGTCTAAATGTAACGCTCTCGTTATCTGTAGAGTTAGAATCAGTTCTGCGTCTTTTTCTCGGTGGTTCATTTTCCACATTCTCCGTGTCTCTGTACTTCTCCTCTATGATTTTTGCCTCGTTCGTCTGTTTCTTGAGATCCGTGAAAAATTCGGCGAACTGGAATCGTTAAAGGTAAGCAAATGCATGTATCCGCGGAGAGGTTAGAAAGTTTTATTAAGAACGCGAGTACTTACGACAGCATTTCTTTCAGCGATATTTCTTTTCCGAAGATCGTCGTAATTTTCATCCTCCATAACGAGAGCTGGTACTTAAGAAACCGCTTTCTACTTTATTCTGACTGATTCTGACTGATTCACAAATTTGGCGCGGAAGTATCAAAAATACCGCAACTTATTTCGTGCCGCTGACTATAGATGACAGCATTTGTCTATTGTAGTTGAAATTCAATTCTATTTTAATTCGTTACGCTAAAATTTCTAGTTGGAGGAGCTACATTTCTCGCAAATTTCGTTCAAATTAGCTTCTGTTTTAATTGATAAGTTGAAATTTCTAGTTGGAGGAACTAAATTTTTCGCAATATTTGTTGAAATAAAATTCGACTGCAAAGCATTACGATAAAATTCGGGTTGAGTTTAGCGCGATTATTTGAATTAAGGAATGTGAGAATCTGGTATAATTTTATTGAATGTTTTTTTATCATAAATATTTATATGTCACCATAGTTTTATGTTAATTAATTGTACATACATAGATTTTTGTTATTACTTACCCGACTCTTACCAAACAAGACGTGTTTTTTCTTTTGTACAGAAAATCACCTCGGATCCGCGCAACGGCGCAACAGAAATCCACCCTCCCTGGTTGTTGCCGGACTAAAATCCCTACAGGCCTTTTGAAAAGATATTCGCACACCTTTCAAGTTATCATGTATTTTAAGTTCATATTTGTTGGTCGATAGATCGAATTGTTGACGTATTTTTTCGACAATTTCTGTCTGTTTGTGTCGGATTTACAGTTACAGGAAACGCTGCATCCGTAAGTGGTTCTATTTTATTAGTTGAAATGTAACTGCCTGATAAGATACCCTTTAAGATATTTCATTTCTGCAGACATGGTTACGATGGGCGAACCTCTCACTTTAGCAAACGGTAAACTTCTTTACAGTAATCGATTTATAAACTTAGTAGTGCAAAATCAGTAAAATTTTTAATTCGTTTATCGGCAAGTAAAGTTATTAATTCGTTCATTGACAAGTAAACTTACTGACAAATAATCTTATGCTTTCGCTTGCAGATGTTAAGAGGTCCATCGAGTTGCTAGACAAATTACAAAAAGGTAATAAATTAGATGTATCGTAACTACAACGAATTTAATCCTTAACTACAGTCTACTCGCCTCAGAGATGAGTCAGAATTTTTATTTCACTATGACAACCTCTTGGAAAATTTTCGAAGCTCTAGCGTTTGTGTACCTTCAATTGATAGTGAGTGGTGCACTATCTCCATAATGGTAATGAAAAATAACATTCAATTGTTTATTAAAAGTGGTACAAAGTAATTGTCGGATTATTCATCTCTGAGGCACACTATCTGTGTTGATAATTTAGCTGACATAAGTGATCATGGCATTGATCCTAATATTTCGCATTGACGGCGCCAACTGTCAATGCGAATCATAAAACTGCTAAATAGCGCATTATACTCGGCTGTTGACGGTTGGCGGTGCGCGAGATTTATATACATCGTCATATCTTCTACAATTATTTATTAATCAATGTGAAAATTTGTGAAAATCTTCTTTGTATATTAAGGAAAAACTTTGTTGCTGCAAGTTATATGTACCTCAAAATTGCCTGAATACTTTTTAATGGCAAACGTTGCAAAACATGGGTCATGTCCAGTATTAATTTTTAATTAAATATTATTACATTTTTTTAACATAAGGATGTTGTTTTCTGAAGTTATGTTTTAAGTCTCATAACGATCCGTTAATATTTACTCAAGTTATCGCAATTTATGTTTAAAAAGATATTGAATTTGGTGGAAGAAATTTTTTTTGTTTATAATTTTTATCTCGAATACTAATGCTTCGATAAAAAACTGTAAATAAAGAAAATATGTGCCGTGACGAGCTTTACAACACTATATTTTACAATCCAGTTTAACAAAATTTAATTTTCCAGTTTTTCTTAGCGTTTGGACAATACTGTCTCGCATTTTCGCTCGCATCCGAGCCTTCGATTCTATGTAACATTCTTGCTTTCATTCATTTTCTTGTGACAAGTTTCATTCAATATCGAACTGTTGCATTTGAATGCGTTCACATTAACCAGATATCTTTTTGTTATAGGAGGTGAAGTACCTGCGACCAAATTAGCTGCTTTACAAAAAGTATTGCAGAGTGATTTCCTGAGTGCTGTTCGTGAGGTGTACGAACATGTTTACGAGACTGTAGACATTCAGGTATTGTAATCGCGTATACGCAGTATGGCTCGTTTGATACAGTACTAGTGTTAATAATTTCAGGGCTCCCAAGATGTTCGTGCATCGGCCACAGCTAAAGCTACAGTTGCTGCTTTTGCAGCGAGCGAAGGTCATGCACATCCACGAGTCGTTGAATTACCAAAGACAGAGGAAGGTCTTGGCTTCAATGTAATGGGAGGCAAGGAGCAAAATTCGCCAATTTATATTTCACGAATTATTCCCGGAGGCGTTGCTGATCGGCACGGCGGCCTCAAACGAGGCGATCAACTTCTGTCAGTCAATGGAGTGGTTCGTCTAACATTTTCAAACACATTTTCGTAATTCACTTCGTTACATTGAATGTATACATTATGATTTTAGTGCGTCGAAGGAGAGAATCATGAGAAAGCGGTAGAATTACTAAAACAGGCACAAAACTCTGTGAAGCTAGTTGTGCGATACACTCCGCGTGTTTTAGAAGAAATGGAACTGCGATTCGACAAACAAAGAGCGGCACGTAGGCGCCAGCACATGCAATAAGAATAAAAATCCTGTTAAATGAAGCAACTACGTGCATATTAGTATCATTTTACTTTCTCCATGATTGTACACTATAAACACCTCCATCTATTCTAAATAATCTAATTTATGACTTAAGTTTAGCGAAATTGTACTGCTATTGTAACTATTGCTGTCTTTTATGTTTTAAAAAAAATCTTATGTATAAACATTACATAGCGTTTGATGTCTACCTATATGAATTTACATTTGAAAAAATGGGTAAAAATTTATATATTTAGAATTTAAAAACTGGTAAAATTGTAAAAAAAAAGGGATCATATAACTGCTCTTCGTGCTTTATCTAATAAGAACTAATAAAACTTCGCGAAGTGTCTATTGGGTTCAGAGATGGGCAAAAAATTATTTGAAATAAAAATTTCGTACACAAATTTTTATTTCAAATAATTTTTTGCCCATCTCTGATTGGGTGTAGTGGCGTAGCACAGTCACTGCGTTCCAGATTAGAGCGTACTCGTTACGCGCAGGGATACACTGTTGATTAGTAGTAAATGGACAGGACAGGTGCTACGACCAATCGCGTGTGTCAGATCCGTGGGAGCTGCGCAGATCGGTCGCAAATCTACGGAAGCGCCTACGCGCCACCTTCCTGCACAAGCGTGTAGTGTTGTTTCTGAGGGCACCACCGACCCACTCACCGAGCGGTGAGTGGCAAATTTCGGCTCTGTGCCACCCATCCACCGAGTGGTGTGTGACATAGCAGCGCCGTGGCCGGCGAGTTGAGGTTATGTGTCATGCGATTCTGATTGGTTGATTGCGGTAGGACTAAAATATTCGTTGGCTCTAAGGGAATCGACCAATCAGAGTCGCCCAATCTTTGGTCGATTCCTTCAGAGCCAACGAATATTTTAGTTCTACCGCAATCAACCAATCAGAATCGCATAACACATAACCTCAACTCGCCGGCCACGGCGCTGCTATGCCACACACCACTCGGTGGATGGGTGGCACAGAGCCGAAATTTGCCACTCCCCAGATAGCACAGATACGTCTCAGCGACATCTTTCGGATGTCTGCGCCAGACGTTCCCATCGTCTGTGAGACGTCTTGAATGTCGCAGCTAGGCCTGGGTTTGGTCTTCTGCACCGCTGTTGTTACAGATTTGACGGACTCAAGACGTCTTTAAAAGTCATTTCAAAGACCATCAAAGACGTCGAATGGACGGCTTCAAGACATTTTTAAAGCCGTTTCAAAGACGTTTAAAGACGTCTTTAAAGCCGTTTCAAATATGTTTAGAGACGTCTTTAAAGACGTCTTTAAAGCCGTTTCAAATATGTTTAGAGACGTCTTTAAAGCCGTTTCAAATATGTTTAGAGACGTCTTTAAAGCCGTTTCAAATATGTTTAGAGACGTCTTTAAAGCCGTTTCAAATATGTTTAGAGACGTCTTTAAAGCCGTTTCAAATATGTTTAGAGACGTCTTTAAAGCCGTTTCAAATATGTTTAGAGACGTCTTTAAAGCCGTTTCAAAGACGCGTTTCAAATATGTTTAAAGATGTCTTTAAAGCCGTTTCAAAGACGTTTAACGGACGCAATTCAGACGGTTGAAAAAGCGTTTAAAAGACGTTACTGAGACATCTTTATTAGGCCTAAATTGGGTAAGATACAGCTCTTGAAAAGACAAAATTTGGACGTGCTTCAGCCGTTATTATCAGGTCTAAATTAATTAGGTCAAATGCAGGTTTTTAAATTATGAAATATCTAAACGAAAAATGATTAGAAAACGTATTTAAAGCGTTTGTCGATATAGGAATTAGATTTAATACAAATCTAACGGAGGAAATGGTTTGGAAAATAAAATAAAGTTTAATAAAATATGTATTTAACAGTTACTTTTATTCGTATTATTGTTACATATCATGTTTAGTAAACGATCATCTACCGCATTATTATGTGTGTTTACACAAGTATTAACGAGGAACTAATAACTATATATATATACTTATATAATACTTAAAAGTACAAATAAAGTATTACAAATGCAGACACGGATGGCTACGTTTTTGCCTTGTCAGACTATCTGCTCTCTAGATTTGTTTAGCAGGGTATAATGTTGTATCGACTATATGTTGTTCTTGACATAGTATGATGTGGAAGCGGGTGGTTCTCGAATGGAGTACACAGTCAGTTTTTGTATGCAATGATAATAAACTATATTAAACATAATAAATAGTATAAAAATATAATGCCTCATCACACAACATCACAGTAGCCTATTCTGTTAGAGCAACGCCATCCGCTAATACATACATTCAGAATACAAGCATGCGCACAACACGCATAAAACAAACTAAATAGTAAACGTTTTTCATTGTACCTTAACATTTATAGACACATCATATTATGTATACATATTTGTCATCAGATTATTAATGCTTATGTAAGAATTATGAATACAGGATATATGTAGTTTGCATAAATAGTACACATTAGAATACACAGTCTATATATACGAAGTATATATACAGAGAATACATAGGATATGTGTACAGCTTGTCCCATGGATTTTGTGAGTTTATAATTACAAGTGTTTTGTTAACAATTTTGTTGCGTCGTGGACTAACGTTGCGCAGAGCTACAGGGGTTCTTGAGTAATTTATTGCATGGTACTCCATTTATATTATTATTACAACTTTATTACCCTTTAAACGTACAGAAATAAACCTATGACCTCCACTTATATCAACAAAATTTCAGTAGTGGCTGATTGCATGAACTCTTAATATCAATTGAATTGCAATATTATTATGTAGCACTAGCAAAATACCGCGTGCTTTGCTACGGCATCAATCAGACTTTCCGTTCTCATTTACTTTACCATTTAATTGTAAGCCTCTAGCCCAGGCCTGCCCCAAAGGGTGCAAATGCCTCCTGAATTTCTAGGCCCCGGGCAACAGCCAAGCGCGGGACTGTTCCATTGCTATCCGTTGCGAGATTCGTAAGAGAACTTCTCCCGCAGCCCATGCTGTGGTTAGCAACGTAACAGTCCCGCGTCCGGGCTGTCGCCCGGGTCTCAGGAATTCAGGAGATATTTGCACTCTTTGGGGCAGGCCTGCTCTAGCCCATAGCAGTCTTATTAAAACAAAGATTCTTCAGGCATATGGTCCATCGAAATCGGTTCAGTAGTTTTCGAGTTTCCCGCTTTCAACGTACATACATGCATGCATGCATACATGCATACGTACATACATACATACATACATACATATACATGCATTCACACATACAGGGCCCGACCATTTTACTATAATGATATATATAGATTCAAAAGCAAATGTTTGGAAAAATCATTTTTATATGAACATGAATTCCTATTAACTAAATGAAAAATCATAGCTGGTGGGGGAATTAGTTTAAAATTTTTTTCGAAATTTTTCCATCAGAGGCAGGTTTATTTCGAATCGGTCATTTCGACCGATATTTAAAAATATCATGCAAACATAACTTAATAAAATTAGTAAAATGGTATAAATCTAAGGTATAAATAATACACAAACATTCACAACATTCTTTTAAAAACAAATCCCGATATTTATCATACTCATGCACCGTCGCACACGGCAGCGAGAAAAGACTCACGTTCCCAGATAGCACACCTCGTCTTACCCAGATAGCACAACGTCTGGTAAAGTCTTAAAGACGTCCAAAAGACGTCTTTACGACGCCTTTACGACGCCTTTTGGACGTCTTTAAGACTTTACCAGACGTTGTGCTATCTGGGTTACTACACTCCGAATCAAAATTAAAGGAACACTATATTTTCCTGCAAATTTTTGTAATTTTCAAATGGCTATATCTTTGCGAAAAATGTTCGCAGAAAATATTTAAAAAACGCATGTTAACGCTTGAAGTTTCTAATTTTCGAATCAAGCACTCAATTTTTTTTTCGTCCATTATGATACTGTTTTTAGAAGATGAAGCGCAGGAAACGAAGTTTCAGGAATTTTTGCCTAGTTTGAACATATGCACGGGTCAAAAAATTGAACATGACATTGAACTAATAAAAAACGTGCACCAATAGTTTAAATGCTTCAAGAACAAGAAAAGGGTTTTGAAAAGACACATAACCTAAAAGAGGTGATCGATCAATTTTTCAGACTATATCACATGTTTGATCATCGAGGACATACGGAAAAAAAATCTGATCAATCCGGCCTTTTGCACAGTGTTTAAGTGTAGTTTTAACTCGCAAAAAACGTGGACACTTAAATGATTCCACGATTTTCCTTCACGTGGCATCATGTTTTCTAAAAAATGGTAAGTATGCCATTTTCGGGGTCATTTTAAAATGGATTTAATACGATTAAAAAAAAACTTATTCAATTGACATCTAAAGGTTCTGAAATGAAACTTTCTTAGCTTTCAAAAACAATCATGCAAATTTGTCTACGATCATGATTTCGCAAGTTATAGGTGTTCAAAGTGAAAAGTACCTTTTTTGCTTTGAACGCAAATAACTCGGGCAATAAAAATCATACAACAAAATAAAAAATTGTAAGTTAAAGAGAAAAGTTTGCTCTATAAGAGCCCTTCGTTGGATTTACGGGAAACAAATTGTTTTTGCCCCTGCACGTGTTCAACCTAGGTAAAAATTTCTGAAACTTCGTTTCCCGCGCTTCCGACGCCACCAGCACACGTGCCATTAATTATAAAACATTATGTGCCTACTCACTTCATACATTGCACAAATGAAAAATTCGCGCGCAAACCATACGCACTTATGCAAAATCGCACTATAGCTACATAACGAGTCCAGACATGTCTAAAATGAGAATAGCTCTTGCAGTTTTTGGCAACAATAGAAGATTTTCAATCATATTTTAAAACATATGAAATACTCGGTCGAAAAGACCCATGCATGCCTGCTCCCGGGTGAAGTGTTTCCATGCAATGGTCCCCCATGCAAAGCTCTCCCGTGCGAGAGGATGCTGTGTAAGATGATTCTGTGCGAGCTGCTCTCCTGCAACGTTCTCCCGGTCGAGGTGCTCCAATGCGAAGTGATGCCTTCAAGGATGATGCTCTGCAAGGTGGTCCCTGCAGCGTTCTCCCGGTCGAGGTGCTCCGATGTGAAGTGATGCCTTCAAGGATGATGCTCTGCAAGGTGGTCCCTGCAGCGTTCTCCCGGTCGAGGTGCTCCGATGTGAAGTGATGCCTTCAGGGATGATGCCGTGCGAGGATGTCCTGGGCGAGAGGATGCCATGGCGGATGATGCCGTGCGAGGTGCTCCTAGATAAACTAATAAAAAAACAAAATAAGAATAAAGTGTAAATGTAATATATAACTACTCGAATGTGAGCGATCCTAGTGGAAAGCTTATTATTAAGCAAAACAAGATATCAAGTAACATAAAAACAGGAAACGTACGGGAAAATTTTCTATCGAAGGCTGGTTTAAGTGCCCCAGTTCGTGGTTCTCCGTGCGAGCTGCTTTCCTGCAACGTTCTCCCGGTTGAGGTGCTCCGATGCGAAGTGATGCCTTCAAGGATGATGCTCTGCAAGGTGGTCCCTGCAGCATTCTCCCGGTCGAGGTGCTCCGATGTGAAGTGATGCCTTCAAGGATGATGCTCTGCAAGGTGGTCCCTGCTGCGTTCTCCCGGTCGAGGTGCCCCGATGCGAAGTGATGCCTTCAAGGATGATGCTCTGCAAGGTGGTCCCTGCAGCATTCTCCCGGTCGAGGTGCTCCGATGTGAAGTGATGCCTTCAAGGATGATGCTCTGCAAGGTGGTCCCTGCAGCGTTCTCCCGGTTGGGCTGCTCTAGTGCGATGTGATGCCTTCAGGGCTGATGCCGTGCGAGGATGTCCTGTGCGAGAGGATGCCATGGCGGATGATGCCGTGCGAGGTGCTCCTAGATAAACTAATGAAAAACAAAATAAGAATAAAGTGTCAATGTAATATATAACTACTCGAATGTGAGCGATCCTAGTGGAACGCTTATTATTAAGCAAAACAAGATATCAAGTAACATAAAAACAGGAAACGTACGGGAAAATTTTCTATCGAAGGCTGGTTTAAGTGCCCCAGTTCGTGGTTCTCCGTGCGAGCTGCTTTCCTGCAACGTTCTCCCGGTTGAGGTGCTCCGATGCGAAGTGATGCCTTCAAGGAT